>JAJQJQ010000076.1:0-610839 GCA_028622995.1 Panagrolaimus kolymaensis
ATCAAGACAAAGCGTTTTCCCAAGGAAGCACTTGATGCACTTGTGGGTCATTTGAAAGGAATTAAGATGACCTTCGAGTGAAAACTTCAACATTTTTATTAAGAAATGAAACGAATAATGCATTTTTGAATAAATTAAAGCTTTTTTCAGCAAAAAGTAATGAAATGCTATGTTAATTATGTACATAAATGTAAATTAACGCATAGCCTGCACAAAAAAGTCATGATTTAGGTCCAATTTCAAACTTTTTTCGAAAAAAACGAACGAAACCTCTTCTTCTCGATGTGAGGAATAAGGTTATCTAGGCAGAATAAAAATTTGAGGTTTGCAAATAATCTGATGTTGGATATACGATTAACAATGACATATGCAACATTGTTGACAACATCGTTGAGCTAACAGATGTTTTTGAAAATTTTTAGCAATTGCAAGGATCTCAGTACTAATCGCTTCTTATTACATCCCAAATATGGTAGTAATAATAAAAATAATTAAAAGATTTCATATTAATTAAAAAAATCATCGAAAATCATAAGTACTATAGTTTCTTAATTTTTGTTTAAAATATTTTTTAGCCTTTTTTTGGTCCCATCACGGTCAAAAATGACCTTAAAGTGCAAACGACATACTGTACGAATAATAAAAAGTTACGAATCTCCAAAAGTTCAAAGGCTATATTGTACTTCGATAGAAGTGAGACCGCCTCCAAGTTCATTGGATTCAAGTTCCTTAACATCTTATAGCGAATCCACCCAATCTTCAATGAGATCAACGCCAGAACAACACGAAATTGATAATAAAAAGGTTTTGTTTTTTAGTTATTTGCTTTCATAATTTTTTCCTATTATTTTTTGTCGCCTTTTATACTCTGTGAAAATTGTTGTTCGTTATTACTCTTGCTTCCGTTCAAGTTTACTTTTACCTTTCCAGAATTTTTATCTTTTTTTAACCGGTTAATTTTGGCTGCTTTTTTAAATTTAAAAACCTATTTTTGAAAAAAAAAAAAAATTTTTGCAGTTTTTAAGTTAAATTAGGACAGTAGTGTAGTTAGTGATAAGTGGTTCCCGGATTTGTCCACTTTAAAAAATCATCATCTCATCTCACTAATTTTTATTATTGCTTGTTTCTTTTCATGTTTTGTTAAGAGTGAAAATAATTTTCTTTCTCATTTGTAAAGTAAGTTTAGTTTCAAATTTTTTTTGTTGCTAAAAGTATAAAGTTATGGCTTTAAAAAAGAATTTTTCACCTTCATCATCTTTTTTTAACTTTACTCATTTCCATTCTTACTTTTTCGCTTTGTCATTGGCATGCATGTTAACTTTTGGGATTTTTTCTTTCATTATTTTTTATGCTAAAAAAGTAAAGAAAAAATTCTCACTTTTTTCTTGACTTTTCTTTAACATGGAATTATTTAAGTAAATATAAGTAATAAGGTAGCGGTTATTAAAGGCGATTAACTTTTAGCAAATAAGAAAAAAGTGTATATTTTCAAATTGTTTATATTTTTTTGTCTTCTTTTTATTTTTCATTTTTTTTTAAACTGAAGCTGCTTTTTGTTTGTTTCCATGGGTGCGTAGAAAAACTAACTTAAAAAGACAAAAAAAATAATAACAGTCAATAAAAATAAAAGTTAGCTGCAAAGGTGTTAATTATTTCACATTTTTTATTGATTTATTTTTTACATTATCTGATAATTGTTTTGTCTAATCGCAATGAGCTGTTTTTTATATAGTTTTTTTTGCCTTTTTTAATGCGTTTTTGTGCAAAGACCAAAAATTTTCCCATTCAAAATAATGGAAAACGTCATAGTCTAAACCATCCTATTTTTAAAGTGAGATATGTGGAGTATTTCAAACTGATGTTTATGCAATTTTAGTCAAAATAATTTTGAGCGTAAAAAGAAATACCGAAAGATATCATTTTTCCCCTCTTTTGCATTTTTGGAATTTTTTAACTTCCTGACTTTTTTTATCATGTTTTACTCACTTTATTCTCTGCATTTCTTAAAAAATTATTATGATAAAAAAATTTAATAGCCAACCAAAAATTCGAACTTTTTTTTAGTTTTTATCGATCTTAATAATTTTTGGAAAAAAATCTTTAATATTTGTTTAGTCCCGTTTTTACTCTTCAATTATTATTGTCAAAAAAAAATTTTCTTTCCGTCAATGAAAAAAATAGGCATTTACATGGAATGCACAGCGGTCATGCCTTATTTCTTCTTCTTTTTCTTGGTTAAAAGCACTGACGTCGACAGCAAATATTGTCGTCTGTCATCATCGGTCATCTTAAAACTATTTTTTTACTTCGACGGTGACATTTTTGAATAAATGTTATTTGAGGTTTTTCTTTTTTTCTGGATTACTTCCGTACATTCACTCGCGCAAGTTTACTTTTTTTCTTTCGAAGAAATATTATTAAAAAAGAAACATTCAAATAAATGAAAATGATAAATAACTAACCATTGGATTTTTTTGTGTTCTTTTCTTTGTTGAATTATCAACTAAAAAAAGAAGATTTTCCTTTGTTTGACCACCATCTGTTGTCTTTTTAATATATAAAAAAAACTTCCATCTGTTTAGTTTTCACTTATTCACTCTTTCTTTACCTTTCTATGATATGGGTCTTTGGATTCGATTATACCGGAAGAAATAAAAAAAATACATAAAAGTATGCAGAAGAAAAAAAAACTTGAAAAAAGAAAGAAAAAGTATATATTTACTTTTTCCAACTAACTCCCCCTTTTTTTCCTTTAGGCGTCATGAGTCAGTAAAATAAATCTTTTTTTCTTCAATATCTTCTTCTGTGGCTGCTTTTATTTTGTTTGTTTCGCGCCAATGACTATATTCATTTTTTTATTTGAATCTGCCCGAAAAAAAAGGAAGAAGTGAGGATTCATTTTTAATGCATTTTTTTTTCTGGTGATTTCCTCCTTCCTGAGTTCCTTCATCATCATCATTTGTTGATCAAACTCAAAATAAAAACTTTTTTTTTGCTTGCTTCATTGGTATTTTGGAAATAAAAGCAGCAACAAAAAAAGATCATTTGGAAATGCTTAACAAAAAATTGCCAACTTTTTTTATTATTGAAAAAATACCAATAATATTAGAAAAGAAAGCATCGAAAAGGGTAATTTAATTTTTATCTTAATTTTATTTTGATAAGCTTTTTTCTTTGTTTTTTGTCCTTACAAATATTTTTCGTTTTTTGTGTAATGTCTTTAACGAAGCTAGCTTGCCGTTGTTGAACTATCGACGACGTTTTTTTCTTCCTTGATTTGTCATGTTCTTGTTGTTGCTGACGCTTGAGTCGTTATTTTTTTTCTTTCACCTTTTTTGAATCAATAATATTTTTTTATTTTTAAAAAGCGCTATTATTCATTCTTATTTTTATATTTTTGTATTGCACCTTTTAAACTTAAAAACTTTTTTTAGAAACGCCAGCCAGCCGGTTCTAGGACGGTGGTTGGCGGATCCGTTGGAAAATCAGCGGCTTCAATGCAGCCTCCACCAGCAAGATTATGTCGATTGGTAATTAAAACTTTTCTTTATTATTGCCTTTAAACTTAAAGTCAATTTGCATTTTTTATAGGAGAAGCATTCCCTCACCGATGAATTTGGATTTAATCTTCACGCGGAACGTGGAAAAGGCCATTTTATTGGCTCAGTTGATTTGGGTGGAATTGGTGATCGAGCTGGATTGGTTATGGGCCAACGGATTGTTGGTGTAAATGATAAATTAATTTATCCTGATACTCCTCACAAGGTTTGTAAAAGCGAAGAAGAAGAAAAACACAGAGGCGAAGGAGAGATGAATCACGTCGTTGCATAATTTTTTGTATAAAATACATTTAACGAGGTCTTTTACAATTTGTTAAAAAAAGAGGGAAAAGGACATGATTTTTTTCATTTGGTTTTTGTTGTTTTTATAAGCGAAAAAAATCGTAAACTAAAATTGCCTTAAAAACAAAAAATAAATATTTTACATTGTTTTTTTTTATTGTTTCGCATGTTTTAACTCCGCCGATGAATCATTGCATCGACATTTTCTTCTTTTGACCGCTTGTTCGCAATTTTTTTTGGCTTTCGATGCTTTTTTGCTTTTGCGCAAAAGAATACATTTAACCCCAACTTTTTTTTTATAGGAAGTTGTTGGCCTCATCAAAAAAGACCCTCTTTGTACGGAATTGCTTGTGGTATCGGAGGAAGTTGATCGATGGTACGCTGAAAACAGTGCACAATATACTTTTGAGAACGCTGTTCGTTATAATTCTGAGCCCATTCCACGGCCATCACTTATTAAGCCTGACATTATGGTAAGTTTCTAACTTATTCCTCCAAATTTGAATAATTTAGAAATAATTTTTTTCAGGTCACAAGCAGCTACGAGAAACTCCAAGTAGGCTTTAAAAAAAATTGAGATTGCTCCTTTTTTTCGTATTTTTCTTTCTCAAAAACTTTTTTCAAAATCTATCGTTTAGTTATTCTTTATTTTTTTCTTTAGCCCGAAAAAGACGAACTCGTTGAAACTCAACCTGTCGATCCAGAGAGTTATGGCAGAAATGAAATGGATGATAGCATTCAACAAACATCCACTGTTTCCACAACTCAAGTTCTCAAAGTTTCTGAACCTTATGTACCCACGGAAGAGGATCATAAAGTCACGGATGATTTGATTGATCAAATTTTTAAGGATGTTCCTTTGGTTCCTGTGAGAGGTTTAGATAACTTTGAATCTGATGATCATCATAGCACCAGCACCCTTACAAAGCAAAATGAATTTATGCCATTGCCAGCATATCCCCATTCTGGAATACAACAATCAGGCCACCGATCCTCATCAAGCTCATCTTCTTCTGATTCCAATGTATGATTATTTTCTTTCTTTTTTAGTTATTTTTTTAGTTTCAAACCTTTTTCTAATTATTTTTTTTATTATTTTATCTAAATAAATTTAGAGGAAAGTTTAATTTTTTAATTTAGACCCGTCATATAACAACCACCACCACAACTCAAAATTATCGTGAACAATCTCCTAGACCAGTTCCACTTGTAACTCCACCAGTGATGACCACAACCACTAATCGATCCCCTATGCCAATCGATAATAATCGACAACAACAATATACTTCCAATTCATCTCGTGGCGCAGCTTCATCATCCATTGATACAAATGGAAATAAAAGTAATTCGATTGAATTTGTGTGTTTTTAATTATCCAAAAAATAAAACCCGTTTTTAGATTTGGATATTTTTACTATGAGTGCAAAAGAAGCTCGACGTGCAATGTCTCGACAAAAGAAAGATCCTCGTAAAGAACAATTAACAAATGAACAAAAGCATCGAATGATTGAAAATCTTTGAAGAAGAAAAAAATTAAAAATAAATTGATTCCATACGAGCTTCCTTTTTCCCTTCATTATTTTCCCCGCTAGTCAAAAAATTTAAAAAGAAAATTAAATACGATTACAGCCAATAACAAAAAAAGTAATCTTCACTTTGTGAACAAAACGTTTATTTGCTCATACTCTCCCCTCGTTTTTTATAATACATAAAAATTTGCCACTAATTGCCTTAAATTTTTTTCTTTTATTTAATTAAAAAGGGATTTATTTTGATTTTTATTGTTTCTTTATCGTTGTAATAATTAATAATCAGACAGATTGCTCATAAATATTTAAATTTTTTATTGTAATAATAAAGATTATGTTAATAAACCATCGACAGACAGAAAAACACTTTACTGAAAAGTTGTAATACTTGGATAAAGCTTTGCAAGGTAGTAACAAAAAATAAAACTCAAACTTTGCCTATTAACAAACAAAGATAATATAATTCTTAAAATATGCATTTTTAAAGCTCAAAAATTTGAGCACAAAACTTTCTCCTAAAATCGAGTTGAGAATTATTCAAGAATCAAACAAATTGGAAAAAAAAATATTTTATGAAACGTTTTTTAATTTGTGAAACCCCTAAAAGAGCTAATTAAAATTTCATAATCATATTTTATTTTTATTGTAAAGGTTGTTTTTTTCTTTTTGACTTTAATTGAGTTATGCAATCATGTAAAAAATTATAAATCCAGAGTTTTTTTTTGAAAAAGTTCAATTGAATTTCGGGAAGAAAAAAGAATTAAAAAATATAAAACCAAAAAAGGTAAAGTCTTTGCTGTTTTTTTTCGACTATGCTGTGGTTTTTGTTATTTTCTGGATTTATTTTTTCTTTGACCGAAGCCAAATTTCTTGAAGTTAAAGATAGCAATGTTACGTGCGAAATTGAGCGGCAAAGAGATGATATTTTTTGTAATTATGGATCACGCCAATATTGTCTTTGCAATCATGTTACCAGTGTCTTCAAATATATGGTATGAGGATTATTTTTTAAATAGCAAATATAAAAAGAAAAAAATTTAGCCAGGTACTTGTGAACATGTAACTTTGCCTTTTCCTCAATATCGAATCAATGTCAAAATAATTTTGGTTATTAAAGAAAATAAAAATTTAACCCATTCAGAATTGGAAGAAAAAATTCGAAAATACATGAATCAATATGTTGGAGTTCCTTTACAACAATGGGATGGCATGGTAAGCCTCATTTTCTAAAAAAAAAAACATAGCCGCTATTTAAAATAACGCCAAAAATTTGAATTAAAATCAAATATTCAAGAAACATTTGTTTTTTAGTTTCATGCCACATTTCTTCGAAAAAAATGCAATAAATTTATTCCAAATACTTTGGATATTTATTTAAGCATATTTGAACCTCGAAATCAAGATGGAATTGTTTTGAATATTACAGAGATGTTTAAGGAACTTATCAATAAAGAAGACAGCGGATTTGTCATCAAGTCAATTCGAAAAATCGAAGTTTGTTTATTTTGAAAAAATTATTTAGAAATAAATTCCTAACTTATTTTAGGATTCTTCTGTACCTCGAGTTTTTGCAATCAGACATTTTGCTCCGATTAAAATTACCGACGCTGATATTGATTTATTAAATAGTCAAGAAAAGCCAGACAGCACTCGAGATTTGCTTCTTTTCCTTTTAAAAAATTATGTTTTCGAAAGTGTTCTATTTTTATTTGGAATTTTAGCGAATGGATACATTTTTTATCGAATGATTAAATATTGTAAACAAGGCAGAGTTAGATTTGCTGAATATGCTGAACCTGGCATGATTATTATAAGCAAAAATAAATTTGATAAATAAAATCAATTCTATGTTTTTCTTTTTTATTATTTTTATTATTTTTTTGATGGCTTTAAATACTTTTTCAATTAATTCTTCTAAATAAAAAAAACGTTGTTACCAAGAATTTTCATTTTCTTTTTTAAATTGTTAAAATTTCAGTGAAAGAACGGTTTTAGAACAATAAACATTTTGCTTTTATGGTTAAAAAAACATAAATCAAAAAAACTTACAGCTTGATAATATTTGTTTAAATCATATTTAATTTTACCTTCTGGGGCTTTAATAGAATTGAATGGAGTGAAAATTGAGAGTGGTGAATCATTCAAAGTTTCATTGATATATTTTGAAATATCAATGGTATTTTGTTGTTTAATTTCAGGAACACAAATGGGCGTGAATGGTTTAGAATTTTCAGGATCTAAAACAATTTTAAGATTATTTAAAATTTCTTTTGGATCATATTGTGCCCACATATTTGAATGTGCCTGACTCCTGATACGAAAATAATTGTTGGAAGTTTAGATGGATTAAATTTTGAACTTATTTCACCATCAACCTACATAAATATTTTTTGAATATTTTAAAATTTGGAAAAAAAAAATCGCTTTAAAATATTTAAACAAATGAGAAAATAGAAAAAATAACAACAGATAATGTTGTCTCCAATCCTTTAAAAAATAAATGCCTCAATGAAAAAAAAATATATTGGCTCTTATTTTTGCGAAATATCCGGACTAAGAAGACAAAAGAAGAATCTTTTTGTTTTGACCATCATCGTGTGATGAAGAAAAAATGAGATGCGACTGTTCTTTTGAGCGGCGAATGGCGAGGAGCAATAAAAAATTAGCAAATTAAAAAATGGGATGCCATCAAAGTATCTTTTTGTGTGTCGAAAAGTATTTGTTTGTTGTGAGATTAACACAATAAAAAAAGAAGAAAGAGACTCTGGTCAAGAAATGTCAACAAAGGAAAAAAATAATGCTAAAAAATATTTGTTGCGTTAAGGATTAACGGAAGAAAAAAAAATGTCATCCAAAAAAATTTGCATTTATTTATTGCTGCTTGTCATCTTCTCCGAACTATATTTTTAATGCCAAACCTAGGTGCATAAAACTTTAGTCAGGGCTAAGCGGGTGGCATGTATCAATTAACAAGCAACTTTGGATACCAATAATTTGTATCAATTATATTTATTATCAAACAAAAGCATATTTTTAAAAAAATTAAAAACTAAACAAAAGATCATTGAAAAATTGCACCCAATCATTATTTTTTATCTAATACATATTTTGGTTCATAGCGCATTCAGGAAAAAATTTGGACACAACATCTCGATTAAAAGCAGGAGTATTTACTTTATCCGCCCAATCTTTAGCTAAAGGTTTATTCCATGTTGAACCATCATCGGGAATGGAAGGCCTCAACATTTCTTCAATGGATCTAGTTAATTGTAAAGGCAATTTAGGAATTATTCCAAATGAAGATTGCCCAGGAATTTCAAGAGTTGTTGGACGTGGAGTTGTAATCGTTGAAGTCGTTGTTGAGCATGTTTGAGAAGGTTGTAATTCCGTTATCATACAATTATTATTACTATTTGTATTATTTGAATAAATTTGAGGATATGCATCATAAAAAGATGTTTGATTAAAACGTGATGTGGCATTATTTGAAGAATAAAATGCTGCCGCAGCTGCTGCAGCGGCGGTTGCTTCATTTGAAGTTAAAGTTTGTACGGGTAAAGCTGGAGATATATGAGGATTTGAAGAGGAATTATTTTGTGGAAATGTGGATGGTGATAAGCTCGCCACCAATGAAACAACCGATGGAGAATCCGCTGAATTTGGTGCGTGATAATTTGATGAAGTCTGAACCTATAAGTTAGCTATTTTCTAAATGTTTATAAAACTTAAAATAAAAAGACCTGTAAACTTGAAAAAGCTGAAGCAAAGGTAGATAAATGCCAATTATAATTTTCAAATGGTCTTATTCTATCATTTATAGCTATTTGAGGTGGTGGTTGTTGCTGTTGTTGTTGTTGTTGTGGAGGAATAGGTGTAGCTTGCCTCTTTTCATATCCATTTGATGCGGAGGTGCTTGAAGGAACAGTAAAATATCCAGAATTAAGTTGAGGAAATCTCAAATAATCTGTGGTATCAGGATTGAATAAATTTTTTAAAATATATGCGCACGGTTTATCATTGTTAGTGTTGGGATTATTTTCATTTAAGGGATATTTTGCTTGTAAATGATTAAAAAGGCAATCAGCTGCACTCTAAAAATTTTTTTTCGTGTAAACGCACTTTTTCACCCAAAAAAATTATAACTCACAATAAGTGCAGGAACAATCAAAAGATAATTCGCAAATTTAGCGTATGCTGATTGAGAAGAATTAGAAATTTTTGAACCTCGTTTTATTAATCTCATTAAAAGATCTTCAAATTGATTTCTAAGTTCTTGAAGCGTTTCACTCGCTAAAGGTCGAATACCTTTGATGGATGGATCCAATGTAACTATGGCTCGCAACAAAGTCATTTCGGTTCCAGACGCTGACATTTTTTTCAATGGATTTATTATATCTTCCATAACCGATAATGGAAGAGATTTGTCTCTATAAAGTTTTTACATTTAAAAAAGTAAATTAAATTATAAAAACTTACTCATCTTTTAAAATACTCAAAAAATGGGTATCACTTTGAAAATTTTTAATTCCAGATGCTACTAAACTAAAAATTACTGATCGTGTGTAAACATTTTGAACGATAGCAATTTTATCTTCCACGGTTATTGAACCTTGAGGTGAAACTTTTAGAGCTATGCGACACAGGCTATTAACAAAATCCACTACTTCGATTACACGCCATAAAGCTGTTGCGGAATAATCAGAAGTTGGTATATTTGGTGAAGCATTTTCCAATTTGGCCTAAATTTTAGTAAAGTCTTTTTTTAAATTAAAAATATAAAAAACCTACTTCTTCCGCAATAAATAAAGTTCTTTCATTGATTAAACTTTTAAGAGTAAATTTATTTAATGATTCTGAACTAATTTGATGGGCAGCTTTTGGAATTTCGCTATCGATTTTAAGAATGGTTTGTAAGAGTTGCCTAAAAATAAAATAACTTTTAAAAATATTAATAAACAAAGTAAAAATGTTGTTTTACCTTTGCTGCAAACTTAAAAGTTTCAAGTAATCATCTTCACCAAAATCTCCAAGCTTTTCAACTTTCAAACTATTGATTTGTTGTAAAATTTGTTTGCTTTTAGTTCGACCAAGTTTTTGTTTAACTGCCTGATCTCTATCTGGTCTAACCGCTACAAAAAGATAAAAGAATAAAATAAAAGAATTTATGTATGTTTTTTTTTGTTAAAAATATTTAGTAACATACCATCAGGATTCATTCCAACTTGTAAACATCGTCGAAAACGACAATACCGGCAACTATTTCTTTCATATTTGTCTACTACGCAATTCTTTTCATACCTGCACACATATTTATTTCTCCCTTCTTTAACTGCGCGTCGAAAAAATCCTTTGCAACTAAAATCACGCAAAACTTTTACAAAAGTCTTTCAAAATTAAAAAATAATACCCAAAGCAAGCCAAAGTGCCATAATGTAATTTAGCTGGACTATCTCCGCATACGGCACAACACCGAAGAGGTCTAACTCCACCTGATGATACTGTACTGGAACGTCGACCACGAGGAGAAACCATATTATCGTCAATTTGAATTGGTGGAGTATTATTTGAATTATTTAAAGGTGTAGTGGAGGAAGGAGTATCTACAGTAAGATAATCAAATTGATTCATATTCCATTAAAGAAATAAATTTATTTGGATATCTTAAAGAAATAATTTAAATATTAAGCAAAGAATTTTTCTTTTTCCTTTCTTCAGACAAGGACTTTAATAGTTTAAATGAACTTTATTGAGTAAAAAAAGCGGAAACCAACAAACGAAAAAATAACCTCGCCCTCAAATTTAATTTTCTTTTATTATTCCCGGTAGCACTGTAACACATGACGACAACAAATCGATTTACAATTTTGGCCGATAATTATCAACAAAAAAAAGTGCAGCAAACATAAAAGTTTTCATTCAAATAAGACTTGAAAAAAATGAGAGGGAGAGAAACGCTGAAAATGATGTTTCTTGAGGACATCACTTTCAATCAGTCAAAAATTTACAAAATGTTAAAATTATTTTCATTGAACTGTGAGAAAAACAATAGCAAAAAAAAAGTATGTATGTTTTTTTTTCCGTTTTAATTTTTTTGCTGACGTAGAAAAAGAGGATCAAAAAATAAAATCAAAAAGACGCATCAGGGCCTTTAAAAAAAAAAAAGTAAATTCACCAACCACAACAAACACTACAGAAGAGTGAATAAAAAAAATAAAAAAATTTATTTAACCACCACAGAAAACTTTTTTTTTCAGCAGTCAGTCAATTCAGTTCACTAAAATAACTAACAACCACCAACTACTAAGCCATGGGACTCAATCGAACGGAAACGACAGTCCTGACTTTTCTCTTCTTTTATTTTTTTTTTTGAAATTGGACAACATTTTTTTTTGATTCTCTCTGCTTGCTGATTTTAGTTGTGTGTATTTTTTTCCGCTTTTTTATTTTACTTCTATACTCTTCGTCGTCGTTGTCTTCGTCCTCATCAAAATCATCGAGAATCCTATCACTCCTCGCTCGCATGCTCGTCGCAAACTTTTTAAATACCTGTTCCGCACTTCTTTTCTTTTTGTCAATTTTTTTTTTACCTCCTCTTTCTCTTTTACAAATTCCAGGAGGCTTTTTTTCAACAACAAATGCAGCAAAAAAAACTTCAATAACCTAACTCCTCTACCTCACATTGCTGACTGACAGCGCGACACTAACTCTAACAAAAAAAATTTTGAAACTTTAACAAGGCATAAAATTTTTTTTACAAATTGATGAACCAAAAATGGATTTAATTGCGGAAATAGGAAACAATTATTAATATTAAAAAGTGCGATTAAAGTTATTACCGAAACTTTTTTTGGATTATTGATAGATCGAAATCTGAAAACATTGATGTCACCTTTATTTAGAATGGCTGCTTCTTTGATGACTCATCCAATTTTTGTGATTTTTATTGTGGCTATTTTTTCTCCTTCTCGAAATTATGTGATCATAGGATTTTTTGCTGCTAGGTATTTTGAATTATTTAAAAAAAAATTTAAAATGACGTCGTCAAGTCATTTAAAAATGATTTTTTTGCATTATTTTGATTTTATTTTTCCCTCTCTTTTGTTGTATGTACAAAATTGAGGTAGAGATCGAACTACGACGCTGAGCTCATCATCCTTTTCTCCTTTATCCAATCCATTTTTTCTCTTCTTACAAGCAGGGGTTCCATTTCTTCTTCTTCTTCGAAGAGATTTTTCCCTCACCTTCTCTTTTTCTTCTTCTTCACATTACCGAAGATAGATGATCGATGGCAGCAGAAGAAAAACATAACAAAAGCATTTTTTCTTCTTTTTTTTCAATTGACCGCTTGAGGCGACAACAAAAAGTTAGGAAATGACGACGACGATCGAAAAATAATGGAAGAAAAAAGGAATGCGGAAAATAGAGGTCGCATTTGGTTGGATCCATCGAATCCACAGGAGAGGAAAATAAATCCAGAAAAAAAGATTTGTGAGGAAAAATTGCTTTTCTCTTTTTTTATTATTATTGGATTTTATTTAACAAATATCGCATTTTTTGTATGAAAAAAAAAGAAACGTATACTTTCAAATTTTATTTTAATGATATTTTAAATCTTATTTATTCGTTTTCTGCATTGTTTAATAAAAAAAGGAAATTTAAATTGCAAATCAGTAACCGTTATATTTGATTTATTCGTTGCTTCTTTGTAGCTTTTTGCAAAAATTAATTACAGTCGAGTAACAAAATATGACAGTGTATGGATGTCCAAAAAATATGAAAAAAAAAGTGGTTAATTTGGGCAATGTCAAAATTAGCAAAAAAGAATAATAGAACCTCGGACACATAATAAATGAATTTTTTTCTTTAAAAATATTACGAGATCATCAAATCCATTTTCTTCATGCTTAAAAAAATTAAAAGACAAGTTTTTTTGTGCGCATCTTCCACCCAAGGTTTAATTCACCGATAAAGGCGGAGGTGTAAAAAAACCGGGATTAGCGGAAAAGTAAAAATGAGGGATGGCTGGTTGGCTGATGTCACCGAGATAATGTTCAATTAATGGAAAGGAAACATAAATTTAAAATTGTAATATTTTTGTTTAAATTTTACGTTAAAGCATTTTTTAATTTAAAATTTGTCAATCAAAAAAACGTGTCATAAAACAAAAAAGAAATCCAATTTCTCTTTTGTTATCAAAGTGATGACCTTCATCAACAGACAAAGCCAGATTATTGATGTCTCCAAAAAAAAAGAAAAAGAAAACTAGTTTTTTCCATTTTTTTAGAAGCAAACGTTGCAAAAAAACATTCCCGCTTACAAGGATGACTCGGGCCGAAAAAATCCCTAAGGGTATATTCAAAAATGATTGATTAATAATTAAGTTTTCCAATGAGTAAAAAATGAAATGATAACAAAAAATTTACAGTAACAAAAAATAGGAAATTTGCTATAAAAAAAAAGTTTTTTTTACAAAATTTTCTCATTTACTTAAACGAAACTTGTGTTCCAAAAAATTTTATTCAGATATTTGTGGATTCATTTTTTAATTAAATAAGCTACTTTTAATTTCTTTTTTTACTCTACCAAAATTTGCAAAATAAATTTAAAATTAAACAAAAAGAGAAAAACAAAAATGTTTCAATCGGCCAACGAGTTTGTGGCTTACCTTTTCGAGCAAAATTTTTATCTTTGTTTTTTTTTTGCTTCTAGAATTTTCAAACTGGTTTCTAAAATAAAAAAAAATTAAGTAAATGCCTTAAAAGGCCAAATATCAAAATCACTTGATGGGAGCCCTTTAATAATTGAAGCTGCAACATATTTTGTTTATCGTCAAAAAGCGATCATGAATCATCTTTTTCGCCCTTGCATGCACGCACAATAAGGTCATGATGTTTTAACACGAAAAAAAAATGCGACAAAAATAAAATTTCAAAAATTTATGAATTTACGGTTTTTATTGTAATTCGTTTTTATATGAAATCTTTTAATTATTTTTATTATTACTACCATATTTGGGATGTAATAAGGAAGCGATTGGTACTGAGATCCTTGCAATTGCTAAAAATTTTCAAAAACATCTGTTAGCTCAACGATGTTGTCAACAATGTTGCATATGTCATTGTTAATCGTATATCCAACATCAGATTATTTGCAAACCTCAAATTTTTATTCTGCCTAGATAACCTTATTCCTCACATCGAGAAGAAGAGGTTTCGTTCGTTTTTTTCGAAAAAAGTTTGAAATTGGACCTAAATCATGACTTTTTGTGTATGCTAGGTTTCAATGGTGTTTTTGGGTTATAAATTTTATTTAAACAACAACAAAAAAGACAAAATAAATAATAATTAGCATAATAAGGATAATATAAAACATATTCAATGATTATTAAGGTTTCGGAGAATGTGTTGGTTTTCAAAAAATGTGATTTTCTTAGCATTTGCTTGAGGACTGCTTCCAGGAATGCGTCTATCCAAATCATTTTTAACGTGATGGATCGATTCAATAGATTGCTCAGAGAATTTTCCCCAACTTTTATGCTCTCGAACAAAAGGCATTACGTGATGCTTCAAAACATGAAGTTTTGTTTTCTTTCCAGAGAGTCCAGGATATTTGTTGTCAATCAAAGTGAAGAATTCTTTAATGGATTTATCCATTTCATCGATTTGGGTTTCATCTAAATCTTTAGCAACAGCAAAGGATTCCACTTTTGCAAAAGCACGAAATAATTCAGCTCCATATGCATTAAAGTTGGGATGATCAACAAAATATTTTAAAATTTTTCTTGCATTGGGGCCGTTGTATTCCGTTGTTCCTTGATGAGTTATTACACCAATCTTTTTAATTTCATCCAGAAGTTCTTTTGCGTTTGCATCGCCTTTTCCTTTGCAATATTTGATGATTGAATTAACAGCAGTTATGCAAATATGAACGACTGGTGGAACATATCGATTGATGGGAATTTGAATGAGCATTGGTTTCCTGTTGACCGATTTTTTTTCTTTCTTTAAAGCAACAAGTTGTCGGGGATTCAAATCTTCTGCAGCTTTTTCAACTTCATCACCAGCAGCTGATAAAGTTTCAATGGTTCTTAAAGAAGAGTCGGGAATTATTCGATAGTTGACCAATCTTTACTATGAATTGTGCAAAACATACATGGGCAAGTGGCACTTCCACCTTGAAGACCAAGTGTGGTTCCACTCATTTTACAATCAGCAATAAAAGAACTAAAAAAATGAAATAAGTAATGACTGATTCTTGATAAAAAAAAATTCAGATGAAAAAAATAATATCGCAGAATCAAGACAAAGCGTTTCCCAAGGAAGCACTTGATGCACTTGTGGGTCATTTGAAAGGAATTAAGATGACCTTCGAGTGAAAACTTCAACATTTTTATTAAGAAATGAACGAATAATGCATTTTTGAATAAATTAAAGCTTTTTTCAGCAAAAAGTAATGAAATGCTATGTTAATTATGTACATAAATGTAAATTAACGCATAGCCTGCACAAAAAGTCATGATTTAGGTCCAATTTCAAACTTTTTTCGAAAAAAACGAACGAAACCTCTTCTTCTCGATGTGAGGAATAAGGTCATTTTTAACGTGATGGATCGATTCAATAGATTGCTCAGAGAATTTTCCCCAACTTTTATGCTCTCGAACAAAAGGCATTACGTGATGCTTCAAAACATGAAGTTTTGTTTTCTTTCCAGAGAGTCCAGGATATTTGTTGTCAATCAAAGTGAAGAATTCTTTAATGGATTTATCCATTTCATCGATTTGGGTTTCATCTAAATCTTTAGCAACAGCAAAGGATTCCACTTTTGCAAAAGCACGAAATAATTCAGCTCCATATGCATTAAAGTTGGGATGATCAACAAAATATTTTAAAATTTTTCTTGCATTGGGGCCGTTGTATTCCGTTGTTCCTTGATGAGTTATTACACCAATCTTTTTAATTTCATCCAGAAGTTCTTTTGCGTTTGCATCGCCTTTTCCTTTGCAATATTTGATGATTGAATTAACAGCAGTTATGCAAATATGAACGACTGGTGGAACATATCGATTGATGGGAATTTGAATGAGCATTGGTTTCCTGTTGACCGATTTTTTTTCTTTCTTTAAAGCAACAAGTTGTCGGGGATTCAAATCTTCTGCAGCTTTTTCAACTTCATCACCAGCAGCTGATAAAGTTTCAATGGTTCTTAAAGAAGAGTCGGGAATTATTCGATAGTTGACCAATCTTTACTATGAATTGTGCAAAACATACATGGGCAAGTGGCACTTCCACCTTGAAGACCAAGTGTGGTTCCACTCATTTTACAATCAGCAATAAAAGAACTAAAAAAATGAAATAAGTAATGACTGATTCTTGATAAAAAAAAATTCAGATGAAAAAAATAATATCGCAGAATCAAGACAAAGCGTTTCCCAAGGAAGCACTTGATGCACTTGTGGGTCATTTGAAAGGAATTAAGATGACCTTCGAGTGAAAACTTCAACATTTTTATTAAGAAATGAACGAATAATGCATTTTTGAATAAATTAAAGCTTTTTTCAGCAAAAAGTAATGAAATGCTATGTTAATTATGTACATAAATGTAAATTAACGCATAGCCTGCACAAAAAGTCATGATTTAGGTCCAATTTCAAACTTTTTTCGAAAAAAACGAACGAAACCTCTTCTTCTCGATGTGAGGAATAAGGTTATCTAGGCAGAATAAAAATTTGAGGTTTGCAAATAATCTGATGTTGGATATACGATTAACAATGACATATGCAACATTGTTGACAACATCGTTGAGCTAACAGATGTTTTTGAAAATTTTTAGCAATTGCAAGGATCTCAGTACTAATCGCTTCCTTATTACATCCCAAATATGGTAGTAATAATAAAAATAATTAAAAGATTTCATATTAATTAAAAAAATCATCGAAAATCATAAGTACTATAGTTTCTTAATTTTTGTTTAAAATATTTTTTAGCCTTTTTTTGGTCCCATCACGGTCAAAAATGACCTTAAAGTGTGCACGCATTCCTTACACTTTCTTTTCCTCTCTTTTTTCTTTTTCTTTGAGGGGTGGAGCATTTTTTTTGATTCAAAGATATTCAAAAACTCTAAGAATTTCTGACATATATAAACGCGACAAAGGCACTCGTATCGTCAGAGTGCTCTGTTCCAAAGCGAGTTTTTTGTGATCGCAAAAAAATGGATCTAGAAAATCGGATAAAAGCTTATCGGTTTGTGGCATATTCGGCCGTAACTTTTTCGGTTGTTGCTGTACTTTCAGTATGTGTTACTTTACCCATGGTTTATAATTATGTCCACCATGTTCGTCGACAAATGCATAATGAAATTACTTTTTGTAAAGGCTCGGCTAAGGATATTTGGTCTGAAGTAAATAGTTTGAAAAATATTCCTGTAACTGGTGGAAATCGTACTGCTCGTCAAGCTGGTTATGATGCTGGAGTGAGTGGAGGATCTTCATCTTCTGGTGGAAGTTGTGATTCTTGTTGTCTTCCTGGTCCACCAGGACCTGCTGGAACCCCTGGTAAACCAGGTCGGCCAGGTAAACCTGGAGCTCCTGGACTTCCTGGAAATCCAGGTAAACCACCAGTTCAACCTTGCGAACCTGTTACTCCTCCACCATGCAAACCATGCCCACAAGGTAAGAAAATTTCTCTTAATATTTTTTTTTCTTGAATGTTGTACACTAAATTATAGGACCACCCGGCCCACCCGGTCCACCCGGACCTCCTGGAGATGCTGGAGCTCCTGGACAACCTGGAAAGTAAGATTATAGTAGTCACAATTATTTTTATATGAACTATTTTTTATAGTCCCGGCGCTGATGCTCCACCAGGCGAACCTGGACCAAAAGGTCCACCTGGTCCTCCAGGCGAACCAGGAGCCCCTGGAGCTCCTGGAGAACCTGGCGTCCCAGCTCAATCTGAACCACTTGTTCCTGGAGAACCCGGACCCGCTGGAGAACCAGGTCCAACTGGACCTCCTGGTCCACCAGGACAACCTGGAAATGATGGGGCACCTGGGCAACCTGGACCTAAAGGTAAATCTTGTCTTACTTTTTTTCTAATGATAATGAATGAAATGTTTAGGTCCTCCCGGCCCCGATGGACAACCTGGCCCTGATGGACAGCCTGGTGCTCCTGGACAAGCAGGTATGCTTTTTATGCTTTTTATGCTTTAGAAAATTTAATTTAATATTTTTAGGTCCTCCTGGAAGTCCCGGTGAAAAGGGTATTTGCCCCAAATATTGCGCCATTGACGGTGGTGTCTTCTTCGAAGATGGAACTCGTCGTTAAATATTTTATCTCGGTCTCAACATTTCACAGCCTTATTTTTTAACCTTTTTTATTTTTAAGTTGCAATTGTTATTAAATTTTAATTACAAATTGCACTTCTTCTTTTTTTCTTGAAATTTATTTAACTTTGTTAATTGATTTTTTAATTATAATATTGTTACCACTGCCACTTTTTTTCACAAAAAAACGGTGAATGTTTTTCATATTTTTGTGTATATACCTTTTTTTGTTGATGGTTCCATCATTTTATTTTTTTTTGCCAATGAAAAGCCATGGCTATCTATTTTCATTTTAGCGAGGATAGAAAAAATAAAATTTAGTTTTGCATCTACTTTTTGTTTATTACACCAACAAGAAAATAATTTTCTAGACAGAGGAAATTTTTTCATTCATTTTTTGTTGCCGGAGGTAAAAATTTTTTTCTGCGCATTGTTGCTTGACTTTTTTTTGCTTTTCTTTCTTTTTTTCTTCTTCTTTAAGCAGAACAAAAAGGAGGCAAAAGAGAAGACAAACGTAAAAAACTTGTTTGGTGGATGCAATGAGGGGCAATTAATTTTTAAGTGGATAAAGGCATCTATCTTGTAAAATTCAAAAAAGTTGAAAAATAGAAAATGAGAGAGAGAGAAAAAATTGTTGAAATTCATGATATCAAAAAAGAAAAAAGATTTTTTTTACAAACAATGGTACATTTTTATGAGCAAAAAAGCATTTTTTGTATGTAAAAACCTCAAAAGTTTAAGAATAAAAGTTAATTATTTTTTCAAAATTTGTCATTTTCTTTAAACTGTAAACTTCTTTTTTTCATTAAAAACTCGACGGGTGTTTTCTCGAGGTAATAATTAAATAACCGCTCAACTACGCAATAAGTGTATAAATTATGGTTTAATGTTAAACTGAGTCTTTTTACTTCTACGACTTATGATTATTGCTTTTGGGTCAAAATATTGTAGGTTGTTATCAGATGAATACGTGGGTTGCACTTTCCTCTAAAATTATTACTTTGCAAAAGTATGGGTTATCAAATTTTTAACAAATGACCTTTACCGTTTTTACACAATAAATAAATATTTATGAATTGACTCGCTTTTCATAGAATTATAATTACATATAATTTTGCAGGCCCACCTGCCGGGTTGACGTAAAGAAAATTTGCTTTGAAAAACGGACTTGATGTTATGCAAAGTCAATTATTAATAAATAGAAAAAATAAAATAGCTTTATTATTTTTTATGCAGTGTTATCATTTTTACAAAACTACAATATTTCGAAACAAAAATGTAAAGAAATTTCTAAATTGGCATAAAATTAAAATAACAATAAACTTAAATAAATATTTTTCGATAGAGATCTATGACAATAAAAAGATATCAGAAAACCGGTGATTGTTAATATTAATTAAAGCTTAGATACATAAATATTTTTTTTTATAAATATAAATAATTTATTGCGACAATAATAAATCCGATAGCAAAACTTGGAATAATTTTATTTGCTGAACTTTTAGTTGTCGAAAGAATTGGTATTGAAGTGAAGCTTGAAGGTGTTGTAAAATTTGCTGGAGTATTAAACCAAGATTGAGGCGTAGTTGGACCTGTTGTTATGCTTGGCATCGTTGATGAACTTAAGCCTGCTATAGTTGATGACTATAAAAAAAATTAAAATCTATTAAAGAATTTATTTAAGGGCTTTATTTACCTGTGCATTTAATACTGTAAAAAATGCAACTAAAACAAGTAACAAATAAGGCAATGATGGAAATGGAATATTAAACATTTTTTTGTTTATGAATGGAAGCAAACGTCGCAAGCTAAAAAATTATTATTTTAGTATTTCTTTTTTAAAGATAAAATTAATTTCGCGAATTTAAAAAAAAAAAACAGATTAGTAATTAAAGAATTTATAAGATTAATTAAATAAGCGATTTTCTCAGATTAAAATTATATGACCGCCAACTTCTACCTTTTTTTGAATTCAAGGAAAAAAGTGAAAACGCCATTTAGAAGAAAAGCATTTAAGTTCCTTATTGTACTTTTCAAACTTTTTTACATACATACGTGAGAGAACTACTCAGCCATGTGAGATTTAGCCGCCATTATCAAAGTAATTAGCGGTGTTCACAAAGAAAAAAAATATTTTTAATCGTTATTTTTATAATTGACAGATTTTTGCGCTTTCAAATTAGAACAAAAAAATTCCTAGCTTTTAAATTAAAAAATCGAGAGCCTTTGGCAAGAGCTATGATTCACTCACGTACGATTAAGTAATGAAATAAATGACTACATATGTTTTGATTACGCATTTTTTTTAATTATAGAAGATTTGCTTAATGCGTGAATGGTTTTAGGTATAAAAGCGACAAAAAAATTTTGCTTCCTTTACTATTCATCAATTCTTCGAACGTGCTTT
Organism: Panagrolaimus kolymaensis; assembly: GCA_028622995.1. Lineage (NCBI taxonomy): Eukaryota > Metazoa > Nematoda > Chromadorea > Rhabditida > Panagrolaimidae > Panagrolaimus > Panagrolaimus kolymaensis. The sequence goes on from JAJQJQ010000076.1 coordinate 21,100, forward strand.
CTCGGAATGACCATGAAAATAAAAATGAAAGTGAAAAATGACCTTGGTTGAGAATTGTAACAAAAAAAAAACAGGAAAAGAAACAACAACAATATTCTTGAATCAAGTTTTTTTCACATTAAAAAAATATTTCAGAACAATGTTTCAAATCAAAAATGGGTTTCACTTTTTTCTATTTATTTAATTGGACATGCAAATAAGGCGCGCGTATTACTTTTTCCAATTAAAACAAACAGCGTGAACCCACGAAAAAAAAAAACCATCGAAAAGAAAAACAAATCTATTTTTGGCAATTTTTTGTTGTTGTTGTAAACCGTAATTTTTTGGGGGATTACTCATTACTAAACCAGATACTTTTTTTATTATCTCATAGCCATAAAACCTTACAAACTTAGCCCATAAAAGAAATAAAAAAAACTAACGAACATCAAAATAATTTTTTCATAAAATGCCTGAGGGCGTTTTATATAAAAGAGAACCTTTGTTTGCCGCAGGTTAATAAAAGGTTAACCTGTTTCCGTGGTAACTGACGTTGAGCTTTTATTTTTTATTAAATATATCTCTGAGAAAATATAATAAGCAAGTAGGCGTTAAGACAAAGAAGTAAGAAGAACAAAATTTTTTTGCCATAATTCATATTACTCAAGAAAAAAAAATTAGCACATACAATTTTGAGAAAACATCAAAAATTGATATCTTGCCAAAAGATGTTTTTAACTCTAAGGTTTCTTGAGAGATTAGATTTATTTTTAAAAAATTGTGAGCAACAGAAAAACAACTTTTGGCATTTACAAACAATAAAGAGGTTATCCAAAAAATGACTTATTACAGCTCTGGCGAACTTTGGTGCTATCTGAAGTTTTAAAAAATATTGAGTAGCCTTATTATTTTTTAATTGTTTCATACATTTTATATTTTTCTAGGTGGTCATATTTTATATGTATAGCCATATGCAAATTTATAAAAACAAATTTTAGAAGAAAAAAATAGCGCCTTCAACAAGAATTTTTTGGTGTTTGGCAAAAAATATTATTCTTTGTAAGTAAAAAATAAAAAGTGCTAATTTTTTAAGCTTATTTGAAAATAATTAAGATACAAAGTGTTGCCAAGTGCTTCACAGTTATTTATGGCCAAGGTTGATGCACGATGATGCGTGTCGGCGTTGGCGGTAATAGCGCAAAACCGAAAGGAAAAAAACACAAAAAACGAGTTTAACTTTCACAGAATCCAAAAAATAAGCGCTTTGCGTTTTGCTTTTTTTGTGTATCTTTCATTCATTTTTTGCTTTTCAAAACTATAATTTACTGGTGTTGTTGTTTTAGGAAGCAACGATGCAAAAAAATGGGTACAAAATAACTAGTGTCTATTGACTTCTTCCTAATTTTTGTCGTTTGGCCTGCCCCTTTCATAAAAAAATTATCTTTCATGCATTAGAATAAAAAGGAGGAGCACGTTGGTTAAAGGGCAATTGAAAAAACTATAAAAGCATCAAAGGTATCAATTTTTAATCAGTGTTCGCTTTTTGGTTCTCTCTGCAGCCAGGAACCGATTCATCCAAAATGGAATTAGAAAATCGTGTTAAAGCTTATCGCTTCGTCGCCTATTCGGCCGTTACCTTCTCCGTAGTTGCAGTACTTTCAGTATGCATCACTTTGCCCATGGTTTACAATTATGTTCATCATGTTAAACGACAAATGCATAGTGAAATTACCTTCTGCAAAGGTACAGCCAAAGATATCTGGTCTGAAGTCAACAGCTTAAAAAATATTCCCGCTGGATCTGGAAATCGTACTGCTCGTCAAGCTGGTTATGATTCTGGTGTAAGCGGTGGATCAGCCTCAGCTGGAGGCGGCGGTGGTGGTGGCGGCGGATGCAGTGGATGCTGTCTTCCTGGTCCTCCTGGCTCATCTGGTACTCCTGGTAAACCAGGTCGCCCAGGTAAACCTGGTGCTCCTGGTCTTCCTGGAAATCCAGGTAAACCACCAGTTCAACCTTGCGAACCTGTTACTCCTCCACCATGCAAACCATGCCCACCAGGACCTCCTGGCCCACCTGGACCACCCGGACCTGCTGGTGATGCTGGTGGCCCCGGACAACCTGGACAACCTGGCACTGATGCTGGACCTGGCGAACCTGGACCTAAAGGTAAAAATTTTTATAATATTTTTGTGCATAATTTATTTTTTTATTCTAGGACCTCCCGGCACACCTGGACAACCCGGTGCTCCCGGACAACCTGGTCAACCTGGCGCTCCTGCTCAAAGCGAACAATCCGGCCCTGGAGCTCCAGGACCTGCTGGTGATGCTGGACCACCCGGACCTCCTGGCCCACCTGGAAATCCTGGTGGAAATGGATCTCCTGGCCAACCTGGACCTAAAGGACCTCCCGGTTCTCCCGGTCAACCTGGATCTGATGGACAACCTGGTGCTCCAGGTCAAGCTGGCCCACCCGGTGGTGCTGGAGAAAAAGGTATCTGCCCCAAATATTGCGCCATCGATGGTGGAGTCTTCTTCGAAGATGGAACTCGACGACGTTAAACAATATCATAAACAACTTGGCTTTTTGCCAGTCAAAAATCTTTTCACTGCCATGTTTTCTTTTAACTTTCTCATTAACTTTCTTGTTGTTGCTGGTTCCACCAAAAACCAATGGTTTATTATTTAAAAAAAATAAAATTCGCAACACTTAAACTGTGTGTGTCTGTTGTTTATTATTATATCACATAAGAAAAAATATCAAACTGGTTTCATTTTTAAAACAAAAGGAAAGTTAGTAGTTCAAAGTGAAAGCAGTAGCAAGGAGCATAGGATGGCTGTTATGCAATTACCAGTTTATTTCATTTCTTTCTTCCGTTTTCTTGGAAAAAATTTGGTCTTCGTCACGGTCACGCTTTTCCGATCTGTTTTTTCTGTTTATGGTGAAAGATAAGGTGAGTCCGTTAAAAAGCATAGACTTTTTGTTGATGAACAAATACTTGACAATTTGTTTCTAATTTTAAAAAATGTTGATAAATATAGCTTGAAAAATTCATCTCTAACTTCTGGACAAATAATCATAATTAAATAAGGTTGTGTTGTGGTTCCAAGTTCCCAACAAATATCATAAAGTAATAAAGCTTTTTCTTCATCAATATCAATCCAATCATTCATTGCACCCCAAAAAATTAAATAAAATAAAACTCCAAATGCATCAATAATTTGATCAAACAGTGTTACCAAAGACATATTAAATTCAGCAATAATTCGGTGATGAACTAGCAAAGTTTCTTAAAATAAAAAAATAAAATTTAAATGTAAAAAAATGAAAGACTAACTTTTCCTTCTTTCTTTAATATGTATGGTAATATATTCAGAACTTTTATCTCCCACGTTGCACCATTCCTCTTTTAACTCTTTTATTCCAGGCAAAGGATTTACACTATATTTCCATTTGGCTGCAGTTTTCCAAACTCCTCCTCCAACATTATCTTTTTTAAGTTGTTTAAAAAATTCAACTTCTTGTTGATTTTTTGATTCCAAATATCGATAATGTAAAACAGAAAAAGATAAACAATTGCATGCAAATATTGTTGGAATATAAAAAAATGTTTCGACGATCATATCAATGCAATCATAAATGTCTTCCACCTGTAAAATAAAAATGTTTATAAAAAATTTAATAATTGAAAAGCATAGAATAAAACTCACATCAGAATCTTCAAAAACTGGTGTAGAACTATGAGCTAAAAATGTACTTCCACAACATTCACCAAACATAGGTAAAATCCAAACTACTGGCACTATCCAACAAAAACTGACTAGTGTCCATTTTACTGCAAAATTACACATCTAAAACAAAGTTTTTGTTTTTTTGTTGTTTTAAAAACATTTTCAAAATAAATACCCAAACATAATCTTTTGGAAAAACCACTAAAATGGCGTGGTCAATATTAAAGAAAAATGCGCTGCAAATCATTACATACGATAAATACCATTCTGTTCCATTAATAATCGAGGCTAATGGCTAAAAAATTAATTCTTGAGGTAATAATTTTTTTTAAATGGTAAACTTACAATATGATTTTCAATTTTATGGACCACATCAAAATCACAAAGTAACATGGGAATGTATTTTAGAACAACTCGAGAAATATTAGCAAAAAAATCTGCTACAAAAGTGCACATATATAACTGAAAAAATTTAGTTATTTTTTTTAGCTTCCAAAATTTTTTACTTGCTTTATCAAAACATCCGCATAAAATATTTGGAATTTTCCATAATAAATACATCATCATAACGTCCACAAATATGGCTATAACATTCCATATTGTTCGAATCCAAAGCCATTCTAATGAAATTTCCATACGACATTTTATTTCTGTATCGTTATGAGAGCCGGAATTCATTATTAAAATTTTTTCAATGAAAAAACAAAAAACTAAGAATCTTTAAACTTTTTTTGCGTGGACTTTGTTAAGGTTTTTTCTTTGAAAAAATAAAAAAGTGTAATACTAATTTTAGAAAATTATTCAGCCAAAAACAAAAAATTACTTGCATCTTTATTCTTTTTTGTCTATCGTTGGCATCTTTTTTTCATCTTCTTCAAAGCTTCATATTCTTTGAATTACTCCGGAAGTAATGTTTTTTTTGTTGAATTTGTAACACAAGAAAGTAAAGAAGGCATTTTTTTTCTTGCTCTCAATGAAACCTTTTTTTTATTCTTCTTCGTTTATTTATTCCTCCTTCTCAAAAAAAGTTCAAATGAAAAGAAGAAGAAGTTAAAAAAGAACAAAAAAATTATATTTGTGCCAATTCACAGCCTTTATTCAGAAAAGCATCAACCGCTCGCAAAATAGATATCATTGTCAATCATAAATCTGATGTTGAAGCTGGATTATAAAATGCCATTCAACTTGGTGCCAAAAAGAAACAAAACAATAAAAAAAAATATTACTAAAGTCTTTTCTGCATTTTTTGGTGTTAAAATAATATCTTTCTTTTACAATAAAAAGCGGTCTTTGATTTGATTTTCTTTTTTTTATCCTCAATGTTAATAACATCATCATGAGTTTTCAATTCCATTGATCCTGGGGTCAACGAAAAATCATCCGCAGAATTTGTTTTAAAAATGATTTTATTAATACTTAATTCTTTAAAAATTTTTAAACATAAAAGAGATATAAGCTTCTAAAAATATGCGTCTCCTTTTTTGTGTTTTTTTTAACTCATAAAAAAAACAAAAAAAAATATAAAAAAATTTATAAAAAATTCAAATAATCACATTGAAATTCATTTCAAAAAAATAAATAAAGAAAAGATCGATACACTTATAAAAGATTTTTTAGCCGTCTCAGCAACGTTTGGTTAAAAATTTTTGTTTACAAAAATAACGATCGATTTTAAAAGCGTCATTCAAGAGCGATCTAGAAAAGTGATAGGAAAAGAGAGCAAACAAGTGGCGGTTGTTTTGATAAAGCTTTCGCTGCTGATGCTTTTTGATCGGCTGAGAGACAGTCGTGATCAGTGTTGTGACTTTTCGTTGTCTGGCGCACCGGGAGCGTGCAAAAAAAGAAAAATTGCACGCTCCCGGTGCGCCAAACAACTAAAAGTCACAACACTGGTCGTGATGCTTTTTATCTAATAAAATGTTTTTTTTATTATTATTGTGTCATCCATTTTGTCTTCTTTCTTTATTTATTCCTCCTTCACCAAAAAAAAGTCCAAATAAAAAGAAGAAGTAAAAAATCGAGGAAATGGCAACTTTTCTTAGGTAGAGCATCTTTTTTTAAAAACAATAAGCAGCATTCTTACATTTTCAATTTCGCTTTAAAAAAATATTTTTTAGTGTTATTTTTATTTGTTTTTAAATAAATGTAAACTTGAATTCATGGAAAAAAAGTAATTCAAACGGGATTTTTTCCAGCATTATTTGGATCACATAAAAAAGCTCAACCCCAAATATTTTTTTAACAGCGAGCAAGAAAAAAAAGAGATTACAATGAATTTTAACAATTTAACCCTTTTTTTTATCACTCATTCTGAAAATGGACAAAGATATTAACATTAATTATAGTTTGAATACATAGTAATAAATGTTTGGTGTTTAAAAAATAGTAAATCTGTTGAGAAAACTCGGTAAAAAATAAAATAAGCAACTAGATCTAAATAAAAAAACATAGAATCAAGAAAAAAATTGCAAAAGGAATCGAAAAAAAAGAAAGCTTGCGAAGTGGATGTAAAATTTAAAAATACTCAAACGTATTATTGCTTCAATATTTATTTTTTGAATGAAGAAAAAATTGTTTCCAGCTTTTATTTTTAAAAAAAAACTAATTTATCGTAGTTAAAAATGCTAACAGTTGAAACTACGTCTTTCTTTCCTTCAGTTGAGTTTCTGTTTCCAACAATTCTATAAACCACCCGCCATTTTCGATGGTTGCAAACGTGTTTTCACGGTTTTGACCGATAATTATGAATCAATTTAAATATTTGTATTTTTTACCTATTTTCTTTATTAAGCATTTTACGCAATAAAAAAATTTAAATTTCTCTCTAAAATTTTTCAAGCGAAAAAATGTGCCAAATTTTTTTTTCTTTGCCATTCGTTCAAGCTCTAAATAGACATATCATACCTCTCTCTCAATTTTTTGCAGATTAATTATGAATTATTGTGACACCTGTGTGTCATAGATATTTTTGCGGTTTTTTTCTTCTTCTTAATTTTACTTTGACAATTTTTTTATGCTATGATTTCTCTTAATTTCTGTTTTATTATTGAAAAATATTTAATTATTTTCATCGTACTGCATTTTAATTTTTTGACAATTATCCAAAAATATTAAACAATGATCGACATCAACTTTTTTGCTTTTGCCTCTAAAAAATGCTAAAAAATAATGGCAAAAATAAAAGTGAGAGCATGCATTTTTTCTTTAGTGTTTCTTGAATCAAAGCGATAAAAAACTTTAGTAAATGCTCATTTTTTTAACATGCAAAAAAATTATAAAAAATGTGAGAAAATTTCTGATGGTATGGAAAATAAGATGGCTTCTACCTATATAAATCTAAAACCTTTATTATTTACTCAATAACTCCTTCAACAAAAAATGTTTAAAAAATATTTTGGAAAAGCAATATATTTTTGAAAAAAATTATGAAACAAGTATCAAAACAACAAATTAAAAAAATAAATAAAACAATAACAAAAATACACATATTAGGTGATAACAATAAGAGATTTCATTAACCGTATGACTTCATCAATATCTGGCCTTTCTGCGGGATCAACAGTAATGAGAGTTGAAATTATTTCAAAAAGTGTATTTGGAAAACTAAAAAATTAATAAGGTTTTTTTCTCATTATTTTAAGAATTATAATTTTAAATTACTCGCAATCTTATTTTTGGTAAAGCAAAAATTTACTCCAAACTAAAAAAGCTGAATATCTTTCATTTTTTTTATGTTTGGCTAACTTTTAATAATAAAATTTTTTACAAACTTACGGTGAATTTGAAGGAAACTTTATTCTTCCACTCATGGCCGCAAGAGGCACGCTATCACCTTTTTCATGTGCTTCATCGAAGGGAGATTTAAAAAAACATAAGGCATAGAGAAGACAACCAAGTGACTAAAAAAACAATGATTATTGCTACAATATCCTTTTAATAAATTACCCAAATATCAATACTTTTGTCCAAAATAGTTCCCATTTCACAATGAAAAAGTTCAGGAGCTCGATATGTCATAGTCGAAGTTTCACCCGCGTCATCAATTAAATATCGGCTATGTTTGCCATCCTTAACACTAATTGGGCCAGTAACACACGAACCAAAATCGGTCAATTCAACGTGATCTTTGTCCGAAAATAAAACATTTGCCGGTTTTAAATCTCTAAAAAATGTATATTTTAATAATAATATGTGTAAGTTTTATTAATAAAACCTATGAATAAGTGGTGGATTGTTATGATGAAGGGCACGAACAGCATAACATATTTGAATGAATATTTTAACTAATCGTGGTAAATCAATATATTCATTTGAGAGAGACCTTTTTTCGAGTTCAGATTGAAGGGATCCAAGCTGAAAAAATAATCTTTTTTTTTACTTTTTAAGAGCGAAAAAATTTAAAAATTTACATTTCTGTAAGGGAATATAAGAAAAAATCGAGTTCCTTCTTCTAATCCTTTAGTTTCGGCCGCAGCAAGAATAGAAATAATATTTTCGTTATTACCAAATTTTTGATGAATATTTATTTCTCGCCTTGTTCGAGCGATTTCTAATTTAGAATAACAATCTATTTTTTTAACAACCACTTTTTCACCTGTATCAACATCTTTTGCAAGGAAAATAATGCTAAATCCACTGAAAATGTAAATGGATAAACTTCAAAAAAAAAATATTGTATTTATTCGAAGTGTTTTACCCTTGGGCAATCTCTTTTAATATACAAAATTTTCGACCATCAGCTTCAACATCACATCGACTATTTATGCATCCCATTAACTACAGGCAATTATCAAAGCTAAAAAAAAGTTGTTGGGTAAAGTAAAAAAGTATTAGTTCGAAAAAGAAAAAAACTCAATGCATTTTTTTAATTAGCGCGGAATTCATTTACTTTTGCCGTAAAATTCAAAGCATAATTATACTTTTATATTAGCAAATACCTGTAACAAAAACAATTTTATAAAAAGTAAACATATCGGAAAATAAAAGCAGAGCAAAAAATTCATTGCTCATTTTTGGAAAAAGTTGCTTTCGTTGCTTGCAATGTGCTGTTTTGATCTCGATTATTGTTTTTTATCGTTACTACCAACACAAAATGAATTGGATGAAGATCGGATTGTATTTCAAAAGGAGCCATCAAAAAGAAATTTATTTAAATTTTTAATAATTAACAAAACATTTAAAAAAGTATCAAATTTTATTGTATCTTAACCAAGCTTCAAAAATGGTGAAAACACATTTAGAAACTTGGAAGTTCTGATCATTAGCGTCCTATAAGCGAAGAAAAGTAGTTATATCATTACTGATCATACCATGAATTGGTTTAAATTTTAAAAAGAGTTTACTTTGAAAATGAAAAAATAATATAAATTAAAACTTTGTGATAAATATTTTGAATTTTTTGGGGAATAACATAAATTTAAGCTTTAAAGCACTTCATAATTTTACGTCCTAATATTTGAGCTTTTCCTTTTCTTATTAATAATTTCACAACAATTTTTTGAAATCATGTTTCCTTTTTCTTTCCATTAAATTATTCAGTTGAAATCAAAAAAGCAATAGATCACTTTTAATTATTTTTGAGCTTTTAATTAATTTAAAAAAGAAAGCTTTGCTTTTTTTTATTTTTTCATGCATTCTTATGTTATGATAGCTAATGATTACTTCATTTCTTTATTAAAAAATTTTAAAAATATTTTGGAAAACTAAACTAAATGATTTATTTAAGAATTTTGTTTTATTATTATAACTTTTGCAAAGAGTTGTGAAAAACAAATGAAAAAAAATATAATTAAAATATTTAAAAGCAAGAATAATAAAGGAAAGGAACAAGCAACAGCAAATATGACTGCTAATAAAGAAAATAAGAAAGAAAAAGATGTTTTCAATTTATTTATTTTTTTTAGCTGGCAAAAAGCAATCAAAGATGTAATCTACAGCATCAATAAAAAATAATATTTAGGCGCCAAGAAAAAGTATTGTGTAATTGTTTCTATGTTATTTGTGTTGTAAATTTTTTTTCTTCATAAAAAAACAGCGACTTTCTTTCCTGAAAGAAAAAATAAAATCTTTGTTTTTTTTGGAAATTACATTATTAAAGTGATTAAATGCCCATTTATGCATTAAGGTAAAATTAAAAAGGCAAAATATCAAAATGTGTTTTCCGATGTTGACAAAAACCCACGCTTCTAGATTAAAACAAAACAACTAAAAAAAAAGAAAAAGAATGAAAAAAAAGCTTAAAAAAAATAGGCATTTTCTATTTCAAATCATCGTGGATTAAAATTTAAATGATTTGAATTTCGCGAAATACACTCAAAACGGTGTTCATCTAATTTCCAAAGCGAGAGATTTGTTTCATTAATAATCTAAATTTCCTTGCTGCAACTAAGAAAAATTTTTTTTTTCTAAATATTACGATATTTTTAGTGATCCATTCAACAATAACAATTTTTACTGATCCCGATATTTTTGCTGCTTCGAATTTTATTCCATAACTGTTTTCTGTAACCAATGGGTGCAGCTTTTTCGGTTCATTTTTCCTCTGAAAGCTGCACCATGGAATTCTAATAATTATTTTATGTTTTTCTTCAACGGTGAAGGATACAGTAAAAATCACATTTTTTGTCATTTTTGGCACTATTAATATTTTTTGAATGTTTTTTTAATCGTTTTTAAACAAATTGGACTCAAGTTCATAAATTTACCCATCGATTTGAGACAATATTGCCTCATGCACCAATATCAACATCATCAAGATTATTATTTAAAAATTCGTAATAATTAAACCTGTAGGGTTGAAAAATGTCTGAATGATGGAAAATGTTCAATAAATATCCATTTATACGATGTATAAGCAATTTCGTTTCAAAATTTGATATCCATGGAGATATGGATGGCGATAGTAGTTGCCCTGCGTCATTCTTATGACTTGGGCAAGCACAAACAAAAATATAGAAAGTTAATATTATTTTTTTAATGGATAAAAGTAAAATTTACCGGGCGATAAAAATGACAAGAAACAACACTGCCCTCAATAATTAAAGGTATTCAAAATTTTATGGTTAAGAACTTAGAATGTGGTATTTTTCTTCGATAAAGCATCTTTTTTTAAACATAATTTATTTTTATTGCTTTTATTTAATGACAAAATCAAATAAACCCAACAAAAAAAACCCTTGGTTCTAAAAAATTAAAAAAGAATCCGTGTTTTTTTATCTCTCATTTTCTTTGTTTAAAAAGAAGATAAAAAAATAGAAAACCTGTTGCATTCATCTTGATCTCCCGGGAGTATATAAGCAACGAAGTAAATCAGCGTTCCACTGGTGTAACCGTTTGCTATCCAATAAAAAAATGTCAAATCATGCGGTAGCTTATGCTGCTGTTGGATTAAGCTTAACTTCATTATTTGCATGCTTCTTGTTTATTCCAATGCTTCTATCAAAGATTAATAATATTACTACCACTCTTGAAAGTGTAAGACAACTTTTTTATATTTTTTTAAGACAAAATAGAAAAAACATTTTTAGGATATGACTGAATTTCGTGAATTGCAATCTGAAATTTGGATGAAAGCGGTTGGAGGTGGGAAAGGAAAATCCCAAGCTGCAGGAGTACTTCTTCCTTACCTTCGACAAAAGCGTCAATATGATGCTCGATCAGAACCAGGACAATGCGGTAAATATCATAACCAACACTTTAAAAAAAATATTTATTATTTTAGTTTGCCAATTAGAAAATGCATGTCTACCAGGTCCTGCAGGAAAGAATGGTATTCCTGGTGAAGATGGAGCACCTGGAATTCCTGGAGCTCCTGGCGCTCCTGGGTTAGCTGGAAATCATCCTCCAGTGCCATTAGATACTACAAATAATTGTCGCATGTGCCCTGGTGGAACTCCTGGATATCCAGGTCCTCCTGGTCCACCTGGTGAACATGGACCTATGGGCATGCCTGGAACTAAAGGAAGTTCTGGTCATCCTGGTAAGTCGCAAAATTATTAAACAAAAGCTATTATAAATTTTAAAGAACTTTTGTTTCAAAAAATTTTGTTGAAAAATAATTAAATTTAAGGCTATCCTGGACAACGTGGGCCTCGAGGACCACCAGGCGATCACGGTGCCCCAGGTAAAATGGGTCAACCAGGACCTATGGGTATGTCAGGTACTAAAGGTGCACGAGGAGAAAGCGGAAAACCAGGAAATCCTGGATCAATTGGACCTCCTGGTGAAAGAGGACCAGGTAAGAAAAAAACGCTAAAAAATAAAGTAAAGAGAAATTAATTTTTTTAGCTGGTATGCCTGGACATACAGGAATGGCTGGAAAGCCAGGCGAGCATGGGCCTGAAGGCATGCCAGGTGTGGAAGGTCAGCCAGGACATCCCGGACCACGTGGACCTGACACAAGCCCTGGAGATGATGCTGGTTATTGCCCATGTCCTAAACGTAACGAACCTCCACCGACAGAAGCTTCACCTCCTCCAGCAGAAGTTGAAGTTGAAAATGTTCCAGCAAGTGAAAACAATTATGGAACAAAACTTATTTGAAAAAAAGCTTTGATAAATCTATGAAATAAGAAATTTTTAACTCAAATAAATTTTATGTATCACAAAAACAAAGCAAAAAATTATTTTAAAAAAAAAGCAAGAAAATATAAAAATAAAATTAAGCCTTTGTAAGTGTAAGAATTTTTGGTACAGTTAAACCCGCAGTTTTAATTTCATATTCCCATGTTTTAATGAATTTTGCCATTGATTTTTTTCTTTCAATTGTTACCAACGGGCAATCAGCATATTCATCAAGAATTAGAGGGATCATTTTTTGTGTTAGATCTAAAATGAATTCTTTCTTTCCAGTTTTTGAATTTTTGCATGTTCCAAAAGCATCTGCTTTTGTGTAATGTACTCCATTTGTGAGGAGATAATTCAAAAAGTTGTCAAAGCCGCTATTGCAAATCAATGGATTACCTAAAAATAAAAGCTTTTTTTTGTGAGTTTTTTTTATAATTTTTACCTCTAAGAAAAATTTGATTTATCGGCCTGACAAAAGTATTTTCATCAAAAGTTGTAATTTGATTATTTGAAAGGTTGAGAATTTCTAGATTTTCAAATGTTTTAGGATGAATATAAGTTATTTCATTGTTAGGCAATTGAACATATTTAAGTTGAGGAAGGTTTGAAAATGCTTTGGGATGAATTTCACTTAAATTATTATTTCCCATTTTAATTGACATAACATCTTTTTGCCCATTAAAAGTGTGTTCTATAAAAGACAAAATTAATAAGCTTTTTGTTGAAGAAAATATATCTACTAACCTTCAATTTTTTCTATATGATTTGCCGTAAATGTTATGTCTCTAAGCTTATCAATTTTATGGAAAGCATAATCTGCAATGCTTTTAAGCCCACATTCTTTAATTTCAATTTTCTCAACTTCCATAGGTGGAAATGGCTTCAAAATTGTTTATTTTTGATTACATTTTTCTATGGATAATTTTCCAATTTTGGTCTCTTTTAATAACGAAATAACACGATTGACATCAACTAAATGACAGTCGATGTTAAGTTTAAGCTCCTGAGATCCAATTTGTTTACAAGAGCATCGATATGGTAAAGTTGAAGGACATTTAGCTGAATATTCTTTAGTTTTTTCTGATAATATAAAAGTATCCAATTGTCTGTTAATATGGTAATGAAAGTTAAGTGGCTGGAAATTAAAAGTTTGAAAGAGGTAATTCATTATATTTATTATAAAATTGCTACTCACCATATTTTGTGATGCTTCAGAGTTGCATTCAAATTTTAATCCATTAATTTCATTATATTCACAAATACATCCTATTGGAATTGTAGTAACTGGACATTTATACCCAGCAACTAATAGAACAAAGTTCAACAGCAAAATATATATTATCTCAAGCATTCTTTGGTAATAATTAATTATCATTCTTCCGAAACAGTCCTGATAAGCAAAGGCTAATAAAATGAGTAAATCATAGAAAAATCATCTCCTTTAAACCAAACACAACAAATGACCTAGTTTTACAAAAAGTTTGTGATTTTTTGTATTTTTGGGTTTGTCTTTCTGCATGTCAACTACGCCTGGCCTGAAAAGGTCCTTGAATGGGTGCAAAGTACTAAATTTGAACTTGCAAGGATAATTAGTAATTTTTTGAAAAAGAGCAATTTTTTTTATAAACTTACGATTGAAAGAAATGTGATATTTTATTTATCCATTATTTTCATTTTATATATTTCTCTTCGCTTTTCTGTTATTATTTGAATATTAAAAACATTGTATTAGAATGCTGCTAAAAATATTAATTCTATTCGCATGCTTTTTTGCTTGCAATTCGTTGAATTGTGATCGAGTTTCTGGAAGTAAGTAAATTTATACATTTTTAAAACAAATTATCTTCTTTTTTAACACATAACTTTCAATATATTTTTCGTTTAGTCTAACACCGAGTGCGATTGTGAAGTTCATGAAGATGGAAGCTTCAAGTTTGAATGCCCACCAACTCTTTCTAAATCCCATTTCCTTGATGAACTTGATGGATTGCAAGAAGCTTTAACAGTCAAATATCCTCGCCATCCTCAAAAGTATATACCTGGTTGTAAATATTATGGTAATGATTTTGAAGATGTTGCTATGGACTGTACAGTTAAAGATCTCGATGAATTTTTAAATGCTTTAACTGGATATTTTATGAAGGATTTATTGATTGGATGTGTAAAAGAAGTTTCATTTATGGATATTTCATTTCCAAAAATGTGGGTCAATCATATTTCATTTTTTGGATGTGGCTTTGAAAAAATTAACGATGATGTATTTTTGAATATTCGAGGACTACATTCTTTATATATAGAAGAACAGAAATTGAAGGATTTTGGTAAGTGTGGATTTCTTAAACAATATCCGAGATATTTTTGAATAAGCCGCTAATTGCAGGATTTGCTCTTATGCCACTCCGAGATCTTCGTAAACTTGATGCTAAATTTAGCAAATTTTTGCACATCAAAAAAGAAATGTTTCCCAGGAACTTAGTGCATTTAGATTTGAGGGAAAATTCAATTCAAAAAATAGAAGATGACGCTTTTGATGAACTTGATAAATTGGAATTTCTTCGACTTCCAATTACACATAGCAAATTGATACCAGATGGCCTTTTCAAAACCCCAATCAAAATATTAATTCTCAGCTGTGGTGAGCAAATTAGTTGTTTACTCGTAACTTAAATAACTCATTGAAAAACCCATTTTTAGATAATTATAAAATTGCATGCACCGAATGGTTTCTCGATTACTTGCTTGTTAATGGCGTAAAATTTTTTTTCGAAGAACTTTCTGCAGATGGTCCATTAACTTGTTCATCATCAGCATTATTTCCAGGTCAAAGAGTAGGCGATGTACTTAAAAAGTTATCAACAGAAGCTATTCAAAAATGTTATGGTAATCCACCAACCATAGGAAAATGTTCCAAGAATTTATTAGATAATTTGAAAGAACAACAATATCAACAAAGATATGCGATCATGGGAATGCCTATTATCGAAGACAAAGAACTTTAAATTAACGGGAGTTGGAAAAAAATTTGTGCGGGTTTTGCCTATTTATTGTTTTTTGACATGATTATGAATAAACATATGTAAAAATAAAAAGTGCAATTACAATTAATTTCTTAAATTATAATGCAGAAATAAAAGCTTCATCTTCAGCCAATCCAAGTCTTCGAGAAAGCTCCTTCTCAGCTTGTTGATATTGATATGGTTTAAGTTTGGGTAAATTATGAGGTTCATCAACATCTGAAAATAAACATAACTTTTTTATTAGAAAAACAATTGCTTTGCTTACCTTCATTATTTATAAAATCTTGTTCCGCTTTTATTTGTTCCAGTAAAGCATTTCTTTTTTCAAAAGCTGTAGCTCTTTTTTTTCTTGCATCATTAAAATTATTATACTAAAAATTTCATTTTTTTTTAATTCACTTTTGTTCGAATTAAATTTACTTCATTTTTCCAAAGTTTTAAATCAAATTTTACGGGCACTGGCCTCTTATTTACAGTCTTGGAAATTTTATTAATAAGTTCAATACTTTTCTTTGCCGTCACTATGTTTTGAACTCTTCGATGACATCGTTGGCGGAATAATTGTTTTCTGTACTTAAAAATAGAAAAAAAAAATATTTTTCATTAAAAAATTTTTTTACCGCATTTTGGATTTTAATTGCCGCTTCATTCTGTAATTTTTTAACCGCTTCCTCTGCTGGATTTACATTAATTGTTTCTTTGAAAGCCTCTGTTTTTAATGGAACTTTTTGAAATGAAAATGAAGGCGAGTTTTCAATTAATCGGTATAAATTCATTTCTTTTTCGTTTAATAAATGAAGCTTTTCAAGCTCTTGAATAAGTTTATCATTTCTGGCAATAATAGCAGTGAGTTCTGTTTTTGTACTAAAAAAATATTTAAAATCTAAGAAAGAAACAAAAATAATAAAACAAAAATTACTTACTTAACAATCATTTTTAGTTTTAAGAAAAATAAAAGATTGCTCGGCAAATAAAGTATTGGCCAAAATAAAAAATTTGTTGTTGCCAAGTTGTTGCCATAGCAACTGTGAGCATAGAAAAAAATTCAGATCTTATTTTGCTCAAAATTTTTCGATGGATATTGTTGTGTATCCGAGATACAGACAAATTCACAATAGAGAGAATAAATCTTTAGACAGCAGAGTTGCTTATTTATTCAAGAAAGTTTACAAGACAAACAATCAAAAGTTAACAAGTGAATGAAAGACATCCAAAATGAAGGTTGACATTCATGCATTGGCTAGGTGTCATCCAATACAACCCTGTAAGCCAACCGTCATTTTCGACGGTTACCACCGTCTTTTGACGGTTTTGACCGTCAATTTTTTTTTTCCAAAAACTCAAGATTATTGATAAATAAGCTATGGAGATTATTGCTGCTCTATTTTTTATAGTTGAAACCTATTTCAGAGCCTGACGGTCTCCACCGTCAACTGACGGTCGCCACCGTCAAGAGACGGTTGAAACCGACGATGCGCATTTTAGTTATGAATTTTTTTTTAAGGTTTCAAAATGATTTTTAACATTGAAAAAATATTATAAAAGCTAATTTCAAGCAATGATTAACGAGTTTTTTCCAATTCAATTCATTATTAATATCAAAAATGCACAAAAAATGTGAAATACATGTAAATTTTTTTTCTGTTTTTGTTTATTATTTTATTTTTATTTTTTTAATGCAAGATTATTTTGAACATATAAAAATGAAATATAAACGACCGAAAAATTACGCCACTTTCCTTATGCCACATGTTTACTTCTATATAAATATCATCAAAATGTCGAAGGATCTTTAAAAGGTTTTTTTTTCTTTTAAAAAGTTTTCAAGGAAAATAATAAATAAGACGAAAAACAAAAATGTTTATCCACATCCTTTTTTTGTGCAAAAGAAAAGTCGCCGACAAAATAAAACACCAAATATTTTTCGATATTTTTCTTTCTAGAATGAAAATCAACATAAGATAAAATTTCTTAAAAGTTGTAAACAACCTTCGAAAAGGGCATCGACATATGACAGCATGACTTTTTATAAATTTTGTTCGAAATAGCATATAACGATTGTTTATAAAAGCCAAAAAAGCCATTTTTTGATTTTTTATATTTAGTAATTCTTGGTAAATGAATTTTGCTTTAAAATTGTGGTAAACTAAAATGAGCCTTACTCCTGGGAGCCGAAATAAAGTTTACGAAGGTAAACTTACATCGATCGATAGAAATGAAATTTTGCAAGCGCTTCGTAATGGAATCCTTGAACTCGGAGAAAAAATATATGCTGGATGTCAAAAAATTGTTTATAAGGAAACAAAGGAAGAAGCCGCGGTAACGTGTGTTAAATGCAAGTATATTTTTGCCGCAACTATTACCAGTCGTCAAACTTTATAGTAAGTCGCATACATTAAAAAGGGCTTGGTTCAATCGTTTTAGCGCCAACTTTTTTTAATACTTTTTTTTGAGTTCATTACTGTCTTATTGTTATTTATTTTTTTACGTTTTTTTTAAAAGGCTCTACATATAAAAATTAGATTAAACTTTTTTATAATTTGGCATTTATTAATCTAAACTCATAAAATGAATATGTATTAAAAAAAAGTGGGTGAAAAATGAACTATAGCTTAAATTTTTATAACAAATTTTTTAAAGCTCGCATGAAAAAAATGTACACCAAAATCAAAATCAAGAAGATGTTGAACCGCCAGCTCATTTAAAGTTAAAACTAACAGAGTTATTATCTTTTATGGTTGCAACTGACGTTGTCCCATTTTCCACAGTTGAACATAATGGGCTTAAAAACTTGATGGAAAGCATATATCGCGAAGGGTAAACAATCCAATATTTTACTAAAATTTTAAATTTTTTTTTGCAGTTTTGATTATGGTATTTCTTGTGCACGTAACAAAGTGATCCCTGCTAACGATCCATCAATTTTGGGCTTTATTCCTTCCAGGCAAACTGTTAAAAATTATTGCAAAGCTTTTGTCAAAACAATGGAACCCCAATTTTCAAAGCATATCCTTGATCATGTTAAAAAATTTGGAGCTGCATTGACGCTTGACTTCGGTACCAAAGGTTCTCAGTATTTTGTAGTTACAATCCATTTTACTACAGAAGATTGGTAAATATTCTTCTTTTATTCTTTAACATAAATTATTGATTTTTGAATTGTAGGCAAATTGAAAATTGGATTTTGGATTTTCATGAATTTTCTGCCGAAACCACAGAAAGTCATGAAGTCTTGGATGACTTAACTCAGACTTTAGAAAAACATGGCATTACTTTGGAACTTTTAAAGAATAATATTGTAATTACGAGTGATCAGGGAAGTAATATCGTAAGAGCATTGAATGAATACACTCGTTTGAATGATACTTGCCATTTGTTGAACTTACTCAGCAAAAGGGCCGTATGCCCATATAAAAATAACTACTTGCCAGCAGAATTTCAATTAGATGTTACTACTCGTGAAAGATTAACATTAATTGAAAAAAAATTGGATATGTCAATGAAAATAATCAAGGGAGTGAAGTAAGCCATCATAAAAGCTATTTAATATTTATTTATTTTTGTTATTTTAGCTCTCGACCTTGGTTAAAAAACAAAATATCAAAAGCTGGTGGCTCTTTATTCAAATTCACTGAAACCCGCTGGTTGTCCCGTTTCCGCTCAATAGAAAGCTTAACCAAATTAAATCAACAACAAATGGATTTAATTAATACTAAACTTTATAGCTATTCTGCTAATGGTCGATATGTTTATCGAGAAGCACTTCAAGAATATCGTTCAACCTTGCCTCTTTTAAAATCATATACAGAATTGTTAGAACCGATTAAAGACGCAGTTACTCTTTTCCAAGTATGTCTTTTACTTACTTCCCTATGTTCATTCTGAATTTTTCATATAACTAAAATTTTAGTCTGAAACTTCTCCAACAATAAACAAAGTCTATATTGAATATTATCGTTTAAGACAATTTTTTGTCGACCAAATTGAAGATGATAATGCTGATCGAAAAGCGATGGCCCAAGCTGCTTTGAAAGTCGTTGATTATCAATTAACATTATTTGCAAAATCTGACTACTATATTTTGGGTTTGCTGCTCGATCCACTAAACAAAGATAAGATTCTTGAAATTCCACAAATTTCTATCCCTTCGGTAAACTATATTATAATAAATTTTGATAGGAATAATAAATGTTTTACAGGCCATAGAAACTTTAAAGAAATGGGTTCATAAAGTTAGCAATGATGAATCGGTAGAAGATCCATATGCAGCGGCTCCTCCTTCCCCTTTTACTCAGCATCGACAAACAATTGTAACTTATCCAACCGATGTTGAGGTTGAGAACTACCTTGACTTGAGATCAAACAGCATTGTTTACAATTATGCCGACGCAATTGAATTTTGGAAAGCAAACGCTAAAGTATTTCCTCATATTGCTATCCTAGCTAGAAAAGTTCTGTGCATCACAAGCAGTGCCGCAAGCGAAAGGGTTTTTTCTTTATTGGGAAGGACCGCGACGAAGTTACGTGGATCTTTATCACCAGAAACTGTGAGTATGTTGATAAAGATGAAGAATATGGAAAAATTTAAAAAAAAGTATGCTCCTTTTTTGCCTGTTATAATTGAAGAAGAAGAACCTGAAGTTATGGACGTTTAAACATTGTTATAATTATTTTCTAATGGTTTTTTAAGTTAAACTTTCTCCAAACTCTTAAATTTTTTAAATATTTCTCATACATACATATTTATAATAACAATTTTTTGTTTTTTAATGATGGTAAAACAATATTATAATCTAAAAATAATATATATTTGTATTTCATTTTTATATGTTCAAAATAATCTTGCATTAAAAAAATAAAAATAAAATAATAAACAAAAACAGAAAAAAAATTTACATGTATTTCACATTTTTTGTGCATTTTTGATATTAATAATGAATTGAATTGGAAAAAACTCGTTAATCATTGCTTGAAATTAGCTTTTATAATATTTTTTCAATGTTAAAAATCATTTTGAAACCTTAAAAAAAAATTCATAACTAAAATGCGCATCGTCGGTTTCAACCGTCTCTTGACGGTGGCGACCGTCAGTTGACGGTGGAGACCGTCAGGCTCTGAAATAGGTTTCAACTATAAAAAATAGAGCAGCAATAATCTCCATAGCTTATTTATCAATAATCTTGAGTTTTTGGAAAAAAAAAATTGACGGTCAAAACCGTCAAAAGACGGTGGTAACCGTCGAAAATGACGGTTGGCTTACAGGGTTGATCCAATAGCACTGAATGTCACTGCATGGCAGTCTGTTGTGCAATGGCGCATATTTGAATAGTGCGCGTACACAACATCCCTCCTCACTTATAAGAAAGCTTAATACAAAGCAACTAACATAGGCTAGAGAGGCTAATGGTAGGCATTGCAGCGGAAGAACATAGATTGATGACGAGCCATAGGAGCAGAGCTTCTTATTTGACAGACGAGTACGTAGAGGATCACGAGCCAAGATTCCAGGAGCAGTTGTCGAACTTCCACGAGCTTGAGTTGAGCTTCCATTGACATCAGGAGGTTTACCAAAGCAAGGAACATAGGATGGACCAGCATTTGAACTGTGGTGGAACGAAACAACGGCATCAAAAATACGCCTACAACCCATACCTTTAAGCGCAAGGTGCGGTTGTGAGTAGCAGCCAACGTTCCTTTCCCCTCCCAAAAGTTGAGATTCTTGCAGACGATCTTCTTCCCAATTTGACATTGGCATCCAGGACTCATCTTGAGCATAGGAGCATCGCTCACCATTAGCATATACAGTAGTGGAACATTCATATTCATCATTGGCACTTTCATGTGCAGAATTTTCACTTCCATGTGCAGCATCGGCACGAGCATGTGCAACACAGGCACTTCCATGTGCATCACAGGCACTTCCATGCGCATCACAGGCACTTCCATGTGCAACTCCGGCACTTCCATGTGCAACTCCGGCACTTCCATGTGCATCACAGGCACTTCCATGCGCATCACAGGCACTTCCATGTGCAACTCCGGCACTTCCATGTGCAACTCCGGCACTTCCATGTGCAACTCCGGCACGAGCATGAGTTGAAGTATCATTCAGATCATCAGAGCTCATCATTAACAAAACATCAAGATCAATCCGATCAAGAGCAGAGGCGTCACAGCTAAGAGTTGAGGTATCATTCCTATCAGCAAAACTCAGAGGGACCATAGCGTCATGAACATCGTTCAGACCAAAAGAAGAAGCGTCACAGCTATAAGTTATGGCATCATTCAGATAAGCATAAATCATTGGGACCAAGGCATCAGAGACATCGTTCTGATCAAGAGCAGCGGAATTAAACATAATTCCCATATCATCACCAGCAGTGAAGGTTGCGACATCGGCAACAGCATGAGTACCAGGCATAGAGAATTCCAACGGCTTGAAATGACATCCATGAGTAGCACCAGAGAGAACATTGCTTTTCAAGCAAAAAGCATAAACGTTGATTTCTTCCATAAGAGACTTTGACGACCATAGGCTTTTGACGGCATTTGCGGTGATTGATGTTGAAGAAGATCTTGTCCAAGATGTCGATAAATGCGACCAGTAACACCAGTGATTACCGCTTCCATCATTTCCCCTCCCATCCGAACAAAAAGCAGTAGGCATAGGATGAACTTGAGATCGTTGAGTTGATAGTTTGTAGCACAAGGAGTTTTGCATAGAAAGTCCATTAGCACGAGATAGTTGAGCATGAGCAAAGGCTTGATTCTTGAGAGCAAAACGAGCATCTTGATGTAAAGCAACAGTACGAGTAGCAGTAACATCGGCAACGGCAGTAGTTGCAGTAGGTTCCATTGGTTGATCATGAGATATCGAACATATTCCAGATTTCAGAAAGTTGAAATTTACCATAGGCACTTGACCAAAGGCATTTGTTGAAGGTGGAATGTGACATACCAAGTAATCAGCACGACCAGAGGAAATGAGCATCGAAGAGCGGTTCAACCAAGAGCAATCCATCGGCAGGAGCATCTTTGCAGCATTCGAAGAGTACACGGGCAGAAGCAGCGGCATGAGGTTTTTGAGATGACCAAGAGCACGAGCAGCGGCACCGGAGAGATAGTTGAATTGTTGAGCCATAGTGGAACAACGAAAGCAGGAGCAGGTTTGAATCCTCGTCACCACTAAATTTGTTGTGTATCCGAGATACAGACAAATTCACAATAGAGAGAATAAATCTTTAGACAGCAGAGTTGCTTATTTATTCAAGAAAGTTTACAAGACAAACAATCAAAAGTTAACAAGTGAATGAAAGACATCCAAAATGAAGGTTGACATTCATGCATTGGCTAGGTGTCATCCAATAGCACTGAATGTCACTGCATGGCAGTCTGTTGTGCAATGGCGCATATTTGAATAGTGCGCGAACACAACAGATATTCCTTCTACAAAAAAAGTGTGACAAAAAAAAGCAAAAACATTAGAAACATATTTTTTTCCCTCGCGATAATTATAATTTTAACTTCTTTTGCTATCTTTCTCGATGTTAGGCTTTCAAAATAAATTTAAGAAGAAAAATCAATCATCTTTATTTGGCACTATAACATAAAGGAAATGAAATAATATTTACATTATTTATACAATCGCTAAGAAAAATAGAATGAAGCATAATAGCATCATCTTTACCTAAGCATTCGCTAATTTCAAAATAAATATTTTTATTATTTGCAAGATTTGTATGGTCAAGAACGTTAATTTGGATATTCTGAGATCCATGTAAAATAAATGTGGATGGCTGGATGCATAAAGTGTCAGGGTAATCGGTGCAAATATTTACTGCAAAACAACCATTATTTTTGCTTTGAATCTAAAAATTTTTTAGGTTATTAAAATAAATAAATAAAAGTTTTTGCGAACCGTTAAAAAAGTTGTATCATCGTAAATTTTAACATTACCAACGACAATTTCATTTTGGAAAATGTTAAAGTTTTCTTTTATAAAAACTTTTTTTGCTGCACCCATCGTCTCACCATTTAATTTATTCCTGGTTTTTAGTTGTAAGCAATTATTTTCAATAAATTTTCCTTCAAGTTTAATATTTTTATCAAAATAATGGGCTATCGAAAAACTTGGATAATATTGAGACCAAATATTTTCCAATCGATTTGTTCCAAAGCAAAGTATGATTTCTTGGAATAATTTCGGTATGTATGTAGTTTTCCATTCCTGAAAGATAATATTTAAAATAATAATAAAAAGTTTATTGCTTGCGGGTTTTTTTATTATCGCGAAAAGAGACATACTTTGATAAAAGTTTGCAGTTCATGAAATGAATTTTTAAAACCCAGAATTTGAACGATATCACATGCTGGAAAATTGGTTAAAGGAAGGAGGCTCGAAGTACAAGTTAAATCGAGAATGTCGAGATTCTAAAAGAAAAAATTAGTTTATAAAAAAAATCAGAGAAAAACGAAGAAAAAATTTAGCTAATTTTGAACAAAAAAAGCTAACCTTGACATTTTTTACAAATGGCCCAAATATCTCTGTAAGTATTTCCCAATTAGAACCACGAAATTCAATAGATATCAAGTTTTCGAGAAGTCGAAAACCAATCCATTTATTTATGGTTTCTTTAAACAAAATATCTGGATTATCAAAAATAATTTTAGATATTTCACATTTTCTTAAAAGTTTCTCTGATATTGTTTTTCGCGTCGAATCAAATATTAAGGAATAATGAATAAAATAATTTTCTGAATCAAAATCACGTTTAACAATAGTTTCAATTTTATATTTGGGTAATCTTTTAACATTTGATTCAATAATTTGGTTAAATCGATGATTAACTAAACGAACATTATCCAAATCATTTGGAGATAAATGTTTTAAAACCAGAACAATGCATTCAGACGGAAGATAATCTAGTTTTAATTGATTCATGGGAATTACAGGAAATGAGTCTAAAAAATAAGAAAAAAATACAATCAACAAAAAAACAAAAGACATACTTTTAATTGGTCGATGATGGCTTTCAATTAATTTTTTTCGATTACAAAAAATATTTTTATAAAAACTATTTAATTTTTTTGTTGTCAGCTGAAATTTAAAAAAACTGAAACTGGATTGATGCGATTTTTTTCTCAACTGCTGAGAATAAAAGCAATTAACATTAAATATATCGAGAAAAGATCCAAAATCAAGATGTTGATGTTGATGGCTCGTAGCCGTTATCGGTTGATTATTATTTCGTTGTCGAGAATGAGTTATTTTTTTCGATCCAGTAACAGCAGAAAATAAACACACCATTTTTACGATGCCGAACGTTTTCGTTAATTTTTTTCGTTTCGTCTCTAAAAAACTTTTTTATTCATTTTTTTCCTCAATCAAAATTTTTTATTTTTTACGCCCGTCAAATGATGAATCGAAAAAAAAACAAAGGACGAATAAAATAAATCACAGAAGCATGCATCAAAAATAAACAAAAAAACTTTATTCCAAAGGAAAACAAAACTAAAGAAGTGAAAACAGAAGAGTGAAAGAAAGAAGAAACTCATACAGCTGTTTTTTTTATAAATATTTTTCTTTTGATTTTTTTCCAAAGGAACGCACTTCTTCTTTGACACATTTCAATCAATTTCATTCAAATCAATTGAATTTCTTTACAAACAAGTTCACAACTTTTTATACTTTTCAGTTTTTCACAACAAACGTGATTAATTTTTTGGGAGTCAAGAAAAAAATTTCACGTGTTCTATTATTATTTTTTTCTGTAACAAATCTGACAACTTTAATAAATTTATTTATTTTAATATATATTAAACCCTTATTTTTGGCCATATGTCTATCTCTCGCATTTTCATTCTCATTTTTTTAAATAAAATAATACACAATAATTAATTAACCCATGTATAAAATAAAAGAATAAAGAAATTAATTAATTAATTTTCGTATGTTTCGGTTCCTTGCAATTTAGTTTCAACTACTTTTGCCATATTTTCAAGTTGTCTCAAATTTTCTTCATATCCCGTCCAATAATCATCAACCAAATATGGTAAATCATTTTCTTCACAGAATTTTTTAACTAAATGACTGCATCGAGTGAGGTTTGGTCTAGGCATAGTTGGGAAAAGATGATGTTCGATTTGATAATTCAGTCCACCCCAAAGCCAATCCACAAATGGTGAAGGGTTCATGTTTCGAGTTCCCATAATATTTAAAGCAGCAAAGTTGTTAAGAGCTCGGGAGTTTTCTATAAAAAAAAATTGTAAGTCAACAAAGTATGGAAAATTTGGCGCCAAAAATTTCTCTAAATTTCGGAAACTTGACGAACCTGGAAATTTATCCACTGAATTATGATTGTAAGTAACTACACCAGCAACGAGTAAACCAGCACCCATTTGTGTAATAATAAAATAGACAAATCGAATTAAATTTGTTGGTAAAAGATAAAGTTGCAATAAAACCCAAAACCAATGAGCGCAAAGTGTAATTTGTTCTGCAAGAGCATGTTGACGATCTTTAGAATATTCACTACCATTTGCAGTAAAAACATGGACGATGGATTGAGAACACCATGAAAATCGCAATAATGGAAGCATCATAGTATAATATAAATGTTGATAGGGCAAAAATTTAAGAACAAATGTTTCAATGGGTTCTCGATATTTTTTTAAATCATCTGGAACCATAGCAACCAATGGGGCTAAGTCAATATCTCCATCTTGATCGATAACATTTGTGGCGGCATGATGGGTGTTGTGTTTATCCTTCCACCAATCCCGAGAAAATCCTTGAGTAAAATTACCCATAAATAATGAACCCCAATCATTTAATCTTCTATTTTTAAAAGGTTGATGATGGCAAAATTCATGCGTCAACCATCCAAGTTGTTGCCATGCAAGAGCGATCGAACATGCCGAAGTAACATAATAACCCAAAAATTGTAAATAAAAGCCTAATGCCATTAAACTCATGGTTTCTGCAACCTTTCTAGCAAAAAACCATGGTCGAATTTCCATTAATCCATCATCATGAACTTTTTGACGAAGTTTTTCAAAATTTAATACTATCTTTTTTTCCTAAAATTTTTAACTTATGTATGTCTTGCCAAGAAAAGTGGAATCGTGCTTACATGTTCTATAGTTATGTCGTATGAGTAAACATTGACTTCTTTAGGATTAATAGAAAATTGTTCAGTTGGATCTTCGCCGGGAAAAGCGATGGATCTTGTTTTCTCCAAAACGGCTAATTGTTTGTAAGCGCTGGCACTGCCTTCATGAAATGCATGGAAAATATGGGTTGCATCTGCATCTCTGAAAAATACCAAAATTTTAGTTCATAGCATCTAAGATCAAAATAAAAAAAATTTATAAGAGAAAGGACAAAGTACAAAACAAAAAAAGAGTTTTTTAGTTAATAAAAAAGTATTTTAAAGATGGCTTACTTATATTGAGTAATAACAGATCCACCAGGATGTTTGGCAATAAAATCTTTATCCAATTCTAACCATTTTCCATTTATTTTTAGCCTCATGCCATCTGGAGATGGAACACCCGACATTGTTCCAAATTTTTGTTACCTGCAAAACCATGAATGTTGTTAATTCGTGGAAAAATAAATATTTAAAAAAAAAAGAAGCGGCATAAAAAACAAAAAAAAAGTAAAAAGTGGAAAAAAGTTTAGATTGCCATGGAATAAAATACTTTTCAAGATAATAACTTTTGGACAAGTGTCGAGTTTGAACTTTTTTTTGCATATAACGCATGTTTTATCAAACTATGAAACTATGCTTCTTTTTTTGTTTTATTTTTTGATTTTTAGGTTGAAAGGGCAACGAACACTCGAAATAACCATTAAAACCTAAAGCTAATGAACGTGCGTACACATACAAAGGCGGAACTCTCTCTCTTTTTTAATTTCCATTATCGTCGTCGTTGTTGTCTACCTGCCAGACGACGATAAATAGATAGGCAGTGGTGGACGACGACCAATGAGATAGCTATTCTTTCTTTCTGATGGATGGAAGAGGAAAGAATAGTTGCGCAAATATATGGCGTGATTTTTCATTTTCTCTTTTTTCTCTCTTCTTGATGCTTAATGAACCTAGCCATGTTTTATTATACTACAAAAATGGTCAGCAAAAAAAAAAGAAAATAATCAGCCGTCGTCGTCTGTCAGTTTATTTATTGAATCAAAAACTCATAAAAAGGAAAAATGCAAACGAAAAAAAAATGGAAGTCAGGTTGATACATGGTTACTTTCCAATAAATTTGGTTTTTGTCCTCTCTTTTGCATAATTTTTTAACAATATGACTTTTCTTTATTTTCCCTTTAAAAATTTAAACTAAAAAAATATGTCAAACAGCTGAGATGAGAAGATGAGAAACAAAATTATGAAACATATGAAAATTAAAAACATGCATATTTTTCTAAAGAAAGTAACTTATTTTTTCTTTTCAAAAATTCATTTACAATTTTGCATAATAGATAATTATGAATTTAAAACGGAAAAAGGAGGAAAAAGAAACATTGAAAAGCACGAAGAAAAAAAATATGCGGAAGAAAGGTTGCGCTTCTTTCTTTCTTTTGCTCATGCACACAGAATTTCAGCTTTTGTCCTTTTCCTTTTCAAGCAAATGAAGATGTCATCTCCGAAAATTATTATAAAATAGAAACATGAATAAAGGAAAAGCTTTAAACTTTCACTATAAAAAATATGACAGAAACATTTTTTGCCTGAAGGACTTTTTTTCGTTGTTGTTGTTGCGTGTTTTTGCAACTTTTTTATTTTCTTTTTCTTTCGAAACAAGCTAAGACAAAATTTATAAAATATGAATATTGCTAAAAAGTTTTATAAAACAGTATTGTGAAAATCTGGTTAAAGGAGATATGAACATTTTTATTACCATTTCTGAATTTTTTAGATTAGCCTTTTTTGTCTTTCTAAATTCACTCTTTTCAAACAAAAACTTTAATGATCAGATAATTTTCGCGTGCTTATAAAAAAAAGATTTTGAAAACCATTACTAATATTTGCAAATAAAGTTTTCTAAAAAAAGTTGAAATCATGTCTCGAAAAAAAGGAAAACAGTAGCAAAAAAAGTATCGATGAAGAAGATTTAGAATTACCATTTCAACAAGATTTCAATTGACTTTTTTCTTTTCTTTTTTTATTTCTGTAATTTTTTATTTTCCATTAAGTTAATTACAATTTCTAAACCCAAAAGGTTTACCATCATTGTTTTTTATTTTATTGTGTTTTTTAGAGTGCAGAGGGCGTCGCATAGGGGTAATTTACTCCCTTTCTCGGCCAACATATGCTTTTTTCATTTTCATCAGACCACCACCACCAACCAGATGGACGACCACACAATATTCAAAGCTTTCAGGAAGCTATTTTTTTTTATTAGAGTCAAATTTCTTTTCCTTTCTTGCTTTAAACTTTTATTTTTTTATGTGAAACATTTATTTGGTTTAATGACCTTCCTTTTGGCTCGCTAATATTTTTATTTTCTGGCAGCTTAAGCTTTCTTTTTTTTAAATGTGTTGGATTATGTCATTAAATACTTTCTGTGGAGTCCAGTTAATTTTATTGGTTAATGATATATGTTTTTTTCTTTATTACAGCTTTCTTTTTTAGTAGTATTTTTATTTCGACCTCCTCAGCGAAAAAAAGAAGTTAGGAAATTATATTTGGTCTTAAAAGTTTCATTCATAAGTGGCGGGGACAGGGATACTCAAAAAAGGGATTTATATATATATGTTTTGAAGATCTCTCTTTAATTTAATAAAAATATTTTGGTTTTACTCTTTTTATTTTGGAGAGATAAATATTTAGATAGATAGTTATACGGAACACTCGAAGTGCACTTTTATATTATTATAATGTTTTTAATTTAAAGAGTCATAAGAGTAAAAATAAGTGAGCAAGCAAGCTAGTAAGTTGTTGT
Organism: Panagrolaimus kolymaensis; assembly: GCA_028622995.1. Taxonomy (NCBI): domain Eukaryota; kingdom Metazoa; phylum Nematoda; class Chromadorea; order Rhabditida; family Panagrolaimidae; genus Panagrolaimus; species Panagrolaimus kolymaensis. Next base: position 50,339 of record JAJQJQ010000076.1, read on the forward strand.
TATTTAAAAAAAGTTATTTATCGGGCAACAAAAACAACGAACATCATTATTTATCTCTCTATCTTTTAAAAAAAAGCGGTTAGTCACCCTCATTGTCATTTTTGCGACCACCCGTGCGCGATAATATTTTTTTGATGATGGCACTAAACTTTTTTTCGTTGTCAGCCGCCACCGGAACCTTTTTTTTTCTAAGTTGGTTTGCAACCAAAAAAAGCAAGCGTCTTCTTGAAAGACGGATGAGTTTGTTGCTTGCTGCCGACCAAAGAAACCACGCGCTTTCGCTCTATTTTTGGTGGGTGGTTTTCATTTTTAGGCGCGCGATTGACAAAGATGCTAGAAAGCAAGAAACGATTTTTGAATGAAGAAAAAAAAGAAAGCAAAGCATTTAAAAAGAGGAAGATGAGGAGGAAATCGAAGAGATGCGCGGGAGAATAGAGAAAGAGGGCTAAGGCCAACCAACAAACTAACACAAAAAAAAAGTTTTTGCAGTTTTTCGGGTTTGACACGGAAAATATAAAGCAAAACAGCAAAAAAGCGCGACATTTTTCTTCAGCTTTTGCGGTTGAAAGTGTGTGTTTAACTTTTTGGTAGCAATGTTGTTGTTTTTGTTTTAACTATTTGTAACTAATTTTATCTATTTCTTCTTATATTTTTTCTTTATTTTCGGCCTTTTTCGTCTTCTTTCAATCTCCCGCTTTTTCTTTGCTTGTATTGGAATGTTTTCGTTTCAATTCAATTTTCAAGAAAAAAAAAGTTGTTGTTTTTCTTTTATTTTTCTTTCTTCCGTCCACCATCGAAACTATTTCCCTAAAGATTCTTTTTTCTGTCATTCTTGTCTCAATCTACTTACATACTTTTTTTTTCTTGGGTCATTCAATTTTGGTAGTATATTTACAAGCACAAAAAGATATATGCAAAAACTCACTCAAATTTTTGCTTACAAATATTTTAAAAACAAGTTTACTTCAAATACACATACTTTTTTCTTTGTCTTTCTTGCGCCCCATCATTCTCTCTAAGCTTTTTCATTATTTTATTGTGTGTATTTACAGATCTTTTTTTTACTACTACCTTTACCTTTGCTTTGGTTTATGCTTCTTTTCGGCTTTGTGCTTTTGTATGTATACATTGTAACTCGGTAAATGCTTTTCCTTGATTGCTCTACTTTTATTTATAATCTTTACAAAAATATGTTGGAAAAAAAGTAACTTTTTTCATTTATTTTTTCTTTTTTTCGTTATTTCGTAAAAAAAATGATTCACACGAGAACATTTATTTTTTTCTGCTTGTTTTAATTGCTAAAAAAATTAGCTAAAACATATCCCTCCTATTTTTCGAATTTGATTTATTATGTTTAAACAACAGCGTTTGGGTCTTTCCTTATTTTTAATTTTCCTTGTTTATTCAGGATATTACTAATTAGTTTTTTTTACAAGAATACTTTTTTCTTCCTGTTTTTGGCGGAAATCGGCAAAGGAATAGAAACCATTTTTTTCAAAGCTTCCTTTTTTTGTTCTTCCTGTTGACCATTTAGAAGTAAGCAAAATATTTTGGCGGTGTCACAACATTGTCACTACTTGGATCTTGTCGTCGTCGGATCTTTTTTTTTTATTCTTTTGACATTATAATAAATTGTTGTATGGATTTTTTTCTTGCAAAAAAATACTTAGAAAAATAAAGAAGATGGCCGCCAACTGTTGTTGTTAGATTATTTGGTATTGAAAAAAAAACATAAATTGGAGGTAGTTAAAACATATAATGTATGTATATTTCTTTGTGGGGTGAAAGATTGATATTAAGTTGATGGATAACATAAATATTTTTCTCTCCTTTGTTTTTTATAAGCTTTTTTTATATTTTTTGCTTCCTTTTTTAAGTTTCGTTATGAGTCAAAAAAAAGATGGATAATATCTTTTTCTTGTTTGTTGTCTATTTATTTATTTTTTGTCGATGGTTGTTGACTTTTTTATGCTTCGTTTTTATTTTTTGTTCCATTTCCTTAAATGTGAGACGCCTTGATTGCATCCCGCTGCGGCAGGCATAAAAAAAATAAATATATATCCAAAAAATAAAAAATAAGAATGAAACACTTTAAGCAACATCAACTCGAGTGGGCTCTTTCTTTTCTTGGCTTTTTATAGGCTGATCCATGCACTTGAGAAATTTTTTCTTTTCCTCGGCCTTTTTTAAGTCTAACGTTTTTTTTATATAAAAAGGCTTTTATGGGCTTAAAACATCTACACAACAACGATTATGCATTTTTTAAAAATATAATATTTTTTATGGGTCAACAAATTTTTTTTGGCAAATTTTCATATATGTTTTTAAGTCTCATTTTTTTCTTCTTTATGGATATGTTTATTTTGTTGTTTGTGGAAGGATGAGACAGGCTAAAAAAATGGAGATGGAAAAAAAGATTTTTTTAAACAGCAAAAATTACTTTTATCCCAAATAAGCAAGCAAGAAAAAATGTGGAATAAGCTGGAGTGGTTGGTGGTTGTGGGCATCAAATGACCGCTAAAGGGATGAAGGAAAAAAAGAAAGCTGTTCATATTGTTTGTTTGTTTTTGGCGTGGTTGAAAATATAAAAAATATAGCAAGTAAACGGAGTTGGTTGAGGGAGCAAGTAGCGACCGGCTGTTTTGAGAGCTTTTTGACGATTTTTTTTTGGTTTTTGGTAGAAATTGGGATTGTGTTGCAATGATGGAAGAAAAAAATAGGTCGAAAATAAAGCTTACTTCAAAATAATGGTTGGTCAATGAAAAAAATATTTAGAAAATTTAAATATTATTTGCCATGGTTCTTTTTACAGATGGTTGGCATTTTTTAAAATTCTTTCTCTTTTCTCTTTTTTAAAAATCTAACGTGTCTGTCACTTTTTTTATTATGGGTATTATATATATTTATTTAGGTATAAAGTTGCAAAAAAAGAGAGAGAAAGAGATAGGTCATCAAGGTCATTAGATTTTTGATTTGTGAGCCACCGTCAAAAAATTCTTTCTGAATGGACACTCACACTTTTTTGAGAATTATTATTTTTTTTGGCTTTTTCCAAGTTTTACAATTTTTATTTTTCGAACTTTTTTGATTTATTGTTTTACAGGTCAAAAACCTTATTCAAATTTAGTCAACCTGAAGTGACTGACTTGATTTGTCATTTTTCAAATTTCCATGAATTTTATTTTAATTTGAAATTTAATTGGAAAAAGTTCACTTTTTTAAATCAGTAAGCTATTCATCTCTTTAAAACTTTGGAAATATAAATGAATAAATAAATATTTTTTTGTTGAACTTCCAGATTTTTTCTTTTATAAAAAAACACTCCAATTTTAGAAAAGTATGATTCATTATTTTATTTTGCTCATCACTTTTTTTTCTTCAAAGTTTTTACTTTTGTTTTTTTCTTTTTTTCTTTTGTTGGCTTTCTTCATTTTTTTTGTTACCTTTTTCCTTCTATTTTTTTTTTATTTCCTAGAAGATACCCATTACTCAGTTACGCTTTAGCAGGTCGGTTATAAAAAAAAGGAGAAGAAAGGGCGAGCTGCCAATGAACTTAAAATGTCCAAAAAATGGCCAACATTTCTCGTTTTTTATGCTTTCTTTTTTATTTTTTAAGCTTAGAAGATCGAAAAAAAGCGAAAAGAAAATTCTTCCCCAATTTTTATTTTTTTGAGAAAGTTGGAAGGGCACACGCATGATGGCGAGTTCATTTTACGTTGCTTCCGGAAGACGTCGAGAATGGCGGTCTTTTTTTCGAAAAAGGATGTGTTATAGTATTGGGTGTTTAAATGAGCAAGAAAAAAATTTTTTGCATGCCCATAAACTGCGCCAAAATATCAAAAAAATTGAAAAGAAAAGCGAAAGACACCCAAAAAACGACGGAAAATAAAAAAAATGCTGTTCCTTATTTTTCCCTTAAAAAATATACAACAATGCCATGAAAAAAAAGAGCGTCCACGAAACAAACAAAAAAAAATAAATGAGAAAAAAATGTTTGTGTGTTCTTAATTTACCAACAACCTTTTTTTTCTTCTTCTTTTTTCATAGTCATCGCCGCAACAGGTATGCTTCAACCCTAAAAAAGCAATTGATGAAGAGACAAAAAAGCGCCGTTCGTTGTTTTTTTTTGTCGTTATTGTTGTCGTTGTATTCACCTTTAAATGGTATTGAATTGCTTTTTTCATTTTCCTCTTTTTTCCTATCTTGATGACTTTTTTTTATTTTTTTTGCTATTCCATCAACAGCTTCGACGACCTTTACTTGATGAGTTTTTTATTTTATATTTTTCTTTCATGAAAGAGACATTTTTTCTATTTGTGGTTAGTTTTTTTGATCTAAATGAATCACATAAGTTTTTTTTAGTTTTTTTTTCTAATTTCAAATCTCATTTTCTAATATTTTTTTCTTTCTTCCTCGTCATGGTTTTCATTTTTACAACAACAAAAAAGAGTATGTATGCATATATATGCGAATGCCAATGCCATTACCAACCATCAAGGTGGTAGGAATTCTGACAACGACGATCTCTTTTTCTTCCCAACTTTTTTTAAATGTATTCTTCCTTCGATTTTTTTTTGGTAACAGATTTATTTGCTATCGTTTTTGCTTTTGAAAATCATGGTCACCACCTGCTGAATTTAACCTAACCAAAAGTATGGTGTCGTCGTCGTTTTTGTCACTCATCTTTAGGAGAAGAAGAAAAGGGATACATTTTACTCATTTTCTTCCCATTTCAAACCCCTTTTTTTTTTGCCATTCTTGTAATTTTTTTGGCGCGGCATGTGTGTGGCAGCTTGCCTTGCGTCACCATCATCATCCGAACGAACACTTTTTTTTCTTTTCCCGCGCAGCCAGCAAGGAATAATTTTTTTTGTGAACGTTATTGGATTGAATGTGTGTCTCTCGTCTCGTTCATGCCTGTTGTTATTGTGATTGAAATTGATCTGTCATTGGAATGGAATGGAAATAAAAAAGAAAATTTTTATGCATGCAATTTATTTTTGTATCACGGCATCGATATTTTTTATTCTTCGAATGTGTCTCCCAAAAAATCTTAAACCTTTATTTTTACAATCCGATTTATTTATTTTTGTTTTGCTTTTTAATCTTTGCCTTTTTTTCTACCGAAACAAAATCATTAATTATCGCGAAAAATATTATATCGTTGCATTTATTAATTGATAATAGACTGATAATATTTATTTTGAAAGTTATTAACTTTTTTTATTGTTCATTTTTTTTAGCAAAGGGGTTAGTCAGCTTATGGTGACAAAACAATAAATTGTGGTGGCAGAAGTAACTTTTTCCAACCCCAATATTTTGCAGTGCCTCCTCATCTGCTGCCTTTTATCAGCATGCAGCGATTGTCATCATTATGGTGGTTGTTGCTGATATTGGCGGGTTTATCAACGACGGGTATACTTTTCATTTTTTTTTAGCAAACATTAACATTTAAATTTTTTTACTGAAGGTTATGGCGCAGCAGATGTTGATTGGTCTCTAATTCCTACACCTCCTGTGTTTCTTCATTCGATAAATGACCCAATATTATATTATACTCTTGATTCGAAAACCCTTAATGAAGCTCATTTAGAAAATTTGAAAGAACGAACTTTACGTTGTGCTGCTCGTGGAAATCCTCCACCACAGTGCGTTGATTTTTATTTTTTTAAAACTAAATTTTAAAAATATTTGTGCCATTTTTAAGGTATAAATGGACAAAAGATGCAAAACCATTTTTTCTTGATATGTATGAAGGTCGTGTGGCCAAAGTGCCTGGAGAAGGTTCTTTTGTATTTAGCAAATTAACCGAAGCTGATCAAGGCATTTATCAATGTCACGCATATAATGATAATGGCACAGCTGTATCTGAAAAAATTAAACTTGAACATACATGTATTTAATTTTTTATTTTTTCCCTTTAAAAGATTTACTCATTTAATTATTTTTAGGGATAAATCGATTTGAGCCTTTACCACCAGAAACCGTTGAAGTTGAACTTGGTGGTTCTTATAGCCGAAATTGTACTCCACCCGATTCAAATCCCAAGCCACGAGTTTATTGGATTTTAAAAGGCAATGAAGAAGGAGTTTTTGATTCGATTAACGCTTCCCATATTTCAAGTAATGAACAGGTTGGTTTTAATTTTTTAGCAAAATTGGATAATGTTTCCATTATTTTTTTCTTCTGGTTTTTAAACTTTTATACATCGGCAGAAAAATTTAAAATTTGTCGTCATTAGCATGGTGTCTTTTTTTTCTTCATTTATTCATTTTTGGATCAAATATCAAAAATTTATATAAAATAGTTTATTGAAAAGAGTTCCTCTTCCCAATTTTTTGATTGTTTATACTTCTTTGTTGCTAGGATCTTACTCCATCGTTTTTCTTCCCCTCCTATTTATTTATTTATTTTCTCTTCAATATTTTTTTAATTGTATTTTCCGTTTTTTTCTTTTTCAAAAAAAATTAATTACATGATTTCTTTCAATTAAAAAAATTGTTTCTAGTTGCAAAGTTTATTTTTTGTTTTGTTTTATAAGTGTCTTTTATTCTTAGAACATTTCTTCAACTTTTTTTTGTCTTTATTTTTTCTTGTTAAATAAGGCTTTTATTGTTTTATTTCGGAAGCCAAAAGAAATAAAAATTGTATTGTTACAAATTTGGTTGGTAGTAGCTTTGCAGCTAATCTTTTTTGTTTTCTATTTTTTATTTTATTTCCAACTCTCTTTTTATAGTAGTCAGTTAATGTTGCCTCAATAGTATTCCATTGCCCATTCTTTCTTTTTCTTTTTTCTTTCCATTATTCCATTAAAATTTTTTTCCCTGTTTTTTTATTTTTTAGTATTAGATTTTCTCGTTTGCGACATGATAGTATTGTTTTTTTTTTCGATCCAGACAAATCAAGTTTCACAAAAATTTCTGGCTGCAGAAAAAGAATTTTTTTGGAAGTGATTGCGCTTTTTATTTTATTTTTTTATTTGTTGTTTGTGCGTGAGTATGTTTACAATATTATTGAGGAAAAAAGAGGAAATGGAGAAGGAGATACACATGCACTTAGGGTTAAAAAAAATACTAGACTTGTTAAAAAAAAGTAAAAGTAAAAGTTAGTCATCGAAAAAAAGAAGAGTGCGCAACGCTCAGAGGCATTAGTGCATCCATTTCATGCAACAACCAACAAAAAAACCGCAACAACAAAAAAAAGTTGATGTTTTTTGTTTGGTGGAAAAAGAAGCAAGCGAGGACAAAAAAAAAGAAATAGTGGGGCTCACCTTTCATCTCATTTGATAGAAGAGTGAAAGATAGTACACGTTTAGAAAAGTGACGCAAGTGAGAGCGCGCGACAATGCGAATAAATAAAAAATAGAAAGACTTGTCACACCAAGGCTAATTTCATCTACAGCCACCAGCAATAGGAGTAGTAGCAGAAAAAAATGCAGAAGAGTGAGAGAGTTGAGAGAAAAATTTCGCATAAACACGCAGAAATTACATCACGGCGATTGAAAAATTATAAAAAAAGAAAATATGCGCGCAATGCATGATGATGCATGAGGCAAATAATTCGTGTATTTATTATGTAAGTTGACAACGTTTGCAGCCGACCGACCCGACCGCCTTTTCGTTTATTTAGTTGTTGTTGTTAGTAAGAAGAAGTAATAGTTTTTTTTTCACCTGAATAAAACATTTTTTTTTTAAAATTATATTTATGGAAGCAGCAGCCATAAGCACGAAAAAAAGGCTAAATAAAGCTTATGTTGTTTGAGTTTGCTGATTTACATCTCTTTTATTTTATCCTACTATTTTGGGCGTTTTTATTTTTATTTTTATAATCTATTTTTAAAAACTAAAAAATTTTGGCTGATGAGATGAAAAAAAAACATATAATATAAATTTGTTTGACAAGTTTTGTATAACAATTTTTTTCCTTTTTATTTTTTTACGCCACGACACAAACCAAGAAGCATTGTATCCGCCGCGGTTTTTTTTGTTGTCAAATTTTTTATTTTTATTTTGCCGCTACACGCGATAGAACACGCAAACATTTGCAAGAAAAATAAAAATAAAAAACATTGTAACTTTTTTTAGTTGTTGCCATTTCTGCTGCTGCAGGGCTAACTCTCCCTCCTCCTTCTTTCACTTTTCTCAATATTATTGTTTTTTGACTTCTTCCTTCGCCATCCTCGTTGACTGACGGAGGGCAAAGTCGACGGATTCAACCATCAACCATCCATCCATTGTATTTATATATATCTTTCTTTGGCGGTTGTGAGCCAGCCAACCAAATAAATATAACACAGGAAACAGCGAAGCCAAAAAAGGAGGTTTTGCCTTTCATTTGAACCATCACCCCAGCCAACTCAAGCCATCCAGCGACAACACAAACGAAGTGAGGGCACAACCCAAAAACGAAGAAACAAGAAAAAAAGGAAAAAGAAACTCCCCAGCGACCGACGAAGAAGGAAACGACGACGGCTGGCTGGTTGACTGACCGACGACGACGAAAACTACTACTACGAGAGGCGCGGCGGTAGTCAACGAAATATATTTCTTTTTTTATTTTAAAAGGCTAGTGAGAGTGTGGCGTTATTGAAAGAGTAAAAAACGACAAGAGAGAGATAGACTAAAAGCTATCTATATCTTTCTTTTTTTCCCTCTCTATTTCCATCCGTTCAACAACGACGACAAAGCTTTTTTCCAAAAAAAATTATTCTTCTGGCTCAATCTTGAGAGACGACTTTTTTTTGGTTCTTCTTCCTCTTTTAACCACTACTATTTACTGGCTGACTGACATCAAGTTCAACGACACAATATTTCGATTGGAAATATTTTTTGGCTTCAACATATTTCATTCATTTTTGAAACAACCGTTTGGCGGCATTTGCTTGCTTCTTCCTATTTTCTCTATTTGAGCTGATTGCCTAAGGGTTGAAAGAAAACTAGCAGCTAACTGCAAAAAAAGAAGAAGAGGAAACTAGCTCAGCTGAAGAAAAAAAAAACCAAGAGTGAGGCAAGCAGCAAAACGACAACAACAACTCTCAATCGTTTGTTGTTGCGGCATCTATCTTTTTTTTCCTCAACTTTCTCTTGTTCTTGCACATATTTTCCCGCAAAAAAATAAAAACTTTTGCTGCTACTAAAAACAAATTTGTATGTTTGCCGCCTACACATGAAGCAACAACAACTTCATCATCAAAACTATTGCCAATTTCCAAATTATATTTTTTGTCATCATTGTCAATAATAATAATTCCATATATTTAAAATATTAAAATTTTTTGTAAAATATTTTTACTTATTTCAAGATAACGTCTTTCATTCATTATTGAGTATTTTTATTCTTGATCTTTGTCTTCTTCAATAAAAACAGAGACCATGCTAGACAACTGCCGAATAATATTAATAAATTCCATTTTAACATTATTTTTATTTTTTATACTTTCGGTAGGTTAATTTTATCCTTTTTTTGCTTTAGGGTACCATTTTCTTTCATTATGTAAGTGAATCTGATTTCAAGCCTCAACGATATTATACTTGTACAGCAGAAAATACAAAATTACGAGATTATAAATTTGGTTCACAATTTGTTTTAAATGTTGTTAAAAATAAACGAAGATCACGTAAGTTTTATTTTTTTGCAGGAAAAAACAACTTTTTTATTTTTTGACAGTTATTTAATTTTATCTTTATTTTTATTTATTTATTTTTTGCAGTGACAGAAAGTGTTGGCATTCCGCCTTCTGAACAATATGTCAATCAAAGTTCTCCGATAGCCTTGCTTGGACAAACTCACAAACTTCATTGCTTTTTTGCTGCTTAGTAAGTATTATTTAGACACATTTTTTTATTTTAAACATAAAATTTAATCTTATCTTATTTTAATCTTTTAGTATATTTCCTCCTCTCTTTTTTATTTTTTTAATATTTATTACTATATTGATTATTTTTGCAATTTTTAATTTTTGTTTTTCCTTTTTTTTAAAACCATTAAAAGAAATAAGAAACATAAAATTAGGGATTCTTCATTACCAACCAATTTGGTACAGGGTCATTTTATTTTTATTTTTGTCTTCTGTCTCCTAGGTGAGCAAGAAAAAGAATGGACCAGCCACACGCAGAAAATAAATAATATTTGAAAGTCCATTTTTTTCTTTTTCTGTTCCTTCGCTTGACCGCTCTTATTTTTTTTCTTCCTTCTACTAAATAATAAATAAATAAGAGACACATAGAAAAAGAGAGTGTCAATTCTTTTTGACCAACGAAATAGTATTGAGTGCATTTTTTTTGTTTCAAATTTTGAGGAAAAATACACACAGGAACTACGCTTTAGTAACAAAGAATGGTTTTTGATGTAGCGACGCAGTTTTAGAAATTGGTTATATATTTTTTCATTTTTGTTATTATTTTTCTTGAAACCATCTGGTTGGCAAGCAATGAGTTTAAAAACTGCCATCTTATTCCCTCTTCTTTTAATTTTTGATTTCATAAAAGTGACGAAGAATTTAAAAAATAGGGATGAATAATAAAAAGAAAAAAGAAGATGAAAACAATTTTTGACACATTTGGGTTGTTGTTTCTTGAACAGCAACCAATAAAGATTCATGAGAATGAATAAATCTTATGAAAACTGCACTTAAAAAAAGAAAGAGAGAAGCTGAAAATTAAAATGTATGGATTTTAGCATAAAAATACAATTTATCTTTCTTTTTCTTTTCTCAGAAATCTATTTTGCTTAAAATGCGCTTTTTAGTATTTTGAAGTTTTTTCATAAAAATGGCTCTTTTGAAAGTCGTTAAATTTTTGTTTCCGTTTAAAAGTTTTCGGGTGATAAAAATTTTTTTTTGAGAATACAAACATTTTGGCTAAACACTTGTCTTTTATTGCCATTTTTATTACCATTTTCTAAAGACATAACTCGTTTTTTAACCCAAAAACAACAACTTTTGCTTTTCTAAATGCATACTTAAAGTTTTTCTTCTGATTTAAAACTAAACTAAAATTTCACCTAATTATAAATTTCATACACCGAAAATAAAGAACACTAAAATTTTTACTTTTCTTTTTTTAGCCCTGAACCTTCTCCCACTTGGTATCATAATGGGCATGAAATAACTCAAGATAATGCAGATGGATTTTTCTTTGATGCATATGGAAAAACTTTAACATTTAATGTAACTCATGATAAAGGAGGAAATTATGAATGCCGGTTTCCGGGACATAGCGATATTGATCGACAGTTTGTTGTTACAGTTGAATGTAAATTTACCATAATTTTCAAAAAAGTTAAAATCAATTTGCCTAATTTTAGCTATGCCTTATTGGCCTATCACTGGACCTCCACCAAATACCAATACCAGTGAAGGTGAAACTGTGAGCTATGATTGTACAGCAAGCGGAAAACCTTTGCCCCAAGTTACATTCTACAAAAATGGCGTTGGTATGGATTTTTTAGTTTCCTAAATCTTTTTTAAACTTTCAATATTTTTTAAAGAAATGACCACAAAAAAAGAAGGAGAAAACTGGGTGATTGATGGGCCTCGCTTGACTATTTATAATGTTCGCAAAGGTCTCAATGGTATGGGCGACAATGCCGTATATCAATGCAAAGCTGAAAACAAACATGGCTTTTTATGGGCTAATTTTTATTTGAATCTTTTAGGTTCGCATTTTCGCCTTTTATTGAGAAAAGCAATTTTTTATAAATAAATAAAAAAAATTTCAGCTTTTAAACCCCAACTTCTTGAAGAACCTGGTGAAATAGAAGCGGTTCTTGGAAAGTCATTTACACTTGAATGCAAATTTTTCGCTTCACCAATTGCAACTGTTACATGGAAAAATCCTAGCCTTCTTGGAAAATCATACACCCAAGAAGTTGATCAACTTGGTGTTGGAAGATTAATCATTGATAGTTAGTTTTTCGAACAAATTTTTAATTTTGTTTACTAATTTTAATTTAATTTTTTTAAGAAGTCGAAGAAAATAATGAAGGCCAATATGAATGTACTGGAGAAAATAAATATGGTACTTCCACGGGTGTTATTTCTTTATTAGTTCGAAGACCTACAGTTTTAACACCTTTCCCAATGTCGAGACAAACTCATCAAGCTGGACAACCTTTGAGGCTTCCATGTCAAGCAGATCACGATGCCAAATTACCTATTACCTATCGATGGTATGTTGGCGATAAAGCTATTACACCCGAAGATGATGAACATTATGAAATTACTGAAGACAACACTCTTATTGTAAAACTCCCAACTCAATTCGATTCTGCTGAATATAAATGTGTGGCCTCAACAAAATTGGATTCATCAGAACGTAAAATATTTGTTGATATTCAAGATGTTCCTCTTCCTGTTCATTCAGCCTATATTGAACTTTGTGATCCTGAAGATAATGTTGCTAAAATAACATTTAGTCATCTTGAACCCGCTAGCACTGCGGTTCCAGTAAATGAATTTTGGGTTTATTATCAAATTGATCCGGATGTGGATCAAACCAATTGGAAACTTCACCCTGTTCCAGTGGATGCAAGACAAAATGAAGCGGTTGTTGAAAATGAAAGAAGAGTTAAAGGAACCACTACCATCGCCCTCCAACCTTATGGCAGATATGTATTTAAAATAGTTGCAAGAAATGCTGTGGGTGATAGTACTCCAACCATAGTTAAAAATACCTGTGAAACCAGTCCGAAAACTCCATTCCGTAATCCAAGCAATGTTCGAGTTGAAGGTGTTACACCCGATAATCTCATGGTTTATTGGGATCCAATGCAACGAGAAATTTGGAATGGTGGCAAATTTGGTTATACTATTCGATATCGACCAAAAGATGGAGGAGATTGGAAAACGGTGGAAGTTGATGACCCATTCGCATCTGAAAAAGCTATAACCTTGGATAAAGAAGATCCATGGCAACCTTATGAAGTTCAAGTGCGCGCAAGAAATGAAAAAGGTGACTCTAATGTTACTCCCGAAACTATTACTGGTCGAACTGGTGAAGGAATTCCCGGGGTTATTGTTACTGGATTTAGAGTGGATAATATTGCCTCAACTTCTGCTCAATTTAGTTGGGATCCCGTTGATCCTAATATGGTCAATGGAGATTTTAAAGGTTATAAAATTACTTACTGGTCTGATGATGAAGATGATATGAATGCCTCGGATGATAATGATAACAGCCGATTTAGAAGGTCACGTCATCGCCATTCAAAACGAGATGTTTCATCTTCGCGGAAATCAGTAGTATTTTCAAAAACTGCAACTATGGGAGATATAGTGGATCTAAAACCAAATACCATGAATTTTGCATATATTACAGTTTTTAATGGACAAAATGATGGCCAACAAAGTGAAACCATAAGTTTTCGAACTAAAGATGGCTTACCTACAGCTGTTTCTCAACTTCATGCTTTCCCAGTTAATAGTAAATCACCAAGTGAAAAAGGTGTTGTTTTACTTGCATGGGATGAACCTCGAACAGCTAATGGCCAAATTACTCATTATTCTGTGGTTAAATGTATTTCATCTGATGACGATCCAGTTACAACTGAAAACGTAATATTTTATATTAAAAATTTTTTTTCATACTTGATTTAACTAAAAGGCTTTAATATTTATATTTATTTTTTTTAGCAAGAAAAATATTGCAAAGAACCTACCGTATTTTCACCAGACGTAAAAAGTGCTCGTTTGACTGGTCTTGAACACGAATCTCCATATCGTTTCCATGTTCATGCACATACATCAGCAGGACAAGGCCCACCTAATTCAGCTGAAATTCATACTTTACCAGCCGTAATGAAATATACATGTAAGTAATGGATTTTCAGAGAAAGAGAAAACTAAAAAAAAAGTGACCAACAAATAAAATTTTTCTTTGGACATTTATATGCGCATTTTTTTTGTTGTCGTTTTGCTTTTAATCGAGACCCAGATGCACATCCAATTTTGTTAACATAAGCTTTAATTAAAACGCAAATCTCAATAGCTGCTAAAAATTATTTTAATATATCCACTCAAAAAAGAAGAAAGATATGTGTCTCTAATGTTTTTCATTTTCATAATCAAATTTGCCTTTCTTTTTTTCTTTTTTCAATTTTGGAGAGACACCCAACAAAACTATTTTTCTTTTTTCATTTTATTTATCTTTTTCTGAACGTATTTAAACATTTGTTCAATAATGGTTGTCGTTGTTGTTGTTGCACGTAAACTATGGATGGAAAAATGGAAAAAAGGAAAAAAGGTTTTTTTGTTCTCAGCTGGAGGGCTTAAAAAATTTTGTTTTTGGTAGTATGTATAAAAGCAGCTTGCTTCCATCATCATCAAAACTATTCAAAATTCGAGCTTATTTTGAGCAACCAAACACACACTCTTTTTTTCTTTTATTTTCCTGGCAACGTCGTCGCTAAAAAGTGCCGCCTTTTTTATTCTTTTGTCCTTAAGTGAGAATAAGATTCAGTCAATGACTAGGACCAGCTTTTTTGGACCCAAAAAGCTAGTCTACTCACTTTAGTAGTCTTAAGCAAAAAAAAAAGTGACGGAGCGTTTATTCCATTGCTGCCTGGCATTAATCTATCTATTGGCTGTCAACAACGACGGATTATAAACTTATTTTGCTTTTATGAATTTTTAATCTCCATTTATTGTTTATTTATTTACCCATAAAATCCTGCAACTGTTACAATAAAAAAATAATAATGTCCAAATATGAAAAATTATTCGGTTGCAATAGTCTCAAAAATTTTATATTTAAACTTTTATTTATTCATTCCGTAATTTTATTATTTGTTATTGCAGTGGAACCTGAAAGTCCTGACCTTCTTAAAGAATCCATTGGTGATGACCATTTTAATGTAACCCTTATTCCTGGAGCATATGATGATGAAATTAAAAGACCTGTGGGAAATGATTTTTATATTCGTTATCGAGAAGCAGGCGAAGATAAATGGAGTGAACAACATCCTCAACCCGATCAATTAACAACTTCAGTGGATGGTCTTCATCCTGGTACTCGATATGAAGTTCAAGTGGTTTCAGTTCAAACTGATGAAGATGGAAAAGTTCATGAAACCACATCTCGAACTCATCATATTACCACGACTGGACAAGCTCCAATGAAAGGATATTTATGGGCTTTCTTACTTTTATTATTGATTTTACTATTATTGATTTGCATTTGCATTATTTGCTTCTGCACAAGAAAGCGCGGACAAAAATATTTGGTTGCTGAAAAGGAGCGACAACAAGGCCGAGAACCCATTTTGCCTAAGGATCGAGGATTTGAAGATTATGCTAAACGGTTAGTTTTTTAATTCCGAATTTTTATGGATTTCAAAATAAATGAATAAATTTTTTATAGTGATGATGATGAAAAGAAATCTCTCACTGGCGCTAGTAGGGGCGATTCTGAAACGGATTCCATGGCTGAATATGGCGAAGGTGATCCTGGCAGATTTACTGAAGATGGTTCTTTTATCGGTTAGTTTCAAAAATTATCTCGACTCAATTTTAAAAAAAACTTTATTTTTAGGTCAATATGGAGCCCAATCTAAAGGTTTAATCAATGACAAACCGTAATTCTTCACAAAAAAAAAACGAATCTCTGTTTTTGTAGTTTTACAAATTGTTTAATTTCTTCTTTATTCTTCATTTATTTTTTGCACTTTTTTAATATTACGGGTTGCGTAGATTTATTTTTTTACTTTTGTCTTCAATCTTCCTAGTTTCGTGAAGAGATAGGTGTAAAAAACATTGACAAACTTTTTCATTTTTAAGAAAAAAGTCGCTTTTGGCTCAATTTTTTTTTATTTGATTTTATAATTTTTTTTAGCTTACCGGTGTGCTAATAATTTCTATAAAAATAATAAAAGCTCCAGTGGATAACCCAGCTTTTTTGCTTTATACCTTTCAAAATACCCATATAGCTAGAATTTTTTTATTTATAAGTTTTTTTTCAATTTTACACATTCCTTCCTCCAACTTTTCTTTTGATGACTCTTTTTTGTTATATCATAATTGTTTTAATTTTCCTAAAGAAAAAAATATTTTTTGTGATATTTTTAAACTAAACTTTTTTTGTTGTTGCTTTAAATTTTTTTTCTCTCATCCTTTAATTCCCATCTAAAAAATGTGCCGTTAAAATGGGATTCACTGCCTTTTCTCAAATATTTTTTTCTAAATAACCGTCTTAAGAAAATTAAAATAAAATTTGCCTAAATAATGCGCGTGTAAAAACCGCTGATCAGTTTCTTTATATTTTTTTTATGTAATTTTTTTTGTAAACATTTGGCACATTACTGCCGCTGCCGCCACCTGTCCTTCTTCCTTCCATTTTTTTTCGTCTTTGTTTCTTGCATGCCCGGCTTTTTAAAGCTTCCTCTTTTTTCTATTACTCATTTTTTTGTTGTTGTTATTTTTTTCTCTTTGAAATAGTATAAAAAAAACATTGAAATCAATGATGACAAAGCAAAAAAAAGAAGGAAACCTTGTGAAATATTTGACGACAAATAAACAAAATTTTGCTCCAAAATAAAATATACATAGAAAAAAAAATGAGAAGAAGTCAGACATCAAAATCGAAAACAAAATCATCACACCTCATCTCAGCTTTTTTTTATTTTTCCTGCGCTTTCATTTTTTATTTTTTATTATTTTTTGAGTCAATGTTTTCTTATCGCAGAGACGCCACACTGATTTTTGTGAAATACCGAATGAGTTTATTTAGTTCGTGATCATTAGTTGTGTTGGTGCGTACTGAACGTTCAACGTGACCGTCGAAAAGGAAAGAGAAAAAGAAAATAATTAATAGTTCTTTGTGATCATTAATGAACTTCCTCCATATATATAAATATAAAACAATATTTCCGTTGTACTTGTCCAAAAAATTGATTAAGCAGCGAGGAAGAAAAACATATTTATACTTCCAATAAAATTTATTTTTCTTCCAAATTTTTCTAAGTATTTTTCAACAAAGAAAATGAATGCAGCAACTAAAAGTTCCGTTCATTTTAAAGCTTCAACATTTTGTTTTTTGTTGTTTGTGGCAGCCCTCCATATTTTTACATTTGTAATTATGCCAATTTATTATGGCCGAATTGAAAAGGCTCATGGTTTTGTAAATAACCAATTTACGGGTGTTCAAAAAGTTTTTGAGTAAGTTTTTTTCTTTCTTTTTTTTTGTCGGAGAGAAATATTTTTTTAATTGCATTTATTTTATTTTTTGCAGAAAAAATTTTCTTGATGGCTTTGAAAGAGATGGAGCAAATTTTGCAGTTTTTCATAAAAATAAAGCCGTCGTTAATTTATGGGCTGGAAATGCTGATTCCAAGTTGGGTAAAGCATGGACCCAACAAACTCGAAGTATATTATTTTCTGTGACAAAGGTAAATTTTGAAATTATATTTTTCTTTGATTTTTTTACGAAAGCATGTTTATGTTTTTTTAGCCTTTGAGCGGGTTGTGCATTGCAATGTTAGTTGATCGAGGATATTTAAATTATGAAGACCCTGTTTCTCTTTATTGGCCTGAATTTGGTCAAAATGGAAAAGAAAATACTACTATTAAACAAATAATGGACCATGAAGTAAGAAAAAAATTTGCATGATTGTTTCCTTTTTTATTTTTTTTTCCAATTTTTCTAGGCTGGCTTGCCTTACATCGAAGACGATATAAGTCTTGAAGATGCACAAGGAAATTCAACCGAAGTTCTCCGGAAATTAGCTTCAGCTAAGCCTTTATGGGTTCCTGGCACGGCAACCGGATATCATCCAGTTACATATGGATGGTTAATAGATGGAATCGTTCGAGGCGCAGATCCAAAACATCGAACACTAAAACAATTTTTTAAAGAAGAAATTGCTCAACCTTTTGGACTTGATATTGATATTGGAAGTGAACCAAGTGAAACCCATAGAAATACATATTTTACTCAACCTTCACTCAAAGAATACATTAGAGATATAATTATTGACCCTCGAATTCTTCCAATGTTAATGTTAATTAAGCTTCAACATCCTGAAGCAGTGATAAATAAAGTTGCAAAAAATACTAAATTTTTGGATATCGATTTGGATGATTTTCCATTTAATGATCCAACAATTCAAGAATTAAGTATTGGATCAGCCACCGGTGTTTCAAATGCTTATAATTTGGCTCGTTTATTTTCGCTTGTAACCGAAGGTCAAATTTTATCGCCTCCAATGTTAGCCAAAATTTCAAGGCCCTCTTTGGAAACATGGCATATCGAAAAAACTGTTATTTATCCTGTGATGAAAGGCCATGGATTTTTTTATGAATATCATCCAAGTCATTCAGTAAGAAAATTTTTTAACTTTGTTTTAAATTCTTTCCCAATATAATTTTTGTAGGGTCGATATACTTTTGGCCACCCAGGCTATGGTTGTCAAGGACTTTACATTGATAAGGAAAATGAACTTGTTATTGTATATTTGTCAAATAGCATTAAAACCGCTACAAGTTATCTATGTTTGCCGTACAAAAGGTTAATTGAAGAATCATATCGGTCCATTCGCAAGCAATAATTCCACTAACGAGCTTCTTTGTCTGTTGCTTTTCATCTTCTTTTTTTTCTGTACAATTTTGTTTTTTAACCTAATTTTATGTTCCTTTCTTCTTTACTCAAATGTTTATGACGGGTATTCTCACCAAATTTTTTTATCTTTGTATTTTTTGTTTTCATTGTTTTTTGTACCAAAAGTAAAGTATTTTATGATAAGCAAACAACGCGAACACAAAACTAAAACATCGGTCATTTTTGACAACGATGAAAGGCATAAAGTTTATTCATTTGATTACAGACATTGTACGATAAAAGTTCATGGTTACTGGTAACAAAAAAAGAAAGAAAAAATCATCACTTTTTAATCGCTTTTGACAACAGAAACATTGTAGGCAAAAAACCTCTTTCAAAATAAAAATTAAAAGAATTTATTTTAAATTTTCAAGAGTCGAACTTTATAACAAACAAATATTCTTAGATCTCGAGTTAAATGGAATTTAAAACAAATTTATTACTTGAAAATTTTGTTAAAAATTTAATGAATAAAAACGTTCAACGCTCTGCAGTTTCCTATATTTTAAGTATCAAACATGGTAGTAGTAATACCAAGCAACAAAAATTTTTATGGAAGTTTTCAAAGGCAATGGATACTTTTTCAGATATCCTTTAAAAAATTTTTGAATCTTTATTAAGTGATATGTTTGAGATTAATTTTTAAAGGTCAGGGTTTCCCTCAAATTTTCAAAGATGACGATTAAATGTTTTTGTTTTATTTTGCTGAAAATTTGTTTCTTGAGTTTTCTATTTTTTATAATTTTTATTATCATGATTTTTTCATTAAGATATATAATAAATACATTTTCCCAGGCCCAAATAAATAATATATAAATTAATCTGCTTTTTCATTTTCATTATCTGATTCCCAACCCCATTTTTCTTCTGCTGTTCGATGGTTAGTTGGTATCTCGTCCATTACGATATTTTGCGGTGGTAAAATAGCGTCGTTTGTTTCAACAAAGTTAACAAATGCATCTTGTTGATCTGGATTTAAAACAGCGGGAGAAATTTGCGGTGTTTTTGTTCGATCAAAAGCATCTCCATTTTGGAATGAATTTGGTGATGTTTTTAGAGTAATTGGCGAGACATTATTTGGTGATGGCACGAAGTTAATATCCTCAGTGTTCGTCGTTGTTACTTGAAGTTCGGGCGTTTTACTTTGATCATTCATGTCGCCATTAGCCGTAGCTTCTTCATTCTGAATTTCATGTTGTTCTCCTCCCACATTTTGTTGTTCCAAATTTTGGGCCTCGTGATTTTTATTTTCCTCTTTTGTTGCATGTTGTGTTTCTGGCTCTTGAGAAGCCCTTCCGGTAAAAGCCTTTTCAAACCTTTGATTAAGTTCCTTGGTTTTTGTTTCATTTGTTTTTTCTTTTTCCACTTCGGGTTGCTCAACTTCATCATGCCAAAGCGATTGCATTTGTGAAGCAAAGGTGGAGGCAAACATTCCAAATTTGGATTCAGGTTTTGCATCATCTGCATTTACCATTTCCCCATCTTCCGGATTTTCGTTTGCTTGGCTACCATTTGGCAGTGTCCCATTACTGTTAAAAATAATCGAATATAAAAACATTAAAAAAAGTTTAAAAAAAAATACCCATCATGGATGCCATTTTCTTCTTTATGCTCTTTAGGTGGGGTGGGTTCATAAGCAGCACAATCTAATTTAAATTCAAAAGGTTCAACTGCCTCATTTTCATCTCTGAATCGCCACTTTTCTTGCAAAGGCAATGAAAAGCTTGATTTAAAATGAGTTTGCATAAATGGAACGAAATGTTCAATAACAATTCGAGAAGCACGTTTAGCTAAAATTGCATCTTCGTCAGATTCTAAGAAACCATCAATCCATGAAAGCAATTGATTGAAAGAATTAACTAAAGTCTCGTATAAATCATTAATCTAAAAATTTTGGGATAAAGATGTGAATATTTAAATTTCTAGGAAACCTGATTAACACCAAGTTGATGTCGAAGATCATTAAGAGCTGTAATAACTTCATTTGCATATGCAACTAAATCATCCCAAGCTATCATATCTAATGGAAGAGAAGCGGCTTCCATGGCATTATTTTGAATTAATCCTGAACGAGCCATTTCAACTATTTCTGAATCAACCAAGTGAATAACTTTTTTCGAAATTAAACTAAAAAACTTTTGTAACTAAAAATCCTGATTTTTTTGGATAAGTCTTACTTGTGTAATGCAATGGCAACCTTTTCTTTGAAAGTCCTAGTTTCAACTGTTCGAAGTTCTTCCAAAATTAAAGAACGAAAATCCAATCCCATTCGACCAAAACTTGAAGCAAAACTCATCAATTTTTCTCTCAATGCTTCATAATTTATTTTTGTAATAGTGCAATTTCGAATGTGTTCAAATAAATGCTCCAAATTTTTATGTGCCCAAGCTTGAAGATGATAGCTTTGAGAACTTCCTGTCCACCGCTCCCATCTTGGATCATGGGTAGTAACCATGCGGCGATGAGATTCAGTATCAGGAAAAACAGCCAAATAAAGCACCATCGTGTCGTACATGCAATCCCGATAAATATCCATAATTTTATAAATATAATCATCTTTTGACATGGCTTTAGTAACTTGAGAATCAAGAAATACATCTCGATATTGAAGAATAGAAACTCGAAGTTGGGTATTTGAAATATATGGAATTTTTCGAATATTATTTACAACTTGAATCGAACGGGATAAATCAATGGGGCCAGAAAATTTATTAAATAATTCATCAAGAAGTCCATGGCGAGCTTCAATAACAAAATCCACAGGTTTCTAAAAATGGGGGATAAAAGAAACAAAAATAAAGAAGAAAAAACCTTGATCATGGGCTGTTGATAAAGACGAGAATGTTTTAAATTTACTGCAAAATCAGTTAAAGCAAAAGCAGCTTCATATTCTCCGGAACGAATGCATTGATGCATCATCTAAAAAATATATTATATTTTTTTACAACTCAAAATTGAGAAATAAAAATAGTATTTTACTTTTGGCATATCCAAAATCTTCCATAACAGATTATCTCGATTATTTACGGTTGCAGAACTATCATATTCTTTATGGAATTCTTTAGTTTTATCTGCAAAGGTTTTAATGCCTCCAGTAAGAGTGGGCATATTTTCTTTTATGCTTGTTACATTACTGTGAATGTTAGAAAACTAAAATATTTGTTTTTTACCTTTTTTTCTTGTGCGAAATAAAAAAATTCATACCATTTTCTTACAATGCTCGGCTGTTCTTCCAGCATCAGCATAAGTTCGATAATTATTAAATGCTAAATCACTGATTTCATTGCTAAGGTGGCTAATTCGTGAACTCAATCCAGTTCGTTGAGATGCTAAAATAAAAATTAAACAACATCTTCAAAAAGTAAAAACAAAACAAACAAATTTCAGATAAATTTAATTGTTGGATATCCTTTTCAATTGAAGCTATTTCGCCTAATTGTTCGTCATACCCTTCCATTCTTTTCTTCTTAACCTTAAATAAATTATATTAAAAAGTTAGCTACTTTTATGCTGCCACGTATCACACGATTATAAAATTTCAAAAGAAAAATAGAAAAATACGATTCTATCGATAAAATACGAGGTTAAATGATAGACACGATACACTAATGGTGTCAATTCTTAATCTTATAAATTATATTAATTTTTTAAGACTATGATATTTTTATACAAACTTATCATAATTAATTCAAGTAAAGCTAGTAGATGTGAAAAAAAGCGTGGATTTTCATTATGTGACATAATACCAAAAAAGTTTTAATTATCAAAGTTTAAACTTTTTTTTAATTGTTTATTCCAATATCAATTTTTGGCAAACTTAAATTTATTAAAAAAGCGTAAATTTTACACGAAATTGCAAATAATACAAATGAGAAAATGAGACCTTTATAGTTTTTTTGCATTAATAACCTGGTTGCGTTCTTGGAAGAGGACAATGAGAACAATCTCCTTTCTCTCCTATAATTTTAAATTTGATAATTATAACCGATATTTATTTAAAATTGTTACCTGGCGTTCCAGGTTTGCCAACATGCCCAGCTCTACCATGGCTACCCGGATTTCCAGGGCCGCCAGGGGTACCTTGAGGTCCAGCAGGTCCTGTTTCACCTTCTTTCCCTGGATGTCCAGGAGCACCACGTTCACCAACTTTTCCTAGAACACCTGGAACTCCAGCGGGTCCAGCTGGACCATCAACCAATTTTTTTCCACCTGGTCTACCAGTAAGGCCTGGTGGCCCTTCATCTCCTTCAGGTCCTTAAAGGATAAAACTTTAAAATGCATTTCAAAAGAAAAATTATACCTGAAGGTCCAGGAGGTCCACAAGGTCCTCTTTGACCTTTCCTTCCATGAGTTCCGGCTTGACCATGCTTCCCATTAGATCCATGTTCGCCTTTCAACCCTGGGATTCCTGGTGGACCTGCAGGTGCTTGAGGACAATCAAAGCACCAATCTATTTTAGGTTTGGGTGGTTGTTTTGCTGGGTTCCCATTTAGGCCATTATGACCAGGTTGACCATCTTCTCCATCCAAACCTGGTTCTCCTACAGGTCCTGGATCACCAGCAAGTCCATAAGCGCAACTGCAGCATGGTCTTTGAATTTTATGAACATCAAATTCGCCATCTTTACCACGACCAGGGAAATTCTAAATTAAAAAAGAAATAATAAAAAATTATAAAAAAAGTGAAAAGAAAGCATACAACATGGAAAATATTTTTCTTTGCATCGTCATCGAGTTCATTTTGGGTATCGCCTCTTTTAGCCCTCTGTAAATATGTAGGGCGTTTTTCAATTTCAGTTATCAATAGATTTGATCGAGTATGACAAAATTCAATATCGCTCTAAAAGTTTTAACAATAAAAAAAGCTAATTTAAAAAAAAGAAAGAAAAAAATACAATTAATTCAGAATCAAGTTGTTGAATTTTAGTAAAAACAAATGGAACAACGAAAATAGCGGTTGCCACACAAATTGTGCCAATGAGAATGCTTACAGAAGCTATCTGGAAAATTATTTTTATCTCAAGTTCCAAAAAATTTTTTTAGATAAACTTACTTTTTTAATAAGTTCAGCTTCTCTCAAAAGTACAAGTCGATAACTATCATCCTCCACCATAATTTTTTTATCGCTACTATTGTCAGCGGCTGCCGACATAGTCGCCAAATATTTTCAAGCTGATTGCGTAAAACCAAAAAAAAGAAAAGAAAATAAAGATGACATTGTTAACCGCTTTCGGTAATTGAAAAAGAACTCGTTTTTATGTGGTTCATCCCAAATAAGTATCTTAGCAAATGAGAATAGAAGTTTAACTTTTATCTCGATATCCCCTTGGGCAATTGGCTATGATAAATAAATAATGAATTATTTGTTGCGTAAAGTGTTATTTAGAGAAAATAAAATAAAATTGAAAGCAGTTGTTTGATTGAAAATGTTATGTAATATTCGCTCATATCATAATCACATGGAAAAGGTTTCGAATGATTTTTCAAACAAAAAATGCAAGAAAAAAATATCAAGCCTTGATCTAAATTTTTAAAATCAAATTTTTTTTAAATGTGTGATCCAAATAACAAAGAACAGAAAAGTAAAACGTTCGCATTCTTATAACTTTAATGGAATAAAGAGCATTTTGAAATTGTATATTATTAAAAAATTAATTATCGCAATAAAAGGATTTTTACCAACAAAATCAAATGTTTTTACTCAATGAGAAATGCTTTGTGTTTCAAAACTTTGCAAAACAATAAAAAAATATTTAATTACATTATCCCTTTTTTCATTATATTTTAAAAATTAGCGGTCCTCTATCAACCAAAAGAAATGGTAAATTTTTATTTTGCATAACTTATTTTTCGAAACTTTCTTTATGAGTCTTTCCAGCGCCCTTTTTATGTTTGAACCAAATGGATAAGTTCCGTTATTTTTTTCTTCTTCTTTACTTAATGAGATTTTGTTCGTCCGATCAATAATAATACTACTGCCATCTCTGCAGCTGTCTTACATAGGTCAGTGAGTGAAAAAAAAAATTTTTTTAGCCGCGCAAATCTTTTTTCTATTATTGTTTTTGTCTTTGTCTGTTGTTTGTGGTTCCTCTAACTTTCACTCATTTTTTTGTGCCACTTTTTTTAAAATTATTTATTAAATCGACAATGATTAGGTTTGTTTAAATTTTTTCTTTTCATTATTTGTTTCAGTTTAAATTTAATTAATTTAAATTACAGTAATTCGTTTATTATAAAAACTAATAATGATTCATTGCCATCGTCACCTTTTTTGATTCGTCCTGGACAACGCAAACCTACAGCGCCACCTGAATCTTTATTATCCACTCCTGTTACCACGAAAAAGATATACGTAAGTAACTGAATTTTTAAGTAACTAAAACTCCTGTTTATTATTTATTTTTTTATTGAATATTTTTAGCCTAAGTTATTTTCAACTCCTAAAAATAAAAGAAAAACACCCAAATCAATTGCAGCTGCTTCAATTTCTTCACATTTTAATATACTTTTACCACCACCACTTCTAGAACAACAACCACCACCACCAACAACAACAAATTTAGCTACATATAACCCAAAATATTGGACAGTATTCTTAAAACTCAAATCATTTGAACATCATTCATTGGTTGACCGCCCTCCAACAAATCCAATTATTGATTTGGAAAAGCCAAAAAGCACTTTTCCAACTTTGAAAAAACTTAAAAATTGTGGCTCATATCTGTTATTTTGGCAAAAAGGAATGGAAGAAGAAAAAATAGATTATCAAATTCAGGTATCTTTATTTATATATTTGAAGCAAACTTTGAGATCATTTTTAATTTTTTAGGGCCACATTTTCCCAACCATTGGTGGAGGGGTTGCAGTTCTTTTTGAATCCAAAGAACGTTTGAGTCATAAAGTTGAAACATTTTAACTTTACTTTACAAATATTCTTTCATTTATTTATTTTACACGTTTTAATTAAATTATTATAATAAACTATTTATTGGTTTTTAATTTACAAGATTTGAAATCGTTGCAACTGAATCACTCACTTCTGGACGTTGACGACGACGATTTTTTAAGAATATTTTAAGCTAAAAAAAAGTTTGCATAATTTTTTTTAAATATTTACTTTTCTTACCTTTCTCGCTATTCTCTTGAGAGTATCATTAATAACAAAATGTAAAATCACATTTGCAACACTTTTAGCTAAAAATAATGATGCCACAAATTGTTTATAATCAGCAAAACCATATTTTGAACGAATTTGTAAAGCAAGTAATCCACCTTGTGGAATTCCATTAAAAAGTAAGCAAGCTGTAGTAAGCCATAATGCTTTCCTATAAAATAAAAGTTTATAAAAGATTATTTTTCATTTTATTTTCTTATGTCAATTTTTTCTTGGAAAATTAAATTTACATATGTCCAAAAAGTAAATAAAAAAGTTTCATGCATTTGATGTTTAACAGAGCTCCTCAAATAAGAAACTAAAGAAAATTTTAAACATCAAAAAAATAACTAATTTTCTGTTCTCAAAAATCTTTAACTTGTTCCTACAAATAAATATTATACCTTGTTCTTCTTCGCTCAGCAGAAATTTTATCTTTTTGATTACCAAAATGCAATAAAGCAGACGGCCTTTGTGTTATAATAAAGGCATAAGCTGAAAGTATCCATCCGCCCAAATACTCTGCAATTATAACAGCGGCTTGGCACCATCTGAAAAGGAAAATATATAAAATTATAATCTGCATTTTTCTCCCGCTTCTGATAAGCATGTTTTGAATTTTTCTTGAAAACTCAAAAAAGAAAAATAACTAACCCATAATTTTCACCAAATGCCCATGTAACTTCGCATGAATAATATGTTTCTTCAAGAGGGGATACAAATAAGCTGTTTATGTATGCTATAGAACATGAAAGAAGGTTGAATGAGAGAGTAAAAAGGACTATTGGAGTGCGTCTATAAACAATCAATTTTCACTATTTTCTAACTTTTTTTAAATTTAATTTTCTTACTTAAGTTTAATAGTTTTAAACCAAAGTGGATAAAAAATTTGTAATGATCGTTCTAAACCAATAACAAAAGCAATCATGGCACTCCATTGTCTTGCAAGTAAAATAAAAAATAAAAAAGGTTTATACACTGCGCAATCAATAATTCTAACCATATGTTTATCATCCGAAAGTAAAGAATATGTTTGTTCCACGGATAAACCAGGATATTCTTTAAAATCTGTTCGACTATTTCCCGGAACTAAAAACAAAATTATTTTATGTAATTAAAAAAACACGCAAACACGCATTTCAAAATAAAAAAAATAAGGGGTGTAAATTATTTAAAAATTATATACTTACGATTAAGTAAAACTGAAAACGAATCAAGCATATATCCGGCTGAATTAATTCCATCAATAACAAGTAATAAACGAAATATAATTGTTAATGGTGAATAACTATTGTGTGAAAAAGCATATGTGCATAAAATAATATTAATTATAAATGCAAAAATTGCTATAATCATTGTTGTTTTAAATGATGAACATAAAGCTAAGCTTATTTCATCTTGAGCGGCCTTAAAAAAATAATAAATCATAAATTAAAAATATTGAAAATTCAGGAAAAAAACTTACACAAATATCTATTTGAAACATGTTTAAAATTTATTGATTTTTGTTTTTGGTACAAATCTACTTTTTTTAATGACAGAAGTGGTGGTAAAAAATGTTAAAAAGTTATTCTCACTTTCTTCTCTCTGCAATGGTAAAAAGTAAGTTAGCTATTAAGTTAGTTACCTTTTCCGCATTGGCATGAAGAAGAAAAAAATATAAAAAGAAAAGAAAAAAAAGGTAAAACATGCCCTTGTTTTTTTTTATTTCTCTAAGCAAAAAAATGTTAGTAAAATGAAAAACTGCATTTTACTTTTAAACTTAATTTTTTTATTAATTCACGGCATTAAGGAACGAAAAAGCGAGAGTAATAAAAAAAGTCGGTCAAAAAGTTAAAGAGCACGGAATCTTAAAAAAAACTTTGTATTTCCGGATTTAAAAATAACAATAAAGACAAACAAAGTTCATCAAAGCGGATGCTCAAGATTTTGCATTGTTAAAGAAAAGATTTTAATAAAAAATAAATAAAAAAACAACTAAATACCAAATAGCATTTTTGATTATCACAAGTTAGAAAGAAATAAAAAATAGTGGGAAAAAAGGTAATGAGAAAAGCTAAAGTTTAAAAACTGCGTCAAACAGAAAAAAAATGTTATGAGAATTTCAGCAAAGCACCTGGAAAAAAGAGTGCGCACAAAAGAAAAAGAAAAAGAATAAGAAAAAAGAAAAGAAATGCCATAAAAAAAGACAAATTTGATTTTGAATAAATAAAAAAAAATTAAGATTTTTCATATTTTTTTGATGTTCTCATCACATTTCATTGGGAAATTTCTTTCTCAAAAATTTTTCAAAACATACCAAAAATTAAATTATAATTTTATTTCTCAAATAATTACAATGTTTAAGTCTAAAAAAGACGTGGAGGTTGGAAATGGAAAAGGTATCAATTTGTCAAAAATTTAAAATTTATGAAAAAGTATGTTTATTTCACCCAAAGTAAATTCGAATTCTCAAAGACTTACGACTGTGAGAATGGAAATAATAGTCACGTCTAAAAAGTAACAATAAAACAACACAATTTTTTTTAACTACAATTTTTTCAGAAAGAAAAATTTAAATGAAGGTTTTTCGAGTTTTTGTGTCGTGTTAAAATGTAATTTTTGGTTCCAACAAAACGCAAGTTTGTATTTTTTTTTATTAAATAAAATTAATTTGGCTTTAATTATTTTCAATAACACAATGTTAAAATATATAAATCATTGAAATAAAAATAGTGTCTTTTGATTCTGGGAAAGTAATCGAAATAAGGTTGTAACTGCTTTAAAAAAAACCTACTTAATTTTCTACGAGCGTCATCGTTCTGAAATTTTATTAACAAAAAGTTATTCAAAAATGCAAATGCAATAACTTTATTACATTCTTTCATTTTTTGCAGCGTTCAAAAAGTTAATATAATATAATACTTTTACTTTATTTTAACTTATAACCTTTGACACATAAAAGAAAGTATACAGCTATTTTTTTATTTTTTGTATGTTTTTTGACTGCCAAATGCGGCAGGCAACGTAAGCTATATTTGCACTTTTCACTAAAGTGATATTATACATTTTTAAAGGTTGCGTTTGATTTGTTTACACATCAGAACTGCTGCAGCAACAGGTGAATGAATAATAACTTACAATTTGAAAAAATACTAGAAAAAAAGAAGAAGCAAGCTGTTTTTTAAAATTTTTCCCTTTAATTTTCGTTTTAAATTTAAAAAATATACTACTTTTGATTAAATATTTAAATAATACTGTAGCTATTGTGATTTTGTTTTCGATGGAAAATTGACCCATGTTTTTTGCTTTCCAAGATGTTGAGCCATTTTTGGTTCAGATTATTTTTGGTAAAATAGATAGATGCAACTGTCAAAACATAACATATATTTAAGGATCATTCTCATTTACACCAATCTTCTATCTTTTCTTTTATTTCTTTGACACCACGCAAGAGAGAGAAAATAAAAAAAGATGTGTCGTTTTTGCGAGTGAAAAAAAATCAAATAAAATAAAATTTGACACTATTTACGTGCCTCGTCTCTTCTTGTTTGTTGCTGGTGGTGGTTGATAGTCCTCAAAATAAAAATAAAAGTTTTTTCAGCTTTTTTGCAATCCCGAAATATTCCTTTTTTATTTTTTTTTCAGTGATGATCCCAACCATTGATTTATGTCTCAAGTCTTAATATGGATTTTCAAAAAGGCGGTCCTCCGAGATGATTTTTTTTTGAATTGGAAGAAGATGATGTTTAAATTTTTTGCTTTAAATAAATTCTATGATTGAAGCTATTGTTTCAGTTTATCGTTTTTTATTATTTGATTGAACACACACACTTGTGAGTTTTTGTAATTCTATTTCTTTTTTATAGGCGATTTTTATTAAAGACAATTAAAAGGCGTAAATAAGACGGTGGAGATTATCTCCTCATTAACAGTCTTTTTTTTGTTAGTTGATTTTTTAAGGAGCCTCTTACATTGTTTCGAGCACCGCAACCATTAAGCTGAGGAGGATTTCTTTACGCGAGACTTATCTTCTTTTTTTTTGAATCAAAGTTCTGGATTTATCACAATTTTCGTTGTTGTTTCTAAATTTCTAAAAAAATAGTTAAACGTATCCTTCCATAGAATTAAAATATTTATCTTTTTCTGAAATTTTTTTAAAGTGCATTGTTTCGAACCGAAACCCCGCTTTTTTAACAATACTCATTTTTTTTTCGTTGAGAAATAACAAAAGATTAATGTTGCAATTTTTTTCTATACCTTTTCTGTTAAGACTTATGTTTGCTTTTTTCATTTTTTCTTCTTCATTTTTTGTTGTTAATAGTTTTGCAATCTCAAGTAAAAAATCCATGATGACATTGTATTTTTTTTAATCCTTGTCCACAAAAAAAAACAATAATTTGATTTTGGTCTTTCTTTAGCCCTCAGCTCAAACAAGACAATCAGAAAAAAAACCTCGGTGTCTTCAGTTCATCCCATTTTTTTTTCAAAAAAAAATTGTCGGCGCAATTCAAGAGCAAAAAAAAGAAGAAGAAAAAGGTAACAACTATTCTTGGAAGAAAACGAGTAAGAAGGCTCGAAACCCGGTGGTGGTCACTCCGAAATAAAACTTTCACTCTCCCGTGTGCTTGCTTGCTCGACATCGACAAAAAAAAATTCGACAACGATTTGAAATTTTACAAAAAAAAGAAATTTTCTTTTTTGTGATTTTTTTTGAGTCAACACACAAAACAAAAAAAGAAAGAAAGACAATCATCCTTTTCTCTGCTCCTGGCGGTCAAGCAACAAAAACTAACATCATCATCATCAACTCAAGTTCTTGAGTGAGTGAGAGCACATACAAGGAGGCGAAGACATATACACAAAAAAAATTGCTTGTGAGTTCTTTTTTTTTCTTGAGCTTCTATTTATTTTATTTTTCCATGCTTCATTTTTATATTTAAAAATAAAATTTTTTTAAAGGTTGCCTCAAACAAGGTCATTCCAAAAAAAATAAAATAAATTATATTTAAATTATGTTTGCAATGGATTTTTTTGCGGATTCTTTAATAAGAGCTAGTGCCAAAACTTCAATAGCCATTATATTATGCATATTTATTGGGCCTATTTCAAGTTTAACTATCTTGCCAATACCTCATCAACATGCAAAACAATATAAAATGAATTATGATGGTTCGTTGTTTTTTTTTCTCCCAAAAATTATGCTATCTTTAATTTTATTTATTATTATTTATTTTTAGAATTTTCCAATCATTTTTTATTGCCTCAAGATTACGATTTAGCTGAAACTATGCCAGTTAAAAAACCAACTTCATCCGAAATGGATGCAATGCAAAATAATGATTTATTTGAGGGGGATATTATTGGAGTGCCCATTGATGAAGATCCAACAGAATATCTTCAAAAAATTATGAGAGATCAGCCAATTAATGATGAAAATACAAATTTTGATGAAATTTTTAATAGACCGGTTTTTATATAATTTTTTTAACCCTTTTTTATAACTTTAAAACTTTTTTTAGTATCATAGCTCTTTAAATTTGATAACCTATCCAGACAAACTTTGGACCAAAGGCCGAGTACCTTATATGCTTGAAGAAGGAATGACCCAATCGTAAGCTTTTTTTGAACAATGATTTTTTTTATTTATTTTTTTTTTCTAAAAATAAGCATTTCTCCTCTCTTTTTTTTATAGACAGCGTGCAGCAATTGCTCAAGCTTTTGATGAATACAAAGAAAAAACTTGTATTCGATTTGTTCCTCGACAAGATGATGACTACGATTACATTTATATTAAACGAAATGTAGCTTTCGGGTATTTTTAAATTTCTTAAATTTGATATTTAAAAAAAACTTGAGTATTATTCTATTTTTAGTTGTTCATCTTATGTTGGACGAGCGGGTGGAAATCAAACAGTATCATTGGAAGTTGGAAAATGTTTTACCAAAGGCATCATTGCTCATGAGTTAATGCATGCGCTAGGATTTTTCCATGAACATTCAAGAACTGATCGAGATGATTTTGTTAAAATTGATGAAGATAATATTCGACCTGGTTTGAAATCAATTTCTAAAATTATAAATAATTTCCCGCGATTTAGGTATGCTTCGAAATTTTGAAAAATATCCAAGAAAAATTATTGATCCTCTTGATATGCCATATGATTATGAATCAGTCATGCATTATCACAAACTAGCATTCTCCAAAAATGGTAAACCCACGATTGTTCCAAGAGATAAAGATGCAGAAATTGGACAAAGATATAAACTCAGTTCGGTGGATTCTCAAAAGGTTAATAAACTTTATCAATGTGAAGATGATGTTTTCCCTAAAGAAATTACTTCAAAACCAACAACGACAACTACTACGACTCGTCGACCAAAAGTTACGACTGCCACCACCCGTCGAACTACAAGTGATCGATGGGCAGGCAAAACGACGACTTCGACAAAAGCTACAACTACCACGAAAGAAGTTGAAATTACTGTAACTTCAACAACTCCATCATCGACAACTTCAAGAAGGCCATCAACATCCACCTCAACGAGAAAACCTTTCAAGCCTTTCACCAAAGCTCCAGAAAGTAAGAAAAAATAAATGCAAATTAAAGTTATCAACTAAAAATTGATTTTAGAATGCGAAAACTTGAACGCTCATTGCGATATGTGGGAGCAACTTGGACATTGTGAACATTCCGCAAAATACATGCAACATTATTGTCGAAAATCTTGTGCGCTTTGTACTGAAGATTCGAAAGGTATAATAATTATCTCTAAAAAAATAAGTTTTTTATAACTTCAATTTTGCAGAAAAAATTATTCCACCACCCGAAGAAAGATCATGCACAGATAAAAATCTTTTTTGCGGATATTGGGCTAAAATTGGTGAATGTAAGAGTGAATCAAAATTTATGAAAATTTTTTGCAAAAAATCTTGTGGTCAATGCAATCAATTAACTGGTTTATATTTATAAAAAAAATCAAATATTTTTTGTTAAGTTTGCCCCGGTTTTTTGAGAGAGATTTTAGATTATTTGAAATGTGTGGATAAAAAACGAAAAAAAAGAGAAAAGAAAACTAATCGTTTTTTCACCCGAGTGCTTTCATTTTTATATGTAGCAACTATGTTGCGTTATTATTGTTTTGTACTTAAATGTTTAAAAAAATTGAAATAAATGTATTTATTTATTTATTTTTAAAATCTATGAAATTCATAAGCGGCTGCAAGCTTTAAAAACTGGAAATTGAAGAATATTTTGGTATTTGAATGATAAAAAAAAATGAGCAACTAATACCTACTATACCATTGTTATTCTTTTTTTTGACTCATTTATATGTGTCACTTTTGGCTTTGCGTTCACTTACTCAATATAAGTTTTTTGGTTTGTTTCCCACGTGTTAATACAAATTAGATAAAATTTGGTTGATTGGTGGCTGTGTATTTATTTACTTGTTTAGAAAGTATGCAATAATGACGAACCATTGCATATTTATTTTGCTTTCCATTGTTTCTGTAGTATCCAGTAATTTACTTTCACCCGGTATAGTTCGTAAAGAAGTAACTGTCACTCAAAAAAAAGTTTGTTAAATAAACCTATTTCAAAAGAGAATGACAAATTTTCCAATTTTAGATAGAATATTATGGATTTTTTCAAACTGCTTTAAATGGAAGTGAAGTTGAAATCCGCCTTAATTGTGAAAGCGATACCCCCGCGAAATATTCCGTGCAATATGTCCTTCGAAGTACTCCATGTGCTAAAGAATTTACAGATAAAAATCGCCTTCCACAAATGAATAATATGCTGGTAAACTTTTTTTTAGGTTGTGGCAGTTTTTTTTAAATTGAGTTTTGTTTTAGGAATTTTATTTCAACAAAGCATACGAAATCCCTTATGGCTTTCATTATGATTCCATATATTTTTACCGATCCGATCAAAAGAATTTTAGTTGCGATAAAAGTAATGGAGTAGATGTTTTTCTTGATGAGTTTTCTCATCCTCCCATGCAACTTCATAATGTCACGGAATTTGAAACAGTATGTTTCCCTACTTTTTTCAAAGTAAATATACAATTTCAAAGTAATTTTTAGATACCTGGTCGCCGAAAACGTGAAGCTCTTTTAAATGGAAATACTATTGACGGAGGTGCAAAGAGGACTTTGACGTATGCTAATTTTTCAAGCATTCCTTTCTAAACTTTTTCACTTTTAGTTCTTGGCATCCAGCTCAAATTCTACCAGCAGATGCAATTTATGTTTTGATAGTTAAAATTGCATATGCTGGAGGCTTGCCAGATAATACTGCAGATAATGATGATGGGTTTAAAGTTTTACTTGAAGCTCAATGGAGAGGCCCCTATGGTTATCTAAGCGCTATTGATTACCCTTTACTCCATTTTTATGGATTTATGTGTGCTGTTTATATTGGCCTTTCACTTATTTGGCTTATAATTTGTTTTAAACATTGGAAAGATTTACTTCGAATTCAATTTTGGATTGGTATGATTTAACTTACTTCTTTCGCTTTTTTCTAAGTAAAACTTTTTATAGGAGCTGTAATTATTGTTGGAATGGTTGAAAAAGCTGTATTTTATGCAGAATATTCAAATATGAATGATGCAGGAGAATCAGTTGAAGGCTTGATTGAAGTTTGTTATTTCATATTTTCTCTCTCTCAATTTTCACCAAAAACTTTTTTTTTGTAGTTTGCTGAACTTATTTCATGCTTTAAAAGAACTGTAGCCCATGTTTTGATTATTATTGTTTCGGTTGGATATGGAGTTGTTAAGCCTCGACTTGGCGCAACTCTAAACCAAGTTGCAGCTGTTGGAGTAATTTATTTTGTTTTTTGCTCCATCGAAGGGCTTACTCGAGTTTCAAAATCGTCCGTGGAAGCAATGAAAGAAAAGCAAGTAGCTAAAATTCCTTTAATTATTTTGGAAGTTGGAATTGCATATTGGATTTTCACTAGCTTAGTCAACACCATGCGCTCACTTCGAATGCGAAGAAATGAAGTTAAATTAGCTTTGTATCGGCATTTCACAAATATCCTTTTTGGAGCTGTCCTTGTTGCTGTTGTATATATGATGTGGTCGATTTATATTCATTCGATTCAATATTGTCTTCCTGACTGGAAACAATTGTAAGTGCATTTATTACTCTTTTTTTTAAAAACCCAAATTCGCAAATTTTTAGATGGATTGATACAGCATTTTGGCATATATTTTTCTGTTCGATTCTCACCGTAGTCATGTATCTTTGGCGCCCTGCAGTTAATAATCAACGCTATGCATTTACTCCCTTACTTGATGATTCAGAAGATGAAAATGATGATGAATTATTTAACAGTCAAATCCCAGTTTATGAAATGATCACTCAGCGATCAGTTGAAGGTGGAAAAGGTGGTTATAGCCCAAAAAAATTCACCAATGATGAAAAACTTGAGGTTTGTTTTTGTCTTTGTCCAAAAAATATACTTTAGTCAGTATGTTTTAGGATGACCTAAAATGGATTGAATCCAACATTCCAACTTCATTAGCTGAAGCTTTATTAGACGACGAAGAAGAGGCGAGCATGAGAGAGCTGGAAATCTCGAAAATGTTATGAGAAAGCTATTTATGGGAAGGATGGAAGACTTATCTAACGATCTCTTTATAATAATTATTTATTTAACAAAAAAAGTCTAATCATTTTTAGAGGAGGTGGAAAAAAAGAAAGCTGGTGTAAATTATTGATATTTTTTTCTTTGAATTTTAATATTTTTTTAATAATAACAATTTTCAAAATCGTTTTTTTTAATAATAAATTATATTTTTTTTAAAAAATTAGTCTTTGCAACTAAAGAAATATAGCAAAAAATAAATTTAAAAAAAATCCATAAGCAATTTGATAATAAAACCCATTTTTTTAGAAATAATGTTTTTCATAATTTGCAACTTTTCAACATAAATTGCCTTTTAAAAAGAGTTGATCTTCATTTTTTTTTCTGACTACTTCTTATTAGACTGTTTCAAGGTTAAAAGATCGATTGATGCATGCGTGAAGGACATAATTCAACTCTCGAACAAATTTTCTTCTTTTTCTCTTTGACAATGCTAAAATTTATTTTTCTATTTTTTATATTTATTTTTTCAAGGATTGTTGCTGAAAATGTTACTTCAACCTCAAATGATTTACCAGAATGCCCATTTATTCATCCAATCGATGAAATGAAAAAATGGAATAGTTTTAATTATTCATCGTGTAATATAACTAATTTCACTCCAGTTGATAATTCCACGACCGAATACAAACGATATTCATTTGGATTTAGTAGTTACAGCTTTAATATTCTTGTAAGCGATATGATTGGCCCTAGAAGACATTTA
Source organism: Panagrolaimus kolymaensis (assembly GCA_028622995.1). Taxonomy (NCBI): domain Eukaryota; kingdom Metazoa; phylum Nematoda; class Chromadorea; order Rhabditida; family Panagrolaimidae; genus Panagrolaimus; species Panagrolaimus kolymaensis. Next base: position 86,422 of record JAJQJQ010000076.1, read on the forward strand.
CCATTTATGGCACACGAAAAATGCAAAGAAATCGATTTTAAAGTAACTCAAAAAGCTAGCATAGTTATTATTTATCATAATGAAGGATTTTCTGTTCTCGTGAGAATGATAAATTCCATACTTGATCAAACACCAATGGAAAATTTGCATGAAATTATTTTATTTGATGATTACAGCGAAGAAAATCACATTATTCAAGAATATTTAAAAGAATACGCAAAGCTTGAACAATGGGAAAGAAAAGTAAAAATAAGGTTTATAAGAAGTGAAAAAAGAGAAGGGTTAATTAAAGCCAAAGTAAGTTAAGCTTTTAAAACTTTAAGATTTAAAAATTTCAATTTTTTCTAATTTTTACTCACAAAAAAAATTCTGAACAAAAAAAGCTACAACGTTTTTAGGTTTTGGGAGCAAGATTGGCTGAAGGCGACATAATTGTTTTTCTTGATAGTCATTGCGAAGTTACTGTAAAATGGCTTGAAGCATTAATTGCTCCAATTGAAGAAGATCCAACAAGGTTTTTTAAAACATTTTCCTTATCGATTTAAATTTTTTATTTTCTTTTAGAGTTGTTTTGCCAGTGGTGGATTTAATCGACCCAATAAAATTTACATATACGAAAGCAATGGTAGCCAAAAGTGCTTTCAATTGGGCGCTTTTCTTTAAATGGGAATATTTTGATTAGTCTTATTTTGATAATGAAGAAAATCACGTCAAGCCCTTTCAGTAAGCTTACCTAATTAAAAATTATCATTAAAAAAGTTTTTTAGATCACCAAGTATGTCAGGCGGATTATTAGCGATATCAAGAGAATTTTTTACCAAGATAGGAGAATACGATGTGGGCATGGAAATTTGGGGAGCTGAAAACACTGAAATGGCTGTCAGAGTAAGCCATCCACAAATTTTATTTTCCTTGAGTTTTTCAATAAAATTATTTTAGGTTTGGACTTGCGGTGGTTCAGTTGTTGTCGCTCCATGCAGCAGAGTTGGGCATGTATTTCGTTATCGACGCCCATATAAAGGAAAGCAAGAAATTAAGGACACAAATCTCCATAATTCTGTGAGAACTGTTCGAGTATGGTTTGATGAATATAAAGAGCAATTTTATCTTGACCGACCTGAAGGCAGAACATTGGATGTTGGTGACATAAGTGAAAGAGAAAAGTTAAGAAAAGACCTAAATTGCAAACCATTTCAATGGTATTTAGACACAATTAATCCAAAATTAAAAGAATCTATTAAGGTTAAACATAATGAATTGTAATATTAAGAAGTAGTAGAGCTCAAATTTATAAAATTTATTTTATTTATTTATCAACATAATAAAAAAAGTTTAAACAAAAATATTTTAATTAAGAGTATAAATTCAAAAAGTTAATAATCAATAAGACATTTATATTTAAAGTTGAAAATTTCTATGAATGTATATTTAAAAAATGGTAAATAGTTTTAAAAGAGGCTAGGTAATTATGAAATTAACATAGTTATAAATACATAGCTCGAAATAAAACTCTTTGCTTTGCTTCCTCAAAGCTATGGTCAAGGGCTTCAATACTGGGAAAACAATATGAATAAGATTTAATATCAACCGCAATAGACTTGGTCTCACCAAACAAAGTTTTTTTAAAAGAAGTATCACAAGAGAATTCAAATTTAATCCAAGCAACATACTTTTCACTTTGAAATGGAGATTTCCAACTCTTTCTTAATTTTCCACAAATTTTTGACGAATTAAACAATTCTTTCACAAAGGTTGTCACAACGAGCATAATGTCATCAAGATTTGTAATAAGATTAATAATATCTCCGGAAATCAATGCAGTTGAAATACTTTTTAATGTACCTGCAATACTCCAGATGAGCTCATCAGCATTTTTGAGATTTTTAATTTCTTCTTCATATGAGCGGCAATTCGCCTTGATTGGAGAATATTTTTCATCTTTAATGAAGAGAAGTCCCGCTTGATTCATCCGTTCAATTAAAGTTGCATTAGAAGATTTAAGATTAGGCAAGTTAACAAAAACATTTTCAATCTTATTCTCATCGTCTCTGAAAATAAAAAATATATTTTATGTATGTTGTTGAACAAACAATGAACTTACTTTTCATTATTGACAACTCGAATTGCACAAACATTTAGTTTTTTTCCCCAAATTGGTTTTTCTTGGATTGAAACAAAATCCATTGGTAAAGAATATGTTTGAAACAAAGTTGTTTTTGAAACATCACTTAAATTATCTCTTGCAAGTTTAAGTTCAAACTTTCTGCGTTTTTGAGATTTGGGAACTAAAGCCATTTTTAGAATAATATTAAAAATAAATTAGTTTTTGGGTCGAATGGACAGAGAAAGAAGAGACACAAAAACATTTTCCATTTTTATTTCAGAGTCCTGAAACACTGAAACAGTTGTCGTCGACGTCCAGTAAAAAAAAAGAGAGATGAAGTCGGGAGCATTTTGCATTCACACAGAATAGAATAAAAGAAAGGCGAAACGGAGCCAAATAAGGATGTGCCCGGTAAAAACAATAAAAAAGAAAGAAACGAAGAGGGCAAAGAATAAAAAAAATTTTTAAACGATGTTTGAAAAAAAATTGTTGACTTATTAAACGTATCAAAAAAATAAAATAAAAACCAATGCATCTTTAAATTTTAGAGCCAAAATTTTCTATTTTTTTATTTTTTATAACTTACAAATATGTAAAATAAAAAACCTAAATTGAAACTTTTGTTTTTATTTTGTAAAAATGCTTTGAAGATTAAAACAAAAAAGTATGCCTCAATTTGTCGTTTTTTATTGTAATAATAAAAAATGCTCAACTTTCATTTTATACTCTTTCTACTGAAACATTTTAAATCACTTTAGTTAAACGATGCTTGAAGACAAATACTTTCAATTTTCTTTTTTTTTATTCAAAGTGCAGACGGCGGAAGCTATTTTTTATGTTCTTGTTTTTTTATTTTCAAAAACAATTTCATGCATCTTAAACTTTTTTAAACTTATTTATTTTTTTACTACAAGCTATATCCGTATTTACCTTGGTCATTAAAATGATTGCCAGTCAATTTATCTGGAAGAAAATATTTACAGGTGTAAAGCATTTTTTCTGGTGGATTCGATTTCATTTTTTGTTGAATGAAAGGGTTTTCCGCTCTCTCTTTTCACGTTTTAAAACCAGACAGATCAGTTTTTTATTCTTTGCGCTTTTAATACTTTTTAATTGCCTTTCGTGAAAATTACATAAATGACACAAATTTTATAATAAAAAACTTTTAAAAAATGGTTACTTTTTGTGCTTTCTATTTTTACCACTGCTGTTACCTCTTCTTACTCATTCAGTGAACATTTTTTTGTGGTTAAAAAAAGCAGACCAAAACAAAAAGTTTTTATTGATTAGCATTTTTTAAATGTATGACGTCGCGATAATTATTTATTTACTTTTTGTAATTATTTTAAACTGTAATGCTTTTATTCCAAATATTTCAACCGAATATGGTGAAATTCAAGGTTTTACATATGTAACTCCAAAAGGTTTTAAAGCTGAAATATTTCTTGGTATTCCTTACGCCCAACCTCCAGTTGGTGATTTGAGATTTGAGGTGAGAGTTTATTTTTAAATGGTTTTGATATTTTAAAAGAAACACAAAAGAGAGAAAACATTAGGTCGATTTAATAATTTCAGAAGCCAAAGCCACCATTGCCATGGAATTCGGCACCATTAAACGCAACAAAATATGGCTTTGCGTGTGTGGCTCATATTGACTTTATTTCAACAAATACTTCGGAAGATTGTTTAACCCTTAACATTTTCAAACCTTCCCAAATTTCCGAAGATCAAAATGGTTATCCCGTGTTGGTTTTCATTCACGGTGGAGCATTTGTTACTGGTTCTTCAGCGGATTACGATTACAAAGAAATCATTGATAAACTTATTTCTCGAGGAGTCGTGTTAGTTTCGATGAATTATCGAGTGGGACCATTTGGCTTTTTTACTACTGGTGATTCCTATGCCCCAGGCAATTATGGATTATGGGATCAAGTGGAAGCATTAAAATTTATTCAAAAAGTTATCCCAGATTTTAATGGAAATCCATCCGATGTTTCGATTCTGGGTGTGTCTGCTGGTGCCGCTTCAGTTTCGTGGCTCACCCTTTCTCCTGTCACTAAAAATCTTTTCCATCGAGCAATTTCAATGAGTGGATCAGCTTTAATATGGGCAAATAGAAATATTGTTGAAAATAATTTATTGCTTTTAAATGCAACTAAATGTTTGGAAGTTAAAGATCCAAAAAAATGTTTAAAAGAAAAATCAGTCAATGAAATCAAGGAAGCAACGAAAGCTTTATTCAGTGCCTCATTTACTTCAGATTCTATTAAATTGATTCCATTTTATCCAAGATTGGATAATGATTTATTTAAAGCTGAAAATATGGATGATGCCATCGCTAAAGCACCCAAAAGAGCAAATTTTATTGGATTTTGTCGCCAAGAATATAGTGTGCTAGGTAAAAAATAATTTTTTTAATAAGCTGTTGAATATTTAATTTTATAATTTGCATACTCGACTTGCACCAAAACTTAGAAAATAAAGGAGACTGTTGTGCCACTATCATTCTTTGAAATGGAAGAATGAAAACTTGTTTGAGAGTGTTAAATTACAAAAAAATAATTTTTTAGCTATTTCGTCTTACGATCCTACAGCCAAATATATGCCAGTTCCCCTTGCAAAAGCAGCGAACTTTAGTCGTGATGATTTTATCATCGGAGTTCAGAACATTCTTGGCACTAGGGTAAATTATCCCGTACCTTTCCCGCCGGGAATTCCCGCGGGAAAGGTACGGGATTCGTTCCCGTGTTCCCATTCCCGTCAAATTTCCATTCCCGTTTTATTCCCGAGAATCATTCCCGCCGACTTTTTGTTCCCGTTAACAAGTTTAACAATTTTTGCTAAAAGCCATATTTTAGTTTTAAATTATTCCAAACAATGAAATATGTGTTATTTTGATAAGCTTTTCATTAAACTATATTTTTTGAGACTTATAAACCATATTTTATTCAAAAAATTTAAATATTCCCTTGGGAATTCCCGGCGGGACGGTACGGGATAAGTTCCCGTCTTCCCGTTCCCGAAAAATTTTTATTCCCGTTTTATTCCCGTGAAAAATCCCGTGGTCAAACGGGAACATTCCCGTTCCCGCTTTTTTTGGAGACGGTACGGGATAATTTACCCTACTTGGCACTAATGAAGCTTATGGTGTAAAAGCTGAGGAAGCAATAAAAAAAATTGTTGAATTTTATGAAACTCAAAAATTTCAATATACTAAAAATGTATATCTTCAAATCTATGCTCAACTTTACTCCGATGTGCTTTTTAATATTCCTCAAATGAGAGAAGCCAAACAGAAAGCTGCTGCAGGGCATGAAATATATTTTTATGTTTATGATTATGTTTCCGATGCTTTGAAGCAAGATTACTTTGAGCATGCGGGTCATTTAGCTGATCATATTAATATTTTTGGAACACTACTCGGATTTCCTACTCCAAATTGGACCGATTCAACAGTAGCAAAAGTTCAAAAAACATTTGCTGATTTAATTGTCAGTTTTGTAAAGTCTGGGTGAGTAAAATGATTAATAGCCTCAACAACAACGATTTATTTTTAGAATGCCGTCAAGTGAAAATGTGACCGTCGAAAAAGTTTTTAATGATTCACATCTTCCATTTGTAAATATCAGCTCCGAAACCACTGTCAAAAATAATTTATGGCCAGAAAGATTTCAATTTTGGAATCAAATGGCCGACGATTATGGTTTTGATTGGCCTGAATCTCGCAAGATTCTTTCACACACTGAATTGTAAATTATTATTTATTTATTTGAAAACTGTATATTGTGTTTAAATAAAATTAAAAATATCAATAAAGATTGCAAATTGCAATAATATTTTTTTGATGATGGATAACTAAATTTTTTTCCAAATAGAGAAAGATATGAATGCAACGCAACGCATTGCCAATCTAATGCCAAAACCAAATAAAAATATATTCACTATTCTTCACAAGAAAAATTAACTCAACTCAACCAATCAAGTTTCCCGCTTTTTTTTCAGCTTTTTGTTGCAAGATTTATATCTTCTTGTATTTTTCAACAAATTTTAATTATGGTTGGTAAAAAGAAAACACCAAAAACACCATCAAGTATCGGCTTGAAACTTACCTCGAAATCTCCATTTAATCGAGGTGGCTCTACTCAATCCCTTGATTCCGATGAAGATTCTAGTTCTCAAAGAATTACAGCTAAATGCCCACGATTAATTTTACCTGCTTATGCTTTAAATACTCAAATTATTTGTCAATATTCTGATTCATATTTTTATGATGGAAAAATTATTAAAGTTGATCGAGATGAAAAAGGAGAATTTCTTTACACAATTCATTATAATGTAAGTCGTTAAAGTCTTTCTATAAATTTTATAAAACTTTTTGTTTTGATAGGGTTGGAACTCACGTTATGATGAAATAATTAGCCATGCTGAAGCTCAAACAAAATTTATCCAACACACTCCTGAAAATCTTGTATTGGCAAAAGTTTGTTATTATTTGATTTTTATATTTCTAAACGAAAAACAATTTTTTCAGCGTGAAATTGCTGAAGCTCGAAAACGTAAAAGTTCTAAAACTACTTCTACGTCGACCAATAAAAAAGTTGAGAAAAAATCGAAGAAGGATGGTAGTTCAGAAAAGCAGCTTCACTCCCAAACTCCAACAAAATATGAAAGACCTCGAAAAGATTCCACTAATCACCGGCATGGATCAAGTACAAGTAGACTTGAAAGTGGTGGAATTGATGCTTCTAATAATGAAGCTGATTCAGAAGATGATATGCGACCTATTCCATATTTAGCTCAAATTCCTAAAGAAAAACGGAATAAAATTCATTTTCCGAGAATTCTTGATAAAGTTGTAATGGATGATTGCGATTTGGTTACTCGACAATATAAATTACCTAAAATTCCGGCCAGAGTTTCCATTGACGACATCATAAATGAAGTAATATATTTTTAAGACAGATTAGAAATTTTTGCTAAACTTTTTATTTTAGTATTTATTGGCTTCCCAAGAGCCGGAAAACACCGATGATTCCAAAGTTCGAGAAAATATTAGTGCTTTGATTAAATTTTTTAATAAACTTGTTAATATTCGAGTTTTATATAAATTTGAATTTGTTCAACATTTGGATCTTCTTAACGAAAAACGAAGAAACGTTGGATTACCCGATTTACCCATAAAAGATTTAATGGAACAAGATGATATCAATTGCCCTGATAGTCCATTGAGTGAAGAAAACAAAGATGATCCTGATGTGGCTTTTAAACTACCTACAACAAAGCAATCCAAATCAACCGAAGCCACAGTCGAAGGAGAAAATGAAAAGCGACAACTTCGAGAAACAAGAAATAAAAAACCAGCAGCCCCTGCTCCAGAACCAACTAAACTTGTTACAAAGCCAAAGAAAAAAGAAAAGGTTGCAAAATCAGAAAATTGTAAGTTGCCTTTAAACAGAAAAAATATTTATTAATTAAAGCTATTTTTTTAGTCGAAGATGAAAATAATTTCAACTTCGCAGATTCTTATGGTTTTGTCCATTTTGTTCGATTTTTCTATCATTACAATTCTTTGCTGAAAAACAAAACCATTGCAAAAGCAATTTACACCGATCATGCTGAACTCATCAACGACATCATCGAGTTCTTAAGTTTGAGAGCTAAAGAATATTTTAAAGTTGAAGAAGATTATGAAATTGCTACTCCAGCTTATCAACGACAAGCTTTTTCACATTGATGATGATGGCTTTAAACTTAACTTTTTTCTAACAGTTTTTAATTATTTTAAAGTCCCTTTTTTAATGTGTCTCGAAATTTTTTTTGATCTCTTTTATACCTCTTTTTTCTTCTCTGAATTAAATATTTGTAATTACACGCTTGTTATAATAAAGAAGGGTACAAATAAATGTACACAATTTATTGCAGTTTTATTATTTTTAAAAGAAAAAATTGGCAGTTTTTTAATGATTTATATTAAATGCTTGGTTATGGATTATAAATAATAAAGCTTAGTTTTTTTTTCTTTTTTTCATTGCATAAAAATAATTATGGCTACTATGAGATTGCATAATCATTGATGGACCAATATTGTTGAGAATCATCTGTTTGTGAAATTGTTTCAGCATCAGAATAACCATTTGCATGCTCAACTTGATTTTCAAGTGAATGTTGCATTTGTAAAAGTCCCATTAATTCGCTAAAATTTAAGTAAAGATTTTACAATTTTCTTCGTTTGATTTTTAACTAACTTTTTTCTTCGATCAACAAAAGTTTTCATGTCTTCGATTGCTCGCTGCAACCTTTCAGCTTCCTCTTGCTCATGATTTAATCTCAAAGGCCAATTTGCATTCCTCAAGGAATTTAATACAGTGAGCAAATTATTCTAAAAAATTTATATTCAGCAAAAATTAAAAAAATAAATAATTAAAAAAAAGCTTACCTGTTGTTTTTTAAGTTGAACTACTTCTCTTTCACTTGCATTTGAAAGGGTTACATCCATATTAAGTAATTCAGATTTTTGATGTAAAATAAATTGATTTTGTTGTTGAACAATTTTTTCTAAATCTTGTCGACTAAATCGAATAAAATCATCAGTCATTGAAGAATTGGCATTAGGAATTTCAATCTGGGTTAAACTTGAAGAAGTGCTAAGGCGACGATTTGCAGATAAAGCCGATATCATGGATCTGGACATGTCTCTTGAAAGAGAATTGCATCTTTGCCCTATCACGTCATTATATGCTAAAAAAATGAATTTAACAAAGCTTTATGGAGTGTAAAAATATTACTTGGTGGAGGAGGCCTGGATTTCTTAGATAGATCTAAACTTATATTTCCTACAGTACTGAAAGCACTGGGAGGCAACGAAGATGTTTTACCCGAAGATCTCAAAGGTTGTGATGGTTTAATAATTGTAGGGGAATTGCCTAAAATTTCAAGTTAAATTTAAATCCTTTTTCTAATTTGGATATGTTACTTACTATTTATGGATAAAGATGGTGGCAATGGATTATTCGAATATGATTGTAATGACGATGTAGAATGCATCGAAGTCATCACCATATTATTATTGTTATTATTATTAATTTGTTGTTGCTGTTGTTGTGATTGAATTGATTGTTGTTCATCCAAATGTCGAAGTTCAAATGACACTGGAATATTTTTATTTGAACATCGACTAATAAGTTGAAGAGGCTTTTCATTGTGTGATAGTCTATGCTCCTAAAAATGGGTTTTAATTGCTAATTATTTGTTTTTGGTAATAATAAAAAGCTTACTTGACCATTAAAATGTGAAACAAGAACAAATTTTCCCTTTTGATTAGTGGCGTGGGCTAAAGCATATACAACTTGTAAGCATGTTGTTTCTTCATTAACTCCAGAAACATTTAATTCAATGCCACCAGAAATAACTTTCAATCCCATAATTTAAAAATATCAAAAATAAAAAAGTAAAGAAATAAAATGGCAGTTAAATCATCAAAATAAAAAATAAGCTTTGATGCTTACTAAAAATGAATCATTCAAGAATTCAAAAAATTAATACACAAACACACCTTAAAACAAAAAAAGAGAGAAAAAATCTTTCATTTTTTTGCTTTACTTACTCCCGCCAAAAGAAAAAATGAATGATCGCGTCAAGAAAAAAAAACAAGTATGTATAATATAAGTAAGTGGAAAGAGATCTGATGTTTTTGCTATGTTATTTTATCCGAAAAGCAAACCAACCACCCATTCTATCTTATTAAGCTTTTTCTTAAACCGTGACAAAAAAAATGTCATCGTAGCTGACTGACGACTGACTACCGGTATTTTTTTATTTTGTTTGTTTTGTACACGCTGACCACCAGCCACTACTGTTGTACTTCGCACATTTGAGTGAGCGGAAGTGTATGTTTGTTTCAATAAAAAAGCTTTTGAGGAAGGAAGCATATTTTGTAAATAAAAAAAAACTGGAAATAAATTAGTTTAATGGGATATAAGCATTTTAACGATACAGGAAGAAAGAAAAAAAAATCAAAGCAAAAAAGAGAAGTTTTTTCTTCTTCGTAATCTTGTAAAAAATGAGCTCTCTCTCTCTCTCTCTTGACTTTTGAATTTTTGTAAATGAAAAAAATTGTAAAATAAAGTACAAAACAAAAAGTAAAAAAGCTAAATTTGGGGAGAATAAAAGAAATGTATCATCGCTCAAAACAACAAAAAAAAAGATGAAGCACGTCCGTCCGCTGCGTAAAAATATGTTTCAAAATAGCAAAAGCAACATCGAAGACGAAAAGGTGAGGTGTGCCAGTAAATCAACAAAAACATAGAAAAAAAAAGGCGAAAAAGAATGAGTCAAAACAAAATTAAAAAAATAAGAAAAGGAAGAAAATGAAGTGTCAATTAATGCTCCTTTAATTTAGTCATTCATTTTGCAGCAAAGTGATTTTTCTAAACAATAATGTCTTTTCTTTTTCTTTTTTTCGCCCTCATTTGTGGTTTAACCTACATTAGTTAGTAAGATGTTGTTTAACATCCATGTTTTTCCGTAAAGAAATCTTTGTTTCGATAAAACAGAAATTTGTTAAAAAACATGTTTTTTCTTCATCCATACTTTTATTGACAACTTTCACGATTAAAATCCGGAAATTAAGAGATTTACAAAATGGAAAACTTAAATTGTGATACACTATTTTTAAATCATGCAAAAACATGGTAAAAATTATATCAAGCCGTAATAGTTAAAAAAAATAACGACTGAGTAATTGCCTTTTCTTTGAAGTCACAAAGTCACTGATATTTAAAAGCATAATATTTTTATTTAAAAAAATGCTGAAGTCCATTTTATTTTTATTTATTACCAAATTATTATCAAATTTTAAATCCACAACGTTAGATGCTGGAGATAGTAAAAAATTCTTTTCATGAAGGCTAAAATCACAACTGAAAGTTTCTTCTAAATTTTTTTAAATAGAAAATGATTCATAATTCTGTTTTTGCATTTTATTTTTCTTTAATGATTCATGCATTTCTTTCTTTTTAACTGAAACTGCTTGCAATAACTGCACCAAAAACATTTAAAATGTCTGTTCGATAGATCAAAAAAGCAAACTTTAAATCTTCCAAAATTAAACTCCATTTTTTAGCAACTTTTTAACATTGAACACATAATTAATAAAAATTGAAAATACTGTAACTATAATTTTCTTCAATAATACATCAAAAAGTGTAAATAACTTTTTATCAAAACAAAGTTATTACTCAATTTTTTTATTTTTCTAAGAATCAACAACTCTGACGACTAAAGTAACATTTTTTTTGCCACAAAATATAGATATCATGTGTTTTTTTACTTTGATTGCTCTTTTTGGAAAAGTTACTCTTTTTTCCTTCTTCAAATCTCAAGAGATTTCTGACGAAAAAAAACTAAACTTCAAAGTAACTTTGAAGAAGATTTACAATGTGTGGTATCTGAAAGAGTTAAAAAAAAGAAGAAAGAAAGTTGACAGCTTTCTTTTTCCGGTCAATGGTCAAAAAGTAGTTGTCTCAGAGAATGAAAAAATTTGCATTCCATAGTTTTTTTTTTGAGTTCTTGACTGACTGACAGCTTTGAATTTCCTCGATCAGCATTTTGTTTCAAAAAAGCAACAGTTGAAAAAAATGGAAGAGAAATAAATATGCATACGCGGGAGAGAGAGAGTTTATTTGGTGTTGATCATGCATGAATTGAATTTCATTCTATTTTTTGACAGCTCTTTTTTTATTTCTTCTTCAAAGCTAGAGCAAATAAGAAAGTAAATATAATAATAAAAAAATAAGCAGCAAAATTTGACGATAAAAAATAAAACAAAAAAAATGTGCCATAAAATTTGATTAAATTTTATTTTTGAAATTTTCAAAAAAGCATTCACAAAATAAACAAATAATGAAATCCGTTTTTACGGCATTTACTTTTTGACACCATTTCCACCGTAATTATTTTTAAGACGTTGCTTTTTATTTATTTATTTTTTTGCAACCAATGAAAAATCATAAGTAGGCGGCGCTCGAGATTTTTTTTCATGGATGGCATAATATGCCATCATTTTTTAAAAAGGCGGCGCATGCAAATATTTTAAACAAAAGAAGGAACTAAAAAAAGAGATAGATATGAAAAGAAAAAGGATGAGTTTTATGCTATTCAAAAATTGGCCCATTTTAAATTGAAAACCCCAAAAGTCTGTTTTCGGTGGTCCAATTTGGCCCTTTTTGGTATCTCCTCAAAGGAAAAAAATTGTCTCTGGTGGCATACTTTTTTGGCTGCTTCTTTCATTTTATTTTTTTTTCTTCCAACAACTAAATAAAACGAGAAGCATATCTATCCTCTTTTTTTTCTGCTGCAACTTGAAAACTTGGATGCTGTAATGAAGTAATACTCCCTCGAGGATCGAAGTGCTCCGTGAACCATCGTCGGCTGCTTCTCTCTCGCTCTCCCGATTTTTATAAAGAAAAGTGAAAGAATTCCTTTGACGAAAAAAAGAAAAAGAAGAAGAAGCTTGCCTCGAGTTTTAACTGAAAATAACAACGTTTTTTTATTTTATTTTCGCCATTGGATAACCAAGAAAGTAAAAAAAAGTGACCGACCCCTCCCTGAAGTCATCCTCGTCGTCGTCGTCTTCTAAAGTCTATCTATCATCCATTTGGAGAAGAGCAACCACAACATCCATAGAGAGGGACGCCCACAAGAGGCTTCAACAATAACAAGAAGCTGTAGTAAGAAGAAGAAAAGTCATCTGAGAGTATACAAGCCCACAGAAGGCAACAACGACGGCAAAGCAGCTTACACTTACGCCACTAAGGGAATTGTTGTTGTTGAAATTGACTACTATATTGTGTCGTCGCATCTTTTTTTGAAGTAGAAGAAGAAGAGGAATATTTTATTATTTTATTATTTTTTTATAATTCACGCTTTTTATTTTGACGTTTATTCTAACTTTTAATTAATAAAAGTTTTACTGAATTATTAAAAATTCAAAAAAAGAAAAAAGAAATGCAATCAAGCATGTATCCAGCAATGTTCGGCTTTCAAGATGCCAATTTTTTACGTGGAGTCAAGCCGGAAGACACCCTTCGAGCAGCTCAATGGGCTCCATCTTCCACTGATTTAACAGCCATTAGGTAAATATTTTTTTCTTTAAAATTTTTTTTATTCTCACGGTTTAAGTTTTTTCCCAAGATTCCCATGAGCTATTTTTTAATTTTATTTAAGATCGGTCATTTACTCCATTCCCCTCCCGGGCATAATTTAGCGCAAATTTATGTGTCTAATTCTCTCATCGCTTCCTTTCCTTCATGTCAATTCCCCCTGTCCCAAAAGGTCAAAACTTCTTTTTTTTTATTTCCATGTTTTTTTCATAGAAAAAAAATGGGAGAAATATACCAATCAGCAAGCTAGCATAAAACTAAGGATACATAGTTGCTTCAAAAAGAGAAAATGATAGTCCCAATAGAAAACACCAAAATGCTGTTGCAAATTTTTAAAACGGCGGTCATTGATTTTGATCTAAATCCCAATTTCCCAAATGTCTTTCCTTAAACCATTGAATTTTTTTTCTTTTGCGCCTTTGCTCCTGTTTCTCGCAAATAACATGCAAATAATGTCCCACGATAATACCGAAAAGGAGGAGAAATAAAAAAAATAAAATGAAAAAAACGTATGGAAAAACACAACAAAACAACGAAAAATGTTTGGGGAATTGCCAACAAGAATGTTCCGGAGCAGCTTTTTTTATACATCTGCCTATCCCAAACGCCGCTCATTTTGATTAGAGTTTTAGTTAGTAGTATGTGTTTCTTTTGTGCTATTGAAGAATTTTTTAAAATTTTTTTTATTATTTTACCATTTTTCTATGTTTCCCTAGCATTTTAATTTTATTTATAGTGATCGAAAAAAACCACCTACACTGGATTATCACGCTTTTGTTGCTGCTGATCCAAGGTAGGCATATTTCTCTTCTTTTTTATTTGCATCAAAAAAACTTCCTTTACTTTTATCAAAATTAACTGTACTTTATTTTTTAGTGCCCAACTTGCTCGAGCTCATTTTGAGCATCCACCACCAAGCAATTTGCGTAAAAGCAATTTCTTTCATTTTACTGTAAATCTTTATGATCGAGCTAATCAACCAATTGAAATTGAATCCACCAAATTTGCTGGATTTATTGAAAATGAAAAAGAAGTTAATGGTGAAAATACTCGAAATGGAATACATTATAAAGTGACTTTAGTTTTTGCTAATGGTAAGTTTATACAAATAAATATTTTGTATATGGTAGTAAATCTCCTGGGAGGGTAATCTTTGTCAATTCTCATTAGTACTTTATGAAATATATTTTTTATTTTAAAGTCATGACTTTTAATGACGACTTCCGCAATTTTTTTATTTATTTCACACTTTACTCTTTTTTGTTTCCTTATTTTTTCTAAACTAACGTGAAAACTAAAAATCGATGTGCTCATTTTTATTTTATTTTTCAACGACTGAAAAAAAAAAGAAGCATAAAAGACTACGGTATCCCCAAAGGACTTCGTCTTCTTCTTTCTCTTCCAAATGATGCTAACATACTTTTTTTTCTATAGGCTGCTTTTAAACTAACTGCTTTTTTTGCTTTTCCAATTTTAACTTTCTTTTTTTTTGGGACGAAAAACAGATTGATAGATAAATTTTAAAAAAATCGTTGTTACAAAAAGCATTAAAAAAATAGTTTTTAAAATTGGCACTTTTCAAGGAAAAAAAAGAGATGAAATGAAACAAATTTATTAACTTGACTCTCTTTACCCTCTCTATTAATTTCACAAATAGGGTTATCGTCTTAAAAAAAGGAAACAAGCGATAATGTTTATTTACTCTTGTAATGCATTACTTTTAAGAACATGGCTAACAAAATAAAAAGTATAATAAAATTATAATCATCTTCCTATAATAATAATACTCTATGTAACTATTGAAAATTGCAACTAGAAATGCCGAGAAAAAAAATAGAGAGTGGATTAAGGAGGGAATGCGCAAGGAAGCAAGCAATTAAGTTAGGAAATGGAGGACGACGACAAAGTCAAAAGGCTTTGTTGGTAGACAAAGCTTGAAAACTGATCTTCTTTTTTAAACTGAACCATTTTTTAATGATTTAAATAGTTTGTGTACGATAATAAAAAAAAGTAAAAAAAGGTTATTTAAAGAATTTTCCTTTTCTAATTTTCTTAATTAAAATGGTTCACCACCATTCTTTTCTTTTTTCTTTTGCTCATTTTAGTCATTAACCTCGAAGCCGGCTGGTGCTGGTGCATGCATGTATGGAGCTTACAATCGTAAAAATAAGGCAATAAAAAATTGTTGTCACCGAAAGAAAGAAAAAAAACCATTTCTTTCCGCGCATTTTTTTCTTTTTGTGCCTTTTTTGTTGGGGATAGAAAGAAAAAAAGTGGGAAAATAAAATGTTTCATTTTTCATTCATTCAAAAAAATGAAGAAGATCAGCTTGCAGGTGGCATGGCAGCGATGGTGCCAATAGCGCAATTAAACAACAACAACCAAAATAGCGCATGAAACTATTTTTCTCTCGCCCTTCTTTTTTTTTTATAAAGGAAAATGACGATGATTAAAAGCAAAAAGAAATACAAAAAAAAAGATCAGACTTTTTGGCGCAAAAAAAAACAATGAAAAGATATTTATACAGTGAAAACAAAAAAAAGTAGAAAGAAAACAAAAGAAAATAACTAACAATCTCATTACTGCTGTTCCTCAAAATTAATGAAAAAAGTTAATTAATAATATAATAAAATTTTATTATTTTGCAGGGATGCGAACCGATCAAGATTTATATGTTCGTCTTGTTGACAGTGTCACCAAAGAGGTATGATATAATTTCAGTCAGACATATGGCGACTGGTGTTGATTAAATTTTGCGATAAAAATGTAAAAAATTTGAATTTTATTTTCAGGCAATCGCATATGAAGGACAAGATAAAAATCCTGAAATGTGTCGAGTGCTATTAACTCATGAAGTGATGTGTAGTAGATGTTGTGAAAAGAAAAGTTGTGGAAATCGTAATGAAACTCCCAGTGATCCTTCCATTATTGATAAGTAAGAATCTAAACTTTCCGATGTTTTTTATCCAAATAAATTTTTGCTTTTTAGATATTTTTTAAAGTTTTTTCTTAAATGCAATCAAAATTGTTTGAAAAATGCTGGAAATCCAAGAGATATGAGAAGATTTAGAGTAAGCATTTTTTAAAATTTCTCGAGGTTACTGTACTTTTTCCATTGCTTTTTTTAGGTTGTATTATGCCCAACTCCTCGTGTAGATACAACTGTTCTTGCTGAATCTGACAATATGTTTGTACATAATAATTCTAAACATGGAAGACGAGTCAGACGACCCGATCCAGAAAGTGAGTGAACAACGAGAATGAAAAATTGCATAATTTATTTTATTTCCAAAAAGTTAAAACTAGAGTTAAAAATGTCACAAAAAAATTTATTTGAGAAAAACAAAACTCTTTTCCATCGTTTTTCTTTTTTTTTGTACCAGCTGCTAAAAAAGGCTTCTCCTTAAAATAGATGAGCCATCCGGCAAAAATGTGTAACTACCAACAAACTTTTTTTTGTGAAGCGCAACAACTTGGCACCACAAGAAGAAGAAAAAAAGATAGATAGACAGCGAGTGAGACTTTTTCTAAAAAAATAAAAATAAAAAAGCGATGACTTTTTATGACACTTCCGGTTATAACAAGCTCAAACAAAACATTGTTCGCGCCTATATAACCGTTATTTTTCCTTTTCTTTTGTATAAAAGTATCGCTTCCGTAAAAGTAGTTGCAGCTGCTCCTTTTATATAACTACTACTCCTACTAAGGCATCAAACAAGAAGAAGGAAGAGAGGATATCATAATTTTTAATTGCCTCTGACACATCCAATATATATATAAATATAAATAAAAAAAACTGTCCAAGTATGCAAATGAGTTTGAGTTGAATGCGTTTTTATGTGAGTTAGAAAAAGGAAAGAGTTTTTTCCCTTTAAATTTAAAGCAGATTCATAGAATGGAATGAAATGGCCAAGTTTTAGATATTGCATTTTGATAAAGAATTTTTTAGCTCTTGCTTGACTTTACTAAAACAAGTTGAAAATAAAATTCTTCTAAAACTAAATCTCCCAAGGGGTTGTGTTTATATTGAGCAACAAAAAAATATCAACTTATTAACTAACAAAAACTCAGATTAAAACTGACTTTGACTTTCATGTTATTTGACACCTTTTTTAGTCTTGGGATTAACTTTTTTTAAAGTTAGCTTGAGAAAAAAAGCAAATAATTAAAACACAAAAAAAGCATATTTATACGGTAATTTATTTTTTAGTTACATCAGAAAATATTTTAGCTGCAGCTGAAGAAAATGGAGGAGTTCTGCCACCCATTGTCAAAGCTATTTGTCCCAACGATGGTTGGTGTCAAGGTGGTTCAACCGCTGTAATAATTGGTGAAAATTTTTGTGATGGAATGAGTGTTACTTTTGGCTCGGTTCCAGTTTACAGTGAAGTAAAAAAATAAAAAAATAATTTGCATAAATTGTCAACTTTTAAAATTTTTTTAGGCAGTAACATTAATTTCGGCTCATGCTATTAAAGTTATAGTCCCAGCTAGACAAAATTCTGGAGCTGTTGAAGTTGCAGTGTCATGGAAAAATAAATCACATTCACGCGTTCACTTTCAATGTCCCACTGTTCGATTTACTTATATCTGTTAGTTAAAAAGCAAAAATAAAAGTAAATCAAAAATTCTAATTAAAATTTTAAGCCTTAAACGAACCAAATATTGATTATGCTTTTAAACGATTACAAAAGTTATTACCAAAATATCCTAATGACCCAGAAAATCTTCCAAAAGAACAAATTTTAAAGCGAGCTGCAGAATTGGCTGAAGCATTGTATAACAGGTATTCCTCATATTTTTTAACACTACTTAAACCTAATTTTTTAAGAGGAGCACCCGATCAATTAACAACATATGCAAATGTTTATTCAGCTCAATTTGATTCCGATTATGTTCGAAATCATTCTTCACCTCGATCAGGTTCAGCTTATCCAACTCCTGGGAGTCAAGGCTTACCACCAGGAATGTATCAAGGAAATTATTCAGCTGTTGGAACTCCAGGCGCTGGATTCTTAAATACTCCATCTGGTTTTGCTCATTTTAGTAGTGTCAATCCTTTCACAGCTTCCCTCCAAACATTACAAAAATATTAATTTCTGATTAATTGCGTGTCTTTTTCTAAATATATTTTTTTATTTTGGTTTCGTAAATTAATTTAAGAATTTTAAGCTTATTTTTATATTTAAAACCCGGAAGTTTTTCAACAAAAATTCAAAAGCTTAAAATTCATTTTTTCTTTGAGAATCCATGTTTTTTTAAATTTCTTTATCTCTTTTTTTTGTCAAATCTCACTTTCCGTCCTTTGTTTATATGATCTCAAAAAAACAAAACAGAGTTTTGCAAATAGTTTATTATTTATTATATTACAAAAATATTATAATTTTGGAATGCATAAAAAAAATAAAAAATTAGTAAAAAAATTGTATTTTTTTAAACACGTTTTAAGCCAAAGAAATTATTATTTTACAAAACTTTAAATAATTATTATCCATTTGCCACAGGGCAACAAATTCTATACGCTGAATCAGTGGTATAAAAGCAATCAGTTCCATCTGGGCATCGTTTAGGTTCCCAAACTTCGCTCTCACTTCCACATGCAACCACCATATTATTTGAATCACGAATTGCAAGATCTTTAGTGCAAAAAGTTAAATATTTTTCTTTTTTAGTTATTGGTCGAGGTGGCAAAGTATGATAAAAAGCTCGAGGGTCATATGTTGGTGGTTCAGGTTCTTCAACAACATCCTGATATTCAGGAACATAATATTCTCCTGTGTTATGTGATTCAAGTGTCGTAGTTACTGGAGGTGGGGTAGTTTTAGATTGTGTGGTAGAAGTCTCTGTAGTTGGTGCAGCTTCTGCTTTTGTTGTTGAAGGTTGTTGTTCTGGCACTTCTGGAACTTCTATTACTTCTTCAGTTGAATTGGTTTCAACCGAGGCAGATTGATCAATTGCATTCATAGGCACCAAAGTTTCAATTTCTTCTAAAAAAATTAACTTTATGCAAACAATAAATATAAAATAAAATTCTTACGATGATTTTCGTCAACATCATTGTCTTGCTCATTTTGATATTCAGTTGCATCAACTTGAGTTTTACTTATATCTTCTATCAATAAATCTAAAAAATTAATTCACTTAATTGCAGGTTTTATAATTATTTAAAACTAACCTTTAGCCTTTTGTATTTCCATTTCTTTATTATTTTCTGGTTCAAAACTCATAATACCTTCACCATCTTTTAAATCAACTTGTCTGTTTTCTTCTTTAGCTACTGATTGGGGCGATTCTTTTGATTTTGCTGTCAAAATTGCATCTAATGCAATTTTTTCTTAAAAATTAGATTTATTTTAAAAAACCATAAAAGAAAATATTTACCTGTAAATGATTGACTCGGTGGAATTATTTCATCGTATTTTTTATATTCTTCGTATGCCTTTCTTCGTGGAATTGGAGCCCGTCGAATTTCTGGGAAATCAAATGGGCTATTATCATTCGAGCGACTTTTAACTGGAGGCTGTTCTTCATAAACAAATGCGAATTCGGTTGTGGCTTCAGTAGCAAAATCTTCCGTGGTGGTAGTTGGCTCTGGTGGTGATGTTGTTTGTTTCGTTAGACGATATCTTGGCCTCACCTAAAATATTTTTGTTAAAAATAAAAAAAATCTTTTTCGATACCGAAGGAATAAATCTGTTTTCATAGCTTGTTTCAAAAGGTGAATTTTTTGTTAGTTCATCAACGTAAGGTTGATCCGCAAAATTTCCCCGAGCGTTAGGAGCAGCTAAATGCGGATTTGGATTATGCTTTCGATAACTTTTATAAAAATATGGAATGGGTGTAGTTTGGCGGAAAAGTTCATCATATTCATCAAATTCAATTATTGGTGGGCGATATTCTTCTCGTGGAGGAGAAATTCTTGGAAGTTCGAGGGGTTTGGGTCTTGATCGAGTTCTTGATGGCGGTGATGGAAAATTATCGAGGGGTGGCAAAGTAGCAGAAACTTCTTCAAAATACTAAAATAATTAATTTTATTTTTGGCAATTTTTAAAAGTAAAAAAATTCGTTTACTTTTGCTGGCGCGCGTCTAGCTTCATTGGATGAACTTGCTGCAGCCAAAACTTCTTTGGAAGGGCCTTCTTCTACAGATGGCTTTAAAATGATGGGGTTCTTTATATGTTTTTTTACAAATAAAAGCTTTGGATAATCAAAAGCATCTTCAATACTTTGTTGTGAGTTATCAATGTATGAGGCGGGAGAAGTGCTGCTAATAGCGGTGTGGTGATTGTGCAAAATAATTTTTGAAGTTGGTGAAAATTCTGCTGATAGCTGGGTTGATATCAGCGCTTTGGGAGTTGTTTCAGAAGATGTTGAATCTGCCGTAATTTTTTTTTCGACAGACGTGGAAATAATCGGAGGCTCTGTGGTTTTTGTGGTTTCATCAGATTTCTCAAAAATATCCTCTTCGAATGACGTCGCATCGATGGGCATTTTAACTGCCACAATTGGCTTTATTTGAGACTGCTGCTGCTTTAATTTATTATTTCTTACGATAGTCGTTGTTGTTGATTTTGGTGCAATAAGTCTTGGTGCATTAGTAGAAGTTAAAATATGTATAAGTGGAAAAGTTGTTAATTTATATTTGGGTGTGTTATCAATATCAAACACATCCTTTTCAAGTGAATCAGGTAGTGGTGGTGTAAAAGTAGTAGGCTGAGAAAAAAAATTGTTATGTTTCAGATTGTTAAAGGCATAATATTTTAGAAAAATCTCTAAAACTTACTTCAAAATCTTCTTCTTTTTTCATTTCTTCTTGTTTCATCATTTCTTTAGAAAATTCTTCAGTCGACATTATTTGTTTTGTTTCCGATAATTCATTAAGCATTTCAACACTTTGTTTAAAAAGTACATCAGCCTTTTCTGGGTCGGTTTCAACTTCAATTTCTCTGAAATATTGTTTTATTTTGTCTATTAAAATGCCAAAATGCAATCTTCTTGATATAAAATGTAACGCTTTTTTGTGTGTGTAATAAACTACAAAAAGATTAATTATTTAATGCAAAAAATACTATTAAAATTCGTTCAAAGTATTTTTCCGTCCCAAATGTTCATTTTTTTGTAATTTTTTTTTTCAAGGTCGTTGATTAAAAAACTTAAAACAAAGAACAGTAATTAAACCTATTTTTTAAAATCGCTGCAAAAAATGCTATTTTTCAAACCTCAATAATTCTTCAGCCATTTTTTCTTGCTTTTCTTTTATTTGTTGTTTCACACCTGCGGCTTTAACTTTGCTAATAATATTTTTTGCAATTTTTCTTGCTTTTATCATTTCTGCTATAGTTGACATAAGTTCAGCTTCAGCTTCTTCAATATTTTCATAATCTTTTTCAGTTGGAAAAATATTTTCTTCTTTCATGGGTGAAGCTTGAGTTTCGAAGCTGGTGGAAATAATTTGAGGATTAATTTTTGAGGGTTCAGATGAAGGTGAAAGAATTCTTTCTTCAGCTGAGATTTCTACGCTTGGTGAGGCGGCTGTTGGCGTGAGATTGATTGATTCAGCTTCAACTGAAGCTGGAGTTGAATCTTCATTTGCGGCGACGACGAAAGCGGTGCTTGTTGGAAATAATTCAAGCTCTTGATCAGCTTCTTCCCTAACATTTTCTTCTTGCAATTGATCTTTGCTTTCTTCATCAGTGCCACTTTCTCTTAAATCATTTCCGTTTTCTACTACCGTCTCCGATTCATTTTCTGCAGTTTTTTTAGAAGACGTTCCATTACTTAATTTTGTAGTTTCTAAAAAGTAAAAAGTAAAATTAGTATCTATTTACTCCACCTAAAAATTTCATCATTTTATTATATGTACATACCTTTAATTTGCTCTTTTACTAGCTTGTTTGAAACTATCGTTGTTGATGGTTTAAAAGTTGTTGTTTGTTCCATTGTCTTCGTGGTTGTGGTGGTACTTATGGGACGGGCTGTTGTGGTGGTTTTAATGTCATTAAGAATGGCTTCTAAAAAATAAAATATAATTTCACCCTTTTTTTACTAATCGAATTAACATTCATTTTTAAAAAAGTAGATAAAAAAAGACTCATGATTCACTGACCGATTGCACGGGGAACGAGATCACAGAATCGAACTTTATATAAATTTTTTTCAACATTTAAAGCATTAATTAATTTTCCATTTAATCTATAAAAGAAGTAAAATTAGTTAGAAGAATGTGTGAAAAAAATAAATTACTGTATTTCAACTTTTCCATTGTATCCTAATGGTTTACCAAATCGAACATTTTCACAATTTGCTTCATCACGAGTTCGCAAGCGGCAACACATGGTTTGAATCCTTTAAATATGTCAAATGGCTTTTTTATTAAGGTTTTAAAATTTTTTAGAGCAAACCTTGTGTCAGTTACACGCGTAATACCAGCCAGATATTCTCTGGGACCACAAGTATAGCTAACATTTGTATCCATTATTGGGTCAAACATGCTAGTATAATGGCAATCTTCCCGTTCCAATTCCAAAACTCCTTGAGGTATGCTACTCCAAGGATAAATCTAAAATTGCAACCGATAGGAAAATTTAAAGTAAAACATAGACAAAAAATAGATTTTAAAACAAAGTAAAAAATTAAAATATAACATACTTCATCGATTTTATTGCAGCTTAAAGCAAATACAGTATCTTGCCTCTTCATTCCTTGTGATTCCACCATTTTAATACTCAATCTTTGAGTACCAGAATTTTGTGGGCATTCTATTCGAAAATTATCAAATGGCGAAGAGATTAGTATACAATGACCAAAAATTGGTAGAATTATTAATATCAATAGTTTTCTCATTTCAAAATTTGCATTAAATAAATAAAATATATAAATAAAAATCAAAGGTTTCTTTCCAAATGAAAGAAATTGCTTTTAGGTTTTTTTTTCGACAGAGAAGAAGATAAACGACGAGATTTGAATTTTATTGATTTTCGTTTACTTTTAAAAAAATCACCAAAAAAAGGAAGATGAGACAACTTTTTTTTTCTGCTTGACTTGCCTGCCTGGATTTCGGTTGATTTCTTTATTTGGGAGATACGCAGCAAGAAGCAAGTATCTCGGTTAGCGGGTCACATCCATTCTGACTTTGACGCAGTCAGTATAACATCTTCATTTTAATCAGAGCATTTTTCAGGATTGCAGCGTTGCATGCGCAAGGGAAAAAAACTTGAAAAAATGTTAACAGTCGCTGATATCTTTGAAATCATTAGTTTGGAATGTGGTTTATTTTGAAACCTAACACATAATTATGCTTTTTTTTGTCAAGTTTAAGCAAAACAAAACAAAATAAATAAGTAAATAAAATTGTTGTCATTCAATCTTTTTTTTAATTTTGTGAATAAAAAAAACATGTGAGTTTTTTAAAATTTTAGTCTTCCGGTGATAAATGAAAATATTTATTTCATTTTCTTTCATTTTTTTCCAAGTAAAGAAAGTTATTACTTCATGCGATTAGAGAGAAAGAAAAAAGGTAGTGTTCGGAGAGTACCAAATGACTGATTTTTTATTTTTTTGGAAGAAAAGTAAAGGTAATAATTAATTACTTACTATCTGACGACAACATTTTCTGTCGATTCAAGGCCCATGTGATCGATCCTTCATTTTTTCATTTTCTTTTTTTGCGGTCGAGCATACCTAAAAAACCCAGCGGTCCATTTCAGTGTCAAAAAGTTATTTCTCCTCCCTTCCAATATTTTTTATTTCTTCTTTAATTTTTTTTATTTGGCAGAAAAAAGGAAAGTAAATTAATTTTTTTGTTATTTCATGTGGTTTAAAGATTAGATTATACAACAAAAATGATAAAATTGCTGAGATCAAACTATTTTTTATTTTTATTAATATTATTTCAAATTAATTCCAATAAAATTGTTAATGCCAATGAATTGCTGGTTGAAACCTTTCAACAGCTAAATATGCGAGATCACGCGTTTCATCAAATGATTATTGGTACTGTAGTTATTGCTGGAATATCAGTTTGCATTGTAAATTTTTCTTTTTCTTTGCCACTAAATTTTTACATTTTTTCCAAACTTTTTTAGATAGGTTTTATAATTATTTTTGAATGCTATCATAGTTACTGTAATCATAAACCAATTCAATATGAACGTTCATCAAGTCAAGACACATATAATTTTGATGATAAGAGTGTTCATGAACGGACATTAAGTTTTCATGATATATTTCGGGATGATATTATGGATGCTGCTTGACAAACTTTGGCCAAAAAAAAATAAAATAATAAATTGTTATTGTTGGATTTTTATTATTTAAACAAAGCTTTAGTGCAGCCAACCCGGGTAAAAAATATGGCCAATAAGAGCAGCGACCTTCTCATTTTCATTCATTTTTATGATTTATCTTACTTTTATTATCATCATCGACTTCATTAAAAATTGTGTTCGTTTTATTATTGTTTTTTGTTCCTATATTTTTGTTGTTATTTAATAGTATAAGGAAAGGACGATAAAGCTAACCTTGATTTGTTTCTACTTAATCAATAGTAAATGACAAAACTCACGAAATTTGTTATAATTTTTTTCAATGGAAAACCCAAAAGTAAAAGTCTTTTAAACAAAATCAATATCAAAGTTTAATTGTATGTTAAAACAGTTCCTTTTCAGTTTTAATTTTTCATTTTTCTTATTTTTTTCCATTTTGTTATTAACTTTTCAAAACCTGCTTTATTTTACCGTCATTTACTTTCAAATCGATCGTTCAAAAAAAACTATCAATTAAAAACACAATTTGCACTTGAAATCTTTATTTTTTTTTTGTTTTACTGTAATAACGTTGAAAGAGAAAAAATATTGAAAAACAATTTTTCACATGGAAAACGAGAGATAAAAAAATGGACTCCTTTTTTACATCTTTGGTTTTTTCGCGTTCATTTGATTTTGTCATTAATAAAAGTAAGAAAACTCTTTAAAAAAAGATTTTTTACCGCCCTCGAAATTTTACTTTTTCGTCTTTGTCCATTAAAATAAATATTTTAAGTTTTCAGTTTTCGTTTGTTCATTACAAAAAAAGACACAATAATAATAAGAAAAACATTTTATAAATAAAAGCATCATGATTGTCTCTCAGCCGATCAAAAAGTATCAGCAGCGTAAGCTTTATCAAAACAACCGCTACTTGTTTGCTCTCTTTTCCTTTCACTTTTCTAGATCGCTTTTGTATGAAGCTTTTATAAAATTGTTATAATCGATCTTTTCTTTCTTTATTTTTTTGAAATAAATTTCAATGTGCTTATTTGAATTTTTTATAAACTTTTTTATATTTTTTGGTGATAAAAAAGATTAGTTAATTTATTAAAAAAAGGAGCCAGCCAAAAAATTATTTCATTAAAGCTTTATCAGCAAGTTTAACCCTTTTATAAAAACAGTTTTAACATTTTAAAGTATTAATTTTATAGGCTGGAAAAATAACAGTTAAAAATGTTGTTCCACTGATTATTAAGCCATTATATTCTGAAGCAAATTATTTAAAAATAATTAAATTAAGTGATTATACTCGAAAATTTATATTCAAATTAAATTTATTGGCCTTTTGCCGAAATTTCTTGTTCGTCCTCTCCCATCATTGAAATTAGAAACATTAAAAACAATGGAAGAAAAAGCAAGGTGTTGCATAAAAATTAGAGATAAACGAAAGAAATGGGTAAAGGAAAAAAGGGGTTTTAAAAAAAAGATAATCTTTTGGGACAATTAGATTTTTAATCAACAAAAAAATTGTATTTAACTTTTTACCCTTTTTCAAAATGTTATTGTTTAGCAATTATAAAAAAGTCTTTAAAATTTGCATTATTTGGTGTAATTTAATTAAGTTTAAAAAAAGAGCCTGAAATGATTAGGAAAAAAAGTGTGACACTGTTACTTTCTTTTTATGTGATCAAAAGCAAGCGTTCGATTTATTTTGCAAAAAAATAAAATAAAAATGTTCATTGTGATGATGCACAACAAAATTGAGGGGCCAACAACGGGAAGAGAAGCAAAGGGAAGGAAGGGAGTTAAAGTCTTCGCCAGTAAGTTCACTTTTAACTTCTGCTGTCGGCGATCGCCGCTGTTGCTTTCATCGATAAATATCGTCACCATCGTCGTCGCTAGCTTTGTCGTTCGTTCCTTTTCATTCATTCATTTATTAAACTAACTAACCAACTAACAATTGCGGCGGCGAGCACATTTGACAATAAATTAATTGTTAGCTTTTTTAAATGACTTTTATTTTTTTAAATCTTTTAACTATTAGGCATTTTTAATATAAAAAGTCTAAAAATTTTTAGGCTATGTTAATATTAATTTTGAGGTATATCTTTTAGTTGTGATATATTATTTTTTCTTTGTTTTAACATCTGCTTTTTTAAACAATGTAACTTGATCTACTTTTTTGCTATATTTTCTAATTCTTTTTGCATATATTCATTTTAATCTTTGTTCCTAAATTTTCTTGCCTGAAAGCGATCTTTTTTTCTAATAACTAAAAATTTTGTTCGTCATGACGACTTTCCAAGTATCTAAGTGAAAATTGGAGAGGAAAATAAGAAAAATGACGCATTGTTGCTGCTTTTCAACAATATTAGATAAAATCCAACAACAACAAAAAGATGAAGAAGACAATGTTTTACCAGCTGGGATGTTTTCATTTTTCCTACTTCCAATAACCCGTCAAAAATTCACTTTTTTTAAAACTATCTATCGAATGAGTGAGTGCAAAGTTAAAGCTAATTTTTTTCCTTCTTTCTTTAAAACTTCTAGGACCAAAAAATTCCGGTTATTTTACCTCGTCGGTTGCAAATAAAAATGGGATAAGTAAATCTCTTCCAAAATGACAGAGTTTAAAGTCACTTAAAACATGCTTTTTTACCTTAATTCTTTTCTTTCGTTCTTTCTTAATTCAATCAATTTTTTAAACAAAAAATATTTATTTCTCAAATTTTGAAATATCTTTTTGTTTTTTTTATTTGTTGAAAAGTTCAAATTATTTTTCAGGTGTCATTCTGTGATCTGAGTTTTCTCACTCTCTAAAAAAGATTTGATTTTTTAAGGCCTTTGGGTCACCTGCTATTTATTAGCTGCAGCTTCTTGCTTTTAACCCCTTATGATATTATTGTTGTGGCCAACAAGCTAGTCAGTCGCCGCCCGTGATATCATCATCATTTTTTTCTCAATCATTTTTTCTTTCACTCTCTTGCGTCATTATATTTCTTTTTTTGATTTTTTTTCTTTCAAAAACCTTTTTTCCTAGTTTAAAAAAACGCGCCAAAGCTTTGTTCATTTTTAGAACCTTGTTAACAAATTATTATTATACTTACTATATATTTTTAAAGAAACCCATTTATTATTTATTATCTGATCAAAATTATTTGCATCAGAGTAGTCTTTTTTTTCACCCAATGATTTTGATTTTAGAGACCAACAACGCTCAAAACTTTTTTTTCTCATTCAAACATTTTTTTCTTCATCGCCGGCAAAGAAGAAAAAAAAATAGCACCACCGGACGTCTCGTCTCATCAAAGCGAACAACTGGACTTTTGACGGGCTTTCTTCTCCCTTCCTTCCCTTAATGGCGACGACAATATAGTTACGCACTTTTGTGAGAGGGGCATTGACGGACGGACGCACTTTTTCTCTCTTTTCTTTCCAAAAGTTGAGAAAGAGAAAATGCATCAGTTTAAATCAATAACTCAATGAGAAAAATTATCTTCGTAGTCGTCCGTTATATATTTTTCCTTTCTACAACCACGACGACAGTCTTCTTCATTCACAATGTGGTGGCCACGGCGGTATAGCTTCAATGAAAAAGTGAAGTTCAAATGGAAATGAAAAATTTGGTCGTTGGTGGTCGAATTGCCAAAAACCAAAGGAAAAGCTATTTTTTTAGTAAAAAATGTCTGTTTTTTTGCATATTTAATTATAATTCTCTACGGATATTCAGTTGAAAAATATTGAAACTCTCACAGAATATGTAATCGAATATTGCGGATAAGATCGTGAAGATAGATTTTCATAAAAAAATCAATGAGCCGAAATCCTAGCGTAAGAGTTTTGAGCATTTTGGTCATTTTTACGTTAGAAAAAGTGATTTTTTTTGGAACTTTTTCAGAAACAATTATGGCTAAATTCATTAAGTTGCTTTAATTTTATTCTGTGACATTGAAAATCTATAATCTTATCTTGCCTACAAATTGGTGCAATCAGTTTTTCCGAAGACAATCTTTTTCCGAAAATCCTTACGTAAGAGTTTTTGGAATGCATGGAAACATAGCTTCTGCTTTGAAAAAAAGCAAGAAATTGTGATATTTTTTATTTATTTTTTAACCAAAATACATATTTAAAATAATAAAAACATTTTTTTCCATTTTTATGTGCACTTTTCTATAATATATGTATATAAAAAAATAAATCAATAACAATTTAATGTAAAAAATATTCAAAATTTCAATCGAAAAAGTAAAATGAAACATTTTTTTCAACACCAAATATTGAATTTTTAAATAGAAAATCTAGGATGCCATTCTTTTCTTTTGAGCTAATTCCTACTTTTTTGATAACATTAGTATCCCTGTTTACTTCAACAAAAATAGGAGCAACCTAAATATAATTTAATAATCGATTAAATAATTATTTTAAAAAATTACCAATGCTGGGCTTTTATATAGGCAAGCAGAAAGAATCTTTTCAATACTCAACCGCGATTTTCCATTTTCTTGCATAACTACACAAAGGATAAAAGGATTGTTTAAGGTAAGTTTTTTTGCTTCTATTAATTCTAGCAAGGCATCGAGGTTATTGGGAATAACAAATTCATTATCGTTGTCGATCTAAATGTTTCAACAATTATGAAAATATATGAATTATTAATAAATATACTTTTACTGATAAAGAAGAAAGAAAAGCTTACTTTAAAAATATTTTCTTGTATAAATTTCTTCCAATCTTTGCACTTTTTAATTTTAAATTGAAAAGTGTTATCTTCAAGGCTTAATTTTTCTTTCCAATAATTAAATGAAAGAGTAATCATTTTGTAATCACCATCTGATTTACTAATACTTTCGGTAGCATCCATTTTACTAAAAATATAATTATGTGCAAAAAATTATAAAAAAATGTTTAGCAATCAAAAATTCGCAATTTAATAAGTCGATTATGTTTGGAATATAAATATTAAAAAAAACTCAAAGTAAATCAGTTATATATAAATATCAGTAAAATAAACAAAAAATATAAAAAGGAAAATGTTTCCCGCGCTTGTAAGTTCGCATCATATTTACAATCAAAGATGTAAACAATGAAGACAAAATACGATTTTTTTGGCGCGCGGTTTTTTTTAATATTGATTGAATAAAATGTTTTTGGCTTGGTATTTGCTTTTTGAAAGAATGGCAACCCATGTGTCCCAAAAAAAAAAGAAAGTCAATTTGAAAAACAAAATAGCTCAAAAGTGTGTATCATTTGTACATCATTTTTGCTGTTATTTTGTAGAATATATCCTTAATACTTTTTATTACAAAATTTTGCATTTTGCTTTGTTAGTTTGTATATTTTATTTTTAAATGCAACCATCAAAAATTGTTAGCGGTGATGATTTTCTTCGAAATGCTGACCAACCAAGGAAACGAAGTTTGAGGGATCGAGAACAAAAAAATTACGATGGTAAAGAAATAATTATACTTATATCTGATAAAAAGATTGCCATTTTTAGAAACTAAGCAACTTTCAATTATTTTTCTGAACAGATAATCGAGCATATGCATTCTGTAATAAAACAATGGCTAAGAAGAATTGCCACTCATGATGAGAAAAAATTATGTTTGTTGGTAATGAGCTGGAGCTGGGAAAGGAATATATGCTTCGATGAAAAAGAAAGTTTACCAAATGAAGAAGTCAGAGGCTTAGCTGATTCACAATTTCTTTGAATTCAAAGATAAAGTTTTATCATAATTTCTGTTTTTGAATTTTTTTATAATTCCCATGATTAAAAAGATATAAATTAACATATTACAGCCGAATTTTGTTATTTTTATATAAAATATTTTATGAAACTTTTGTATTTTGGTTAAAAAATAAATAAAAAATATCACAATTTCTTGCTTTTTTTCAAAGCAGAAGCTATGTTTCCATGCATTCCAAAAACTCTTACGTAAGGATTTTCGGAAAAAGATTGTCTTCGGAAAAACTGATTGCACCAATTTGTAGGCAAGATAAGATTATAGATTTTCAATGTCACAGAATAAAATTAAAGCAACTTAATGAATTTAGCCATAATTGTTTCTGAAAAAGTTCCAAAAAAAATCACTTTTTCTAACGTAAAAATGACCAAAATGCTCAAAACTCTTACGCTAGGATTTCGGCTCATTGATTTTTTTATGAAAATCTATCTTCACGATCTTATCCGCAATATTCGATTACATATTCTGTGAGAGTTTCAATATTTTTCAACTGAATATCCGTAGAGAATTATAATTAAATATGCAAAAAAACAGACATTTTTTACTAAAAAAATAGCTTTTCCTTTGGTTTTTGGCAATTCGACCACCAACGACCAAATTTTTCATTTCCATTTGAACTTCACTTTTATACCGCCGTGTGGCGGATGGGTTTGTCGCTCCAAAAATTTTTTTAAACATAAGCGGCGCATATATGTGTGCGTTTGTGTTTGTGCGTTGCAAGAGAAAAAAAACGAAGGACGCTCTCTCTGCCTCTCTTTTTTTGCTGCATTGCTTATGTATGTTTTTCTCTAGATTCTATAAGGTAAAAAACGCTTTCTCTCTCTCTCTCTCTCTCTTATGACTGACTGACTAGTAGCGTTCAAAAAAATATGAGAAAAAGAAAAAAGAGTACGAAATACAAAGCAACGCGTGTATATATTATTTTTTTGTTCAAGCATTTTTCATAAGAGTGTATTCACTCTCGTAAGATTACGTTGTCTTTCTTTATTTTTTTATATATGTTTTTTGTTTTATGCCACACACAAACGAACGAGGAAAACGAGCGGTGAGGAAAGATGATAATATAGGAAACGATTATTGTTGGTCGTTGTTGTTTTTGGCTGCTACTAAATTATTATTATATTCCATTCATTCATTTTAATTTTCTTCGACACAAAAATGTGTCATCAAAAAATAAATAAATAAATGACTGCTTTCTTATAAAAATTAATTTTCCCGCACAATTTAACAATTATTATTTCATTCTTGTAAATTTTATATTTTTTATTTTTTTGATAAATTTATTTACCCTTTTTTTATTATTTGTCGTCAATTTACAACCGCCCTTAAACTTTTATAATTTGTTTTTCTTTTATTTTTTTGACGTTCAAAAGAAAAATAACAAGGAGTGACTAAGTAAGTATTGAATTAACATCAGCTGTTTTTTTCTTTCTTTCTCTATAATTCAAAAATGAATGTTTGAAAAGCGCTTGCTTTTATTTATTTTTTGTTTTTCTCTCTCTCATTAATTGCCCTTGTTTATAAAGTATTTATTTATTTTGTGGGTGAGGTTGTTGCTTAGTCATCACATATTTTACCTCCACCGCAAAAACGTTACATCATTTTAAAATTATTGTCCTTATTAGCTCTGCCATAATTTTTATCTTTTAAAATTTTTTAAGATTAAAACTCTTTTAAAAATTTGAATTTAATAGCTTTTCTTTTTTGGCTCATTTTCGTCGTCTTAAAAAAAACAAAACCTTCGCGTGTATTTTCCTTTTTTTGATTGCGTTTTTTCCGATAAATTATTGATTTAATTTTTTTCTTTTCTTTTTTTATAATTGATTTTGATTTTTTTAAGGTACGCAGTGACACCTACATATTTTTATTGTTGTCCATTGCTTGCTTCAATTCCTTTGGGCATTTATTTACCCTTGCTTTATTTTGATTTCTTTAAAAAATCGCTTTCGTGGTATAATAATTTTTGGTCCTCGATATTCTTGTTTGCTTATAAATGCAATATTGATAAATGAAAGAATTAGAAAAAGACAAAGAAAAGGAAAATATGGTTAGTTTCTTATAGGTCCATAAAAAAATATTCCAAATTTAAATACAACTGTTTTTAAGGATGCTAAATTAGAAACTCATCGAGGAGGTTATGGAGCTCCCGCATTTCCACCGAATTGGCCAACAATGGCGCCGGGTTTAATTCCAGGAAATAATTCGAATATTAGTTCATTTAATCAGCAACAACCGCCACCATCTCAACAGCAACAACAACATTCAGGTATGGTAAATAATTCGAATGGCGGACAAATGTATTTTCCGGGTACTGGTCGTCCACAACCTCAACAACAGCCGATAAATATGCAACAAAGCCAAAGTGGTTTAAGGCAACAATCATCGCCACAACAAATGATGATAGATAATCCAAAACCCAGTGGATCATCGTCGAATGGAACATTGACTCGAGAAAAATCTCTTCAACCACAAATGCATGATTCCATGATGCATAATATGCAAAAGTCAATGATGGAAGAAGATACCAATCAACTTGATCGACCTATTCGGGATCCATCTAATATGCCATTGAATAAATTAACCATAGATTTAATTAAAACATACAAAGGTATAAATGAAAAATATTATAATCGTAAAATGAGAAGACGACATCATGATGCTCCTCCTGCAACGGGTAATAGCGGGCCATCCGCTCCTAAAGCCTCTGCCCCACCAGGACATTCTGGATCACAACAACAACCTCAATCATCAACTGGGCCATTAACATTTGATCGAAGAATATCCAAAAATTTGCCTCATCCACAATTACAACAACAATCCATGATTACTCAAGTTATGCCACCACAAGTAAGTATTTTTATAAAAAAAAATCCAAAAATGAAAGAATATAAATTTTTGAGAATATTCTTTTTACTAAACAAAAAACTTGATTTTTTTGATTGATCGATTTCAATCAAAATAAAACTTAAAGTACATTTGCGTAAGTTTTTTGTAGTCTCGAATATTACTTTGTTAAAATAACAAAACACAAAACTATATTCTTTTATCTACTTTGCTGTTAATTGATTTCTTCTTCAGAATATCCAACAACAACCACCTATCATGATGGCGGATCCCATGCAACAACAACTCCATCAATTACCCCCACAAATGGATACCAATATGATGCAGCAGCAACAACAACAATTAACAGGAGGAATAATGCCACCCCAAATTTCTTCTCAAGCTCCTTTACTTGCTCAACAAGGAATTCAAAATCATCATAACAAAAATGAACAGCAGCAGCAACAACAATGGCCAACGCCATCAAAATATAAGCAACAACAACCATCTAAAAGTGGTGGAAATAATAAATATGATAAAGATCCACAACAACAACAACAGCAACAACAATCCTTTCAAGAGCATGATGCAGCAAATTATGATGATGAAAATCATGATTATATTATAAGAATTGGAGAAATATTTGATTATCGATATCGAATTGAACAAACCATTGGTAAAGGTTCCTTTGGACAAGTGGCAAAAGCTTTTGATACCGTTGCAGAAGAATATGTTGCAATTAAAATTATTAAAAATAAAAAAGCTTTTTATGATCAAGCTCAAATTGAAATTCATTTATTGGAATTAATGAATAACCATAGTTCTGAAGGGCGGGGTTGTGTTGGTAAGTTTCAATAAATGTTTTCTGGGCATTTTTATAACTTTTTAATTTTTAGTTAAACTTAAAAGCCATTTTACATGGAAGCATCATTTATGCCTGGTTTTTGAGCTACTCTCATATAATTTATATGATTTATTGAGGAACACAAACTTTAGAGGAGTTTCGTTACATTTAATTAGGAAATTTGGCCAACAGGTATAATTTTTTTATTTTTCCGAAGAAAATTTATAACAAAGTTTTTTTTGCAGCTTTCAAATACTTTATTATTTTTATCGAGACAAGAGCTTCAAATAATTCATTGTGATTTAAAACCCGAAAATGTGTTACTTTGCAATCCAAAACGATCTACAATAAAAATAATTGATTTTGGTTCATCTTGCCAATATGGAAATCGAATATATCAATATATTCAATCAAGGTTTTATCGATCACCAGAAATTTTACTTGGGATTTCTTATGGAATGCCAATAGATATGTGGTCATTGGGATGCATATTGGTGGAAATGCATACTGGAGAACCTTTGTTTCCTGGAAATTCAGAATTTGATCAAATGATGAAAATTGTTGAAGTGTTAGGAATACCGCCAAGGTATATGCTTGATCAAGCGCCTAAAACCAAAAAATTCTTTGAACGGGATGAAAGTGAGTTTTCTACAATTTTTTTAAAAACAAAACTGAAATATTTCAAATTTTTTAGAAGGAGATTATCATTGTCGAAGACATCGAGATATGAAAATGTATAAAGCTCCAGGTTCGAGAACCCTTCATGATATAGTTGGAGTAAATACGGGTGGACCACAAGGAAGGAGAATAGGTGAAAATGGACATAGTCCTGAAGAATATTCAGTTTTTATTGATTTAATTGTTCGAATGTTGCATTATGATCCAAATGCTCGAATTTCTCCATTGAATTCATGTCGGCATAATTTTTTGGCTAAACCTGCTGGAGAAGAATCTCAAAGAATTCCATCGAGTATGACTGGAAATAATCCATCGCCATGGGGAAGTAGGAGGGAATCATCCAATAGACCGCCTTCACCCAAATCTCATCGAGTAAGAAAACTATTTTTTTTAAATTTATAAAATATATATAAATTATTTATAGTTGCTTCAAAGTGCTGGACGAAGTGAAGATTCATCAACGCTTAATAATCCCGCAGCCGTTTCGTCGTTATCACTTGAAGGGAGTGCGGGTAATAGCCAAAGTGGTGGACAACAATCAAAGCCACAAAGCCAAAGCCAAGGAGGAAATAATGATGGAAGAAATTCATTGGGTGATGGAAACAATGATTTTCTAATGTCAGTTTTTAATGATTTTAATTGGAGAATCATAGGCTAAATTTTCGGAAACACTTTTTTTTAAAATCCAAAAATTAAATGCGTAAATTTCTTGAATATTTTTCTTTTTATTTTAGCAAAAAAATTTTTAAATGCCAAAATTTTTTGTCGTGTTTTGTCCCACTTTTTCTTCTTCTTCCTTTCTAATGTGCTTATATTTAATTTTTTTTCAGCTAAAATTTCTATCCTTTCAATCACCCTATCCAAAACCTTATTCAATGCCAACAACAACAATAAAAACAGCAGCGATGAAAATACTTTCATGAAGTCTCCTCTCCTGAATACGCAAAAAGCAAACACCTTTAATAAAAAATAATGAATTCTTTCTATTTTTTGTTTTTATACGGGCATCAAACTTTTTCTTTTTTTAATTTCATCTTTATTTTTTCGTCCATCAAGTGTCCTTAACAATTAACATTTTTATATTTGCTCAAAAATTTTTTTCTTCTTCTTTGCTGGTTTTTTTCTTTCTTTCTTGAAATTTATTTTTATTTTTAACAGTCTTTTTTCCTATAATCTTTTTATTGTTTCTTTTTTGTCTAGTCGTCAGCAACTTTTTCAATTTTTTGATTGTTGCTTACAATGGTTAAGAACTATCAATACAATTCAAATCGAACTGAATGAAAGTGAACAACAACAACTATAAACTAACTATAAAAATTGTTGTTTCTCAAATTGTCATTTTCCATTTTTCTCATTATTGTTGCCTTAATTTTTTTTATTGATATTATTTCCACCAATTCAATTTTTAAACCATTCATTAAGGAATTATGATTTTTGATTTGTATGATGTGATGTATATATTTTTTTATTATTCAATAAATAAAAAACTTTGGAGATTAATTTATTTACTTTAAAAAAATATATTTCGAGATTTTCTCGTTTTCAACAACACCTTTTTTGCTATGAAAATTAAAAAGAAAAAAAGAAAATGACAATCGATGGGGAAAATTGGTGTTTTTTACTTGCTTCTTTAAACAAATAAAAAACAATTATTAATTACATTCCTTCTTTTATTTTCTCGTTCGTTGATTAATCAGAAAATCATCAAAAAACAAAAATCATAAGACAAAAAAAAAAGATTCATAAAAAAAATCATTATTTTTTCAAGTCAATCAAACGACGTGTTTGAAAGAGCCTTGATTTTTTTATTTTCTTCCTCTTCCTCATTTATTTATTTTTGTTTTTGTTTTCATAAGCGACAAAATTATGCAACACCATTTAACCTCTTAGAACTGGCTCCTTCCTCACGCATCAATCTTATTTCTAATGTTTCAGTTCCGGTTTGAGGAAGTATTTTTAATTTTTTATTAATGCACTGATTTTTTGGATGTTGTTTTTTTATTTGCTCATCGCCGTAGGGTTTTGTTGCGCTAAAGTTTTTATTTTTATTTTCGAGTATTTTTTTACAGCAAAATTCTAGCAAATAAAACTGATTTATAAATTTCTGTGGTTTTCAGTTTTTGATTTTTTTTCTTTCAGAAAATGAAATATTTATTGTCAATTTTAAGTTTATTTTTGTTTTTGGCTTTTACTTTTGCAGTTGATCCTCATCAAGCTGCAGCGCAGCAACATCCAGATGACGTTGAAAAAGAAATTGATGATCTCATTCGAAGTCATCCTTTAATGGTATTTTCAAAAACTTATTGTCCATATAGTAAACGAGCCAAGAAGCTTCTTGGTGAAACACTTGGAGCTAAAAATATGGAAGTTCTCGAAATTAATAACCGAGACGATACGGATAAAATTTTAGTAAGTTTGAGTCATGGATTCCTTTGCCAACAACTAATTTCTAGGAATATTTGCACTCTAAAAGTGGTCGAAGAACTGTTCCCCAAATTTTTGTTAATGGCAAATTTGTTGGTGGATCTGATGACATTGCAAAAATGCAAAAGAAAGGAACTCTTCGACCTATGTTAGTTAAAGCTAAAGTATTGTAATTTAATGTTTTTTCTTTGAAATATAATTTCTTATTTTTTTTTATTCAAAGTTTCTCACTAAACATTTACATAATTTACAAATACAAATCAAAAAAAAAGATAAGCTTTTGAACACAGGGTTTATGACAAAATTAATATTAAAAAAATATTACTTTACCGTGAAAAAAAATAAAATCACATTCGCAAGAAAGGAAGGAATGAAAGTAGGTTAAAAAAAAGAGGAAGATAATCTCATCAAGAGAAGGTTCAAAAAAATTTGTGTCAATTAAAAAAAAGTTGAAAAATGGCCAAAAATCATACAAAAAACAATAAAATAAATTTGATGATATTAGTACGCTTTTTTTATACAACTGGCGAAGTAGGCAAAAATCTTGAAACATAGTCACCTATTTCAGTTCGCCATGTTTTCATTTCTCCTGGGTCTTGAATATTGTATCTAAAATATGGGCATTATTGACTTTTATATAATGATAATATGATACTTGCCTTTGGCAAAATGGATCCTTAATTAAGTCACCAAAATTAGGACGTATTGATGTATCTTTGATTAGGCTAAAAAAAGATAAGAAAATTTAATGAAAGGGGTGCTATAGTGGCAAATTACCATTTGTTAACAAAATTAACTAATTCTACAGAATAATCCCCAGTTTGAAGGAATGGAGGATCTCCATGAACTACAGCTTGAAGTTGATCAAAGACTGAATTCCAATCGGTGTATGGAAAACGACCAATGCAAACTTCCACTAATGAAATTCCGAAACTCCATACATCCGCTCGAACTCCATATCTTCGTTCAGAAAGTCTTTCAGGCTATTAAATTACTTTTTAGCAAAGTTTTAATTGAAATATTGGAGAAACTTACAGCCATATAAATTTGGCAGCCTACATCTTGGGTTTTTGCGATGGAATCAACCAAATAGCCAGAGATTCCAAAATCACATAGTTTTACAAAGCCTTGAGTGTTTAAAAGTATATTAGATGGTTTAATATCTAAAATACTCCACATTACTTTTAATTAAAAATATATTTCCAACTAACCTCGATGAATAAGATTAAGAACTTCCTTTAAATAATTTAAAGCACGAACAACCTAAAAAAAATTTCGAAAAAATCAATAAAAAAATAAAAGTAAAAAAGCCTTCTTACTGAAGCTGTAATAAATCCAATAAACTTTTCTGGCAATCTTTCATCATGCTTATAAACTCGTCGGTAAAATTTATCCAATGAACAATCCATAATTTCCATGCATATCCAGCAATCACCCTTAAATAATTATATATATTTTTCCTAATTTTTTTTGGTGGTAGCTGCCTTACATCTTGGAATATAGCTCCATAAAATCTCACAACATCTTCACAACCTTGAGAATCGATAATCATTTTAAGTTCACGCAGCATCACATCGCGCTCCTTTTTTTCAACATCTCGAGCTCGAACACGCTTAAAAATAAAACTTTTTTTATCATAAATTTCATGAAAGATGGAACTAACTTTGACTGCCATAATTTTTCCACTAGCATCATGCTCCATTTTGTTTACAACACCGCCATAACTGCCACTTCCAATAATGCCTTAAAGTTAATGGGTGAGATTAGACAATGCCAAAAAATGTTTGAATATTACCTTTATCGATTAAATTACGAGCAGTAAATTCAAAAGTATTTCCATCTTGAAATGTCAATATACCAGAATTGGGAGGAACTACGCTTCTAAAATTTAATGATGCTTAACAAAACCAAAAAAAACGTCGAAATAAACTTACACTGCGGGTTCAGCAGCAATTTGACTAAAATCTAATGTCAATTTACAACGTTTGTTATCCATTTTAAAGCTAAATCTCTTTCAGCAGCCTATAGGGAGTTAAGTCGGACTAATCTTGGTTTTTAGAACCTACAATCCTTTTTTATATATTATTATTTTTCAACGAACTATTGTCACGCTAGACCAAAAAAACACATGGAACACAGGTCAGTAAACGCCAGCATATATGAAAATGGGGAACAAAAATCTAAGTAAAAATATATTTAAGAAACTATCTAGCATCTTTCTGGCACAATTTTTATTTATTGTTTTAGAAATGGAGTTTAAGAAAATGAAACGAAAAAAGTAACTAAAAAATTATATAAAAAAGTAAAAAAACTATTACGTGCCCAATTTAAAAAAAAGTAAAATGGTAACAATCTTCTAAAGCTATGTGTGGCTGGGCTATATTGAGGAGGAATTGAGAAGAAGTAAAAATAAAAAAAATGTGGCGTTTGTTGGTTTTGGCACAACAACTAAAGGAGAGTAATGTTCATGAGACGACGCGACGCACCCATTAAAAAAACATTGTGATACAAAAAAAAATTCGGTTAGCTGTCATGCTAGTTTTTTTTGTGGCAACTAAATTTTTATTTTGTTGTTGTCATCAACGAACAAAAAAAACAGCTAATTATCTAACAAAAAAATGATTGAATTTGTTTTTTATTATTCATTTTTATGTTTAAAAAGTTTGGAAGAAGTTTATAACTAAAGGAAACAAGGATGAATAACAAAAAAACGAGGAAAAAAAAAGAGAGAATAAAAAATTATATCAAGTTCGTCGTTAACTACAATGTTTGAATTTTTAATAATCGACGCAGGAAAAACACGTTAAAAACTTAAAAAATGAGTGAAAGCCATTTTTTTCTTCATGTGCAGAACCATTTTGGTGCTCGTTTGAATAAATTTGGCCCTTGGTTTCTTTATAATATAAAAATGCTGAGAATTTGTAGAAATTTTTTTAAAAAGTTGTTGCAACCTATTTAGCTGTTGTTAATTTTGTTTAATTTCGGTCGCTTTTCTTGTTTGCTTTTTAAAGTAGGAAAAAGTTTTAAATAGATTCTAAATTTTGCATTTTTATTTGCGATTTCTTGAATTTTGACGACTTCATAATAATCTCCA
Organism: Panagrolaimus kolymaensis; assembly: GCA_028622995.1. Taxonomy (NCBI): domain Eukaryota; kingdom Metazoa; phylum Nematoda; class Chromadorea; order Rhabditida; family Panagrolaimidae; genus Panagrolaimus; species Panagrolaimus kolymaensis. The sequence continues at coordinate 126,538 of JAJQJQ010000076.1, forward strand.
TTGGAGAAAAAAAACATAGTAATCAACAAAGTCTCATTAAACTCAAGGACAAACAAATTGCTCATGAAGAAAAAAACGAATGCATGTAGGCGTTTGTTTTGAAGCCATTTATGAGTGAAACAAAAAAAATTCAATGACGCATTCATCACTTTTTTGGCTTTCTATATTTTTTCTTGATGATTTTTTTTCTTCTTGTTATGGCATCACAGAATCAATATTATGAAGGGAAAAAAATGTCCCTGCAAATTTATTATTTTTCTTTCCTTTTTTCGTGGAGCTTTTTTTGCAAATTTCTTTTATTTTTAAAATTCTTAAAAAGTTTAATAAAGGGTATAAAGTTTTTTCACACATCCTATTTTCTTGGAATAACGAATCTTCTTGTTACTATTTTCCTTCCCTTTTTTTATTTTTTTACTTACTTTTTTGGATTAAACTAATGAATTGTGTGGTTGACACGCTTTTTTTTATTTTTTATTCCTTGAAAAATTTTTTTGAAGGGTTTCATTGCGCATTTTATGTTGTTTTTCCCTCTCTTTTTTACGTACAGCTGGTTTTGATGTGATGGCCAAAATAATTTGTTCCAAATAAGAAGTGAAAACATGAAAAAGAAAAAAAATGGGTGAGAAAAAAAGAGAGTATGCATGCTCAACATTTTTTTCCTTTATTTCAATAAGGCAAACAAAAACAGAAATAAAAATAAAAAAAAATTGCGGCGGAAAAATAGAAAAATGAAAGAGAGGGGTAAAGCCATGCCGCTGCCGCCGCCAAAAGTATCGTGATGGCTGGTGGCTTGCTGTCTGACTACTTTTTAAGGGCTTCATTCATTTTTTCCCTCTTTTTTTTCTTTCCTCTACCATTTAAGGAGAGAAAAAAAGAGATGAAGGAGACAAACGAAACATGAAAAAAAGGAGTGCCTTTGGCGTTTTTGCTCTCTAGCAGCTATATCTATCAAAAAAAAATGTTATGTGGAAAGCATGCGACAGACTTAAATGCGCGCATGTGTGCTCTCCCATCTTTCAATGAACTCTATTTATGCTTCTTCTTCTTCGATGAGCGAGCTTTTTTTACTCATTGAGCTTTCTTCCTTCCATTTTTGAAGCTTTCTTTTTTGTTGTTGATTTATATTGGGATAAAAAAAATTTATTCACCATAACGATTTCGATTTTTGTTTGTTTTAAAAAAGCTTATATCCCATTTATAGATTTTTTTATTAATGGTTATATTTTGTTTGTTCATTTTTTATGTGTATCATCTGTGTCTTTCTTTTCATTTTTTGAAGCGCTTATTTTTGAAGAAAAAAACAACAATTTGTTATGCTAATAGCAAATTTAAGGTGCGACCATTTTTTGAAAATTTAATGTTTTGTGCTTTATTTTTTGCTAAAAATCATTGCTTTTTATTTCATTTCAAACACCACTTTGATCTTTTTTGTCAAATATTTTATTTTATTTTTCACCAAAAAAGGACATTTTTCCCATCATCATTTTTTTCCCCCAAATAAAAACTCAAAACTAACTTGCGTGTTGTGATGCAACATGGATTAGCTGCTTTTTGCATGTTTTATTTATTGATTTCCGTTGTTTTTTCTTTTCTTTAAATTTTAAACTAACTAATTTTTTTTATAGTAAAAACAGTTTAAAAAATGCAATTTGTTTATGGATGATAAAGGTAAAGAATTGTGTCCCCGTCTTATTGACTTTTTAGTCATTGTGGGTCGACGAACATCGACATCAACATTATCAAAGTTAAATAATAAAAATAATGGCACCGCAAATATCCCAAGTTCTCCAGCTACAATAATAAGAAATCGAAATCGAGATGAATTATCCAATCCAGAATTATTACGAAGATATCCAACCGATGACCATCGTGATTTTCGTTTGCCCACAGATGTCACATATTTTTGTCAACCTGAGGGTTGTATAACCGTAAATTCACATCGTCGGCTTAAAGCTTTTCATGATACAAGTTCTTTTGTTTTTACTTTGACCGATAAAGATTCTGGTAAAACTCGGTATGGAGTAACGTTAAATTTTTTTCTGAGCTATGTGGACTCGATTAGTGCTGGACAACAAAATTTAACTTTGAAATCAACTGGAAAAAAGAAGTAAGACTCATTACTTTTTTTAAAGTTAATTAAATATTTTATTTTTTTGCAGAAAGCCATTAGCCGCTTCTCTAACAAGTTTATGTTTAATGAGTCATCATCCATTTCTTTCGGCTTATCGAGATATTTTAACTTTATTAAGGCAGCTTATTGATGCATGCAATCATCGTTGTAATCAAATTGAAACCCTTCCAAAGTAAGTTTTATTTTTAATTTTTATTGCCAATGGCTATAAATTAATTTTACAATGGAAAATAATTTCTAGAAATGAGATGTTTTTTAAAAATTTTTTTCTTAATTAGATGGCAGTAAAATAAAGTCACATTTTTTTACTGCTTTTCAGAATAATTTATAGCTATTTACTTTTTTTAGTGACGCTGTTTGGGCTGTAATTCTTGGACGTTGGGATGGTGACATCCCAGACCTGGTTATGGAAGAAATAAGACAAATTGAAACTTGGATTTTGATGCTCCTTAGTTCACCTGTACCTGTTCCAGGCAAAACTAAAGTTGTCCTAGAAATTCTTCCATTAGAAATAATGCCCATGATTGAATTTGCTCTACCTGATCATGCTCGATTTTCTTTAGTTGATTTTCCTCTTCATTTACCTATTGAACTTTTGGGTGTGGATGGGGTAGTTAAATTACTTGCAGCTGTAATGTTAGAATACAAAGTTGTTTTACAATCAAGAAATTATAATGCCGTAAGCATGTGCGTCATGGCATTGGTAGCATTAATGTATCCCCTGGAGTATATGTTTCCAGTAATTCCTTTGTTACCTGTGCATATGCCATCTGCAGAACAGGTACGTACATAAATACCATTTTGTTCTTTTAATTTGCACTTTTTTAAACCTTAATTTTTATTTTAGTTATTATTAGCTCCAACTCCATATATAATTGGTTTACCAGCGTCATTTTTTATGGTTAAAAAAATTTTACCACCTCCAGATATTATTTTAGTTGATTTGGATACGAATGAAATGACGTGTGGAGAAGGATTTGAAAATTTACCCGATTTTCCTGAACCTGAATTAAGCAACTTAAAAAATGATTTTCGTAAAGCTCTTGGAAAAATGACCGCTCAACCACCAACCATGCAACCTGATACTCATCGAGGAAGCTTTGAATCTTCATATACCATAGATGGAGAAGAAATTGATGTGGCAGCAAGAGTTGCAATGGTAATTTGTTTTTATTCAAATTTTTTAACTTCAAAATTTTTTTAGATAAAATTTTTCAATAGTCCAAATATTTTTGCAAACTTCAGTGAACATTGTCGAACTTTACGTTTATATCCACGACCTGTAGTTGCCTTGCAAGCGGATTCATTTTTACGAAGTCGACCAAAACAATCGCCATTAATTCAAGAATTAAGCAAAACTCAATCCGTTGAATATTTTGCTGAATGTTCTCTTTGCCCCAGAAATGAAACCTATGTTCGAGTTCAAACTGGAATAACTGCTGCTTCTCAAATAGGAGATAAAGCTAAATGGTTTACAGATCAATTAATGCCTATTCATTTTAATGTAAGCTTCGGTTTCATAAAATTACTTTTAAGTTAAAATTAAATTACAGGCTTATCCCGATTCTTCAACTTTAACTGAAGCTTTGCATAAAATGAAAACGGATAAATTTGGTGATCATTCAGATTCCGAGGATGAAGATATAAGTGATTTAGAAGTTGGTTCACATGTTGATGATTCAGCGATTGAATTAACTGAATCAATGCCGAATTTTGAAGCTGCAAAGCCTTTATCAGAAGTAAATGATATTTATCGAGCTCCTAAAAAACTTGAATTACCACAAAGTGAAAGCGCTTTATCCATTGATAGCTCCCTTAGCAGTGGCCGTTCATCCCCAGCTTCTTCCATTTCTGCTTCAGCTGCTGATAGTGAAGCAGATTTTGCGAGATTAGCCGAAAATTTGGCATTAAAATCAGATAGCCGAGGAGAATTTTCATTTGATCATAGTGATGCGAATGATTCTGAAAGTACTCCAGTGCAAGCCAGACGAGGCATTATAGTTACTAGTAAAGTTCTCCAACAAAATGCTCTCGCAAAAGATCTTAAAACTCCTCCAGCCAAATCAACAACAATAAAAGGTTTCAATACTATCACGGATTCAGGTGAAAAGGTTTTTGGTCCACAACTTATGAACGCATTAAATGGATATGCAGAAAAAAGCCATGGAATGTTCTCATCAGTTTTAAATAAAACCGCTCCTAAAGCTCAAGCTTTACGTGATAAAACTATGCGACCTTTAGCGGAAGCAGCTGCAAATCGAATGGAACATGGACAAAATTTAATTAATAAAAAGAATGCTGCAAATGTTGCAAATAATAGCGCTGCAACAGCAACTCAACAAACTAAAAATCAACAAGCTATTCGAGAAGTATGCGATCAAATTCAAGCTGGTCAAGGAATAGGTGTATTTACTTATCCCAAAATTAAAAGATTATTGGAAGATGAAAGTTTACGAGAATTAGCTTGTTCAAAACTTAATTTGGGATTAGATTTACAATATGCTGAAGATGATTTTTTGGTTGATCGAGTTAGTTTTAAAAAGAACTAATTAGTCTTAACTCAGCTTATAAAAATTTTAGCAACTAACAAAAACCCAGTATAAAGGCTATATAAAAATTTTGCAAGCATGTATTCTTGGATTAGAACATTGTTTTAATACACCAGGTTCCAATGGTTTGGCTTCCATGTTTCATGTATTAGAAATTGCTCATAGTCATTATTGGGCTGAAAATGATGCAACTACTCCAGGAAGTGGAATTAGTAGCGTTGTGAGTTTTGCTCTATAAATGCAAAAAATTTAAAGAAAAAAAAATAATTTATAGAGTGGCACACCATCAGCTTCAATCCAAAATATTGCTCAACATGCACATATTGAAACACCAACGGTTAAACTTCCAGCAACACAAATGGATAGTCGACAAATTCCTGGAGGACCAGGTTCAATTCCTATAACATCCTCCTCTTCCCAACCACCACCTGTCGTAAATACTCAACAAACTGGAGTGCAATCAAATCCTCAACCAGCCGCTGCTGCAGGAATGCCGCCACCTCCACCTTTACCTCCAAGAACTCAAGCAACAGCAAATAATGGAGGCGCTTCAGCAAAACCACCGCCACCATTACCTCCACGTCCACCACCACCTACACCTCCTATTACTGCAGAGAAGAAGCTTTTAATGCCAACAAATAATGGCGAAGGTTTTCCAGAGGAAGAATTAGTTACTGTAAATATAAATTACAAAAGATTTAATAAAAAATATTTTTTTAGCCAAAAGTTGAAGAGAATATTAAACGACCGTTACTTTTAACATCTTCATCCACCGAAACTACAACAAAACAAGCACCAAATGTCGCACCAACAAGTAAACCACCAATAAAACCAGATTCTCTTCAAGTAGCATCGTTGCCAATTCCCGCTCAACAAGCCCATCTCCAACAAACAGACGTTATTAAACATTATTTATTCCGAGATTTAATCGGTTTGAAATAAACTTTATTTTATTTTTTTTATAGGAAACTATTTTTTAGCTAATAATCCAAATCCATTATGGCAACAAATGATTTTTTGGGAAAATGCATTCTTTGATATGGTTGCTCAAGAACGAGATATAATTGGAATGGATCAAGAGCCATCAGAAATGATGAATCGATATAGTGGTTTATCTGAATCAGAAAAGAAGAGGCTTGAATTGGAAGAAGATAGAATATTGGCTACACTTTTGCATAATATGACTGCATATATGGTTATGTGTGGAGCTCAAACAAAAATAATTCAACAAAAAGTTCGTCGATTATTGGGTAAAGCGCATATTGGATTAATTTATTCAAAGAAAATAAACCAACTTTTGGATGAATTACCTAAAGCTGTAAGCCCAAGTTTGAAAATAAATTCCTAAAACTAATAGATTTTGTTTTTAGCAAAGCAATAACATTCCATTAAAGCCATTAGGAAGCCGTTTAATGCAAAAACAATCATTTACGGTTCACACCGGTTCGAGTTCAGAAGGAACCATGATGTTCCTCGAAGTCACGGATGATGCTATTATTCTTCGAGCGGTAACTGGAGCTATAGCAGAAAGATGGTGGTATGAGAGATTAGTCAATATGACATATTCCCCTAAAACTCGAATATTATGTTTATGGAGAAGACAAGATGATCAAGTTTATATGCATAAATTTTATACTAAAAAAGTAAGCTAACCTTAAAATTTTTTTGTTGTAAACCTAAAAAATATTGGATTTAGTGCCGAACTTTATATAATTGCCTCAAATCAGCTATGGAGCGTGCAGCAGCTCGGGGCAAAGTTAGTATAGCTGGAAGAGATTTGGGTGGGGAATTTCCTATTCATGACACAGAAACAAATGAAGGAGGCCTTTTACAAGTTAGAATGGATGGAGTTGGCCTTTTATTTGCTAATCGACAAGTATGTTATATTTTTAATCTTTTTTTTCTGGCGCTAAATTTTGAGATTATAGGAATTTGTTGAACTTCGAAATATTAAAAAATGCAATACTTATGGTGGAAATATGTTTGTTCTTGAAGTATATAAAAGAGATAAAGATGAGCTAATTCAGCGAAGATATATTTCTAAAATGGTAAGTCTTTCCTTTTCGGTGTCTTTTCTTTTTTACTAACTTAAAAAAATATTTTGTGTTGTGACCACCGATTTTTTTGGTACTTTTTTTTTGCGTTTTGTGATGCTTTTAGTTATTTACTTACTTTTTTTGGGCGAGAAATAGTTTCTTTACTTACTTTAATTATTTTATCCATCCGCAACAACAAAAAATTTTGTTTTTGATTCAGGCTGTCGAAATTGCATGGACCCTTCATCGCATCTTCAGTGTTCAAGCGGCATTAGTTGAAGAAGCAGAAGAATCAAATACAGAAACTCTTTCAATCAAATCTGATTCAACTGCGGCTTCAAATGAATTACCCAAAATTCATATTGATTTGACAAATTCACATTTAATTTTGGAAAAAACCGGTTATCCTTCTGAAAGTCGGGTTCGACTTTGTAGTAATTAGCTCTTTATTATAGCTTTAAAAAGTTAGACTTAAATCTATTTAATGTTTATTTATTTATTAAAAATATTATGCAAAAAAAATTCACCAAACAAACAAATCAAAAAAGCTTGTATTTAAAATATTTATTATTTTTTTCTCGATACCAAAAAGTTAAAGTTTGTATTAAATTTATTTATTTGTATTTGTGTTGTTGTTATTTTTGTTGTACAAAATTATTGTTGTTTTTGAATATGCTCTGCTAATTAGGATTGCCTTCTTCCACCACGAATTATTATTGTTTGTTGTTGTTGTAATTTAACCCTTTTCTTGCCGAACTTTTTGTTTTCTATCCAAAAAATAAAATCTTTTACTTTATTTTTATTTTATTTTTAAATCAGCACAAAATAAAAAAAATTTCCATGTTTTTCAAAAAAACATAAAAAACTACGTGTGAGCTGAATATATTTCAGGCTGATCAAATTTGCTATGCGGTACTTTGCGTATTCTCATTTGTTGCAGCGCATAAATCTCAAAATCACAAATCATCTACTGCATCGACGCCATCTCAACCGACGACAGAATAAAGCAAAAATGAAAAACTTAAATTTTCAAACGTAAATGTTAAATATATACATATTTTTGTGCCTTTGCTGTGTACATATATTTATATTTATTTATTTATTTTGTTCACAAAAATCTGTTTCAACAATTTTCGCAGAATTAAAAGGATTCACACTTGCTTTATAATTAAAAAACAAACTTCTGTCGCTCATTTTTCTACCCTTCTTTTTATTTATTTTGTTTCCATCGTTGCAATCGAAAAACAAAAAATGTTAAAAAATTGTTTCTATGTAATTTTTAAACTCGATCGAATTTATTTTAAAATTTTTAAAATTTAAATTATTTTGTAACAAATTTGTATTTTTGAATGCTCACAATAAATAGGATTTTTTCTTTATTTTTTTTTGTCTTTGAAGAATCAAACAAAATTATTTAAAAATCAATCTCATCAAGACTCTCTATTTTCACCGAAAATTAATAAGAATTTTTCGTAGAAGACAAATTTCTTTTCTTTCTTAAATTTAAGCTTTTTATTTTGTAGATATATTTTTTTTAATATTTTTCAAAATGTGTAAATTTTCCAATAATCTTTTTTTAAACAACTTTTATGATTGTTCTTTTTTGCCGTAGCCAAAATATAGTAGTATTTTGTTGAAAGAAACAAAAACTATTGAAATGAAAAAAATAAATTGCAAAATAAAACAATTTAAAAAATATATAATAATGTCGTCAAAAAAATAAATATTGCGACAAAGTAAATTGTTGATGACGACGAAAACAAAAATGTATTTAAAATAATATGGTTTTTGGTGAAACAGATCAAAGCTTTTTTCGTCTCAAGATATCTCAAAAAATTAACAAAAAATTAAATTAAAATAAATTAAAGGAAAATTTATGAGTTAATAAGGCATTAACTTTGGCACCACTTAAAAAATATTGGCATACAAAATGTTAAAAATAACTAAAATTTAAAAGATGGGCTAAGCATATTGATCTGATTTCACATAAAAAATAAAAATAAACAATAATAAAAAAAAGACGCGAAATAATTTAATCCAAGATTGCGAAAAGCTTGGAAAAGAAACAAACGAAGAAAACAAAAAATATAAAAGCAAGCACGGGATATGAAGTTGCCATTTTTTAGAGGAAAAAAACAATTAAAGGAAAAAATAAGTAATTTTGTCATTTTTTATGTAAGTTTTTTGAAACAAAAGTAGTAATTATGGCGTTTACATTAATTGTGGATAGGGCCAAGCGAAGCTAATGCAGCTCCATAAAGATTTAAAAAATGTTTCATAGTTGCTGCAGCTGTTGTTGGATCAGAATTTGGTCCACCACCGGGATTATTATTTTGATTTCCAAGCATAAAAGATTGTTGCATCATTCTAAAAATACTTTTCTTTAAAAAAAATCCAAAAAAATAAAAGTTTGTTATAACTTACAAAGTTGCTGCAGCATTTCTATCACCGCCATTCATTGTTGGAGATTGAGATTGTAAAACTGGAAGCAAGTTATGTGGAGGCATTAAAAAGCTGTTAAATGGGCCATTGGAAGAATGATTTTGAATTTGTTCTCCTTCACCTCCAGCTGTACGCTTAAATTTATTTCGACGATTTTGAAACCAAATTTTAACTTGAGTTTCAGTTAATTTTAAACTATTTGCAAGTTGTGATCTTTCTGGAGGGCTTAAATATCGTTTCATATCAAATGTTAATTCCAATTGAGCTACCTAAAAAACAGCAAAATATTCATAATTTTTTTTCGGGGAAATTTTTTTTATTTTTGTTTAACTTACTTGTTGCCTAGTAAAAACTGTTCGAGTTTTCTTTTTTCTCATTGGTCCTCCAACACCCATAATCATTGTGCTGTCATCATCGCTATGATGAATGAGGCTTTCATCCTCTTCACCGCTATCGGAATCTTCAGGGCTGCTATTGAGTGAATCACGAGCAGATGTGGAATCACCAATAATTTTACTGCCCCCTGTTTCACTTGAAGTGGAAGATGTGGCCTAAAAATAAAATTAAAATTTAGTAAACGTTTATTTTATTTTTGTTAGTAAAAAATTACCGAAGCTTCACTGCTCGTTGTTTTTGAATCTGATCGGCTTAAACTTGAATCAGTCGTGGAAGTGCTTCCATGGGTGTGAGATAGGCCTTGATGAATTACGGCTGCTTCTGAAAAAAGAAAAGGATTTAGAAAAATCGAACACGATTAAACTAAAAAGCAAAACAACAAAGAAACCGAAATTTGATATAGGCACTTGACTTTGACACTTTGATGATTAGCATAATAAAACCCAAAAAGCACAATAATTATCCATATTTTTGTCCTAGCGCATCATAAATAGGCTTTAATTTTTTTTCGGCATTTTTGCTTTATTTTAAGTGTGATGAAGGGTTTAAAATATAAATATTGTCTCAAATGTGCAAATTGAATCATATAAAAAGGGTCAAGTGCAAGCAACAGATTGCTTTAATTTTGTTTCACTTTTTTTAAAGGATAAAAAAGAAAGGAAAAAAAGACAATGTTGAAAAAAAAAATAGGAAAAAACGCTATCATACTGTAGCCGCAACCAAATGAATATTTTGATAGATAAAGGGAATTAAATTTAAAATAGAAAAAATAATTTGCAATTCATTAAGTTAAGTTAGTTTTGCTCTGGCAATTTGCCCCACGGCATTGAAAAAAATAAATAAATGGTACTCTATTTCTTCATTTATTTTTTTCTCCTTCCTTTATTTCTAAATTTTAATGCAAACTCATTTGAAACCTTTTAAAATTAAGCGTGTGCGGTGTATACTCGCTTAATGGTGTTTTTACTCATTCTCTATCACATAAATTGATGGTGAATTTTGACGGACGAGAAGAAGAAAAAAATGGAGAAAAACCTAACTAATCTAAAGCGATTTCAATTTAAGTGACTCAAAGAAATTGAAGAAAAAAATTTAGAAGGTTTTTGTCTTTTCTTAACTAATTCGATAATCAGTTAAAATAAATTATTTGCGCGAGCATTAAAAAAATAAATAAAGAAATCATTTTATTCCGCTTTGCCGCTGCCTGCCTTACCCGGTTCGTTCAATTAGAGACAGATGGCGATGGTAATGCTTGATTTGCATTTTATTTTTTTTGCACAAAAAAATTTTTTTAAGTGTCGGCATTTGGCTTTTTTAAAAGAGGATTGTTGCAGTTAAAAAACTTTTGGTTTTTTTTTCCAAAAAAGCAACCTTGTGTGATTAAATTTGGCTTTGTTGTTAAATATAAAAAAAAGAGATTATTATCACAAAACAAAAAAATAAAACAAAGTTAAATCGAAACAATGTTGTCTTGACACACACCTTTTGTTATGATTTTTTTTTTCTTCGGTGGTGCCTTTCTTTCTTTTTTTTTGTTGTGCGGGCGGCTAAAATTAAGAAGACGAAACAAACTAGAAAAAATTGCTGCCGACAAAAAGTGGTGAGCACATCAAAATTGCTTCGCCGTTTGTTGTTCATTGACCCGCTGCTTTTTGGCATGCGTAATATCCATGTTTTTTTGAGTATCGTAACAAAAAATAAATAAAACCCAAAAAATCAAAGAAAAAAGTCAAATCCAATTAACCAAATTATTTTCTATTAATAAAGAAGAAAAAAACCGTACCTGCTTGAGATTGAAGTTGCTGTAGACGAAGTTGTTCAAACAAAGAACCTTGCAAAGCCATCCAAATTGGTGGCGGCATTCCTCCCGTTCCCATCATGGAACAAAGCCAACGATTTTGTTCAAAACTGCTGGTTGCCATATTTTGAAAATTATTATTTAAATTTGTAAATGGGCTTATTGCTGGGCTTTGTTGTTCCTGTTGATGAGCGTCGCGTGATTCACGACTCTCAGCTTTTAATTGTTGTTGTCGATTTTGTTGTTTTGAAAAAGACAAATTGCATGGTTTTACATCTGGTGAATGATCATCGCCGCAGTCGCTGCTGCCATTATTACTATGATTTTCGCGCATAAGCATTCTAAAAAGAAAAAATCATAGACATTTAAAAAAAGCGCTGATTGTAAATTTTTCTTACTTTGGTTTTGTTTCTTTTGCTGCGGCATTAAGGATGTCAACAATTGAAAACCCCATATGTTTTTCATCGGTGTTGATGCTTTCATTTTTCACGTTTGGTTTTACATCATCTTGATCATCGAATTGGGGAGAATCTAATGTTACTCGAGAAAAAGATTGCTTTGAATCTATTATACTCATGACTGATTTACTAAAAACAAAACAAAAATTAATAATATGAAACACACGTAGCAAAAAAAATTAAAAAGGAAGCAAAAAAAAAACAACGCATTAAATTCTAATTCCTCGAAAGTTAAAGCACACGTGTGAAAAATATAAATTAATTTTTTTTTTACCACCACTTAATATAATTAATATCCAATTTAAATAAACATCTTATAATTTTTTAAGAAAATTATTTTTTTAATCAAGTGGAAAAAATGAAAGAAAAACATTACAAAGCTACTTTGCACTCTTTATTATTATTTTTTATTTCGGTAACGCCTTAACAAAAAAACTCCAATCCTCATCCGAAAAAAAGAAGAAAGAGGCGCGGCTTAAACGAAAAACATGGGCGACGATTACCGTATTATTTATATTTTAAGGAAAGAAAAGGACGATGCTGGCGGTAAAATAAAAAAATGAAGAAATGAAATTGCGAAAAAGAAAGGAAAGAGTTTTTATCAATTTGTTTTTGGGCTCTTCCTTCCATCATTTTTTTCTTTTTTGACTTTCATCCTTTATTTCATTTTTCTTTATATTTTTTCTTCTTCTTCGAAAATTGTGTGAAAAGGGCAAAAAGTGAAGAAAAAGTCATTATCGTCGTTGTCGTTAGTTAGTGTGTAATATCCACATCGGTTAAAACAACGACCACAAAAATTAAATGCGTGTGTGTTCAAAAAATTGCTTAAAATGGGATGCTCAAAAAGAATTAATGGAACAAAAAAAATTTAAGAAAAAATGGAATGGGTTAAAAAGCCGATAATGGTTTTTATGTTAAAAAGAGAAAAAAAAATTGAGAAGATGATGAAGCTTCTTTTTTTTTTGATGGTTGATGATGAGAAAAGTGTGTTGTTTCAGTTGTTGTTAGTTGATCCTCCTTGATGACTTTAATTAATCATCTCCGTAAAAAAATGTACGGAAGTGCTCTCATTTTTTCTCGCTTTTTTTATTTAATCCGCTAACTACTACTTTCCGAAACATCCAAGAAGTTTCAATTTTAAGCTCAAGCAATGGCGGAAAAAAAAGTATTGCGCACGCTCCAAGAAAAAAAAGGTGTCATATCTACATGATATCGAAAGAAGGGGAATAAAAATAATGGTGTTGTTGCTGCCCGATTATCCATGTCCTTCTCTCACTTTTCGATCCTCATGATATTCGTCAAGCCTTAGCAAAAACAATAGACAATTTTATTTAAAAACTAACATGTCGTCGACAATTCAAGTCAGTCAGATCTTAATCCCATGAAAGCCTTTTTCTCCATTTCTTTCCTGCTGATGATTGGCAGAAAATTAAGACACGACAAGTAAGAGCCACGAAGAAGAAGGAAACCTCATCAATTTAAATGTTTTTTCTTTCTTATATACTTTTTTTTTGTTCAACTCTACCGTACTAAAAATTGAGTGACAAAAAATGAACTTTAAAATAACACTTCTTTGACAAATTATTCAAGGAAAAAGAAAGATGAAAGAAAATAAGAAAGAGTGAATTATAAATTATTGCCTTAAGCTTAAAAGAATCGCAACAACGAAAAACTTTTTTTTGGTCTTAATAAAAAAAACTTTTTGACATAGCGCGGCATGGGTAAGTAAAAAAGTCATTTAAATTAGACTCATGGCTTTTCAATATCCTTAAAAGCTTTTTAAGCTAAAAAAAATTTTTTTGAAGATATATGTTTATCAATTTAATAAAATAATAATAATTTTAAAGAGAGCTAAAATCTGAAATGCACTGCCTTTTGCCAGCACAAAAAAAAAATAAAATTATAAAAGCATTTCATTTATATTTTTTATTTTTATACGAAAAAAAGATGAAAATATTTTTCAAAAAACGCCCAAGAAAAGAGACTGTCCAAGCGGATAAATCTCATCCAGCAAAGAGAAGACGAAGAAGAAAAAACTCTTTGCAATTCCTTATTTTTATTACGCCCCTTTCCTATTAAAAAAAATATATATATCCAAAGTGAGTCCTTTACTAATTAGCGAAGAGTGAATGAAATTGTATGCTACTTATTTACCTTGTTTCTTTCTTTTTCCCTCTCATCTTTCCTCAAATCTTTCTTTTTCTACTTTAGTACTTTAGTTAATAACTTTTTTCTTTGGAACAAATAACTATTTAATCACCAGAATATTTAAGTTAATACAAAATAAAATAAAATAAAGGATTTATAAAAAGTGATTAAATAACTAAGTAACTAATCCATCACCATCCATTCTGAAGGCAAAGACAAAATATTTTTTCAAAAGTTCTCTGGAAATGTATCTTGGCAAAAAAACATGTTTGATAGTGAAAATCATTAAAGAACATTTTGGCAAAATTATGATTTTTTACGCCGTTAAAGCTTTTCTGGTGAAATTTAGTATAAAATTAAGTACCTTTAAACATTTTATACAATAAGCATTTGAAGAATAAATATATTATGTTGAAAACAAAATTCAGCTCCTTAAAATTACATTTTGATTTGGAAAAAGGTGTAGTAATGTAAAAAATTAGTTGGATACGACTTTTTTTATTAGTTTTTAGTTTTTATTTCAATTTTATAAATTAACTATAACCACCGCTCTCTTATTTTTTCAAATGCCACTCTAAAGAAAAAGAAAAATTATGTCTTCATAAATAATCAAAAGTAAATATCTTTTTGCTTTAAATATACAAAATTCAAGTAGACAACAGTCAAAGTTAGAGAATAGTTTTATTTAGATAAGTTTCCGTTTTTTCTTCTTCGTTTTCGGCATAAAATCAAAAAACATTATTTCGCGTCCTTGTTTGCTATGAAAACCATATGAGGTCATGATTGTTAATTAAATTACATTTATTATGCAATCAAAAAAATCATGTTCCCAACTTCTCACTATATTTCATCTTTGACATTTCATTGAGATGCTTCTACTTAGGCGTTAAACAAACATAACCCTTGTTAATAGAGAGTGAGAGTCATTGAAAATACGATCCATTTCCGGAAAGGATGCGTTTCTTTCAATCAAAAAAAAACAATGATCGCAAAGCGCAGACAAAGCGGGAGTTCCATGCTTTCTTATTAAAAAAAGGTCGAATCTACCTGAAACAAAATAATGTGTTCGTGGAAAAATGAGACGATATGAGATTTTCTCTTCATTTGATTTTTTCTATTAATTCTTTTAAAGTTTTTCTTTCTTTTAAAAAGAAAAAAATGCCGAAACATTCGAGGATTCATTGATGCGCGCAAATTTTTGTATAAACGCAAAAAGGAAAAAAACGATGGGATAATTACATGCTCATCATCATCATCAAGAGTCTTGGATTTATAATATTAAGAAAAATCTTTTTTTTGGTTTTTTCTTTCTTTGGTTCAATTACAGTCTCGCATCTCTGTTTCGCGTTAAATTTGACACAAAACATTATTCATTTCATTGTTGTTTTGTTATTTGTCGTCGGCGGTGCTTGCCGGGTTTTAAGGTTTATTATTTTTATACCGTGTTTCAAAGAAAAGTAAAAAGGCCATTGAGAAAAATGGATAGATATTTCTTTAATTCTCAAAAAATTGGAAGTTAATGAGTTTGAGTAATTCTAATAACAATAGCGAAAGAAAAAAAGAAGTAATTTTTTTTTCAAAGATAAAAGAAAAACAATGAAATGAAATAGGTTTTTGATGAGAGAGAAAATGCGCAAATTATATCCATATTTGTCTTCTGTCTTTTTGCCTAAATGGATACATCTCGAAAAAAAAAAAGTGAAATGCTTTTAAAAATTGCTTATTTTTTTGTCAAAACCAATAAAGGCATCTTTTTTATTTATTAAAACGATAGCCACATTTAAAGGAACATTTAAGGCACATATTTTTCTTTGAGAGATTTTTTGTGGCATTTTTTGTTTAAAAAAATGCTTGAAGCAATCGCTTCTATGCTTTTAAAGCTAATGTTGTCAATTTCAAAGAAAAAATTGAAATTAATTGGAATCGTCGTCTTGTATTTTATTTTATTTTTTGACAGGAATGGAACAAATAATAATTCGATTTTTTATTATTTTTTTATCTGGCCAACAAATAAATTTTTTTGATGCTAAACGATAAATTTATTTTTGTAAATATATTTCTAAATATGTATCCGCTTTGTTAAGGTATTTAAAAAATTTCCAAAAAGCACTTTAAATTATAAGATTGGTATTTTAAAAGCAATGTAAATTGAAGGAGTTAAGTAGCTTACTTTACAATATAAAAAAACGATTATCCTGTAACACTTTATTTTATCGCCAAGAAAGTTATGCAACAACAACAGCAAAACAATTATTAATCTTGAGACACTTTGATGAAATATTTTCAAAAGCTAGAAGAAGAAAAAATCGGGGAAAAAATAAAAATACCGTTTTCGAAGTGCTATTTTTTTCCTATGAAAAAAGGGATTTATTAAATAATTTTTGTTCTGGCACTTTGGCTTTTTATTTTTATTTTGATAAAGAGATAGCTTTTGACTTATGTACCACGAGCCGACAGATAAAAAAAAACGGAATTTTGCTTGAGTTGAATGACAATTTTTGGCCTTTTGTTGCGCTTGTTTCAAAAGATAAAATTTTTTTATTTTGTTTGAAAATTTAGTTTTTTAAGGAAAAGTATTTTTTTGTATAAATAAAATGTTAATGTGGTAATTCAAAAGTTTCTTAAAATAATTTTTTACATATAATTGCCTCTATAAAATTTAAAAAATAAACTTTTCAATTTTTTTGGTCAAAAATAGAAGATCTTTAAATAATTAATTTTATAGAGGCCCATATATGTAAAAAATTATTCTAAGAAACTTTTGAATTACAACTTTGACGGTTTCCTTTAAGAAAATAGCACTTTCTCATTCTTTTTACAAAGGAAAAGCTATATTACCATGCATGCCAAAAACTTTGACGTCAGGATTTTGGCTCAACGATTGGCTTATAAAAATCTGATTACACCAGTTTGTAGCCGAAATTCGATTGCATATTTGAGGGAAATATGAGGTTAACGAATCAAACTTAATGAATTTAGCCATAATTGTTTCTAAAAAAGTTGCAAAAAAAGTCACTTTTTCTAATGGAAAAACAACTAAAATGCTCAAAACTTTGACGTCAGGATTTTGGCTCTAGGATGGGCTTATGAAAATCTGATTTCGCAATGTTGTAGAGGATGAATGAATCTATATTATGTGAGAGTTTCAATATTTTTCAATTGAATATTCATCGAGAATAATAATTAAATATGCGAAAAAACAACCATTTTTAACCAAAAAATTGCTTTTCCTTTGGTTTTTGGCATTGCGACAACCAACGACCAACTTTTTTATTTTCATTGAAACAAGCAAAATGCCGTTTTTTTTTATCTGTCGGCTCGTGTGTACGGTGTTTGGTGATAATCCGAAAAGTGATTACTTATTTTTTATTTTTATTTTCCATCAAACAAAAAGAACATCACTCACGAGTGTGTATTCTTCTTGCAATATTCAATTAGAAAAATTATTATTTATTTTTGATAATAATTTTTTCATTCTTCTTGCAAATGAAAAAAAGGATTTGTGAAATATTTTTATTTTATTTGTATGATTGGTAAGTGGAAATTGTATAAAAAAAGAAAAATAATATTTTTGTATGATTGTAAGTGGTAAATGAGTGGTGGAAAAAAAATGAAATGGATAATTCATTTTTCTTTAATTTTTTATTTCGGGATGAAAAAAAAGATAAAGCAAGTCAAAAAATGAAAAGTAGCTACCACTTCAATATTATCTTTTTTCATTTTCATTAACATTTACAATAAAAAAATAATATTAATGCACGAAAAAACTTTATTGCGATGTTTGTTTTTGATTGTTTATGCTCAGCCAACTTGACAAAACCAAAGCGTCCCGTACCAAGCTGAAAAATAAAATAAAAAATACGCAATATAAAAAAGTTTCTTAATTCAATTTACTTAGAGAGGAAAAAGTTTGCTTGTCAATTTTCTGCTTGGCTCCTGTTTTTCGAAGCAGCAAGAAAGAAATTTGCGTGGTAGCAAAATTTATTCTTTTCGGTATTGGACCGCGAAAAATAAAATAACAAGAAAATGAAGAAAAAAAACTTTTTAACTTTCATTTTAGCCTTAAGGAAAAAAACAACAACGTGATGGATACTTAATAAAATAAAAAGAAGACATGATAGTTTTCTTGCTGCGGCTTCTTCTTTTAGACAATTTATTTTTATTTTGGTTGGTAAGCAAAAAAAAATTAGTCAGCAGAAAAAAGAAAGAAAAGTCTTGTTAAGAGATACAGGAAATTTAATTTTGAAGAGTAAAAAAAATTGAATTTATGTTAAAAAAAATTAAGCAAAGTTAAAACCCACTTGTTTATAAACCGAATAAACTTCATCAAGATCAACTTTTTTAATTTGTTCCATTGCAACTGAACCTCGCTTTAATACGCTACTTTTAATGGATGGAGGTTTTAATTGCTGGGATGGATTATCAACTGCTAATGAAGCGTGTCGACGAATATTTGTTGCTGTGGGTGGTGGAAGTAAAGATGATCGTTTACTAATTAACTGTTCACTTTTTTGTCTTTCTTTTGATGAATTATTTCTTGTTGTTGTTGTTGATGTGGTTGATGTCTTCTTATTAAGTTCAATTGGTGAATAATCAAGGGCATCCTAGAATTAAATATTTGAGAAAAAATAAACAAATTTTCTTTGAATTTTTAAAATAACATTTTTTCTTTTTTTGAAATAAGAAGAGTGAATTTTATTGAATGAAAAATGAACAAAAAAATGCTTCAAAGGTGAAATAACAACAAATGTGAATGGATATAAAAATAAAAAACAAAGCAATTTTAAAAAATTGAGAGGGATATAAAAAGAACAAATTAAAAAGCCATATAGCAGCGACAACGAATGCCAATTGTCTTTCGTTGTTATTTATTTATTTTTTTATTTGAAAATAAAAAAAACGTGAAGAAGGAAAAAGAAAAAATGGATGAGAAGAAGAAGGAAGCTTTGTATGTATATATCATCAGCTGGGTCAAAAAAATAGTTGGTTGGAGAAACGCTATTTATTTTCAATGAGAAAAACAAAAAGAAAAAAACTTCCAATAAAAAATGCCAAAACGCAGCAAGGAAAGGAAGACAACACCGCCACCACCGCCTCCAGGAATAAAACAAAAAAGGAAAGAAAAAAGAAAAAATGAAGAAGAACCAAAAACTTTGTTTTTATTTTTTTCATCCATCTCCTTGAACATTCGCTCTTCCTTTTTTTATGTTTTTACTCAAAAAGTCGTCGTCTTGAGGTTCACAAAATTTTTTGAAAAATTGAAAACCCCAACCAACAACAACCGCTGACGAAAGAAAAAACGAAAAAAGTTACATTTATTTTTTTAGAAGCAAGAAAAATTATAAAAGTAAAAGAAGAAGACTGAAAAGTCTATAAAATAGCAAAAAAAGAAGCACTTTTTCATTTTTCTTCAATTTTTTTCTTAGTGTCACTTTTTTTAAAGAATTATAAATATGCTTCTTCTTTGCAAAAAATAAAACTAAAAAAATAATAAGCAATATCTCTTTTTTTAATAATTTTTCTTTTTATTTTAAAGCAAAAAAGAAAAAGAAAGAAGTAGCGACACATTTTAATGAAGGTAGGATGCATAGAAAAAAAAGACAGAAAAGAAACTAGAAATAAAGAAATAAATGCAAATTAACATTTGAGAGTCGTCTGTCTGACTTACACTCGCTTACCTCTAAAAAAGATAAAAAGCCATAATTTTCAAATATTTAACCTTTTAGTTTCCTCGTGATCCAATAATTATTTATTACTTTACTTCTCTGTTCTATTTTCTCAAAAAACACTTTTTGCAGACAACAAAAAATATATAAAAATAAAAGTGAGAAAGAGGAAGAATATCTAGAGAGATAAGTTTGAGAGCAAAAAATAAAAAAAAGCTTCTTCTCACGTTAGTGTATGTATTTATTCTTGCAACAACAACACCACCACTTTTTGAACTACTTTTTCTTTTTCTTGCGCAAACGGGAGAAAACGAACGAAATACTAAATGAGTGTGAAAATAAACCAAGAAAAAAAGCTTGCTTTGTTTTTTTTGTGAAGATAAAAAAAATATTCCTAAGTCTTTCTTACTTTTTTTATCCCTCATCCTTGAGGAGAAAATGGAAGAAGATATAGCCTGCGTTGTTGTTAAGTTTTTGAATTGACGCAACTTTTTTTATTTTTATTTTTCTTGTGCTTTTGTTACTAATTGATGATGATGATGAAAAAGAAAAACGTGAAAAAAGGGCCAATAGAATGAATATTGTTGCCTGAGCTCTTTTTTTAAGTTTATTCTTTTTTTATTTTTTTCTTCTTGGTTGTGTCACAAATTTATAAATACATTTTTAATTCAAGAAAAAAAGTTTTTTGATACTTGAATTACCTTTTCTCAAGTGTATAAAACTTTTTTATTGGGAGACGAGATGGAGAATGACTTACTTTTTTGATACCTTTTTCTTCCTTCTCCGAATCATTATTGGGTTTAATCTTTAATTGATCATCCATGAAGAATAAAACTAATTTCAATTTGAGATTCATCAAAAAAAAATTTCAGGAAATAAGCTTTACAAAATTTTAAAAGTTTAGAAATAAAATAAATTAAGTTTTTGTTTTTAATAATTGGCTTAAAACAAAAGTAAAATAAAGCGCAGTGAGTTTTGTATTTAAAAAATAAACACGCGGAAGCTCTTAAAAGTAGACGACAATTGTCTCTTTTTTTTAAAAAGAACACCTTTTTTTAAAAGTAGCACTTTCGAGATAAGAACAATAGGGGCGTTGAATGAATGGATGGATGTAACAACCAATAATAATAATGTAGTCGATTTTTTTCCAAAAATAATATTTCGTGTTTACACAAACCGAAACACACAATAATAAAAAACGGTAGTGGAAGATTTTTTATTTTTTTGCAAAATAATAAAATTCAATTTACTTCTTAACTCTGTTTTTAACCACGTTGAAACTCTCTCGTCGTTTATTTTTTTTTTCTTTTTGCAAAATGGGTTTTGTTAAGTGCTTATCAAAAAGTCAATCCACTTATGTTTATTTTTTTGAGATATAAAAAAAAACAAATTTTCGAACTATGATTTTTTAAAAATAAACTCGGGTTTTTGCTGTTTTTTATTGTTTAAAACTGTCTATGTTAAAAGAGAAGTGTGAAGAGTTAATAAGAAACCGAAGATTTTACAAGTTTTTCTTAATTTTCTTTGTCTAGCCACGAAATAATGTGAAAGAAGTATTTTTTTGCCAAATGATAAATAAATTATGAATTATGAAAGAAAAAATAGATATCAAGAGCCCACTTTAAAATAAATTTAAAATTTTATGAAGAAAAAAATAATGGAAAAACAACGACAACAAACCTCAATTGCGTTTTCATCAATTACGTCATTGCCAATAGCTGAAAATGACTTCTTCACAGGAGTGGAATATGCATGATGTAAAAGATTTGAATAGCCATTTAAAGAAACTGAAGGTATTCGAAGTTGTTGGTGTTGGTATGACGCAGCGGCAGCGGCAAAACCAGGGGTAGTGGGTGTTGAAGAAAGTACTTCCGATCCAGTATCAGAATCCACATTATTCGATGATTGTGGTGGCATGGAAGAAGACGATTTAGATTTATATGTACTCGCTGGCATTAAACCCGTTCTTGGGCTTGAACCCATTCGCCTAATCCTTGGTGGCTTTATTTCATCCATAGTATTTTCAGATGAATCAAGTTGTAAATCTTTAGGTCGAGAAGGTTTTTTATATCTTAATGAAGCGCTTTTTTCATTAAATTCAACTGTTTTTGATTTCGATTGTGTTGTCAACTTTTCCATGTACTTACGTTGATTTTCTCGTTGAACACGAGTTTGTGTACCTGTTATTCGTCGCATCTTTTCTTTTGAAGCTAAAAAAACATAAATGAAAATATGACGTGTTTAAATAAAATTTTGCAAAAACATCAAAATCATAATTAAATATCCAAGTTCAATCAGAACATTTATAAAACACAAAACTCAAAAATACACGCTAAAGCGGTTTAGATCAAAGCAAAAAAGTGAAGAAAATTTTGTCTTAGTTTTTAATTATTTTAGATGTCAAAAGGATTTCCACTCGAATAACACAAAAGCAAAACAAATAACAAATTTCTTTCATGATTTTTTTAATCAAAAATGAAAGAAAATAAATTTACAAAAATACGTCAACCACCAACACAGAAAAGTAAATGAAAAATCTACCGACACATATGTCAAAACTATTTTTTTAAGTTAAAGCGCACCATTTTTTTGACGTTTCAATCTTTATTTTTCCCAACTGCTGGCAGAAATAAAATATATTCATTATTGCTTTACAAAAAAAAGTATGAAAATTCTGTATTTTTTTTTATGAGGCTGAAAAAATCAAAAGTTTGTCTTTCACATGATGCTTTTGTTATATGAATAATAGTAACGGCAAAAAAAAATAATAAATTTGCGAGTAACTGTAATTTAACCCCTCTTTTCACATCGGTTCTAAACAACAAAAAAGAACACTCAAACCTATTGTGTACAAAAATTTTCTTTTATTAATGTCAGACAAAAGATCGAAACATCAACAACAGCTATTGTCGGCAATTTGATACCTTCTTTTTACTATTGGAAGTTGACCTGACGTAGATTGAACAAATAAAGTATATATCACGTTAAAGCACTTTAAAATTTCCATACATGTAAAATGTAAAACTTCATAGAGATTTATCAAAAAGAAATTACAATAAAATGAGTAAAATCAAGTGTAAAAAAATAAAAAGGTCAAAAATAGTGAACTGCTTTGTAATTTTACTAATTTATAAAGGAATTTCATTTTGTAAATACATAAAAGTTTTAACAAATAATTTGTTTTTGCTTGGTTTTTTGATAATTCTAGCCGAGATCAAACTTTATTAGTGGTTCCTTTTTTAACTTTTCTCACATAATAAATAGAGTAAAAATTGTTTTTAAATCTTGATATGTCAATTGCACAATTGAATGTCGTCGTTGACAAACCATGTTGTTCAACGAAAAAAGAAGAAGTTTTTTTCGTCGTAATTATTTTATCGTTCATCATTCATTGACCTATCTAACATTGGCCAACTAAAGCTTTTTTTATTATCTGATTTGCATTTATGGGCGGCATACTAGAAAAAACATAATTATTTCCTTGGTTATATAAATTTTTTCTTCTTTCATTTGTTTTTTGTTTTTTGTGTTTTACCCAAAAATGGCCACTCATTTTTGTGTTCGTTAAAAAATATTTTGTTATTTGCTAATGCTTTTATTATTAATTAATATTGCAAAAGCAGATATAAATTGGACAAAAGTTGGATATTCTGCTATGGGAGCTGTTTTTGGGCCAGATTTTACTTCACTCTGGACTACAAAAGAGTGTTGTACAAAATGTGGAACAGATTTCGTTAATTTAAATGGCCGTTGTATGTATGATCCTAAAAAAGAACTTCCTGAAAGCAGCATCGTTGATGATTTAATTTATGTGCGAAAGGAATGATGTTGTTTATTCTGTGGAAGCTCAACCGGTGATTATGTTTATAACTCAAATGAAGATAAATGCGAAATACCAAAAGCTAAAAGTTACTTTTTGCTCCCTATTACGACTTTAATTCCAAAATCGGTTTCGGATTTAAAATGTCAAATTTGCGAATATGTTGCTTTGAAAATTGAAAAAGATCGTTATAATTCGACGGAAGAAATAGAAAACACTTGTGACGTATTTTCTGCTTTGAAACAATTTTGCAAAGAACTAGTCTCCACAAAGTATTATAAAATTGTAAGTGTTTAATTTTTTCTTAATGTTCCATAAATCTAAAATGTTGTTTTATATAGGTTGAATCTCTCAAGCTTAGGCAGTCATCAATGAAAATATGTGGCGATTTTAATTTATGCCCAAAACCTTTAAATAAAAATAAAAATGACAAACCTTTAATAGTATTCGCAAACGATTATCCAGATGGTATGGATTAAATAAAAAAACGAAGATCTTTCTCTTCAAAAAGATAACAAAATTTAAAAAAATGGAGAAATTTTTTTATTTTTATTAGATTTATTTGAAGCATTAAATTTGATTTTTGTAGTTTATTTTTTTTTTGCAATAAAGTTAAAAAGTTATTTTTCAGCGAAAGATTTTTATGAAAACAAATCTACTGAAATTAAAAAATTTGTTAATTCAAAAAATTTATTTTTCTTTACAATTTATACATAACACGTAATAATAATAATAATTTAAAAAGTATTTGTAATCATTACCATATTTTCACTCGTAATTAATGGAGTTGCATTTATAATTAACCGGTTTCCAACATTACCATCTTCATTCACTGCGGTTATACACGTTCCATTTCCTCTTTGAGTTGAAGAAGAATTGGGTTTGCATTTATTTATTAAGCTTCGAAATTGTTCAAAAAGCCACCTATAAAATTAGGAATAATGATTTTCTCTTCGAAACAATAAAAAAGGCTTACAATAATTTAGTTTCTTTAAACATTGCAGTAAATTCTTGACGAAAATTTTGATTAAAGAATGCATAACTTAAAGGATTAAGGCACGCGGAAGTTATGGCCATTACGTGGCATAACGCAAAAGTAGGAACAGAAAATTTTTCAGCCCAACCAAATGTGTTTACCTAAATTTTTTATAGATAAAGTGTTACTTTGAAAATAAATTTAATTATTCTTAGCATGAAGTTTCTATAAACTTACAACATGGAATACATTCAATGGTAGCCAAGCAGTTGCAAACACAAATACTAAGCAAATTAATAAAAGATGGGTTCGTCTTTGGCGTTCCACAACAGATCTAAAAAAATTAATTTAGCCAATATTATGAGATTTTTATGTTTAAAAAACCAACTTTCGTCTTTGATTAATAACAGTATTTTGATGAATACATAAAGAATTTCTTGCAGCAAATCGCATTCTCATCCTTAATGCAATTCGAGAATAGGCAAATGCAATAGACGCTAAGGGAAAGGCATATTGAGTCACCATAACTCCAACTGTGTAAACTTCCTTGTTGATGGGCATCTTCAAAAAGAAAAGAAAACATAAATTTTAAGTAAAAAAAGTAAAATTTTAAAATTTCATATCCATTTTTAAAAAGCTAAACAAAAATTCAGAAATTCGATTTTTTAAAGTTTCCTATAGCCAAAGTAAAAGGTTTACCTGTTTCCATCGCTCATTTTGTTCGTGGCAAATAGTTAATCTTATTCCACATTCAGCATTTTCAAAAATTAAATTAATATCTGATGCCACAAATAATGGTAATGCTAATACTATAGAAATGCACCAAATTAATGAAAAAAATAATAACGATAAATTATGTTGTCTTTGACGTTTGGTAGGAAATATAACCAAAACATATCTAAAAATATAATTTTTTTTTGTTAGAATAGTTTGTTGTTGCCATTTTTATAAATTAAATTCACACCTGTCTAAAGCAATTGCAGCAATAGAAAAAGTTGAAAGAAATATATTAAAACCCTGTAATGAGCCAGCTATTTTACATATCGTTTTACCAAATGGCCAAAACATATATAAAACTGTATATAAAGTAATTGGAGCAGTAACAGTGCAAATAAAAAAATCAGATAATGCTAAATTTAATATAAAAAAATTTCGAACGGTTCGCATTTGTGAGTTTCGAATTATTGCAAAAATGGTTAATAAATTTCCCAAGGAACCAAAAATTATTACAATTGAATATGCTGCAACTATTAAATTTCCTATTAAAACAGATGAATGTTCACTTCCATCCAAAACATTTTCATCACGAAAATAATGATTTATTTTAGTAAATAATTGATTCCATTGTGCACAGCTTTTGGTTGCTGAACCAGATGATGATGTGATAGGAGTTTGAGAGGAGCCGTTGTTGTTGGTGGTGTTAATGTCCGACATCACTGAAAGGAGTGGTAATCAAATTTAAATGAGAAAGTAAATAAAAAAATTTTAAACGTTTTGTTATCAGAATAAATAAAAATGGTCGTTAAAAGTTCAAAGAAAAAATTTAAAAAAAACTACGAAGAAAAAATAACTACTAGGCGAACCTTTTAAAAAATGTCCAAGTTAGTTAAAAATATAAAAACTTTTTGATTTTAATTTAAAAAATATGAGAAAATGAAACAAAATTGAGAGAGAACAAGGCGACACAGGTGAAAAACTAATGCCAAAATGAAAAATAGCAGCTATATATAATTTAAAAATGATTCTAAATGCCAGATTGGAACAACAACAAGCATGGATGGAGAAGGCAAAGCATTCATGGAAAGAATAAAGCCGAAAATGAAACTAATTATATAAAAACTTCTTTTTTTCCACTAGATCTTTTCAAAATCTCTAATTTCGAGATAGTTATTTTTTCATTTCTTGAGAATTTTTTTCAGGGCTATGTTTTCTTTTTAATCACTAATAAAAAAAACCCAGTTGAGTCAAGTTATATTTTCAAAATAAAAAAATGATGTTGTTTGCCTTCATCTTTTTTATATTTTATTTTATTTTCCTCCTTCAATTAATTCCAAAGGGAATTTATTAACTTCAATTCCCTATTGACTTATGTCATTGCCGTCGGTTTTTTTGTGGTCCACTAACTACTTTTGCCCCGGTAGACATTAAAAATTTACGTAATATTTTCAATTCTTAGAATTATTTCACTTTCAGCCTGGAAATAACTTTTTGTGAGCAAAACAGAAAAAATCAAAAACATAATAACTTTTTTTACTAAAAAAGTAAAATACTACGCAGGAAATAAATAAATGTTGAGATTTTAAAATTAGAACCAAAAAAAGAAAGAAGAGGAAATCAAAAAGTTTTTTCCTGCCAAAAATTTCCTCAAACAAAACAAAGCAAAAAATGGAATGGATTGATTAATTTAATTTAATTTTGGCGAAAAGTTGCTTGCAATGGCAAAAACGAAAAAGCTGATTTAATATTTTTTTCTTTTACCAAAGAAGAAACATTTCATTTTTTAACAAAGTTTGGCTTAAATATAATATAAAAAATTCAAAATAACATAGAGAGTAAAAAAGATTTTAAGCTTTTTTAATTTTTTTGGTTAAAAATAATAAAAAAAATTCAATTAATTTCATAAAAAATATGCTTAAAAAATGACACGTGTTTCTAATAAAAAGAGTTGTTTAGAGTTTATTTAAAAGCCAATTTTCTTAGACTAAATAAACACCGCAAATGACAAAAAAGATGTTTTTTAAAGACTACAATTTTTAGCTGCTTTTAAACCATGACATTTACAAAAACAACAACTTTAAACAAAAAACTATAAATCATCGTCATAAATAAAGTTATTTCTATAAAAAAGTTGAAAACTAGAATGATTTACACTTAGTTATGGAAATGCCACCCAAAAATAAAGTTTTTAAAAATAAAGAAATATTTAACAAAGAGTCCTTATATTAAAAAAATGTAACCGCAAACAAAGAAAAAATAAAAAGATAACCACGAACAACAACAAAGCTGCATTTTCTTGTTAATACTTTATATTTTTTTCTTATTTTTTTAGTTTGTATTGTCTCTTAACTTAAAAATATAGAATAGTGGTAATATAATTGTCAGAAAAAATAAGAAAAAAATAAAGTGACAAAAACAAGGATAGTCAGTTAGTAACTATTTTTCTTGAAGTGCAATAAAAAGAAAAGACGAATAAAAAAAGTTTAGTGGTTTCTATTCATTTTCGGGAAAGGGATATGAGTATGAGCATCATCCGGGAATTGTCGTCGTCGAACTTTATAAGAACAACCAAATTTCTTCGTTCAAACTTTTTTTTTTACTTTCTTAATGGACAACGAAAAAAAAATATAGAAGAAAGAAAGCATGAAGGACACGCGCGAATGCCGCAGAAATTTGTTTTTTTCTGTTAAAATAAAAATAATAATATTAGTTTTCAAATATTCCTAACAGTGGATTTTTGGAGAAATATAAAATACGCAGAAATACAATAATATCAATTTTTATTTATTTTCTTTGATAAAGAAAAAATATTTTGTCGAAAAAAATGCATTTAAAATAATCCTCTTGGGAAACAAATTACGAAGGACAACAATAAGCTGATCATAAAATAAGAAATAAGAAAAGAAGGAGAAAAGCTTTATAAAGAAAATTTTAGGTTTTAAAAAGAGAGAATAAAAATAAAGAAAAAAGTGCAAAAAATTGCTGTCTCTAAATGGCAGTTATTTTTTAGAGAGAAAAAAGTGCAAACTGATAATTATAAAGTTAAACAAGCATATTTAAAGCCATGATTTTGGACAAATAAACAATCACTGGTTTTAAAATATAAAATTAAAACATAAACATTTATATATATATTTATTTATTTATTGGTTAGCAATTAATGAAATATAATCTTGGTAGGGAAAGAAGTGAAAAGGATGATTCATCTCAGCTATGAACTTTAAAAATATAACATAAAATTGTTAAAAGGATTTTGGTCACTTACTAATACTAGCAAAAATATATTTAAAAAAAGAAGAAGAAACCTTTAAAAAGCAAAAAGCACAAGACTGACAGACTAAAAGCAGGCATCAACAAGGTTTCCTTATAAAATTTGTATTTCTTTTTTAATAATAAAGTTAATTTTGTGAGAACAGAAAAAACAGAATAAAAAAGTATGGTAAAATAAATAAGGAAGACTTCGTTAACTTTTTTGTTGCTAAAAACTTTTAAATGAAGCTAATGGACCTCCTACAGAGCGAGCAGAGAAAAAAAGAAGAAAGTTTGTTGTTGTTTAAATTTTGATGAAAAGTCGCCTCATCAAAAAACGCCCTTTCCTTTTCCACCCATCTTTTCTTTTACTTCTTCTTCCGAAGTATAATAATCAAGTCTCAAAGTTGACAACGCTCGCTTGCGCAAAAAAAAATTGAAACAACAAACTTCTTTTTGCTTGCTTTTGATGGCAACAACAAAACAAAATGAAATGATGGCCATAGTTGTAAGTCGAAAAAAGGCTAAGACTTCAGTCAATGTTCCGAAACGGAAAAAACTTTATTTCGCACAAGCATGGATGGCAACATACTTGACTCAAGAATAAAAAAAAGAGAAGAAGATGCGTTTCTATGTTTTTGAAAAAAAAAGGAGGAGAAAAAAGTTTTTTATTTTATTTTTGCAGACAAAAAGTTGCTTGCAAAAAACCCTTTTTTTCATTCAAGTTGTCTATTTTCCATAATCAAAAAACTATTAACAAATTATTATTATAAACGACTCCAAATTGAATCCATTAAAAAGTCGATGATGTTGCTCATCAAAAAAAAAAATAATACAAATTAAAAGTTAGGATGTCGCTCAACCAACAACACAAGTTAAACTTTTTTTTGTTTGATATTTTTTGCCATAGGCAGAATTCATTAAAAATGTGCCTTTTTTCACTCACTATTACTTTGACAATTTTTAATAGCAAGAAGGATAAAATAAAAAAGAGGATATTTGCGAAAACATCAAAAAAAAAAGAAAAGAAAAAATAATGTGAGAAATAAAGCATAAGTAATGAAAACAGTCAAAATATGGGAAGGCAACAAACAAATTCACATGAAAAAAAGAAGTATAAAAAAACATAAATATAAAATATTTCTTTTTTTTAAGTGACTTTTTTTCGTTTTTCAATTTTTGTGCTATCCTTCATGGAATTGACACACAACTACTAAA
This sequence comes from Panagrolaimus kolymaensis, assembly GCA_028622995.1. Lineage (NCBI taxonomy): Eukaryota > Metazoa > Nematoda > Chromadorea > Rhabditida > Panagrolaimidae > Panagrolaimus > Panagrolaimus kolymaensis. The sequence goes on from JAJQJQ010000076.1 coordinate 156,142, forward strand.
GACTACCACGATAAACGATAATATTTAGCAGGAAAGAAGAATTTAAAAAAAGGTGCCAAAAAGCCAAAAGGCAAAAAAAATTCTATTCAACTTTATTTATTTTTAACAATGCAATTTTTTTTGTGACACATAATAAAAAAAGTGTTTTATAGATTTAAACTATAAAAAGAAATGTATTTTTTTTATAACAATTCAACAATTGAATGCTTACGCTACTAGCTACTATGCTTTAAGTTCAGGAAGTCCATCCTCTTCAGTATCTAAGAATCCAGCGGCGATTTTTTTTCTAATTTCCACCGAAGCTATTTTAGAATCAACTGTTTTTTCATTTCCGGTTTCATTAGGGTTTTCTTCCTTTATCTCTTCCATTTTTTCTTGCGTTTCCTTAATTTTTTCTTCATCTTTTTGTTTATCAAAAGCCATTTCAGTTTGAGGAAGACTTGCTTCTATTTTTTCATTATTTTCCAAACTTTTTTCATCGACCTTTAAAGTTTCACTAAGTTTTGAAGCTTCATTAGTCTCTTCTTTTTCGGTTCTTTCTTCAACTTTGTTTTCTTGGGTTGTTGGGTTTTCGTTTTCGGTAGTCTCGGGTAATACTATATTTTCAGGCGATTCTTGAGGATTAATATTTTCTGAATTAGCACCTTCATTTTCTTTTTCTCCAGCTTTTAATTTAATTGTTGAAAGAATGGCTTTAGTGGATTTTTCAAGTGAATGATTTTCAGGCATAACAAATTTAAGCATATTATATGCTTCCTCTAGATACTCTACGGCATCAGAATAACGTTCAAGTCTAAAAACAAAGTCAAATTTTACTGCAGCAAAATTAAAACTCTTTTTTTACCGATAAAATTCAAGGCCAATGTTTCGGCAATGAAAAGCTAAAGCTGGATGATTTTTGGGAAAACATGTTCGAACACAAGGTTCAGCTTCTAAATAAAGTTCGACTATGCCTTGATGGTTTTGTGGATCAATGAATCGGATATTAGCCTAAAATAGATTGCTTTTTAGACAGTCTTTGAAAATTAAATTAAGTCTTTCTTCTTTGAAGATAAATTTTTTAAATTAATTTTTGATCCATAGTTATTTATTTTTTTATTATTTTACCTATTCCACTTACTTCGATAAGTTTGCAATAATAAACATTAAATTTGCTTAAATATGGTTTAAATCGTTCTTTCAAATTTTGCACATATTTTAACGCAGATTTCTTTGGCATTTGGTCTAATTCTTGTTTATCCAAAAGATCCATAATAAATCTCATTGCACTTAATGCATCCATTTTTTGCTTTTGAGTGACTTCATTATTGCATTTTGGACATATAACTGTTAGAGTTTGCTTATTCTTTGCAGAACTTTCCCCAAAAAGACAAATAATTTCTTTTTCATCATCCTTTAAAAAAATTTATTTTTGCTGCAAACTTTGAAAGTTCAAATTTAAACTTACGGTGCAATTGGGGCAATTAATGGATGTAAGAATATTGTCTGCATCATCCACGCATCTTGAACATTGACATTCAAAATACCAAGTATCTTTTAAAAGTTTTTGTCGCTGTTGTTTTGGTCTAAAAAAATACGCCATTAAAAAAAGTCACGAAAAAGTTTTACAAAAACTAAGAAATTTATATCAAATAAAAAAAAATTGCCAAAAATACTTACAATACAAGTTCAATATATGAATAAAAAGTGCGTTTTTTATCCAACAAATTCACCCCTGAATTCAATGGACACAAAGTTGCAATTAAACCATTGCAAACATAAATGGTATTTGGAGCACAAGAATGATCATAAGCGCATAAATCCAAATATAATCCTTTACCGATTTCGGTCATATAATTTTTATCACTGATTGCGTGGCGATTAATAAAATCTCGACAGTGTAATTGAAATATGGTTTCTTTATCACTTAAATTTTCTGCGCCATAAAAATCTATCAAGTTTTTATGAATTTCTGAAAAATAAATGTTAAAATTAGATCTAAAAAAATTAAAATTACTTTCAAATTTAGCCATAGCTTCTGGATCCTTTCTAATTTCATCAACATGCGCCCAAATATCCATGATTTTTCTTTCCGACTCTCGCTGATGATAAAAATTTGGGTCATTTTTATCATTTCCAAGTTCAATATCTCGATGTCGAGTTATTATTCTTCCAAGTAAACGAATTTCAATATTTGGAATGTTTTCTGATTTTTTTAAAGCTTGACATTCGATTTGGTGATCTTTCCAACCAAGGGAAATACAGTTTTCACCGCAAAACCATGCAGTTCTGCATCCTTCACAAATCCTAAAACATAAAAGTCAAAAAAGGGGTTTAAGTTTTTCACAAATTTTTTAAAACTAACTTCAATTTTTGTTTATCTCCCAAACAATTCCAACAATTTGTATCCAAATATTCATTGTAAAGTGCATAAGCAAATGGATAAAAATCAATATTTTTTAGTGATTCTTTAACTTCCATCTTAAATAATGCTTTTAAATATATAAAATTTTACAATCAATAACAGCAACGAAAAATAAAAGTAATAATGATTCAATGAATCGAAAACTTTCTCGCTCACTCATACCAAAAATAAAACAACAAAATGCGCGCAAATGATTCAATAAAGCAGAAAAAAAGTACTAAAAAAGCAAGAAAGCAGCAAGATATAGCTTTTACCACAGCCAAGAAATGGAACGAAAGAACTTTTTAGTGCATTGTGGAATGGAGGATGAATGGATTTGATGAGATCATCAGCAGGCAGCTTGCTGCTTCAAGTTAGTCGCCAGTTGTTGATCGAGTTATAGAAAACAAAAAAAGAGGGAGGAAAAAAAAGTAAGCAAAGTTAGAGAACATTTTTAGTGGACAATTGAGAAAGAAGGAAAAATGCAACAACGTTCGATTTTTAAAACTGCCTTTTTCTGAGAGGATGATTATCACATATTTTGCATACTTGAAATTATGTTTGTAAAATAAAAATTATTTTTTTGGAAAAAGAAAGAACCATTTTTTACAGGGAAATAATTCAATGAAATAAACGACAATGCAAAAAAATTTTTACCAACTTTTTTTGTGGATATTTGTTTTGTCGGCCAAAACTATAATAATCAAAATGCTCAAATCGTCCTTGATATTTTTTTTTTCAAGATTAAAATGATTTATTTATAAATTAATTCATTTTTGTGTTTTTAAAAATATTGTTTTTCTTAATACTTTTTTTCCAGAAATTTTAATATTTTGCATATCATTTTGCTTCTTCGATGCTTGTTTTCTTTCATTATTTTTTTCAATATTTTTTTATTATGTGTTTATTTAAGTGAATTAAAAATAAAAAGCTTGTTTTTGAATTTTATTTTTTTTATAAGTGATTTAAAATACATGCATAAATAGTTGAGTTCAAGAATAAAGAAAAAAGTGTGAAAAATAGACAACTTGATTGCCTCAATTTGAGCTCATCCATCCTTATTTATTTTGCGACAAACGAGTAAGGAAACAACGGCGACTGTCAACCAAATTTCCGGCACCTTATTTTTTAACTGCATCCTCATCTTTTTATCCTTTAGCAGCGGGATGTCCGAAATAATTTTTCACATCCCCCTTTTATGTTTGTTGTTATTTGCTTGTTAACTCTTTAAAGTTGATTTCAAAAAGTGTATCTATTTTAAAACAAAAAAAGCATTAAAAAGTGTGTTAAAATTTTAATATTTTTTCTAGATTTAAAAATAAAAAATTTACTGTATATGGTTTTTGGTAACAAAAAAAAATGCAACAACATGGAAGGACAAAATTCTTTATCCATTTTTCGTCTCCTTTCAAACAATGGATTTGACCTTAAACCTCAAATTGCGTTGAAAATTTGTTAATTGGGTCATTTTTGTTTACGGGTTTTTTAAAATGGCTTCTTTGTTTCCAATAATCGATTACAGACAACAACAAGATCGAGAAAAGGAAAATATCTTTGCCCTTGTATTTTTTTTCTCGTCGACTTAATAATTATCTCGCGAGAACCTCAAATTAATGTGTGTGAAAAATGAAATTAAAATATAACCTTATTGTGTTGTCATAAGCGATAGGTGTGAACAGGAGAAGAAGGATACTTCGGTCAAAACAGGTGTTATTTTACATATATTATACATAATGTGATAATGCGGCAATAATGTCCAGGAACATGAAAAAATATTTTTACTAAATTTGGCAAATATGCATAAGCATAAAAGAAAACAGAAGAACTTTTGGTTTTACTTTTTAACTTTGGAAGTTAATTAAAATAAACAAAAGTTCTCTGGATATTCTTAATGCCAAGAAAATTTCAAGTCTCAAGTTTTTCAATTCCTTAATATAAAACAAGAAAGAAAAATTAGAAAATCAAAAAGTCTTAATAATAATTAAATTATGAAAATTTCCTTAAACCTCATTTTATTGTCTTTCAAACAAAGTTTTATCAAAAATAAAGTAAATAACATAAACTTATGGGAACCCAAAAAAAGCAATTTTTTATCAATGCGAGAAGAATCTTACATTACAACAAACTTAAAAAATTCTTGCTTGCGAGAAAAACAATAAAATGTTTATTTCTATCACTGATATCCTTGGATGAATGTATGTTATTTTATTTATTCGATCAAAACAACAATGAACCATGCATTCTCAAATTAGCATTTATTTAATCTAAAATGTAGTCAAATTTTTATATGACATTTGAAGAAAGAAAACGGAAAAAATTGCTTTCCTTCTTTTTTTCATGGACTCAATTGGCTTAGCACATGCATAAAGGCGTGGCCTCATTATCTTTTTTATACTGTATTCAAGAAAAAAAAGAAGGACATGTAAAAATAAAAAACATCGACCCATCCTTCTTTCTTCCTTTTTTTTATTTCATTCCAGTGTTGGTGAACAAGTGTTTGCCCATCGTTGTTGAATTTAGTTAAATAGCTTTAAAAAGGTTATTTATTTAATTTGTTTAATATTACATCCTTTTAATTTGTGCCAAAGTAGTTAGAAACCTTTAAAGCTACTTACTTACTTAAAAAAGTTGTGGGGAAAATATGCTTCCATCGAGATGTCGAGTAGCATCTAATAATTCTTCCTTGCATTTAAATCCAACGACAACAGCTTTATCAAATAATTATTGTAATGCTCGAACTCCATTTGCTATACATGAAATTTTGGGATTAGCTAATGGAACATTTTCTGGTCAAAGCCTCAACCCTCAGCAGCAGCAACAACAAAATCCCAATCATTCTCAAGCTTCATATTTAATGCCTTCATGTTATTCATATTCTTCTCAACCAAATTTCCTTGATTCCCAATCAAATGGTGGTGGTGTAGCTCCATTATTTCCGCTTGATTCCTCTTTAATCACTGGGCAACAACAATCCACTTCGTTTGATTACTGTAATCCTGGAAATAATCTTGTTTGCAATGATGGTAAGTAAAAAATAATTTAAAATTAGTTTTTCATTAGGCAGTTTAATTAAATACTAAAAAAATAAAAATAAAATAAATTCCTATATTTTTTTCTTTCTTTTTTTTAGCAAATAGCTTGCGCTTTTACAACCATAACAATGGAAACGTAACACCAACTTGCTCATCCCTTAACGACTTAATCAACGAAGCTGCAATTGCTTCTGAATGCATTAATGGCGGCGGCCAACAACATCAACAACGTTTGTCATCAAAAAGTCCAACAACGACAAATGGGCGAAAAGCATCAAGAATAGCAGCCAGTAGCCCAAATGGCGGCGATGGTGGTGGGAAAGGAGGAAACAATAATGGTGGATGTAATGGAAAACGTAAAAAGCGAAGGCATCGAACTATATTTACTCAATTTCAAATTGATGAATTAGAAAAGGCTTTTCAAATTGCTCATTATCCTGATATGAATGCAAGAGAAGAACTTGCAAATAAAAGTGAATTACCTGAAGATAGAATTCAAGTTAGCCAAGCCTTAAAAAAATACTGTAGCAAAAAAATAAAAAAAAATTTGAATTATAGGTTTGGTTTCAAAATCGTAGAGCAAAATGGAGAAAAACTGAAAAAACTTGGGGTAAAAGCACAATCATGGCTGAATATGGCCTTTATGGGGCTATGGTTCGTCATTCTCTTCCATTACCCGACACCATAACCAAATCAGATAATGATAATCCAACTGAATCAGCCGCTCCATGGCTTTTAGGTAACAAACAACAATAAAATTTTTTATGAAACTAAAGAATTTTTTCTTCTAGGAATGCATAAAAAATCCCTCGAAGCCGCAGCACATCTTGAAAGCATCGACGAAAAAGATTCCGATGACGAAGAAGAGAGCGAAGGAAAGAAAAATGCTTTCAATGCTGATTTGGAAAAACTTGAAAGACAAAAAATTAAACTTGAAGCCGTATCCGCAGCTCAAAATCAAAATCAAATCCATCGACAACTTGATCCAAGCGAAATCCATGCAGCCATTCATAATCATCAGTCGCAAAATATTGGTAATCATCCTTCTTATTCATTTTTTCCATATCCTTTTGGCATGTAACTATATTACTTTTTTTCTATTCTTTTATTTTTATTTCATTTTTCTGGTATTTTAATTTTAAATTTTAGTTTTTTGAAATTTTTTCTTGTCACATATCTTAAGTTCAATCAAAAACTGGCTTTAAAAAAACTAAAACTAAAATGTCTGAGTAATTAAGAAAATAAAAAATTTGGTAAAACAAAGTTAAGAGTACCTTTACAAAATTTTGGAGCATAAACATCAATTTTTGTAACCTAAAACTTGTATAAAAAAGTTTAAAAAGTATGCAAATTAATTAATTAAACAAGTCAATAACTATTTGGCAAATTTCCATGGAAGGTTTTAATTCAAATTAATCTTCCTTTTTTGTTAAAAGCTAAAATTTCGCGGGAAAGGCCAGCAACGAAAAAGGGAGAAATGAAAAAGCAAGCGATGACATTCAAGTGCCACTACTACTACATACAACAAACATGTAAGAAGGGCTCATAAAAATAAAAAGAAAGCATTTTGCCGCGGCACTTTAACTTTGCCACTTGGCACTAAACCCGATATTTCAATGTTCATGTAATTTGGGTAATTGGCTTGACAACTACAAAACAATAAAAGTCAAGTCAAAAAAGGAAACAACAAATAAAAAGAATTTGAGCTTTTATGTTTTTGTTTAGTTTTATTTAATTTTAATCAAATGTATGCTTAATTTCGATGCATAAAATAGAGTTTTGAAACTATTTTTAAAAAAATTTGATATTCATTTTTAATGATGGAAAAGAAATAATTTTTTTTTCAACACATTGAAGAAGAAAATAAAATAAAAAATAAACTGTTAGAGAGTAGTCAGAAAAATGCAGTCATTGCGAGTAAAAAGACATTTTTACAAAATTAGCTCAATCATCTAAACTTCTTTTTCTTCTACTCCTCGTTGCTTTTATGGCGTCGTCGTTTGCTTCTTTCTTAAAGTAACCTTTTTTCCTTAAAAATGATGATAGTAAAAAGAGAGATAGTATTTTTTCTAAAAAATAAATGGAACATTTAATGATGCACAAAAAAATTAAAGGGATTAACCAAAAATAGCTTTTAAAATTATATATTAATCTAAAAAAAATTTGAGCATCTAAATCTATGAAACTTTTTTCCAGCGAGATTCTATCTGAATTTTAATTCCTATATAACAAAAAAATCTCCCTTTTTTCATGCGGTGGAGGTGGTGGAGGTGGCGCGCTAAGCATTTGTACACTTTTCTGGGTGGCATAACTTTTTTTGGGAATTTGGAAATTGGCTATAAATCAACCCTATGGTAGAATCGAATATGGAGAATCTTATGGTGCAGTTAGATTTTAAATAAAGGTTGCTGGACCTGGAGAAAAACTTGACAGAAATTTTTTGGAGACATTTTTTTAGTTCAAAATTTTTTTCATTCATCATTGAAAGAGAAAAAATATTGAAAAACAATTTTTTGGAAAAGGAAAATTCTGAAAAAAAAATTTCTAAAGAACCTTTAAACATTAAAAAAAAATTTCACATGGAAAACGAGAGATTAAAAAAATGGACTCCTTTTTTTATATCTTTGGTTTTTTCGCGTTCATTCGATTTTGTCATTAATAAAAGCAAGGAAACTCTTTAAAAAAAGATTTTTTACCGCCCTCGAAATTTTACTTTTTCTTCTTTATCCATTAAAAAAATAATATAAGTTTTCAGTTTTTGTTTTTTCATTACAAAACGGATGACACAATAATAATAAACCATTTTATTAGATAAAAAACATAACGGCAATCTCTGCCTATCAAAAAGCATCAGCAGCGAAGGCTTTATCAAAACAACCGCCACTTGTTTGCTCCTATCTTTTCCTATCCCTTTTCTATATCGTTCTTGTATGACGCTTTTAAAATCGATCGTTATTTTTGTAAACAAAATTTTTTATAAGTGTATCGATCTTTTCTTTATTTTTTTTCGAAATGAATTTCAATAGGCTTATTTGAATTTTTTATAAACTTTTTTATATTTTTTGGTGATAAAAAAGATTAGTTAATTATTAAAAAAAAAGGAGCCATCCAAAAAATTATTTCATTAAAGCTTCATCAGCAATTTAACCCTTTTTATAAAAACAGTTTTAACATTTTAGGGTTCATCGAAGCGGCCCTAAAAAATTCGTTGTGAAAATAAAGAAGCACAAGTATGATACTGTGCCATTCACAACGAATGACGCTCAAAAATTAAATGCTGCAAAAAAGGCTGAAGAAAAATCAAAAAAAAAGAAGCCGGGTCGCCCTAAAAATAAATTGGTGATTTCATTACCCCCTTCTTTTAAAAAAAAAGTATGCCATAGTTATCTATCACCATTAAAATTAAAAAAATTGTTGGAAGCTAGTTCTAAAAAGTGAAAAAAAAATTCAGTACTAAGAAACAAAACAAAAACAAAAAATGGACAGTATGTGTTTTCACAGTATGCTTTTTGAATATTAATATTTTTGTTAAATTTGATCGATAAGAGTTTTTCAATTGTAAAAGTTTTTTACCGACTTCTTTACTAAATTTTTAACTTTTACATTTCCTTTTTTTCGAATTGACCTTAATTCAATGAAAAACAGAAATTTTTTTGTTGAGTTTGCTTTCTTTTCTTCTTGACTTGCTTTAATTTTTTTCGTTTTGTCCTGTAAAATAATAATTTTGGACAAAAAATTCTTAGTCAGCGTTGGTATTAAACATAAAAGTTCAAAAACAATGAAACATATTCACATTCATCGTAACATAAATGTGGAAACTCTTAAACTTACATTATTTTTATAAAAAGCAATCAAAACCATATAAATTTTTTCTTTTTTGACTTCAGAATCTATGACACGTGGCTTTTTTTCAATCAGTGATTTTTATCTTATTCAACGTCAATTAACTTCTACGGTTTTTTATTTTTCCTCCAATAAAATTAAGCTACGTAGAACAACAACTTTAAAAAAGTGATCGAACCACTTACTTTTCTTTTGATAGAAACTCTATAAATATAAAAAAGTTCTTCATTCGTCTTTCTTTCTTTTTCATGAGAAAGAAGAAACCCAACAACGACGTGATATTTTTTTGATTTACATGTGCAAAACTATCTTCGTTCTTGCGCAGGCAGAGGCGACAAAGCAACGAAGAAAAAAAAGATGTCCTAGATTTTTTAGCGGCGTAACTTTGTATATTATATTTAAAAAAGGAGCGAAATATACGACGTGGCAGACCTTTTCTTTCCTTTCTTTTTTATGCGCGATTTGTGGCGGTGGCAGTGGCGCGTTCAACCCTTAGGCAACTACAACAACAACAACCTTGCAATGTGTCCTGCATTTTTTTTCGAAGAGAAAACTTTGAAAAGAAAAAACTTCTCCATCGTCTTTTGTTCGTTTCAAGGGCAGCTGGCTACCAAAAAAAATAAATAAAATAAAATATAAACGCTTTTATAAGCTTTAAAAAAAGAGTCGAATATGCCCGTTCGATTTCTTTGCTATTTTTTTTTGTTGCTACTTTGCACGTTTATTACAATAATAGATTGAACGACTAAGAAAGAAAGAAAAAAACACAGCAGCAATGCCCAGCAGAAAAGAAGAGGAAGAATAAGTGAGACGGGATCGACTGACCTAAACAGACGCGTTTTAAAGAAAGACACCAACAACGAAAACTATGAGGATGACCTCCGAATAATTTTGAGCTCAAAGGGATAATTGAGCAGTGTTTCAATACATTTTTTTCTGCGTTCTTCTTCGTGCATTTCTTTAATTTAAGTTTTATATTTATTTGAAAATTGCTTCAGAAAAAAAGTTTTAATTGATTAATAAATTTAATTTTTTTCTAGAAAACTTTTAATTATAATTTTATTGTTTTGTTTTTTAGTAAAAAACCAAACTCAACGAAGATGAGGCTATTTTATTGGAGTTTCATAACTTTTATCTTCTGCTTTTCACAAATTAATGGAGATTTATTTACATCCATCGCGGATTTACAAAGACTATTGGCAGTGGAAAAAAGTATTCCTGATTTAATTAATAGTTATATTGAAACAGAAAAAACTAGATTGGATCAGCTTAAAAAGTAAAACATTTATTTATTTATTTATAAAAGTCAGCAATAAAATTATTCTTTATTTTTTAGCTTTGTTACCAAATATCGAGATAACAATGATGATTTGCATAAAAATATGAATGTTGTTTCAAATCCAATTAATGCTTTTCGAATGATTAAACGCCTCACAAATGCATGGAAAGAATTGGAAGAACAAATGAGAAATGATCATGCAGAAGAATTTTTAGAAAATGTTACAAGTTCTGAATTGCATGTTTTTCCCAAAGATGAAGATTTAGCTGGAGCTGCTATAGGAATTTTGCGTTTACAAGATACATATCGGCTTGATACTCATGAACTTTCAAATGGTATAGTTAGAAATGAACAAATTAGTAAACCTCTTTCTGGTAAGCCAAACAACTTAAAAGTTTTATAAAAAAATTATATTCCGTCGAATTTTTTTAGCTCATGATTGCTTTGAAATTGGTCGAATGGCATATAACGTTGAAGATTATTATCATGTTTTATTATGGATGGGTGAAGCATTAGAAAGAATTAAAAAGGAAAATCCTCCAACTGCAGCTGAAGCAGATATTCTTGAATATTATGCTTTTGCTTTATATAAACAAGATAATTTAAAGCGAGCTTTACTTGCCACAGATAGATTATATGAAATTCAACCGGAGCATTCTCGAGCTAAAGGCAATATTAAATGGTATGAAGATCAACTTGCTGCAGAAGGAGTAAAAAAATCTGAATATCGAACTAAAATTCCTTCACTTATTAATATTCGCCCTGTAGATAATTTTGAAGGCACTGAACGAAGTGTTTATGAAGCACTTTGTCGAAATGAAATCCCCGTTGTAAGTCACATCAAACTTATATATTCCGAATAAATTTAAATTTATTTTTGAACAATTTTTAGAGCATTAAAGAAACTTCCAAACTTTATTGTTATTATAAAATGGATCGGCCATTCCTTCGACTTGCTCCATTCAAAATTGAGATCTTGAGATTCAATCCTTTGGCTGTTTTGTTCAAGGATGTCGTAAGCGATGATGAAGTTGAAAAAATTCAAAGTCTTGCAAGACCAAAAGTTTGTTATTCATCCAATTTTAAAAGTATTAAAATTACTTTTTTAGTTGGCTCGCGCTACAGTTCAAAACAGTCAAACTGGACAACTTGAAACTGCTTCATACAGAATTAGCAAAAGGTTTTTAAATTTTATATTTCAAAAGCCCCTTTCCAATAAGAGTTTTTTTAGTGCCTGGCTTAAAGAAATTGAAGGGGATGTAGTTAAAACAATGAATAATCGCCTGGAATTAATGACAAATTTGGAAATGGAAACCGCTGAGGAACTTCAAATTGCTAATTATGGCATCGGTGGTCATTATGATCCTCATTTTGATTTTGCAAGAAAAGAAGAAACTAAAGCTTTTAGTGATTTGGGAACAGGAAATCGAATCGCGACAGTTCTCTTTTACGTAAACGAAAATTATATTTTCCAAGGTTAATGACATTTTTTTTCTAAATTGTTTTTTAGATGACTCAACCAGAAATGGGTGGCGGCACAGTTTTCACCGAACTTAAAACTACCGTAATGCCAACGAAGGTAAAATAAACTAAAAAATTTTTCTACAAAATTAGTAATTTAAATAATTTGCAGAATGATGCTCTTTTTTGGTATAATCTTTATCGAAATGGCGAAGGTGATATGCGAACCCGACATGCTGCTTGCCCCGTTTTACTTGGTGTTAAGGTAAAATTATTTTTTTATAGATACCGCAAACTTTTTATTAATCCAATAAAATGTTTAAAAAAATATTAACTAAACAAAAAACTTCCGAAAACACGAATAACATCAAAAATATTTTTAGAATTTTATTTTAATTCGCTCTACGTTTTTTAGTGGGTATCAAACAAATGGATCCATGAAGCAGGACAAGAATTTCGCCGGCCATGTGCCTTAAAAATGTCTACATACGAGCGTTATGTTGGTGATCTTGGAGGACCTGAACCTCGTTATCATTTGAATCTAAGTCCATACTAAAATTAAATTATATTGTTTATTGCTTTTGAAATTGATTAATTATCGTTGCATTGAAATTATTATTTTAAAATTATTTTGCCATTGAATTTAATTCCTTAAATGTCTTTTTTCTTACCTGCCTTTAAATTATTCTTCTGTTATTTTCTTGCCTTATTGATGATGACGAGTATTTCCATTAAAAAAACTTGCCTTTTTGTTTTAAAATAAATTTTTAATTTTGGGTAAATAAATGAATGATTTTATTTTTTTCTTCTTCTCAAAATGTGTTTTTTTATTGGTTAATTTATTTCTTCAAGAAGTGAAGTAAAGTGAATCCGCAAGAAAATTAAATGAGTCAGAATGGAGAGAAACAACACAAAAAAAGAGAAATAACTAGGGTGTGGTTTCTTTTCTCGCATTCTTGCGCGGGCAGCAAAAACTTACTCATTTCTGCAAAGAAGAAATATATATATTTTTTTATTTTCTGCGATCGAGAGAAAGAGAAAAAACATTTGTTTTGTCATTCATTTATTTTTTTAAACTCTTAAAAAATTACTTTTTTTATTAAACTTCTCCAGAGTGGCGCTGCTGCCTAATGATGTTTTTGTATGTCCTGAATTCCAATGTGATATAATTTTTTTCTTCCCATCATCTTTCAAACCCCTTTATTCTTTCATTCCTCCTTGAAAAATCCTATATAATAAAATGCGTTATAATGTTTGACGAGCTGCTTGCTGCTGGCTGCGCAACATAACGTCGGCGTATATACATGAGAGATATATTTTGAGAAAAGCCTTAAAGTGATTGCGGTTGTTGTACACATTAAAAGACAACATGACGACAACAACCCCTATCCTTCATTTTTCCTCCTCCCATTTTTTTATTTCTTTATTTTTTTGCCTTAAAATCACTACTATTAAATAATAAAAACTATTAAAAAAACGCCCACCTGGAGATGTAAGAAATAGAATTAGACGTGTTTCAACTAAAAAATTTTATGAGACGGAAGAATGAAAAAAAATTCGTCTTCTTTCCTTCTTTTTTTTTGGTGATTTTGTTGTTTTGTATCTATCTTCTCTAAATTGGACAGAAGAAGATGAGAGAAGAAGAATTGCGGTCGTTGACGCAAAATTTTTTATTTTTTAAATGTCGCAGGCAGAACCGTGATTGCCATTCGAGATAATTAGTGTTTTGCAAAAAAAACTTTTTTTACCTTCCTTTTATTTTTATTTTTTTACTATACTAAATTTTTAGAGTTAGAAATAAACAACGATAAAAAAAATGAGTGGCGAAGATTATCATAGTGGAATTTCGGCTCGCCCTGAGTTTCATCGTAGTTCAACAAGCTTGTCAACTCCAATGGGTAAGCTTTAAACTTAAAAGTAAAATTAAAAAAAACCCCTCAAAATAAACTTCTTCCTTTCAGCTTCTGGAGCTGGAAGCAATCGCGTGGTTAAGATCATTACCGAAAGACACACCACTTCCACCAATTATAGCGGTGCATCACCTTTTGGACAAAATGCTGCTTCTGCCATTCGTGATTCACGCGAACGAGAAAAGAAAGAAATGTGTGAACTTAATGATCGACTTGCAAGTTACATTGAAAAAGTTCGATTTTTGGAAGCTCAAAATCGTAAACTTGGAGCTGATTTGGAATTGCTTAAAAGTCGATGGGGCAAAGATAGCACAAGCATCAAGACAATTTATGAATCGGAATTAACGGTAAATAAACAGCAATCATAAAGAAGAAAATAAAAAATAAATAAACTGATTTTGTATATTATAAATCAAACATTTTATCCCTCTTTTTTTTTTTTAGAGTGCTCGGCGTCTCATTGAAGATACCGGTAAACAAAGAGAAGATCTTGGAAAAAACCTTAAAAAACTTCAAGATGAGGTTGCGGAACAACGTCGCAAATATGAAGAAGCTGTTGAAGGACGAGTTGGAGATCGACAAAAAATCGATGATTTGCTTGTTGAATTATCCAAACTTGAAGCTGAAATCAATCTCCTTAAACGTCGAATTGCACTTTTGGAAGAAGAAATGGCCCGATTGAAGAAAGAAAATCATCGACTTACCTTGGAATTGCAACGCATTCGCACTGTTAGTTTTTTTTCTTCACAACAATGCTTTTGAAATTTTTAAGTGGCCCATTAAAAAATTATTTATGTAAACAATATTTAGGAGCTCGATCAAGAAACCTTGAATCGCATTGATTATCAAAATCAAGTTCAAACCCTTCTTGAAGAAATTGATTTCTTGCGTCGTTCACACGATCAAGAAATTCGTGATTTGCAAGGTATGGCTGCTCGAGACACCACAAGTGAAAATCGAGAATTCTTCCGAAACGAACTTGCTTCCGCTATGCGTGAAATTCGTGATGAATATGAAAATCTCAATAATTCTAATCGAAATGACATTGAAAGTTGGTATAAACTTAAGGTGCAAGAAATTGAAACGCAATCAGCCCGACAAAACATGGAACAAGGTCATCAAAAAGACGATCTTAAACGTTTAAAAACCCAACTTACCGATTTACGCGGTAAACTTACTGATCTTGAAGGACGCGTAAGTAAAATAAATAATAATAAAATTAATTAGTAATCCCATTAAAAATTTCTAGAATGCTATGCTTGAAAAGCAAATTCAAGAACTTAATTATCAAATTGAAGATGATCAACGATCATATGAAGATGCGCTTAATGCAAAGGATGCACAAATACGAAAAATGCGTGAAGAGTGTCAAGCCCTTATGGTCGAACTACAAATGCTTCTCGATACAAAACAAGTAAATAATTAATTTTAAAAAATAAAAAAGCAAAAAATGCTAAAATTAAAATTTATTTAGACTCTTGATGCTGAAATTGCAATTTATCGTAAAATGCTTGAAGGTGAAGGAGATGGCCCCGGTCTTAAACAACTCGTGGAACAAGTTGTTCGAACCACTGCCATTACTGAAGTCGGTGATACTGGTGAGCATTAAAAAATTAATTTTATTTATACATTTTAAATATTTTTTTCTTCCCTTTTTTTAGAAACCATGCGAGTTGTCAAAGGTGAAACATCAAGTCGTCAATCACATTCACGATCAGCTAAAGGAAATGTTTCAATTCATGTTTGTTTTATTAATTATTTTTTTTGCTATTTTAATTTTCCAATATTTTTTTGTAGGAAACATCCCCTGAAGGCAAATTTATTGTCATAGAAAATACTCATCGAGCCAAGGAAGAAAATATTGGTGAATGGAAATTAAAGCGCAAAATTGATAACAAGCGTGAAATTGTTTACACTTTGCCTAAAGATTTCATTCTTCGCCCTGCAAGTACTCTTAAGGTAATTTTCCAAACACTTTTATAACTTTCAGTTACAACAAGAAAAAAAAATTAATTTTAGATTTGGGCTCGCAATCAAGGAGGCTTACATAGTCCTCCAGAGCAACTTGTTTTTGAGGGTGAAGAAACTTTCGGCGTTGGAGCCAATGTTCAAACTATTCTTTACAATCGCGAAGGAGAAGTAAGAAAATTAAAGTTAAATGAACTTTAAAAATTTAATTTTATCCATTTTTCAGGAACGCGCGACTCATATCCAACGATCCAGCCAAACCGCTTCTTAAAGAAAATTGTTTTTATTTTCAAAGAAACTTCAGAAGCAGGTTTTATTGTTGCCCATATTTCACTTCTTCTTTTTTTGCCTGCCACTTACTTGCTTCTTGTTGCTGACGCATGATTACCCTTTATATTCACTTAACGTGTTTTAAATAAAATAAATTTTTTCTTAAAAGAATAAAGCATTGCAGTTTTTTATTAAGGAATTTTAAATGAATCATTGATTTAATTGATTTGACGACATTTATCATTCCAACAAAAAAATGTAAGTAAACAGGAAACAAAAGCAATGAAAGCGGCTATAAAATAAATATAAAAGAGGATTATCAGCCAGAGGGCAGCTACAGCAGCAGCAGGAGATCTCGTGCCTGCTTTAAAAAAAAAAACAAGTATTTTTATTACTCTACTACTTTTGGTAAGCCGCTTGCTCTTTCATGTTCACATACATTTTTTATTTGGTGGATTTTTATTTCCACGCAGCGTAGAACAACTTACTAACTGCGAAGCTGATCCAGTCGAAGTCGGATTTAGTAAAAAAAAAATAACCGGTATTTTCTGTTCATCCATAATATAGTCGTCGTCTGCTGGTGTTGTTGGATAGATAGTTGTGGATATGGATATCCAACGGTCAATGTACATAGTCGACTAAAAAGGGGATGTTTGTCGTCGTCGTTGTCTATCTCTGGATTTTGGTGTTGGTTGAAAAAAAAACTTGCTCCTCTTTATAAAAAAAAGAGTAATTTTTGGCGGTGAAGTTGATGCCCTTGTGTTTTCAATTTCACTCTCATCCTTTTTTTATCGCCTCTCATAACGAGTGAGAAAAAAAAAGTAAGATGAAGAATTAATATAAAAAACGGTTTTTTGGTATGGGTATTTCATTGTCAGGATCAAGTGGCAATCAAAATCAAAAGAATCCATCTTTTTTCCCTTTTCACGTTCATGTTTCTTTTTGAAACAAACTTTTTGATGCATCTTAGTTTTTTGAAGTACATACTTTTTAATTTCACAGAGGAGCATCTCGTTCCACATACTCAGCTCAGGTTTACGATATACAATATCTTTGAAAGTGATATTATTATTTTTTTTCATCTTGAGTTTTATTATTTTACGATTTTTTAATGTTTTTTTTCTTCCAGAAGATTTTATTTGACACCAAAATCCAAAAAAAAGTTTTTAACAAATTTTTTTTAACATTCTTACCTTTTTGTTTTTCAGAATTTTTATTTGCATTTATTATTTTTTTTATTTATTCATAGGTCAAGAATTACATATCTCATTAAAATTAAGCTTTGAGATATCTATCCTTCTTTTCATATGCTGATTTTTTTATCGAAGAAAAAAATGCTTCTGCCTCAGCGGGAAACAAAAAATAATTATTAGCCATTCGTGCGCATAAACGATGTCATTTTTTATTTTCGATGTCATCTAAAGAGTCAAAAAAAATTAGTAAAAGGAATCAGAAAAAATAAAATAAAAATCACATTTTTACATTTTGACCTACATCCATCTCCTAAGGGGGTGATGATGGTGGTTAACATTTTTGAATGCCGATTGAACGGCTGACTGATCATCCTTTAAGAAGACACATAAGTTTCACTCTCTCTATCTCCCTTTCCTTTTTCTCTCTCTTTCCTATGGACGATGGTGATCATCGGCAATCGACGTCGTCGGCGATGGATGATCGAAAATATATTTATAAAAAAATCATTTATGGTTCAGGAAGCGTTAAAAAAAAGAGAGAGACAGAGACTAGTCTCCGGAAATCTTCTTTATTTTTTCGCTATTTTCCAGAAAATTTTTTTTGTGAGATTCGCTTTCAAGGAAATTAAAAAAATTCAAGTATGGATAGATAGATTTTGGTAATCTTTAAGATTAAAGCGTCTCTTTTTTTCTTCGCGAAGTGAAAGTTATAAACCCACATTTTTTTTCTTCAAAAAAAGTGTTAATGTTATTTTCTTAATTTTATTTTTTATAGAAATACTCAAATGCAAATTTCCCTTGAGCCACTGCTCAGGAAGTTTTTCTTTTGGTATGGTGGATTTGCATATCGATGGAGATGGCCATTATTTATTATACCGTTAATACTTACACCCATACTTGGAATAGGTTTTTTATGGTATAAAGAATTAAGGGTTGATGATCCAGCATATGTTTTTACTCCAAGGGATTCTAGGTAAATAAAAATTAATTAATTTAACTTTTTTGAACGGGAATTTTTGATTTTGCAGATGGAAACACGAATTCTCTACTTTTGCTCGTTTATGGCCTTTAAAAGAAAATGAATTCATTGCTGGTAAATCATTTGAAATGAATCGATTTGTAAATATTTTAATCAAAGCCGCGGATGGGGGAAGCATATTTCGGGATCACATTTTGGATGAAATTGAAAGATTAAATCAATATATTATGTTCAATATTTCTATTCCAACTTTGGATAAAGAATTTAATTTAACTTATCAAGATTTATGTTTAAATTATGAATGGACTTGTGGAGCTAATGAACATATAAGAATGTTCAAAGAAATGAGTAAATTAGGAAAAGTTATTGACTTAAGTTTTCCGAGAGGCGGAAATAAAGATACACCCGTTTATCTTGGAACTGCCATAGGCGACATAGTTCTCAATAAATCTGACAGTACTGTAGCTGAAGCTAAAATAACTCAAGTTTTTTATTTTTTAAGACAATCACCCGATTCTGTTCGAGCTTATTCTACAGCTTTTGAATATGCAGCAGAAAAATATTTACGCTATGAATTTAAATCAAATATTATTACTTATTCATTCGCCCATTATCAATCCCTTCAAGATGGATTAGATGAAAATGCTCAAAGATTTGTACCTAATTTTGTTATAAGTTTTACATCACTTTCACTTTTTTGTTTATCTTGTGCATTTGTGCTTAAAACTAAACGAAATATGAGAGGAATTGATTGGATTCGAAGCAAGCCATGGATTGCAGTTTGTGGTGTGTTTTATTTTTGCTTTGTTCAAAAAGCAAAAAAAAATTAAACGATAATCAAAAAATCTGAAACAGCAACAAAAAAATTTACTTTAAAAATTACAAAAAAATTAATCCAAAAAATTTTCGAGAAAAAGCTTTCTTAAAAAAATCTTCTTTTGCTTTAAAAAAGCCATATTAAAAACAAACAAAAAGTTTAGGACTTTTCAATACTTTGATATCCTTAATTTCATCATTTGGTTTTATGATGTTCCTTGGAATCCCGTATAATGTCATCAACACAATTATTCCATTTTTGATTATCAGTAAGCTTTGAAATATAGTTATCAAAAAATTAGCATATTTAAATTTTAGCGATTGGAATTGATGACATGTTCATTATGAATGCATGTTGGGATCAATCCGATCGTTCCCTACCAGTTGAAAAACGAATGAGTGTAATGATGATGCACGCGGGAGTAGCAGTTTCAATTACAAATGTTACAGATATTTTATCATTTGCAATTGGATGTTTTACAGAATTACCGGGAATTGAAATGTTTTGTCTTTACGCTTGTTCAGCTGTATTATTTTGTTACGTGTATCAAGTAATTTTGCTATTTTAGCAGATTTGAAAAATTTCTTAATTTTTAGTTAACTTATTTTGCTGGATTTATGGCAATTATGGGTATTTGTGAATCAGAAAATCGTCATTGTATACTTTTTTATAAACTTGATGAACAAAAAGTTCATCCATCAGAATCAACTCAAAGTTTTCCAGAAAAAAAGGAAGATTTGCAATTAACAACCATCCAAATAAATCCCGAAGAAGATGCCCCTCCTTTACCAGAGAAGGAGGCTCCATTGCCACATGAAAAGCGGCATGCCACTCATGCAAATAATATGGTGCATAAATTTTTTAGTAATAAATATGCTCCATTTATTATGAGAAATGATATTCGCCTTATTGCTGCATTAATGTATATGGGTTATGCATTTGGTGCATGGAGTGGTTGTATTAATTATCGGGAAGGTCTTGAACCCAATCATTTAGTAACTGATAGTCATTATATTGCACAATATTTTGAAGATATGAAATTATTTTGGAAGGTTGGTCCTCAACTTCATGTGGCTTTTTTAAAGCCACCAAATTTTATTGATCCCATTGAAAGGTTTGTTAATTTTAGATTTTAATTATTACTAAAAATTTGCATTTTTGCAGGGAAAAGTTAATGGCAACCATTCGTGCATTTGAAAGCACTGATTTCACGATGGGTCGAGAGGGTACTGTATTTTTCTTCCTTGAATATCTAAACTATCTTGATCAGTTAAATGCGGAATTAGAAAATACCGAAAAAATTTGGAAGAAAAAACTTTTATCTTGGTTAAAATTCACGGGTGCTAGTAATCAATGGAAAGCCGATATAATTTATAATAAAACCACTGAAAAATTTGAAGCATTTCGAATGCAAATTTCACTCAAAAATATTGTTGAACCAAATCAACATAAACTTGCTGCAGAAAAATTAAGAAAAATCGCGGATGAACAACCATTTGAAGTTGAAATATATCATGAAGCTTTTCCATTTGCTGATCAATATATAATTATTTTCCCATCAACCATAAGAAATATTGGAATGTCATTAATTTGTATGAGTGGAATTGCTTTACTTTTAATTCCAAGTTTTCCTTCGGCGGTGTTTATAATGATTTCAATTATTTCTATTGCTATTGGAGTTTTTGGTTATATGACTCATTGGGGCGTAAATCTTGATGCGGTGTCTATGATTTCATTAATTATGAGCATCGGTTTTGCAGTGGATTTATCTGCTCACATTGTTTATGCTTTTATCACTGCGGAGGGAAATAGTGTGGAAAGGGTTAAAGGAGCTCTGGCTCATCTTGGATGGCCTATTTTCCAGGTATCAGCTTTCTCCAAAAAAATAAAGTTAAAAGTTTAAATAATTATTTTTAGGGCGCAACTTCAACTATCGTAGGCATCAGTGTTCTTTACACCGTCGATGCATACATTATTTTAACATTCTTTAAAACTATTTGGCTTACTATGGTTATTGGCCTTTTACATGGTCTTATTTTTATTCCCATTTTGCTCAGCATTATTCCTATTGGTGTCTTTCATGTTCATGGCATTAAAGAAGAATCTCATTAAAATTATAAAATTGTTGTTTGTTACTTTTAGAAGACAAAAAATTTGTTTACTATTTTTTTTTGCCAGGTTTTTTGTAATTTGTAATTATTTTTTTTATCAAAAATTTTGTGAATGGTTCTTTCAAATTAAGTTTTGTACGGGTTTTATTGACCTTTTCTTGTTATATCAAAAAAATTTAAATTTTAAAAATATCAATAGTTTTTTATATTTATTCTGGTTTTGGCCCGGTGTAACATATCGCCCTTTTTATGTATGTAAATTTCGAAGTAAGAAAAAAATAAATAGTTTTAATTATGGATTTTGAGTTACAAAAAAAAAATTAAAGGTAAAAAGATTTATTTTATTTTTTTATGTCTTTTAATTATCACGCATAAGTGAAAGAATGAATAAAACAAACAATATACAAAAGAAAAATTCGATGTTGGTACATTAAAAAGGTGGCAAAAATTTACAAAATCGAAAGAAGGAGAAAAAAAGACAAAAAAGAAAAAAGTGCGATGACATTATTTTTTATAAAATTTATATGGAGTTATAAAAAGAAGCTACATAAAAAATTTCAATAAAAACATATACATTTATAAATCATCAAATAACCGGCTCACGTTGCATGATAGTAAATTGAAGAAATTTTTAATTTTTGAGACCCGTAGGCTATATCTCTCGAAACAGAATGAATCATCATCAATTGCTGTTGCTGTTTCAGATCGAGAAAAGAAAAATAACGCGAAAAAGAAAAAAATAATAAAAGAATTAAGGCATATTTTTTTGGAAGTATTAATAATAACAAGAAAAAAAGAAGACATGTGTGTAACAGAAAAAACTGATGCTTTTTGTTTTGTTTTGATGTTAATTTTTTTTCTATTCGTTGAGCATAATAATAAAGAATATTATTGTGAAAGAAAGACACATTTTTGATGGATGGAATAAATATTTTTTTAGCTCGTCGTTGATGTAGTTGGCGATGATTCCGTGGCAGCGGCAGCGGCAACAATATCAGAATGATGAGAAATTGGTGGAGTGAAGGGATTGACTTTGTATAAATAACATAAATTACAAACTCGTACATTTGAATCATAACCAAGTTCAGGAAGGGGCATTTCATTGGATGAACAATGATTACAGAATAATCTGCCACAATTTCGACAATGATGTCTTCGACGAAATACGGTAAAAGCATTTCCACAACTTGTGCATTGCATGCAATCGCTATCAGGAACCCAGCGAACTCCAACTGTAGCTCGAAGGGGCATGGATTCTTGTACCTCTATTCCAGTTTCTTCTCCCACAACCTCCGTAGTGGAAATAGTGCCAGGAAACTAAAAATCAAAAAAAATAAATAAATATAATCAAGACTACATTTTTACTTACTTCATAGACTCTCATATCGCTAACAGGACGCATAACAGCTTTCATAATTTTTCGAAATTCCTGCGAAAAATTTGTTTGCAATTGATCTGCCACAGCCGAAAGTCGTTTAAATAAAAATTGAATTAAATCTTCCATTTTGACATTTACAACTTTTTTATCACTAGAAAAATACAAACTAATCAAAAACTAATTTTTAATGTATATATTTTTTTAATACTTACTTGCTCCCTTTTAAAACTACTTCCATTTGACATTCATCATTTAGTGATCCAGTCTCTACATCATCCTCAGGTTCCTAAAAAACACAGATTAAGAATTACATAATAAAAAAATATATAGTATTCTACCTCAACTTTGGAAGAACAACCATCTTCACTCACACTTCCTGAATCATTCAAATCTTCGTCTTTTTCTCCTCCCGTTGTGGCATCTAAAGCTCAAAATAAGTTGGTCATTCACAATCATCGGCAGCTTTTTTATAAACAAACCTGATTCAACAACAGTAACTGCTTTCTCCACCACTATTTCAATGGGAGTATCTCCACAACCGCTCCCAGATAAAAGTCGCCTTTCAAGTTCTTTAATAGCAAACTTTTTCATGGCTTTTAAAACGCTTCGACATTGAATTAAGGAATTTTGAAAATGTCGAAATAAAACTGACATCTCCTCTGCAGGGGAATCAAGTTTAATTGAATCAGGATAATATAATAATGACCTAGAAAAATTTACATAAACTCAGGCAAATAAAAATGGAATAATTAATTTACCATAAAACTGCTAAACGAGGTAAACCAATCATCATTACGGGGTCAGCATATTCAATTTGTTCTTGAGTAACATATCCCATTTTTTGAGCTCTAAAATTAAAAACAATAATTTTGAAATTTTTAAAAGGATGATGGGGCGAACCTGATTGTGGCTTCAGAAAATAAAACCGCTATATCTTGTTGACTATCATATTCATCAACAGTTTTAACTTCAACCATCACGCTAACATAATTAAATTCAAAATCAGCAAATAAATGATCAAAATAAAGTAAAGAATCTTTTAATTTATCTGTATATTGGGAGGGATCTTTTAAAGCTTGATCTTTCAACATTTCTCTCATAGAATCCAAATGTTTGGTTAAGGCACGAGCTAAAGGTCGTAATCTTTCACTTTCAGCTTCTCTTCCAACTATATTTGAGCCAGCAGCTAAACATTCAGCCCCAAACCAAAGTTGACCCGCAAGATTTTCATGAATTACTTCATCAGGGAATTTAGCTCGAAAATCTCGATTTGCTCGCTCTGATTCCATTGGATATATGGAAACTAACATTTCACCTAAAATCCAAAAATAAACCATAATAAAATTCATTGTTCGCTTACTTATTATTAGCAGCACTCGATCTTGAGCTTGCCTGAGTTTTGTTACTAAAACATTGCATCGATCTGGATCTCGTCGACCATCAAATGAATCAAGTTCTCTTGCAATTCGATTAAGAGCTTCATCGGCGTGGAAAAATTTTGCCATCGGTGTCCAATCATCTACTCGTGGCTTATTCACTAATTTTCTAATTCCATACATAGTTTTACCAAATACTGTGCTTGAAACGTTGGACGGATCGACCATTACTTTTAAACTAAAAAAAGAAAAGAAAAAATCAATATTAAAAAAACTGGTTTTAAAAAAAAAGCGAACGAACGAACAAAAAATAATAATAATTAATTATATAAATGTGAATCAATATCAAACAAACAAAAAAAAGAATTTTTTTGATCAATAACGCATTGAAGCTTGCACAACAACGAAACGGAGAAGAAGAAAAGCTTATCTTTCTTTATAAAACCACGTATGTTTTTCTTTTCAAAAAAAAGTATGACAAAGCAACGAAAAAAAAATATGTTCAATTAAGACATGCTTAAATAAAAAAGTATATATTTGTTAAAAAAAATTTCTTTTGACTACAAAAAAATGTAAAACGCTAACACCTTTTATGAGAGACACACAGAAATAATGAAAAAAAAAAGTTTTTTTTCTTTAACGAACGATGGATGAAAAAAAAAGAGCAACAAGCAATTTTTGATGAGAGACGAATGAGACAGAGAAAGAAGTATATTTACACGTTCTTTGGTTTACTTGGTCACGCAAAAAATAAAATATAAATATAAAATGAAATAAATGCATGTTGCAAACAATAACGGTTTTAAAAAAATTCTATTTATTTTTTTCATCAACCATGTCTTTTCTCGAAATCGATCGTTAAAATAAACTTATTTTTTTCTGTTGCTTGGGCTTGTGAAAAAAAACGAAGAAAAAAGAAAGAATCTTTCGTTTCGCTATCGTCTTTCTTTGTTTCATTTCTTTATTCTTTTTTGAAATTTTGGTTGGAAGAGCGAATGAAAAAGGAGAATAAAAAGATGTCAAACTTTGCAACTACAGCCGCTCATCATCCTTTTTGTGTGTTTGCGCGCAACCTATTTTTTTTATCTATCTATATCGGGACCACCACACTACCAAACATTTGAGCCAAAAAACCTAACTTCAAAAAGTTTAAACTAGATCAAAAAATAAAAAAAACTCTAAATGAAATTCAGAATGAGCAACAATTTGAATAAATAAAAAATTAAATATTGATTAATTCATTGCATTCAGTTCTCTTTTTTTAGTGCATTTTTGGCATGCAAGCTTTCACAGATATTTTTGTCATCTCAAAAAAAAAATAAAATGCAAACAATTTGATAACCTTAGAGAATTCTTAATTTTATCAAATTTTAAAGATTATTGCTTTAAGATATTTTTTTTCTTTTTCTTCCCGAACTAATTTTTTTTATTTTCTGAACAACACCAAAGTCCATGCGTAGCGAAGTCGCATTTAGCCAGAAAGAATAGATTTTCGATTTTTTTATTTTTCGTATACTCTTCTGTGTGTGTGTATTGGTGGAACTTTTTTCTCTCTCTCAATCTTTCAAATAAAATTGACATAAATCTTTAAAAGACTTTACGTTTTAGGTAATATTCTAACTTTTTAAATTGATATGCTAATATGATTGGCGGATTATTCGTATATAATCATAAAGGCGAAGTCCTTATTTCAAGAATCTATCGAGATGATATTAGGTTGGCCTTACTTTTTATAGTTTTTAATTAGCTAATATTTTTATATTCCTTTTTTATAGTCGCAATTCAGTTGATGCATTTCGAGTAAATGTTATTCATGCTCGCCAACAAGTTCGCACTCCCGTAACTAATATGGCTCGAACATCTTTCTTTCATATTAAACGTGGAAATGTTTGGATTTGTGCTGTCACTCGGCATAATATTAATGCAGCAATGGTTTTTGAATTTCTTAATCGATTTGCTGAAACTATGCAATCGTATTTTGGTAAACTTAATGAAGAAAATGTTAAAAACAATTTTGTTTTAATTTATGAATTACTTGATGGTAGCAATTTTTCTTTGCATTTGTCCTTTCCATTTTAAAATTTTTATTGTTTAGAAATATTGGATTTTGGTTATCCACAAAATACTGACCCTGGAGTTTTGAAGACTTTTATCACCCAACAAGGAGTTCGAACAGCGGTAAATATATATAATTTTATTGAGATAAAAAATGAGTCATTTGAGTTTTTAGAGCAAAGAAGAACAAACTCAAATAACTTCCCAAGTTACTGGACAAATTGGATGGCGACGTGAGGGAATTAAATATCGTCGAAATGAACTTTTCTTAGATGTCATTGAATATGTTAATTTGTTGATGTCTCAACAAGGCCAAGTTTTATCTGCACATGTTGCAGGAAAAGTTGCAATGAAATCATATTTGAGTGGAATGCCTGAATGCAAATTTGGTATCAATGATAAATTGACTATTGAAACAAAAGGTCGTGGAACGAGTGAAGATCCAGCTAAAGCTTCTCGAACTTCGGTTGCGATTGATGATTGCCAATTTCATCAATGTGTAAAGTTAACTAAATTTGACACCGAGCATGCAATTAGCTTCATTCCACCTGATGGAGAATATGAATTAATGAGGTACCAATATTTTGTTTTTTAAACATTTTATTAAACTTTTTGAATTTTTAGATACCGAACTACCAAAGACATTCAACTTCCATTCCGAGTTATTCCATTAGTTCGAGAAACATCTCGAAATAAAATGGAAGTTAAAGTTGTAATTAAATCTAATTTTAAAGCTTCATTACTTGCTCAAAAAATTGAAGTTCGCATTCCAACTCCTCCAAATACAAGTGGAGTACAACTTATTTGTATGAAAGGTAAAGCCAAGTATAAAGCTGGAGAAAATGCAATTGTTTGGAAGTGAGTCAAAAAAATATGATTAATTCCCTTTTAATTTAATTATTGTTTTTTTCTAGAATTAAGCGAATGGGTGGAATGAAAGAATCTCAAATTTCTGCTGAAATAGATTTATTAAGCACTGGAGCAGCAGAAAAGCGAAAATGGAACAGACCTCCAGTTTCCATGAACTTCGAAGTTCCATTTGCTCCATCTGGCCTCAAAGTTCGCTACTTAAAAGTTTTTGAACCCAAGCTTAATTATTCTGATCATGATGTTATTAAGTGGGTTCGATACATCGGTCGCTCAGGATTATATGAAACTCGATGCTAAAGACGCAGTGTTTTTTTATCTATCTATTTATTATAATTTTGCAATTCCAATCATCACTTTTTTTTATTATCTGCGTTAACTAACTAAAAAAATTGCCATCTTTTTTTATTGAAACAATTTTTTGTAGAGATTTTTTTTGTTTTACAAATATTTAGTATACTTATATTTTTAAATATTTAAAAAACTTGGAACTTTTTGAATTATGCAATAATATTTTCTTTTTTCTTCTAACTAAAACATAATTAAAAAATGTTTTCACTTTTGTTTTCAAATGTTCCGGTTTTCCCATTTGCATTGATCAAATTTTGTATTTTTCTATTTATTCTGCATAATTTTATTTTATCATCATTATTTTTTTATTTATTCAAAAAAAGTTTATTTAAATAAATTAATTACTGCTTGATTGTTGTTGGACGATTAAAACGCAAATTATCTTCTTTAAATTTTCTTCGTTGAAATTGTTGGTTTTGCCTTTGAGTTTCAAGTTCATCTTCCTAAAAAAGTCAAAAGTTTTTAAACTTTTTCTAAAAAATTTTAGACGATGCTTTTAGCGTTTTTTTGTTGCATGTCCAAGTAAATTAAGTTACTCACCGACATTCTCAATTTCACCAACAGCGCGAAGCGTTTCCTATCTTCCATGGGAATAGAATATTGCCTCTGATATTTCATTCTTGTTTCAGGATCAAAACTTTGTTCCATCATTAAAACTATGGCTGACCATTGTCGTAACCATTCTAAACTATTTGCTGATATTTCCATATACGTGTTTGTCATCATTGCAATAAGCATATTAATTAATAACATAGTTACAAGAAGCATATAAATAATAAAAGTTATCTTTAAAAAAAATTTATTAATTTTTTCAAATGTTTTTGGGCAAAATAGTCAAACCTTTCCAATTATGTTTAAATCACATTGTTCAAGTTGTTCAAATAAAACAGCAAATTCAGTTAAAGACATAATAAACATTCGAATAAATGTTTCTCCAATATTATACATAATTGTTCCCTCTTTTTCAATATCAAAATCTTTGTCATTTCGGCGATAGCCAAGAAAAATAATGTAAAAAGCTGAAAATTATAAAGGGTTTTTTCGAAGATTTTTAGAAAAAAAAATTCCTTACATTGAGAAAATCCAACAACGATAATACAGTAAATCATAAAAAATCTTGTTAAATCGCGAATAATTATTTTGTATAACATCAAAACGAAGGGTCCAACAGTTTTGAAACCACTGAAAAAAAACTTTTTTTTTTTTGAGTATCAAAAAAAATTGAGTTTTACCGGCAAAAATATAAAAATTTTAGGGCAGTTAAAAGTACGGTAATAATAAAAATAATATCTTCAACTTCATCAAGGCAAAATAATCTCATGATAAATCCAATTAACATTAAGGCACACGAGACGAGAAAAATGGATTTAGCTGGAAAACCCGACTGAAAAAAAATATAATATTTTACTTTTGATTCGATAATTTTAAGTTTAGAAAAGTTTTACCAAACTCAAAAAATATAAAGTCTTTCCAACATTTCGAATGTGTGCACGCATTTGTAATAAATAAAGGGTTGCACAAATAACGCACATAATATTTAAAATGCAATAAAACTAAAATATTAATTAATTTTTAGTTTCTCTAACTTTTTTAACTTTGAAAACATACAATTGATTTTCCAGTCATTTTGTTATAATTTACATGAGGCAAATTCATAATACAAAGTAAAATTTCTCCATTTTTCCTTTCCAATGGAGTTGGACGCAAAAGAAAGGTAATAAAAACCAGGATAAAATATGCAGTGTAAATTGCTAATTGTTTAAATAACCTTAAAAAAAGGGGAAAACTTTTAATCTTTTAATTACTATTCTCTTCTTACACATTATGTCCATAAGTTTCCCATTTTCGATGAACTAATCGCTCCAATAAATTAGGTAAAAGGCATAAATGTTCATTAGAATTTCCATAAACAACGATAGCTAAAGCAGAATTTCTATTTACCTTTCCTGTTGATGGCTCAATGGAATCTAAATGTTCGAGTGGATATGCAGCTGACATTACTCCTCCATAAGTCCAATGAATTTCTCTTTCTTCTTCCACAATGTGCTCAAACATCTTTGAAAAATACTGTAAAATAAGAAAAATTTGGCAATTATTTACCTGTTTTTTAGCCAAATATGCTGCTAAAGTCATTGGAGTTAAACCAAGTCTATTTAAAATATGCAAATTTGCTCCTTGACTCAATGCAAGTTCAAACATTGGCTATAATTTATTTTAAGTTTATTAATTTTTGCTCATATTTTTTTTTATTGTAATTTTTACCCAATTTTGTCGAATGGTACAAATATGCAAAACTGTATTTAAATTTGAATCTTGCCAATTTGGATCTGCTCCATGAGCGCATAACATTCGAAAGCAAGCAACTTGAGACAAACATGCAGCAAATGCCAGTGGATATTCTCCCCAATATAAATGTCTAAAACCCAAAAGCAATCATCAATCAATCAATTTCGTTCAATCCAATAAAAAAAAGAAATACGTAAAAAACAAAGAAAAAAACCAAAATGAATGAGGAACAAAAAAGCAAACGATAGACGTAGACTACTTTTTTTCTTCATTAACAAACTAATAACTAACCCAGTGTAAGATGAATGTCGGCTCAAAATTGCATGCTCGGAATCCCATTTATCTTCACGAGAATTTTTTTGATCATCACATGTAAAAAAATTTCCTGAACATCTTTGACTTACATCTGCGCCACATTTTAACAAAAATCGAACCATTTCTGCATTTTCATTTACAATTCCCATATGCAAAGCTGTTTCGCCGTAATATTCATCACAAATATAAAAATCATTAATAATTTTAGGAAAACAAAATATTAATCTTTGGGCTAATAACTTCATGTGATCGGGTAAACCACTTAAAAAGCATACGTGTAATAAAGTTTCACCCACCGCGCCCCGAGCATCCAGCCGCCAACAAACAAATTTTTTAAGTAAACTTGGACTTTGTCCAACCATGGATAAATCAGTGCCTTTGCGTTCTTTATGTCTTTGAGCTATGACTTCATGAATGGGAAGTTCAGCTCCATCGCCGCCATTGTATAAAAATGGTCGAACTTTCTGTAATAAAATGAAAATTTGTTTCAATGCAAAAAACTAACTTTCACTTACTTCTTTAATGTGAGCATCCATTTCTGTTGGATCTTTAGACTTTAAAGCTTCTTTAGCAATCTCCGCTAATACTCCATTTCCTGTAACATCAGCTAATTGATATATCGCATTACTTCGACCATCCACTTGATTTTTAATTCCTGCTGTAACAGTACTTGATGAACCACCCATTTTTGTAATAATAAAATAATACAACAACAATAAAAAATAAATTGTCGTTGTTGACGCATTTATCACAAAATCCTTATATGTTTTTTTATTTTTTCTATGTTCACTTCGATTATTTATGTAATGTATTTTTTTTTATACATGACTTGCTGTTGTTGGAGGTCTTACTTTTCTTATTGCTTGGTATTAACTAAAAAAGGTGGTGGTGGCGCCTTCTAACATCCGGTTGGCCCAAGATTCAGTTTGCTTTCCTTTCTAAAACTAACTTTGCACTCAAATAAATTTTTTTGGCTGCCTTTCACGTTTCAATGATTATTAAAAAGTGCCATAATTTTTTTCCTTTTATTTTATTATTTCAATCTCTTTTTTTAACAACTTGGCTAACTTATTTTAAGATTTTTTGTAACAATTTTTTGTTTAAGAAGAAGACCACCTACAAAAGTTTAAAAACAAAGAAGTCACTTTGACGCTGGAAGAAAAAAACTGTTTTCATTACTATGTACTTCCGTGCAAAAAAAGAAGAAGTTTTTTTTGCCCTCTTTTTTACAAGACTTATGAAAACTCAATGACGGAAATCTCTTTCTTTTTTCTGTTTCTATGTATATTGTTTTTTATTTTATTTATGAGGAAAAGAAAAAAGTGTGTTCGATTATCGACGTATGCGTTTTTGCATTTTCTTTTTTTCCAAGCTTTTTCAAAAATAAGTTACATCCGCCATCAATTTTTTTCTTGCATATCTTTTTTTCTTTAACGTTCATTTATTTGTCGTCTACTTTTTGTCAAAAAAAAAACTAACGTAGATTTATTAAGAAGTAAAAAAACCTGGAGAGGTTACAATTGCATCATGAGAGAAAGAGGCAAAGAGACAAACAGGCTTGAAAAAAAAATATATTAAAAAGAAAAGAATGTTTCAGCAAAACAACATTGAGCAGCAGTTGCCTTTACATTAAAAAAATTCTCCTCTTTCAAGAAGCAAACTGCCGAGATTTTTTCCCCTTGTCGTTATTCAAAGAAGAAGAAAAAAATAGTAAGCATGTCCCCGATACTGCGAAGCACTTGGGATATTTCCGACTCAACAAAACAGCAGCTAACAAAAAATCCAAAGACTATGTTCGCGCGATTTATTGACTTTAGGGCAAAAAAAAGAAAAAAGAAAAATAGAGATATGCGTCTTCAGCAGCAAAATCCAGGCAGCAGTTTGGATGTGTGCAGCAGCGGCGTGTGCGGGGGCGCATTTTCTTTTTGAAGGATCTTAAAAGTTAAATGATTTTTTTTTCTTTTGCCTATGGATAAGAAAAGAAGATCTTTTCGTCTCCCACACGGTCAACCGCCAACTTGCTGACTGCAATCCGCCGCCTTTCTTCCTTAAGGTATACACACTTGTCCGGATTTAAAGAAAGTAAGGAAAATAAAATATAAAAAAATGCTCCACCTCTTTGCCGGCTGCTTTTCAACGTTGTAAAGCTAGGATCTAGAATGAAAAAGCATAAAAATTTAAAGGAAAATAGAAGAGACAATAGACGGATCGACAAAAAATAAGAAAAGCGAAAAAAAATCAAACACAAGAGCAGCTTAACTAAAAATTCTTCCAAGCTTGCCTTCAAATTGAAAAGCATTCAACGAGTTATTCGCTCAGTCGCAGCACTCGCTCTCCGCATTACAGGTCGTTATCATGGTATGTTTTTTTATTGTAATTTTTTTTAAACAAAAATTTACATATTTCTATGTTTAGGCTAAGGCAGTTAAAAAGAAGTCTGGAAAGAAGCGCGCATCAGGATCGGAAGCCGCTCAATTCGATCAAAAAACCATTCAAGAATTTAAAGAAGCCTTTGGTATCATGGATCAAAACAAGGATGGCATTATTGATAAAAGTGATCTTAAAGATCTTTATGCCTCTATGGGTCAAATCGCAAGTGATGCCCAAATTGATGGTATGCTTAAGGAAGCTCCAGGTCCAATCAACTTCACTGTCTTCCTTACCTTGTTCGGAGAGCGGTTGACTGGTTAGTTAAGCTTATTATTTATATTTTTTTGGATTTATTCTAACATTTTTCTTTCATTGTTAAGGTACTGACCCTGAACCAACCATTGTTGGTGCATTTCAAATGTTCGATAAAAAAGATTGCGGATTTTTAACTGAAGATGAACTTGTCAAAATTCTCAAAAACAAACGTGGAGAACCTCTTGATGATGAAGAAGTTAAAGCTATGTACAAGGGCAAACCACCAATTGCTGATGGTTAGTTTTTTATTTCTATGCGCTAAGATGACACAAGCTTACACATATTTGTTTTTTCAGGAAAAGTTGACTACAAAGCCTTCGCTCATCTTATTACCACTGGCGCCCAGGATGAATTGGCCAATGCCTAATTTTTAACATCTTATCCCACCCGGCAACATGGGCGCGCTTTCTCGAGATGCGACTAATTACAACCAACGATTTTGTGCGATTAAAATTTTACCATCTCAAATTGATAACATTGTTTTTAAGTTATCATCGGTCTCAATGCTCCCAGATCGATTTTTTATACCATTTTTATAGCTTAAAAATAATGTTATCTTTTTTTAAATTTTAATTACCAACTCGCATTTTTTCTATATTTTTTTATCTCTGTTCTGCTCTCTTAAAGGGCGCTTTTGCTGTCGGATTGCTCTAATCTTGTCCATTCCTTCACCACACACATACAATTTTATATTTTTTTCTTCTACGAACTTGTTTTTCGTTGTTTCGGCTAGTCATAGTTCTGTGTCGCAAAGTTTGCCTCCTTTTTAAAAAACTTTCGAAGGTTAAACTAGAAAATAAAAAAACGAATAATTTTTAGATAACTTTTTTTTTAAATTCTTAGCTTCAATGAAAAAAATGTTTAAATAATTTTTTGTTGTCACCCAATTCATTCATTAACATCTGCAGCTAAAAATCTCTCTCTCTCTCTCTCGGAGCTGCCAATGTATGAGTTGGGTGACAATGATTTGATTTTTTTAGACATTTTTTATTTCTTTTAGCTGATGAAAAAATTTTTACCCCAACATTTTTGTAGCGTATCCGGCAGCTCAGGCGACCAGCCATCTCCATCAATCTTTTACTTTTGCTCTTCTTCCTTCTTGGTGCCTTCTTCTTTTTTATGTATTTCCCTCTTTGTTTTTCTTTATTGTTTTATCTTTTAGTTATTGTACGCAATCTTTTTTTTAGCACTTACATCAAAGATTTCTTGTCGAACATTTTTTTACCATTTTGAAATGTGTTATATAAAGTCACTCTCTAAAAAATGCATTCTTTTTCCTCACAGCACCAAGCATTGGAATTACACAAATGAGTTCACCTCAATTTGAAACTCACACATATATTTAACGGAAAAAATTTAAAAACGAATTAGATAAAAAAAAGAAGAAAACATTAAATTTTTGACGGATCATTTTCCAAAAAAAAAATTGAGCTTGTTGATTTTATTCTTCTATCTTTTTTTTCATTTGAAAAAATCATGGACATTTTTTTTCTTCGACGTTTTTGTGGTCACGCCGCTGCTGCTCCAATGGATATGACCCGATTTGATGATGGAAAAAAGAAAAGGCCGTGCGAACACTGAAAGGCAAACGGCAGGCTGGCTGGCTGGCTGCGGTTGTTATTGTACAGAAGTAGGAATGTGAATCGGTCAAGCGAAACTACCAACTACCATTGATCTATCTATGTAATCTATGTATATCTCTCCTTCTGATGTAAAAGAAAGAACACTCCCCTCAAAAAAATTTTACAAAACAAGCGATAATCGTTATCCGCTTTTTGTTCATTTTTTTTTTCAGAATCCATAATAGTAGTTGTTAAAAAGAGAAAGACTTGTCCTGAGGGTGCTGGTTTTTTTTATCAAAGTTATTTTTGAAGTTTGACGTTTTTATTTTTATTGTGAAATTACAAAGAGATAGATATTTTTGGGATTAGGCGATGTTTCATTGATTTAGAAAGATACGACTTTGGCGAACATAGATACTTGTTTTTATAATTTTTCTTTATTGTAAAAAGTCATTATTTTTCCAAAAAGCTTTTATTTTGTTGTGTAATATTCAAAATGAATTATTTTTTATTGCATTATTATTTCGGCTTATTAATTTGCATAAATTTTATTCCATTCATAGGTAAGTTATTTTTTATCCTTTACTTTTCACTCTTTTTTTCTCAATTTTAGTGAAAGCTGCATCTTCCATTAATCCAGCTTTCACAGCTCCATCTTCCGGGCAAAGATATGGTGGAGTGGTGGTACCGTGGTCAGAATATCGTAAAAAATTTGAAAAAGAAAAACAACTTACTAAATTTGATGAGGATGACCCTCAACAACCTATAACATTATTTCTTAAACCACCATTTAAAAACGCTTTTCAACATCAAAGTTTAAATGAAAAAACAGAACTTTTAGAAACACAAAGGTTTGTCTTTTCTTTATTTTTTTAAATAAAATTGAAAGTTATTTTTTTTTGAAAAAAATTGGGTCAATTATGGCGAAAGAGAGCCCTTGAAATGTTTAAACACAATTTAAACAAACAAATAACTTTCATTATTTGATTTTTATTTATTTGTCTAAAAAATCAAAAAATTATCAAAGAAAACCTTTTTTTAGAAATTCGATTGGAAATGAAAGGCCACCACCAAGTTTACCAACAAATCAAATTACATTAAGCAAAAACAATCATGGTATGCCATCGTCTATTAAATCTCCACCTACTTCAAGACCCACAGGATTTAGTTATTCCACAAACACCTACCGGCAATTGATACCAAAAAATAATACATATTCAGCAATGTTTGTTAAACCAAAAAATATTGAGCCTATTAAAAAAATTTTTTATTTTAGTTCAAGGCCCCAAGCAGCTTCATCGGGTCCTTCAGTAACTCATCACCACCATCGAGATGAATTTGCTGGAGCTATGCCACATATGCCCCTAACTAATGGAGTTCCAATAGTTCCAACCACTAATCAACTTCCAGCATCTGCTGCAGCGCAATTTTCTAGACTTGCACCAGCTCCATATTCACCCTTTTCACCTCAAACAGAAAATATTGCAAATTCTATTTTTTCGCAATCTCAATCTCAAGTTCGGTATGCTCCTCAAACATTAGGTGGGGGATCATTTGGACCAATCCCACAAGCCCCGAATTTTGGTAGTGAACTTTTTGGAGGCTTACCAACAGGCGGAAATGGAAATGCTTTAGGTGGATTACCTACTGGAGGCGGAAATAGCATAGCTGAAAATGGTTTAGGCGGATTTAATCCCCTTCAATTTTTATCAGGAGCAAAGGATTCACCCGTGGAACATTTTGCTAAAATAGCTCGAAATTTACTTTCACATGAAAATCAAGAATTATTTGGGAATCTTTTGGGTGCTGCAAAACCTTTAACTCAATCATTAACAAGCAGCGGAAATCATGGCTTTGGAAAGAATATCGGTGCGGCTGAGTTAAGTTCATCTTCGTTATTGTCTTCGTCAGCAACAGCCGCATCAGCCATTGAACCACCACCGGCGACATTAATTGCGTCAAGTGCGTCAAAAGACACTAAAGAAAAAGAAAAGGCAAAAGATTTAGAAGAAGAGGAAGAAAAGAAAAATTTAAGTGAAAGTCAACTTAAAAAATTAAAAGAGCATGCAAAAACGGAGGATGAATTAAGATTATTGAAAGCTGCAATAAGTAATGGTGAATTAGATCCCGATAGTTTTAGGTAAAAAAAATAATAAAAAACTAAAATAAACAAAGTTTTTAGTACTCTGGAACCAAAAATCACTCAAACAAAGGCACCACCAAAATTGATTAAAACCGAGCATCGAGTTTTAGAATGGATTAATCAAAATCGTCCACCATCAAGCGAAAAAGAATCAGCAAATTCGAAGAAAGCTGTAAGCGCTCAAGATTTGCCATATTATGGAAGATATTGTGGAGTATTTGCTGAACAAATAAATACTTCAAGAAATTATGAAATTGGTGGAGCTCTTTGGGCTGTAGATCATCGACATTTTATTGTATCTAAATTCCATTTTAAACCTCAATCAAATTCAGGTAATTATTTCTTAAAATCTGTGAAATGCAAGATTTATTTTTTTAGACAATATCACATTTTGGGCTGGCCCTAAAATAGCTACAGGAAATAGTGCAAGAGATGCATGGCCAAGTAAAAATGGATTTTATTTAAAACCCATTCCAATTGATATTCAAACTTTTTCACGAAAGAAAGCGGAAATAATAAATGCAACCATTCGACATTTTTCTCCACCAATAAATATGCCGATAGCCGAAGCTGAAGTTGACATTGTTACAACATCCAGAAAAAAGAGAGATTTATTTAGCAGAGCATACGAAAAAAATATTCCAATTAATTTTAATGTTAATGCCCATTTTGGTGATAGAAAACCAGTTAAAAGTGAATCATCGTCTGATGGGGATAAAATTTCGATGATTGAAGAAGCTAAAACAACTACAGCATTAGTTTCAAATTCCACAACAACAACAACTTTTGATTTGTCGGCAACCTCGACTCAAGCTCTTTCGACTACAACCACAACAACTTTATCGCCTTCGACAACTACAATGCTAGCAGCATTTAATCAAGATGGAATACCTCCTCTAGAATGGTATGCAGGTTTCCAGCCTATGTTGCTGACATTGCCTGAAGATCAATTAGTTAAACAAACTCATTGGGTTTCAATTTATGATCATAATCGACAAGTAAAATATTTCCAAAAAAACTTAACTTTTGTATTTAAAATAATGATTTTTAGGCTCCTGTTGCAGTGGTATTAATTCCAAATGGAAATGCTTTTCAAATTCCTTCAGCAGTTCAATTGAGGCCATTTACTCCATCAGGAGCATATAAACTCAAATCAGGCCCAATTTATATTAAAGATACAAAAACCATAGAAATTTCTGAATTTTCTCTTAAAACTGAAGGAGTACCGGTTTGGTTTATGATTGGAAAGGAAGTTCTTCCAAATCCTGGCGGTCATATTGTTCCTATTTTTAACAAGTAAATTTTTTTTGAAAGCAAACGAAAGTCAAAAAAAAATTATTTTTAGAGAAACTAATGAATTTGATTGTCAATCTTTACGAGATTATCACAATGAAACTATAACTTTGAGATTACCAGGGGCTTTGGATATTCGAGATGTATTTTGGTTTTCAATATTTTCTATAGTTCCAAAAGCTATGTCACTTTCACATATTTTTTTACCTTATAATGATATGCATTTACCTCCAGATTTAGATGGTAGAGCTGTAAGCAAATAATATTTATTTTTAGGCTTTGATTTTAGACTTTTTTTTATTAAACATTAATTTTTTAGACTCCTATTTGTCAATGGTCATCTGTTCATTAGTAGCTGACGTTGATCACCACAAG
The DNA here is from genome assembly GCA_028622995.1 of Panagrolaimus kolymaensis. NCBI lineage: Eukaryota > Metazoa > Nematoda > Chromadorea > Rhabditida > Panagrolaimidae > Panagrolaimus > Panagrolaimus kolymaensis. The sequence continues at coordinate 194,074 of JAJQJQ010000076.1, forward strand.
CTAGATCTCTCCATTCATTTCTTTCTCCTAATTTTGGCTTTCAAATCGAAAAATTTTAATTAATAAAAATTTCATAAAATAAAATAAAATCCTTGCTTTTAATAAACGTGTGTTTATTTTGCTCATTTTTTCTTTATTTTTATTTTTGTTTTATGTTTGTTTTAATAACTAATAAAAACATCAAGTTTTTAAATATTAAATTACATATATATTATATATATCTCTATAAGCTTACTTCTTCTTTTTTTGACTCAAAACAAAAAAAATATGAAATCGGTTTATTGTACATATATGAAAGCTCTTGCGCATTAAATTTCATAAAAAGGGTTTAGTCTTTCTCCGTCTTCTTCATCGAGGAAAAAAGTATGTATGTGTTTGAGACGACAACAAAAAAAGAAGAAGCAAAAGCTATGAAGAAGAAAGTTTGACTGGGCTTGACTGACCACCACAAAAAAAAGAAGACAACAATGGGATGATATTGCTTTTTGGAGCATCGGCGGCGTGTTTGCAACCAGAGAGTTTCAGCTTTCTCGAAGGTTTAACTTTTCATACAAAAAAGAAAATTTCACAACTTGTTCATTTTTTTTTCTCCACTCAACTTCTATTGCCGCTACTTTTACCATCTGTTATGCATAATTTACTACAATAAATCTTTATTGTACATCGCTTTTTTCTTTCCAGGTTATTACGCGATCGCAATAATTTCTTACTTCCTTCCTTCCTTTTTTCCACTAAATTGAGCCTCCATGTGTTTGTTTCATGGTGAAATTATTACGAGTGCCGAAAAAATAAAATCTCAAACGATCATCTTTGTTTCGTCTTTCGTCTTCTTCCTTTTCTGTCTTTAAAAATCCTTATTTTGAACAATGTGTGAATAAAAAAAAATAACGACGCAACGGGTTGTATTTTGTTGAATAATTCAAATTGAGCTAAAATAATTGTCTTCTTTTTCTTCTTTCATTGAGAAACAAAACAAAAGAAATGACATGATTTTTATTATTATTATTTTGTCTTTTCGTCTTCAAATATTTTTTTAGTATCGGATGATGGTTTTTGAAGGATAGCTTTTTTTATTTGAATTTTTTTTAATCTAAAAAGTTTTTTTTGCTTGCCTTGAAAAATTCTGGTTTGCTTCCTTCCGCAGCTGAAAAAAAAAAATCCAATCAAAACTTCTTCCTCAAAAAATTTTTTTGAAAAAAAAGAAAGAAAAGAAAGATGATTTTCAAAAAAATAAATATCGCAAATAGTATTGTCACCTTGCCTTCTTGATTGTCGTCTTCTTCTTTTTCGTTTTTTAAGTTTTTTCCTTCTTCAACTGTCACTCTCTCACTCACTCATATTTCTTGAAAAAAAGAAAAAAAAGAGTTTGTTTAAGACTTCTCGCGCTCTAAATAAAGCCAAGGTCAAAAATGTTTGCTGATTACTCAATGCATGCTTTAGTGTTGTTAGAAAGAAGAAGAGGTGACCACCACCACCATAACCATTAAAAGGAGTGAAGAAAACAACATTCGGGTCCATCTCTCTCTCATCGGTCATATCGGTATGGCACCAAACCAATTCACTTCATATCTCTCTTTCTAGCCTCCATTTTTTTGAAGGTGGTCGTCGCCGTGGTCATCCTCATTTATCGTCGTGATGATGTATGTTGTTGTTCAAATAGCTGCTTTTAACGGCGCTGTTATTTTTTTTTCTTTTTCTCATACACTTTTTTTTATACATTTGCAGATGGCAGGTAATTGAATCTCATTTCCCATCTTTTTATTTTTATTTTTTTTTGGCTTCAAATTATTTTCTGTTTTCTTCCTTCCGTTTTTTTCCTGGCGGTTGACCCTCTTTTTTTAATTTTTATTTCACTGCTTTGATGATGATTTTTTTTTATACTCTGGTGATTTAACTCTTTTTTATTTTTTAACCTAAAATACCTAATATAAAATCCATTCACTCAAAAATCAAAATCAAAAAATGGATGTCGTCAATCGTGTGGAATCGAATTTGAGAGCTTTTTTTGTTCAGAAAATTATTTTACGGACGAGACGACTAAAAAGTAAGTGAGTAAGGGTACTCATTCCTCTTATGTTTGTGACCATTTATGACGAAACTAAATGAAATGAAACAACAGCAAGAAGCAAGCAGCATTCTTTAACCAACTAACTAACTTATAGTCGTCTCAACAAAAATTTATTTTAGCCAATTTATACAAAAGGTGCGTTTTGCGGAAGAAGAAAAATAATAAGAGATATTTCCTTAAAGAAAAAGAAAGTAAGTAAATTGAATAAACGTTTAAAAATTCGAAGCTCGAGATTACTCTTTTTTTTCTTGCGCGAGGGTCATTGAAATGTAGTATCTTTTCACTAACTTTTTTTCACTCAATTTCATTTAAAATAATTTTTCATCGATCGCCTCAATTTTTTCTTTAAAAAAGTAAGCGAGCCTTTGTTAATCTTTAAGGTTTATGGGTATTTTAAATACCCAACTAAAAAAATTTTTTAATGCTAAAAAAATCAAAGAAAGAAAAATAGGAAAAGTTGATAGGTTGGTGGTTCATGTAACGCTTCCATTTTCATGCAAAAACAAAATAGTCAATCACTCGCGCACGACGACGATGGCCGCTTTTTTATTTTCCCTTTTTGAGTAAAAAAATAAATAAATAAGAGTAACGCTTTTTTTATTTTTATCTGATCATTTTTTTCTTCTTCTTTCTGCTTAGATGATTGTCAAATTTACGACATGACTCGACATGGAGAAATTGATAGGGTTAGAGCGAAAAAAGGACGATGAACCCACCAAACTCAAATATGTCATGGCTAAGCTTATTTTGCCCTCATTTTCCAATTTTTCATTTTTATTTTTATTTCTTAATTTTATGTTTGTATTTGTTTTTCTTGACCATCTTGCTTGAAGATTTTCCAAAAATTTTCTTTAAAAGTATTTTGCATATTTTTTTTTGATTGACAGTTTTTTTGACTTTGAAATTCATCCATTGTTGACCTTGATGCTCAGCATGAGCTTAAAATATTTATTTTTAAAGATTTAATTTGAATCATAACCAATAAATTCCACAAAATTATGGAAAGGCGACCGAATATATTTTTTATTCAAACCTCTTTTCAAGCTTTTTTTATTTGACTCATTTACAATTTGTATTTTTTAAATTTCATTTTTATTTTTTTGGCGTGTAAAACAACCAAATCTTCCAAAAAGAGAGAAGGTGACAATTCTCGACTTCGATGGCAAACATCGTGATCAAACGAGCTTTGAACGGAGACAACCTTTTTGGTGACATCAAAAAATGTCGAAGATCGGATTTGTATTTGTTTTTTGTTTTACTTGAGTAAAAAAAGATCCGGTTCATTTTTTTTATTTATTTACAAAAGAAAAGAAACTAAAAACTTGCCACCAACTAACTTTCTTTTGTTTTTAAGTGTAAGAAGGGTTTTTCTTGCCAATGTTTGGAGACTTGTTACTACCGTTAAATAGGAAAAAATAAGAATAAAAGAAGGTTTTGGGGTTTTGTTTCTTTCTTCTTACTTTTCGCTTTTACGCGCGCGCCGTATGTGTCCTTTCTCTCACTTCATTTTTAAGAGAGTGAGAATTGAAAATTGAATTTTATTCTTTATTATTTTCATAGAGGGTGCCGAAAATATAAAGCACTATCAAGTGGCTTTCTTTTTTTTTTCTTTTTCTTTTGAACAGAAAAAGGATAAATACTTCAACTAAAAGCTTTGGATCATTTTTTTAAACCAAACCCAAAACAATCTTTTTTATTTTAGTAAAAAATTTCACAAAACAAAAATATGTTACATACATAGATTTAAATTATTGTTGATAGATAGATTCTTTCTGATTCGCTTAAATCCCATTAAAATAAACTCCATAAAATGATTCTTAAAAATTTTATAAAAAAGAATTTGTTTTTGGTCTACTTCTCATGGCCTCGAATCAACACATTTTTTTACTTTGCCTTTTTGTCGTCGTCATCATCTTCCGTTTTTTTTTTATTAATAATGTCGTCGATAGAACGAGAGCGTAAAACCGTAAAAAAAATAAAAGATGAACGAATTAACAAATTTATTATATTTTTTTCTATTTTTCTTCATTAGATTTTGATGATGAGTCAGTCAAGAAAGTAATTTTGTTGATTGGCGTCATGCATAATTTTTTTCCTTTTTGATATTGTTGGGAATGCGCGTAAAGAAGAATAAAATAGTTTTGACCATTCATTCCAAGAAAAATAAACGGGACAGTGATGAGCTCTAAGTTTCCTAATCTCGTCCAACCCATCACAAAAGTCAAAGTCACCGATTTTTTCCATGTTTTTAATATTTTTTCTTTTCTTAAAAGGCGGAGTCCTCAAGGCTGGCATTCTTCTTCTTCTTTTTTAATTCTTTCTTCGTTCCATTTGTCACAATAAAGTGAGCGGCAGTTTTTGTCTTAAAAATGCGCGACAGTTGCAGAAACCATGGTCACTTTTTCTTCTCTTCTTTTTTTTATTGTATTGTATTTGACTTGACAATGGCCCCTTTGCTTTGCCTGCGCAAGTAAAAGAAAAAAGAAAGATGAGTTTTTTTATGGGGGTGATGCGTGTTTATTTCTCGGACATGACCGATTCGGTTTTTTTCTTTTTCTTCCTTAAAATCTTAAAAGTCAATGCCTCTTTTGTTTGCGTCAAATAAAAAAATATGTTCCTTAAGTTTTTCAGTTTTTGAATAACTCTTTTTCCATCATTTTTTTTTGATTGAACGTTTTTTGTAAAAAGAAAAAAATATATGGCATTTACAATTATTTTTTTATTCATTTTTCAAAGAAAATGACGACCTTGTTTTTATATTTTTTTTAAACCTTGTTTCTTTCATGTCGCGATCGATCAATTTCTTTTTCTTATTTTTTTTGTAATTTCTTTGATTTCATAAAAATTGATTTTGATCTTCTTTTAGACCCCCTTCTTTCAATGTGGCTACCAACAGTAGCTGTAGCGATTACGCTGCTAACAGGTAATTAATCCCCTTCTAATCTCCCAACAGCATCTTAATTTAAAATAATAATTTTTTTCCAGTCGGCTGCTCAGCATTGGTATTTAATGATTATGATAGCGAATATGGTACATTTGTGGGAGAATTAAGTAATCTTGGAGATGGAGAAGTTCAAGGAAAAGTTTATGTTATTAATGAAACGGCGATACAATTAGTGAATTTTACATATAATGGAAATGGACCAGGTACATATTTATTTTTAACATGATTCTGGAAAAGAGGGTTTAAAAAAATAAAAATAAAATTTTTATTAATCAGATTAAAGCAAGTTGGTTTTATTTCTCGCTTCAAACAATTTTTTTTTGGGCCAAACAAATTTTTAATGTTTGTTGTATGGATTTTTGTCGACTTAAAAAAAGAAAAAACGTCGGCATAAATCAAAGCTTTGTCTATTTTTTTGCTTGCTTTTGCTTTTCTGGGAATCTTCTATTCTTGACCTTCAATTGTCAAAATAATGCTATATACCGCAAAAAAAAAATTGAATGAACCAACAAAAAAAGCTTTTTCTATTCTTGGCTCACGATTTACTCTCTTTTTCTGAAACGAACGAAACGGCTGCCATGCGATTGGTTGTTGTGGCCATCATCTGTCACAAAAAAAAAAAGATAGACTAACAAAAACAAACAGCGAATAAAAACCAGAAGGCTGCTTTTTCGAAGCGGCAAAAATTAGCTGAAAAAAAAATTAAAATAGAAAAAGGAAAACATGGATCAATTTGCACTTGAATGAAAAAAACATAGGGGAAACGGATAATTATAGAAACCAAAATAAAACTTGGGTCAATTTTTCTTTTTTTTTCTTTTTCTTTGAAACAAAAAAATAATTTTAATTAAAAAATTAAAAACAATTTAATAAATTAATAATTTTTGGTATTATTTTGCAGATGTTTATTTTTGGTTGGATCGAACAGAATTACCCACAAAAGAAGGATTAAAAGTGCCATCATTAGAATTTGGTGTGGCACCATTAAAGAAATATGATAATGCTCAAGTAGTTTTGGCTCTTCCAGGGCTTCATAAAGTCACAGCATTTAAAAGTTTTAGTTTGTATTGTTTGAATTTTGATGTAAGTTTTCAAAGGAAAAAAATGTTTTGTTTTTTTGATTTAATGAAAAAAATTATTTGTAGCACAATTTTGGAAGCGTTGAAATCAAAGAAGGCCTCGTGATTCCTCGACCTCAATTTCTTACCAATGAACTTCATGGAAGTCGATACAATGTTGGTTCAGGACCCATTTTGATTATGGATAAAAGAACAATTAAAATCTTTGGATTTACTTTTGATGGGGATAAAGCTCCAGGTAAATTTAATCAGCTAAAATTTTTTTAACAATTCTTTTTTTCCAGATGGTTATTTCTTTGTTGGTCGAGGACCCAATGTCGTTTATGACGCAGGTGTAAAAGTTCCCATTCGTGGACGAGATACTTCCGAAATGATTACAGCCATGAATGAACGATATCGAGGCGGACAAGATATTATTATTGATCTCCCTGAAGAATATGATATCAATCATATTGATTGGTTAGCAATTTATTGTTATAAATTCCGAGTTGATTTTGGACATGTTTCAATTACAAATGTATCACAACGCATTCCACCTTTTATTCCAGCCCAATCAGCTTTTGATGATTTAAAAAATGTTGATGGATGGCAAATTACTACCCTTTTAGGAACACCCAAAAGACATAACTTCACTTTTCAACTTGGTGTTCCTGGTGGTAAACGAGGTTATCAATATATGGCCCATGCTCGACCAGGCACATATGTATGGTATGTCAATGGTTATTTAGCTGACCTTTATCTTCGCCGAAATATTACATATACATTTATTGTTCAAGGAGGCAACGATAAATCAACCACAGATTTTTATAATCCTCTTTACATATCTGATGACCCATTTGGAGGTTATATGAAACTTTCGAATGATGAAAAAGAGGTAAGAAAAAACGAAAAAGGGATTTTCTATGAGAAAGAAAAATGTCTTTGATTTTTAGCAAGTTCACATTATTGCTGGAAATAATCCAGATGACACAACTGGAAATCTATGCATTTGGACTCAAGAAAATCCTGATGATAATGCAGATACATATAATTCTTTCGCTGAATATCGAAATACATTGAAACTAAAATGTGATGAAAATGTTGCACCCGCGGTTTTTACATTCACTCCAAATGCATCCACGCCTGATTTAATTTATTATCAAAGTTACACAAATTATAATATGGGTTATAAAATTCATATCGTGGATGATCTTCCAGAAGATTTGGAAGATTTTGTTGAAGAACCATATCAATATGAAGCATGGCTCAAACATCACAATCTCCAACTTACACCTCGAGGGGCTAATGGCGCATCATCCCAAACTATTGTTTATAATTATTTAGCTTTTATTTTAATGATTATTGCATTTGCCTTTTTATAAATTTTATCAACGAAGAAAAAAAAATACAGTACTTTTAAAGTGCGATTTTATTTGATCTCTTTTTTTGTCTATTTTTTGTTGCGTCAGTTTTCATTAAAATCACTACCAAATACATGTGCTTTTTATTATCTTTTTATTTGTTGACCATTTTCTTATTTTAATTGTATTGCGAAACATTAAAGTTTCATTTTAAATAATGCTAAATAAAACCACAAATAAAAAGCCATATTGGTTCCACAAAAAGTAAGATATCTCTGTTTTTTTAAGAACAAAAACAAAATCAAGCGAACATAAAAAGGTCAAAAAAAAATTAAGGTTGTAGGTTCAATTTTTTTAATAAAACAAATAAATAATAATACTTCAAAGGTAGCTGTTTAAAAATAAATAATTAGAGATATAATTTTTTATGAAATTTTGAGTCAGTTAGTAAAGCAAAACATTCGGCAAAAATCAGTAAGTTTTGTTCGAAAAAAAAGTTTTTGAATTTGTTTGAAAATAGCGACTCTCGAGATGCGTTTTGCATTGCGCGAACAGTTGCCAAAGCTTACATTTGCTTGATTTTGAAACTATTCTCACTTTTTTTCTTTATGCAGCTTTCATCAATCATGTCTCAAATATTGTTATGGAGAGTAAACAGAACATTAATTTCAAGATTATCTACTTATCCATTAGCTTCTTCTATAACAACGTCAAGAACAGCAGCTAGTAAAGCAAAAGTGAGACATCGTGTAGTAAAAGTAAGTTATTTCTTTCGTTCTTGATTTTTATCAACTTTATTTTTTAGGTAGCACATCGTGAAAATTTATCATCTCGAACCACACGCTCTCGATCAATTGATGATTTGGTTATTCCTATGCCAGTAAAAGTAAGGAAATCTGCTGATTCTGCGTTAGCTGATTTTGAAGGAAGTGAATCGGTCAATCGTGATACAGTGTCTATGATCCTTCAAGATTTTTCTAAAAGAGAAACTATTCGAGAACTTGCTGAAGAAAATGGTATATCTCGAAAACTTTTTATGAAAGCTTTTACAAACTTTCGTCAACATTGTATTAACGATATTGATTCATTGGATCCAATGCTGAAGGTTACTTTCTCTGATATTATAAATAAAAGTACGTTTTTTTGAAAGCTTCGTTTCATCTTTGTTATTTTTCAGGTCACAGTGTTGATACTCTTTTTGTATTTTTCCTTGGTCATGCTCGCAAAGTTTATCCGCATTTAGAATCACTAGAAGATTTGAAACTTGTTTCTGATTTGACACAGCCACACAATTGGTATCCTGATGCAAGAAACATTGAAAGAAAGATCATATTTCATGCAGGTTTGTTTTTATCTCCTTACAATATAACAACTAATGTCCATTTTTTAGGTCCAACAAATAGTGGAAAGACGCATGCAGCATTGGAAAGATTCAAGACAGCTAAATCTGGCGTATATTGTGGTCCTCTTCGATTACTTGCTAATGAAATTTTTATGAAAATGAATACAGCTGGTGTGCCTTGTGATTTAGTAACTGGTGAAGAAAGAAGTTTTGCTTTGGACAACATGAACCCATCTGCTCATTTATCGTCTACTGTTGAAATGTTATCGCCACAAATGGAAGTTGAAGTTGCTATTATTGATGAAATTCAAATGGTACGTGATGATCAACGAGGATGGGCTTTTACTCGAGCTTTACTTGGTGCTGCAGCTCATGAAGTATGTTATTTCCTTTCATAATCCATCTTAGGATATTATGAGATTTTCATGGCTACTAAACGGTTATCATCTTTAGGTACATCTTTGCGGTGAAATAGCTGCTGTCAACATGGTTAAACGTCTATTAGATCCTATTGGTGAACATGTGGAAGTGATTGAATATGAAAGACGCTCACCTTTAACAATTAGCACGCATGGACTTGGTGATATTCGACGAGTTGAAGACGGTGATGCAATCGTGTGTTTCTCAAAAAAATCAATCTTTTCTGTGACAAGGCAATTGGAAAAACTTGGTATTAATTCTGCTGTTATTTATGGTGATTTACCACCAGGTGCTAAACTTGCTCAAGCTGCTAAGTTCAATGATCCAAATGATCCTTGTAATGTTCTTGTCGCAACCGATGCTATTGGTATGGGATTGAATCTTAATATTAAACGTGTTATATTCAATACATTGATAAAGCCTCCTCTTGGTGAACTTATTCCAACTTATGCTGCTTTACAAATTGGTGGACGTGCTGGTCGCTATGGTACTACTTATGCCCATGGAAAGGTAATGACAATGCGAAATGAAGATATGGGATTACTAAAGAAAATTCTTGAAAAACCTGTGGAAGAAATCGAGAAAGCTGGAATTGGACCTACTTACGAACAAATTGAAACATTCGCTTATCATTTGCCTCATTTGTCATTTGTTAATCTTCTGGATATCTTTGTTTCTGTTTGCAGCATAAGTGATGATTTCTTTATATGTTCTATTCAACAGACTCGTGATTTAGCTGAACTTATTGATAGCATCAAGCTTCCATTAAGGGTTTGTTCATTTGTGCATTTCATCTTTTCATTCTTGTTTTATAGGATAGATACACATTTTGTCTCGTTCCTATCAAAGCTGTTAAAAGGGTTGTAGCTACATCATTTGTCAAAATTGTTCGAAGATTTTCAACTGGTCAACCTGTTACTTATGAATGGTTCTGTAATATGTTAAATTGGCCTGCAAAACCTGCTCAACAAGTCACTGATTTAGCGAATTTGGAAGAAATATATGATATCATTGAAGCATATCTATGGCTATCATTTAGAATGCCTGATGCTTTCCCTGATGAAGTTTTGGTTCGGGAAATGGAAGGACAAATGGATGATTTGATTCAAGAAGGAGTAGCTCGATTATTAGCTTCTCATGTAGAGTAAATATTTCTAGGACTTTTATAGTATTGTAGTTGTTTTTTTTCTTTTGTTGATTTTGAATAATATTTAGTTGTTATGATAATAAATGAATTATTTTTGAATTTTCTCTCTTTTAACTATTGTGGATCATTATTTTTGGATTGATGATGTTCTGTTTATCGTTGGTTAGGTTTTAGAATCGGTGCATTTCGTTCCAGCTTACGTTGTGATGTTATGTTAATCAACAGTTTATGATACAATACAAATATATGTAATATAACTTTCTGGTTATTCTTACAGTATCACAATATCATGATGAGCAAGGGCATAGCATTGATTACATGCGAGCAGCATTTAAGTGACTAGGCCATCGACGATAAGTCAAGTTTCCATGATAGTTTATACAGGCGGTTGCTTGGCTTGTTGAAGAGGCTGTGGCTCACGGGAAAACTACACATAAATGATTGTTGGAAATGTTTAGGTGGAAATACATATATGTATATTATGTGAATATGTAAAAGTATGAAAGTATGTATCTCTTTTCCCTTGAATTGTTGATTGCTTTTTGCAAAATATATCTAGCAGTTGGCCATATTTATTCCAAAGTAATATGTGACGATTTTTGGGCCTGGGAGGAATACAAAGTAACCCTTCAGTTACTCATACTGGTCGGCTTGCAGCCACTAACCAGTCTTTGACCAAAGATTATACAGTATTCAACCTTTCTATAATTCCCGGAGCAGAGGAGCTTTATATGTTAATATCACTAAAGAAAAGTAATATAACAATGAAACGAAGTGAAATTATTGTAATGCTTGTTTCATTTGGATTGATTGTGTCCATTGTCCTTACAACCACATTTTCTCTATTTCGCGTGTGCTTATAAAGGAAAAAAGCTATTATTTAAAACCAATCATTTTATTGTTTTTAAATATTGAAAACAAAAAATGGGTGAATACTAAATAATGTTAATTTATATTTACAACAACAAAAAAAGAAGAAAGAAACTAAAGAAATTATTCTGTAGTATCTAATTTGACAATTCCATCGTCTTCTTTAACAATTTCTTCATTTGTTTCATTGCCATTTAAAAAACTATCTCCTTTAGTTTTGATGTCATTTACAATTCTGCCTCCTTTTGTTTTGATTTTGGTGATAAGCTCATCAATCCATTTTTTAAGATCTTTAACCATTTTAGTATTATTGAGTTTTTCAAATTTTTCTTTAAGAATTTCCCATAATTGCATAACATATTTATGGAGGGATTCATAATGACGTTTAAGTTGACATTCATTATCGCAATCCTGTAAAGTATTAGGATTAAAAATTGAAAAAATGTGGGGATTAACAACAAACATCTGTTGGAGGTTTAACATCATAAATTTCATTTTTCATATCAGAATCTTGTTTACCACAATCAGTTAAAACTTGGATTTTGTTATATTGCGGCAAAGTGCTGCAATCAAAATTTGGGTTTAATTCAACATCAATGGCCTGAAAATACCTTTTTTAAAGGGTTCAATGCTTATCATGGAACCGCTTACTTGAAGATCAGGAAATTTTTCAAGTAATAAATCTTCACTTGGAAGTACACGAATATCATTATGAGTCATACCAATATAATTGAAACCTCTCAATCGCTTTTCGGGAAGATCCATTCTTTGTCGTTCCCGCTTATTATGGCAGTGAATAGTTTCATCATCGGTATCACATTCACATTCACCCATGCATTTAAAAATATATGAAGAAGTAAAAGCAAAAATTGATAAAAATAAAATAAATCGGAACAACAACATTTTTTTCTCGTTGGTTTTTAATAGATAAAAAAAACGAACTAATTTTTTTTAACAAATCTCTCTCAATTTATATTATAAATATTGCCGAAATTTTTTTCTCTCTCACTTTTTTTTTTGAACAACAGCTGTTGCTGCTTTTACTGCCTGCTGGTCTGCCTTTTTTGTGATGTGAAGTGATGGAGGTCGATAAAGAAAGAAAAAAAGGGAGGAAGGAAGGAAACCTAAACATAATTTTTTTTTGGTGGCTCAACCACCACTATCTCAAATTGCCAATGCCATCATTTGCTTGTTGAGTCACACTTTTTTCTTCATTTTTATAACGAAATAAAAAAGGATTTGCTTTTGATAACGGCCGTCGGGCGGCGATTGCAAGCAATATTTACAAGATGTTTTTTTTTCTCCTTTCCTGTCTGCAATGTTTAGGATCAATTTCAGAGGTCAAAGTCTAATAGTTTTTCAAAACAAAATAGAAGAAAATAATTTATGAAATCGATGGTGGTCCGACAATATGTGTTTGAGCGATGGCAAATTTTCGAGCAAGCAAGCATATGATTTTTTTTTCATCAAACAAAAAATCTTAATCACCAAAGAACCAAAGAGTAAAAAGCATAACAAAATAAATATGAAAAAAGATAATTCCACATATTTTATTTTTTAGAACGAATAACAAATGATAATAAAAAAATAACATTGAATATACAAAGTTTTGCTGAAGAAGGAGGATGGAGGCATCCATATATTTTTAGAGGCAACAACCAGAAAAGGCATCCCAAAAATAGTTAAGATGAAGGAAAAATGAAAACTAAACATGCCATTTGCAAACAACGACGACACAACTTATTTTTGACGGAAGTTTAAAAAGCAAAAGAAAAAAATATAAATAAAATAAAGATGGCGGCTACAACAACTTCAGAAATTTCAGCAACACCGAAGAAGAAAGAAGTTTTGGAGAAAAAGTTGTCTCATCAATTTCGAATAATGTATTTTGTGTATTTTTTTAAAAACCCCTAATTTCTCGCTCGGCTTTGCTTAAATGGTTTTTGGTAACAAAAAAAATTATTAACGCTTGAAAAAATCTTTAATCTAAAAGCTTAAGTCTTTTTTCTTGTTACTCTTGCTTGGTGCTTGTTTGTGTATCATCATCATTTCCCCTTCCATCATCTTCATCTTCTTCATTTTTTTCTTCTTCTCTCGATTAAAAATTATTTGGCTTATTCATTTTTTCTTTCTTTCATCTTCCAAGAAGAAGAAGAAAAACAAAGTTTTTTTTGTTGCATTAACCAAACTTTTTTTGTTTTGTTATTTTAATGTTTTTGATTATCCCTTAATTTTTTTTCCTTTCCCTTCTCCACGTCTATCTCAATTTTTTAAAGTTAAAACAAAAGAATGAATTTTCTTTTTATTTTTTATTTTTCGAAATACATTTAATTTGAGCATCTGAACTCATGTCTGAATTTTATTTTTTATTTTGATGCAATTACTTTCGTCTTCTCCTTCTATTTTTTTTATCCATCTATCATTTGGTTTTCGTTTTATTTATCTTTTTTTTCGTTCATGTTGTTTTTGGAGGATAAGACAAACAAAAAAACACAAAAAGCAATTTGAAGACTTAATCCAAAAAATAGAAAAAATTACGTTGCAAATGAAAAAAGCCTTAATTTTTTTTGTTGTGGTTGTTAGTTTGTTGGAGCCATTTTTAGACGACGACAACGGCACACAAAAAACTTTGCGTTTCATTTTGGTATTATTCATTTATTTATGTTTCGGTTTTTGTCCACTTCCAAAAAAGGAAAATAAAAAAAAACTCAATGGAAAATTTTAGTTTACTTGTATATAGAAAAATTAAGGTTTTTTTATTTCTATTTGGAAAATAAATAAAAAAATTAAATAAATAAATAGAATAGAAAGAAGTTAAAAAGGAAACAATTTTCTTTCATCTTCCTTTTGAAGATTAAAGTCGACGGTTAAAGACTCTTTTCTACCATAATACTACTTTTTTTTATTTGGTCTTTAAAAGGTCAACATCACAAATAAAAATGAAAAAAATGTTAGCCGTTGAAGAAGATGAGATGACGCTTATTTTGATGTTTTTAATCTAAAATGGTTAAGACCCAAAATAAATAAAATTTAATACATATGTATCTCTTTTTTTGATTATTACTTATGCACATATAATTTTTTTTTCATTTCTTCATTTCATTTTTTATAGATAGCTTAGTTGTTGCGACTTTTTATAATTATTATTAACAAAGAAGGATAAAATAAAGGGTAATAGTCGGAAGGCTGTATGCCAATCATTATTTTTTTGGATCCTTCAAACATTAGAGTCATGTATGGAAGAGAAAATACATCCAATATTTTGCTGTTAAAAAATTTTTTTCTTTCATTATTGTCACGGCTGTCATTTTATGCCCTTCTAATACACATATTTTTGTTGGTGCGCGCAAATTGTCAAAAGATGTATCCCCTTTCATTAAGGCGACGATGAAGGCGACTTCTTGACTTAAAAAAAAAGAGATGTTGAAGATGGAAAAGCAACCAACAAACAAAAAATGAGGTTACTTTAGGGTTAGTTAGTTTGTTAGTTAAGAAAGTAAAACATGGAATGCTAAGAAAGTGAAGAAGGAAGAAGAAGTTTCTAGCATTACTACTTCTCTACTCTCACTACCATCATAATTACGATGGAGGACGATGAAAAGTTCATTTAGGGTAGTTGTTTGTTAAAAAAGCATACATATTGCCGTTAAAAGAAAAATATAAGAAATGTTTTATTAACTCACATAGTAAAGAAAGGAGAAAAAAAAATTAGGATTAAGAAATGAGCCTTTATGGTGCTGGTAGAAGTGGTGTAGCGTAGTTAGCTATTTTTAAAGCTTATTCGAAACATAACGGTTGTTTTCAAATTTTCATTTTTTGATAAGACTTCTGTAGCCTGAAAATAAATTCACAAGCTTTTGTCATGTTCTTTGGTTTATTTACACCTGATAAAAGTAAAAAACTTTTCTGTAGGATCTCCAAAACTTTTCTCTCTCGTTTAATTTTTTTCGTAATTTTGCCCTTTAATGATTTTGATTAAAAATACTTTTATAGTCTCATTTTCTCTCAAATTACTTTTAATTTTACTTTTATTTCCTTATATTAATTAATTAATAAAAAATTATAGTATTTCAAACATAAATATTCTAAAATAGATAGCAAAAAACTACCAAATTTGTTAGTTAAAAAAATATGTTTCCTCCTTTTTTGGCAGTGATGTCGTCAAGATTTTTTGTTGTTTGTTATTTTTTTGTCTTTTTTTACTAATTTTTCAAGTGCTGCTATTGCCCTTTCTTTTCTTTCTCTTCCTTTTTTGAGTTTTGTGTTAGAAATGCTTTATTAGTTAGTAGTTACAACACTCTTTTCAACATATATTTGCTTACTATCACTCACTCTTGTAGTTTTTAAGGACACGACGACTATATGTTCCTCCTCTTTCTTTTTTGTAATAGGAATGTATCTTTTCGATAATTTATGTCCCATAGGAATTTGAATGAGTATATCATTGAAATGTATGTATATTTTTATTTTTTCATTTTCTTAGAATAGATTTCTTTTTTTTGTGTGTACATTTTTTGAATGTCAATAACTTAGAGATTTCGATTTTGCCAAAATTATTAGCAAACTTTTTTTTTATTGTTGTCGCCATATTTGTTTTTTAACTTCTTCATTTTTTTGTTTTTTTGAGTAGGAGTAAAAAATCCATGCATTCCTAAAAAAATAAAAAAATAAAAGTTTGCAGCAGCTAACAAAGTTAAGAAAAAGAAAAAAAAGTTAGTTGAAGAGGCAACAAGAAATACGCAGCTTCTTGATTTTTTTTCTCCTTCGTTTTTTTTTTTGGCTAAAAAGTATGGAAGAAAGAAGGCATATACTTCTTTAATTGAAGTAAGTAAAAAAAAGAGAGAATAAGATGTTCCTTTCTTTCGTTAGAAGCAACATAAAAAACCTTATTGAGCCAAACTTTTTTTATGTTTATTGACAGCTAACTTTTTTTTGCTTTTTATTAACATTCAATAAAAATATTATTTTTTCTTACCATCATCATTTTTTTTATTTCTTCGAATTTCTTAGACCTAACTATTTTCGCGCAAAAAAGAAAGAAACGAAAAGGCTTAATTACCATGATTAAGGAGGAGAATATGTTTTTTTAAAAGATGATAGAACAAGAAAAAAAGGCGGAACTTCTACCTCCTACTTTATTTTCCATTTTTCTTGTTATCCCGTTTTTATTTATTTTGATGATCAAAATTTTGATGCTTTAATTTGACATGCTTTTCATTTTTGTGTCCTTGTCTCTTTCATTTTCGAATACCATATTTTCGCTTTTTTTCTGTAAAATTTTATATAGTAATTTTTAATAACTATGTATGTTTTAAAAAATATTAACACAACCCCCGCATTTTATTTTAATTTTATTTGACTTTCATTTTTTTATTCCTTCCCGGATTTTTTAGAAGATGAAAGATTGTAAAAAGAAAAATAGTTTGCAAGTGACATAATAATTTTAGCCAACAAACACCAAAACTAAAAAAAATATATTCTTCTTCTTTTTTTGGTGTACTTTTTTCTTTAAAAATAAAGCAAACAAGTTTGTTGTTTTTTTTAAATTCAAGTAGTAAAAAGATAAGGAACCATGTTTTTTTACGCACACGATGCTCAAAACATAAACTTTTATTTTTTTCAGCAACCTAGCCCCTATTAGAGATTGATAACTTTTATGAATTAATTTTATTAAAAAAATTGCAGACTTCCGTGCTTTATTTAAAAGTTGCTTTGTGTGTCGTCTTCGTTTTATTTTTTGTTTAATAATTGGTACATTAAAAATTGTGAAAAAAAAGAAGTTAATTCATTCTTTATTCATTTTTAGAGAGTATTATTTATTTAATTTTTTAAGTGCAAAAAAATTTATTTCCATTTATATGGCATAATCTACTACTCTTCATTTTTAATTTTGAGTCTTTTTACTTTTTATTATAATTATTTGAAAAAGCGGGTTTATATTACAACGAACGATGGAATTAGACCCACTTCCAGAATGCTTAAATCATAGCTTATGTCGAGAAATACATATTAGAGCTCAAGTAAGTAAAAATTTTGTCAAACTCCAATTTTTTTTGGAAGATATATTATTTTAATTTTTCATTTAGGTGCCTTTAGAATTTGCTTTATATTTATATGGATATTTTATGCCTTTTATTGTTGCTGTTACAGTTGCAAGTAATTCATTTATTGTATTAGTTTTATCTCATCGAAATTTACGAACTCCAACAAATATTGTTTTACTAGCAATGGCTGTGACAGAATTACTCACTGGATTGTCTTGTTTGCCATGGCTGCTGTATTATTATACTTTTGATGGTAAGAATTGCATATTTATTTTTGTCACCTGACAATAAAATTAAAATAAATGTTTATTATTTATGAATTCCATCGTAGTTAGAATTAAAATTCAGATGCATTTTTCTAATATTAAATTGTAATTTCATAGTAAAAAAGTAAAAGTTTACCCCACAATTAAAATTTAACAAGATCTTTAAATTTTCTAAGAAAAATAGAGGTGTGTGATGCTGGAAAGTCTTTTGACATTTTTTGTATTCCCAAAGCAGTTTTTCTGACTTTTCAGAACAAATGAGATTTTTAGCTTCCGTGTTTAAAAGTACTTTTTTACTAATAATTTTTTGTTGTAGGCTATAAAACTGATGAACAATATGGTTTACCATCATTTTGGTGTACAATGTTTCCATATATGGCTTCAATATTGCCATCAATATTCCATACAGCAGCCATTTGGTTAACTGTGTATTTAGCAGTTCAACGATATATTTACATTTGTGTGCCAAAACTTGTAAGAAGTTATTGTACGATTCAACGAAGTAAACACGTTAGTTTTTATTATTATTATTATTTCTAATTCTTAAAAATATGAATCATCATTTTGTAGAAGCTTAAAAGATTTAAAGATTTTTAATCATTTTTAAGTATTATTTTTTTATTTTTTTAAGGCCATTGCACTAATATGTATTACATCGGGATGGATTTATGCACCGGAATTATTTGCCACCTATAATTTATCGTATACTTCCGTTCATCCAATTACTAATGGTTCGTTGGATTTTGTTTTTTATTTTGTACTCTTGAGTGAAAAAAAACACACAAACACTTAAACTTTAGTTTTTAAGATGATAATTACTTTATTTTCTGTATGTATATTTTTTAGATATTCGAAGAATATGCCTTCGAGTAAAGACTTCATTTATTCAGTTAGTTGGAAGTAATATATATTACTATATTATTTACGCTTTACATACCCTGATTAGTCATACAGTACCATGCATTTTATTGGTAATATTTACTTGGCGATTAATTGTTGCAATGAGAGAAGCAGATCGTCGACATGCATATCTTACTTCAAATTCCACTTCAAAAAGGCGATTTACTCTCACAGATTCTCCTCCTCCACTATCAAAAAGTCCAAATGGTGATGGACCATCCCAACAACAAGAATTTTCAAGTTCTTCATTAAGAAATTTTAAGCGAGCTTCGCGATTACGTGGAAGCATGAATGAATCTCGTCGAATTCAAGGAATCAAACAAGTAAGTGTTTTTTGTTGTTTTTTATTCGACTTCTAAGATTAATCCATACTATTATCGCTTTTTTTGAGCTTCTTGACTTAATTCTTTGACCTTAAAAAATATAAATAAGAAGTTATTTATATTATATTTTTTTGATATAAATAATTTTGAAATAATAAAAAGGAGATGGCATGGGTTATTTTGTTTACAAAAAATGACTTTTTTGAAGCAAAGACTAAAAAATGGACGTCATAGTCCGAGTCAAAAAAAAAATGAAAAATGCAGCAGACAGCTTTTTATTATAATAGACTTTATTTTTATTTTTAGAATACTCGAATGTTATTGGTTGTGATAATTCTATTTTTAATAACAGAAATTCCGGCAGCAATGATTTTTTCTTTACATGTTAGCACTGTTGCCCTTCAAATAACTTTCATTCAACAGCATTATCATTTACTTAATAAATTATTAATTATCAGGTGCGTAAAATAAAATTAAAATAAAAAATGAATTTTGACTTCAAAATTAAAAAATTTGTTGCCTTTTTTTAGAAATGTTTTAATTGTTATGTCTTATCCATTTCGATTTGCAATATATTGTGGAATGTCTCAACAATTTCGAGAGGTTGTTCGATCAATGTTAACTGAAAAAGTTTTCTTTCCATGCGATAAAAAAGCCAAAGATTTTGGACGTCCAGGTCGCCCTCAACGACCTACAATTGATACAACGCAATTTAGTGATGAACGAAAGTATGTAACTTTTTTTTTTTCACACCTCCTTTTTTAGAGAAGTTTTATTGTTTTTTTCCCATGGTTTATGACATATATTTTTTTCCATTTATAGGAATCAATCAGATGGAGGTGAACCATGGAATAAGCAAAGCAGTGTAAACGATAGTGAACGGCCAAGAGAATCATTCATTCGGGAATCACTTCTTGAAAGTGCCACAGTGCTTCAATCACCAGCAGCGTTTAGTTTAATTAAAGACTAAAAAAACAAACTTTGTTACTTAAATTATTTTTTTGTCATTTTGCTTGATCTCTTTTATTTACAAATTTTATGGGTATATTTTATTGTTTGTTAATAGCTTTTGTTTGGAAGAAATATTTTTTATTGAAAGAATAAAGTTATAATTGTTTTTTATTTCTTTTTTTGCCACAGATGCATCTGTGATTAAAAACACCCGGAGACAAAAAAAAAGAAATCAGATTTTGGATATTAATGCGGAGATCCCTTTAAGCAAAAATAGAAAAAGAAATTAAAGGAACGATTAAAAACATTCAATTCGGCACTTTTTTCCCTTTTTAGCACCTGCGCAATCGCAGCCGTAGCCCATCTTTTTTTTCATAATGTTTTCTTCCCTTTCTTTTCATAAACATTCTTTTCCTGATTGTCCGAAGACAAAAAAATGCAAGATCCTTATGTGCATTGCTCATTTTATGGCACGATTGAGAAGAAAAAAATCATTTTTAGGCGGCGCTAAATAGATAGATTATTGCTGCTGCCTGTTGCTGGTTTGGTTAGTCTAAGGAGAGACATTTGTCTTAAGGTGTTTTATATAAAAAATAAGAGGTTTTGCGCCCTCTTCTTCCAAAACCAAAACCCACTGGCACAGCCGCGTTCATTTTTTTTGGAAGAAAAGAGAACAAGAAAAAAACATTGGCCGAGTGACTGCTCATCCTTTGAATATTTTTTGGGCCATTTTTTATTGTCTTTGCGATTTGCTGCTCTTTAGCCCAAATGGATTTTTGATTAGTCACTGATTAATTTTTTTTCTTCTCCTCACTTTAGATTTTTAAGCGATTTGCTTATTTTTAAGTTTTTGGCTTTTTCACACATTTTTTTCTCGTTTCTGTTTAACTTTCGTTTTGGTCAAAAAATGTGAAACAAAAGAAAGAAAAGAATTGTTTATAAATTGTAACTCTTTTCTGCCAAAAAAAAAGTTACGACTATCCATCCACCAGATGTGCTCCTCTGCCATTCAACATGGCTATTGATCGGATTAAAGCTATCTTTGGCCCAAATCCTTTCACAGTGATTTTTACAAGATGAAGTTTTCTTTTATTTGTTTCTGTGTCATTCCATCCATTATGCGCGCTAAAAAAAATTTTCTTCTTCGTTTATATTTTTATAGAAAAAAGAAATTCCAATAACAAATTTGTAATTTTTCAGCAACTCCAAAAATGCTCAAAACCGGGTTATTGCTGTTCCTCGGAGCGGCATTAGCCGCCGGTATAGTCTTAGTTCCACCAAATAAAAATTTGGCACTTGGAAGGAAAATTCATGCCACATACACTTGTGGTGAAGTTAATGGGCAACCCATCCGAGAAATGTTTTGCACCATTGCAGGTAAAATTTAAAAAATCCTATTAAGAATTAAATGGAAGAAGAAAAATATTTTTAGCAAGTGCCTATTCCCCTCACAACCAATATTCCTACCGAATGACAGAAGATGAAGGCGATAACCCTTTTCGACAAGCAAAAATGGAACAATCTTTTCTTCAGGTTTGTTTGATTTTATTTTTGGCCAAATATCAAAAAGACCAATATGCAAAGGCATTTTTATGAAAAACAAAACAAAAAACACTCTTTCTAAAGAATTTTGTGTTTCTTTTATTCAAACAAGAGCCCTCTTTTTATAGAAAAAAACAAACACGCTTCTTTGTAAAAATTTTATTGTAAGCTAATGACATTTTTTTGCAAACAAAAAGCTATCAAAAAAATGAAATAAATGTCTAAAAAATTGCTACCGTAAACCAAAAAAAAAATGAGAAAAAGAAAAGCACTACAAATTCAAATCAGAGAAAAAAATATATAAAAAAAATGATGTTTTTTAAGGGAGGACAAAATTGTGATTTTTGTGAAGCCAATTCTTCTTATGCTCATCCAGCTTCAAATATGGTTGATGGAAGTCCATCATGGTGGCAAAGTCCTCCACTTTCCCGGGGAATTCAATACAATGAAGTCAATATCACTATCGATCTTGAACAAGAATTTCATGTTGCTTATGTTTGGATTCAAATGGCAAATTCTCCTCGTCCTGGCGCATGGATTTTAGAAAGATCCACTGATTTTGGAGTAACTTATACCCCATGGCAATATTTTGCTGCTTCCCCAGCTGAATGTTCTCGACGCTTTGGAACTGCTTCTTTGAGACCCATCGAATCGGATGATTCCGTAATTTGCACTCATGAATTTTCACAAATTCATCCAATGGAAAATGGAGAAATTGTTATCAACTTGCTTGAACATCGTCCAAGCAAAGATAACTTCAGCAATTCACCCACACTTCAAAACTTTGCTCGAGCAACAAATGTTCGACTTCGACTTATTAAAACTAAAACTCTGCAAGGCCATTTAATGGATCTCAATGAAAACAATGATCCTACTGTAACTCGACGATATTATTATGCCGTCAAAGAAATTTATATGGGTGGTCGATGTGTTTGTAATGGCCATGCAGATTCTTGCGATGTCACCGATGTAAATCGACCTCGAACTTGGCTATGTCGTTGTGATCATAATACTTGCGGGGATAGTTGTGATAAATGTTGTCCAGGATTTGAACAGAAAAAATGGCAAGGCGCTACCGAGGGTCATGAATTTACTTGTGAACCTTGTAACTGTCATGGACATTCAGGTTCATGCGTTTACGAAGAAGAACTGGATGAAAAAAATTTGTCCCTTGACATTCATGGAAATTATAATGGTGGTGGAAGATGTTTGGAATGCCGACATAATACTAAAGGAATAAATTGTAATGAATGCTCGGATGGATTTTATCGACCTGAAGGAAAATATTGGAATGAAACCGATGTTTGTCAATCATGTGTTTGTGATCCAACAAAACATAATGGAAAATGCGCTGAAATAACGGGCAAGTGTGAATGTTTGCCTCAATTCACAGGAGAAAATTGTGATCAATGCGCCCCTGGCTATTATGATCCACCAACATGCAAGCCATGCCAATGCAACGTTAATGGAACAGATGGAGAAGTTTGTTTAGCTCCCGATGAACAATGCCCATGCAAAAATAATTTTGCTGGACAATTTTGTGATCAATGTGCTTCTGGATATACTAATATTACCGCTGGTTGCATTGCTTGCACTTGTGATGATACAGGTTCAAGAAATCAAGAATGTGATAAAATTTCTGGGCAATGTGAATGCAAACAAAATTTTGGTGGAAAATCTTGTGAAACTTGCGCTAAAGGTTATTACAATCATCCAACTTGTGATTTTTGCGATTGTGATCCAAGTGGAACTGAAGGCGAAGTTTGTGATATCGAAAGTGGACAATGTTTATGCAAGCCTGGATTTGCTGGAAAACGATGTGATCAATGTGACGCCAATCACTATGGATATCCTAATTGTCGACCATGCAGCTGCGATAGCTCTGGCTCCAAAAATACTACATGTAATTTAAAAACTGGAGAATGTCCATGTCATACAAATTTTACTGGACGAACTTGTGATAAATGCGCTGCTGGATTTTATAATTATCCTAAATGTCTTGCATGTGATTGTGTTTTATCTGGAGCTAAAGGTCTTACGTGTGATAATGATGGACAGGTAAACTTAATCATATTTTAAAAAATAAATTTTACCTAAAATTAAAACTTTAGTGTTACTGTAAACAAAATTTTGTTGGAAAACATTGTGATAAATGCAAGCCAAACTTTTACAACTTCCCAATTTGTGAAGAATGTAACTGCAATCCAAATGGTGTAGCTGCATCTTTTGCTGGTTGTGATAAAGTTGCCCCAGGCGAACTTTGTACTTGTAAAGACAACGTCATCGGTCGAACTTGTAATCAATGTAAACCCACATTTTGGGATTTACAATATTACCATGATAAAGGTTGCGTGGATTGCGCATGTAATATGACTGGCACAGTTTCATTGCTAAACTTCTGTGACCAACAAACTGGGCAATGTTCATGCAAGCGATATGTTCAAGGACAAAAATGTGATCATTGTGCAGATGGATTTTATCAACTTGGAGTTAACAATCATGTTGGATGTGAACCTTGCGATTGTGATATTGGAGGTTCTGTTGGACAAATGTGTAATATGAATACTGGACAATGTCGTTGCCGTCCCCGAGTTGAAGGAATAAAATGTAACGAAACCATTAAAGACCATTATTTCCCAACTTTATGGCACATGAAGGTAAATTTTAAGTTCGAATTAATTTTTTTTTTACTTAAAGCTTTGTTTTTTTAGTATGAAGCTGAGGAAGCCCGACTTCCCGATAAAAACCAAGTTCGATATGCAATTGACGCCGAACAATTCCCTGATTTTTCATGGAAAGGTTTCACCGTTTTTTCACCCATTCAAAATAAAATTTACATTGATGTTGATGTTCGAAAATCATCTGTTTACAAATTACTTTTGCATTATTTAAATCCCACTCCGGTGCCCATAGATCTTGAAATTTCTGTATCTCCTGTTGATACTACTACAGCTGACTTCCAACAAAATGTAACTACAACTTTACCCGTAGCTGAAGGCCCATCATCAGTGATAATCAATGATCCAACAAAATCGTTTGTGCTTAATCCAGGTCGTTGGAGAATCACCTTTGAAACACAAAAACGGCTATTTTTGGTAAATTTAAATATTAGGAAAAAAAGATTCTTTAAAAATAAATTTTTTTAGGATTACATAGTTTTACTTCCAGCGGAATATTATGATGCATCAATTTTATCAGAAAAAGTTTATAAACCATGTTTAGCTAAACAAGATCAAAATGAATTATGCATCGATCTTCTTTATCCTCCACTTCCAACTGCTCAAAGAGTTGATACTTCAAACTCAGAAAATTTCCAAAATGTTGATAAAACTGGAAATAAAGAACAATTACCAACTATGAGCGTGGATGATTTACCTGAAACTATTGGACAAGCAATTTTAGTTGAAAGTGGAAATGCCACAAAGGTGATTGAAATAGAAATCCCTGTACCAGAAGATGGAACATATTATGCCATTTTGGAATATTATAATCCCGAACCTTTTAATGCTCCATTAAAAGTTAAAGTAACTCAAAATGAAAATACTGCTGCTGATGGTTTAATTGCATTAAATTATTGCCCTTATGCGTAAGCTAAATTTATTTTACTAAAAACTTTGACTTCATTTATTTTTTCAGCGGTTTCTGTCGAGAACTTTTAACAGCAGATGGTAAAGCTGCTTTACTTGGTCTTCAAGCAAGCCCTCCCAATGCTGTTGCAACCATTACCGTTCGACCTGGTCATCATTTTGGCATCGTTGCTATAAATTTGGTTAAAGAAGATAATTGGAATAATGATTATTTAAAGCAATATGAAGTATGCATTCGACGAAATGGACAATGCGAAGGCCTTTATTATCCTCCGCCACCAAATTCAATCATCACTGAAGCTGAAAGTGGAAGAAATGCAAATAATAGCATTTCGGGCGATAAACTTCCATTCAATATTGCTAATGATAAAAGTGTTCAACTTATGTCACTTGATAATGTTCAAAGCACTTTGGAAATATCGGGAGTGGTTACAGTTCCCGGGCAATATATTTTCCTCATTCATTATTACAACCCTGATAATACACCTTTAAATCTCGATATTATGGTTCAAAACGATCGATTTGCTGATGCCGACTTCCAATATTGCCCCACCGTAACTGGATGCAGAACTGTTGTGTTTGATAAACAAACATCAAACAATAATCAATTTTATATTGAAGATAAATATTCTTTGATAATTTATTACAATCAAAATCAAAAAGGTCCAATTTACATTGATTCTGTAACAGCCATTCCCCAACATTATTTCCGTGAAAGCATCGTCAAGCCACTTCCGATTTACAAATCCAACGAATTTTATGAGCAATGTTCAGCGAATCATTTTGAAAATCATCCTTCAAATGCTTCAGATTTTTGTCAACAAAAGATTTTCTCTTTAGCCATTGACTTTAATAATGGAGCCCTTTCATGTGGCTGCAATCCACATGGATCAGTGGATTTTTGTTGTGAAGATTATGGAGGCCAATGTAAATGCAAACAAAATATTATTGGACGCATGTGTGATCGATGCGCTCCAGGACATTATAATTTCCCTAATTGTATGAAATGCAAATGTGGTCCCAATCAACAATGCGATGAACGAACTGGTCAATGTTTCTGTCCTTTGCATGTTGAAGGAATAAATTGTGATAAATGTGTTCCATCTGGATTTGGTTATGATCCACTTATTGGTTGCCAACTTTGTGGTTGTAATCCTTCGGGTTCATACAATGGTGAACTTCGATGTGATGCAAATAATGGCCAATGCCTTTGTAAAGCTAATGTCGGTGGTCGCCAATGTGATCGATGCTTACCAGGATATTATGGCTTCCCACATTGTTATCCATGTCAATGTAATATTGAAGGTACAACAGAAGCCATTTGTGATGAAACTAGCGCTCAATGTATTTGTAAGAAAAATGTCCAGGGAGCTACTTGCGATCAATGTGTAGCTGGAACATTTTTCCTTCGAGGTGCAGATGCTGATGGTTGTTCAGATTGTTTCTGTTTTGACGTAACCGATCGCTGCACTTCTTCAACTTTACCCGTAAATATTGTAAATTTCGATGATCAATCTTGGACCACTGATGACCCAACTGGAAAAATTAATGGCTTCCAAGGAGTTATTACTTACGCTTCTTCCGGTGAAGCTCCAGAAAATGTTTATTTTGTTCATAAAAATATGAATAACAAAGATTATACAACTTCTTATGGCCTTTCAATTTCTTTTATCGTTGCTAGTTTCAAATCGGATGATACTTCCGATAAAAGCAATTCAGCTGATGTCAAACTTATTTCTGGAGATAATATTATTGAATATTGGGCTGCTGAACAACCTTATGACCCATCTCAACGTTTCACGGTTAAAGTTCCATTGCTTCCTGATGTATGGTTACTTCCAACTGGAGAACCAGCTTCTAGAGCAAAAATGATGACAATCCTTAAAAATTTGACTTCCATCGAAGTTAAAGCTTCATATTATGCAAAACCTATGAAAGCAATCATGGAACAATTTGAAATTGAAGTTGGCGGTGGAAATGTTCCTAGTCCCGTTGTTGCATCATCCGTGGAAGTTTGTCAATGTCCTCCACCATATACTGGAAATTCATGCCAATTTTGTGCATCTGGTTATTATCGAGTAAAATCTGAAAGCTCCTTTGGAACTTCTTGCGTTCCATGTAATTGTCATGGACATACTGGAACTTGTGATCCCGATACTGGTATTTGTGAAAATTGCCAACATAATACCGTTGGACAACATTGTGAAAGTTGTATGGAAGGGTTTTATGGAAATTCCACCACTGGAAGCCCTTATGCTTGTCTTGCATGTGCTTGCCCCCATGCAACACCAACAAATAACTTTGCTCTTTCTTGTGAAGTTTCTGAAACAGGCATTCTTCAATCATGTAACTGTAAACCTGGATTCACTGGAGATCGATGTGAAATTTGTGATGTTGGATTTTATGGTGATCCTCTCACATATGCTGGAACATGTGATCCATGTTTCTGTAACAATAATAACAATTTAACCGAATATGGCTCTTGCAATCCTCAAACGGGTGATTGTGCTCAATGCAAATTTAACACCGATGGACAATCATGTCAAATTTGTAAGCCATGGTATTTTGGAGATGCGGTCATGACTAAAAATTGCACTGAATGCTCTTGTAATCATTGTGGAAGTTATAATTGCGACAATCTTTCTGGTTCATGCAATTGTCAACCTTATGTTGAAGGAGAAAATTGTGATAAATGCGTGGTAAGAAAAAGAATTTTTTATTTTAACTAAAAATATTAATTTTTTTCTATAATTAAAGGAAAATGCATGGGGTTTTGATTCATGCCAAGGTTGTCGAATGTGTGAATGCGGTACAGCAGCTTCCAATGCCCAATGTGATTTAAAAACTGGACAATGTGCTTGCATGCCAGGAGCTGATGGATTGCGATGTGAAAATTGCAAACATGGCTTTTGGAATTATGGGCCTGAAGGATGTCAAAGTAAAAAAATATAAAATGAATAAATTTTCGAAAATAATAGTAAAATTTTAGAATGCGATTGTGAAGCTGATTTATCCATGGGAACTGTTTGTGATGTTCAAACTGGACAATGTCACTGTGAGGAAGGAGCTACAGGATCTCGATGTGATTCATGCCTTGATGGATTTCTTCGAATTCCAACACTTGGCTGCAGACGTAAGCAAAAATTTTTGCAAATTTCCCTGTTAAAAATATATTTTTAGAATGTGATGAATGTGTATTTGCCCTTAATACCGAGCTTGATGGCTTGTTCATTACTTCAGAAGCCCTCAATACAACTTTATCAAATGTATCAAGCGTTGCTCTAACTGGTGCTCGACTTCATAAAATTAATAAAAACATTGAAAAATACAAACCTCAACTTCAACTCATCATCGATCACAAAGATGAAAATTCAGATATGAATAAATTTGCTTCCATGTTTGAAAAAGCCCTCGATGAAGCATCCAGCATTGATATTCATGCCACTCGCCTTCAAGCTCAACTTCAAAATATGGATGGTTCCCTTAAAAATGCTAGCAATTCAGTGAAACGATTACAAAGCGATTCCCAAGATCTTTATAGCACCACTAAATGGGTTGTACATGGAATTGAACTTATGTCAAGCGAATTCCAGCGACGCCCTCGCATTCAAGATAAAGAACATTTTATTGCGGAAGGTGAAAAACTTTTGGATCAAATTAAAAATAGCACATTTGATTCAAAATTAGCACAAATTCAAGAAACATTTGATGAAAGTTTAAAACTTCGAGATCAACTCATGAATTGGAAAGTCAATAGCAGCCAACAAAACGATGAAGTTGAAGAACTTAAAAAGCGAATCATGGATTTAAAAAATATTAGCAAAGAATTTGAACGAGAACTTCATGGAATTAAAAAAACAACCACCGAAGCTAATAGACTCATAAACAATTTGCCTTTCTTCCAATTAAATGCTTTGATTAATGGAATTGAAAAAGATACTCATGCTATTCAAGAATTAATTGATGTTCATGAAGAAAGCAATCGAAAATATGCTGAAATTGAAAACCAACTTCGCGAACTTAATGATGTTCTTAAACAACACCTCACCGATCTCACTCAAGGCACTGAAAGCATTAAAGCCACAATGGCTCGTCGACGAAGAAAGAAGCGTTCCATGGAAAAAACCAATGAGCAACTTTTGGAAGATTTGAAGAAAGTTGAACAAAAGGCTAAAGCTTTGATTGGTATTTATGATGCAGCTAAACTTGAATCCAAAAACTTCGTGGATGCCACTCATATTTATGAAGATCTCCTCGCAACTTTAGCTGATGCACAAAATTTATCCACTGAAGCCCTTAAAACATCCCATGATGCTGGAAATGAAGCTCAAGGACTTTCTGATTCAACTGCCAAACTTTTAGAAAAATCTCAAAAATTATCATCAAATGCAAGTGGAACACTTAAAAGTGAAGCTAACGATCTCATCGAAAGAAAAAATAAACTTGATGATCGATTAAAAAATCTTGTTGCTAATCTTGAACGTCTTAATTCAACTATTGCTGGAACTGGAGTTTATTCAGAACAAAAGTTTGAAGATGTTTTGCAACAAATGAATGAGGCTGATGAAAAATTAACTCAAATCAATTCAACCACGAATGAAATATCTCCTAAAATTGAAGATCTTTCTGTTCGAGTTAAAACTATGCTTAAAAATGAAAGTGATATTCAATTAGCTTTAACCAGTTCGAAATCAAATTTGGAAAATGCAACAAATTTAATTCCATCTGTGGTTGCAAAACTTCAAGCCCTTGATGAACGCCTAAATAACAGCGAAAAAGTTATGAATGAATATTCTGCAAAAATTGCAAAATTAAAAGAAAAAATTGCCCTTGCAAGAGATAAAACAAATATGATTAAATTGAGCGCACATTTTGAACCATCAAGTCACTTGGAATTGCCATTATGTCAAAAAGCCAATGATGTCTCTCTTTACACCGATATTCGACTCTTCTTCCGAACTCCTCGAAACACTGGAACTCTTTTATATATTGGTAATGAAGATCGAAATAATAATTCTGAATACATTAGCCTCGAAATTAATCAAAATAAACCAAAATTAATTATGAATTTGGGTAAAGGTCCTATCACCGCTGTTTTACCAACGTGAGTTTCTTTTTTTAGTTTTATAAAAACTAAGTTTCAATGAAAATATTTTTAGCGAAGTTAATGACAATCAATGGCGAGAATTAATTGTTCGTCGAGCTGCAGGTCATGTAGTTTTTGAAATTTCTAAACCCCTTAGTGATGAAATTGATAAGCACACCGAAGTGAATACCCAAGATGCTAATGCCATACTTAATCTTGATCCTAATTCTCATCGAGTCCTTGTTGGTGGTTTTCCCCAAAACTTCCGGGTACCTTCCACAATTTCTGATCAAACATTCACCGGCGATGTGGATACTTTAAGAATTAATGGAATGTTAATTGGTTTATGGAATGGTAAAAAATCTGGCCATGTCCTTGGTGCTCCACATCGTCCATTGGTTGCTTATGAAGCAAGCGAAGAAAATGCAGTTAGTTTCGATGGAGATGGATATCTTCAAATTGGTGTTGGTTCATGGAATCTTCGAAAGCGAACAACCATCCTTCTTTCATTTATGACTTATTCCCCCGATGGTTTACTTTTCTTTGTCGGCAAAGATGTTAGTTTTTTTTATTTGTTTGCTTAAGTTAATTGACTCTATTGTTTCTTATTCTCTTGTTTTTTTACAGCACGATCAACTTGTTGTTGAACTTACTGGCGGTCGAGTAAGTCTTTCGTTTGATTTGGGATCAGGCGTTGGTAGACTTACGAGCAACAATGAAAATTACAATGATGGAAAATGGCATATTGTTCACATTAATCGTGTTGAACGACAAGCTAAACTTGAAGTGGATGGACTTGATGTAATTGAAGGTGAATCCCCAGGTACTATGTTTGAAATGAGTGTCTCAGATTCCATTTATCTTGGTGGCCTTCCACAAGGTGTTGAAGCGTATGTTTTAAAAATTTCTACCAAAAAATTAGTAAAAACTTTGTAATTTATTTTTTTAGTCGATTTACTGTTCAACCATTCCGTGGATGTTTGAAAAATCTTAAAATTGATTCAGAATATGCAAATCTTGCTCATTCTAAAGCAGCTAAAGGTATACAACCATCATGTCCTTACACCCATGTACGAATTGCTTCAATGATTTCTGAACGAGCTCGAATGACTCTTGGAAAGTTAAATGCAAAAGACAGCTTTGATTTATCCATTCGATTCCGAACTGAACAAACAATCGCTCATATTGTTAGTGTATTGTCGGCCGAAAATGTGAGTTAATCGCTACCTTTTTCTTCTCCCTTTTTTAACTTTTTTGTTTGTTTGCGAAAAGTACTGTATTTAATTTTTTATAGGAAAATGTTTTGCAAGCAATTTATGATAATGGAAAAGTTATTGTTGGAATAAATGGCGATG
Source organism: Panagrolaimus kolymaensis (assembly GCA_028622995.1). NCBI lineage: Eukaryota > Metazoa > Nematoda > Chromadorea > Rhabditida > Panagrolaimidae > Panagrolaimus > Panagrolaimus kolymaensis. Next base: position 225,338 of record JAJQJQ010000076.1, read on the forward strand.
ATGAAAAGGTTGAAGTTCCATTAACGGATGGAAATGATGGAGCATGGCATTATTTAACAATTTCACGAAAATCTGATGAAGTTATTGTTACTTTGGATGATAGTATTTCCCATAAAGGAGCAATCGCAGATTCCAATGATTATTTACCATCTGATTCATTGCAAATTCAATTAGGCAAACATGAAGATGGCAAACATTTTGTTGGATGCATTGCTGATGTTGTTTGGAATGGTGCATTAACCAATTTTGCTACCGTAAGCTTTGCCATATTTTCTATGGAAATTTTTAAAGATTGATTTTTTTAGTATACTGCAAATGAAATAAAATTAACTGAATGCACAATGCAAAATAAATCTGCATTTAATTCCACAGCTATGGCTTCACCAGGACAAAAACCTGTAGATGAAGATGCTAAAGTTCTTCCAACAGAAGAAATTGTCACTACAACCATTGCTCCAAAAACTTCAAGCGTCCCATCACCCGTTAGAAAACCCGATGAATGCGCCCTTTCTCTCACTCCTCATGGGCTTCGTGAAGATTCAGCTGGATTCCGATTTGGCACAGTTAAAGGTTCACGATTAGAATTTGATCGAGCTTCGGGTGATCTTGATAGAAATTTAATTTTCTCTGTTCAATTACGCGCTATCGCAACAAATGGATTTATTTTATTTGTTTCAAATGAAAAACAAACTGATTTTATTACCATGTTTTTAAATAATGGCTTAGTTAATTTCATGTTTGGTCAACCAAGTCATTTTGTAAGTTCCCAAAAATATTTTAAACTTTTAATATAAAATTTATTTGATTTCTAGGTCCACCTTATTAGCTCCACGAGCATGCTTGATAATGAATGGCACACAGTTAAAATTGAACGTGAAGGCAGTGCAGCTGCACTTTATATTGATGGAAATCAAGAAGCCAATAATCGTTCTGAAGGGCTTGAAGATGTTGAAGTTCAACCTCCTCTTTTCATTGGTGGTCTCTCACAGGAATCTGTTCCAATTCGATCTAAAATCTTTAACAACAGAAAAGATTTGGTGAGAAAAATTTTTTTAGCTTTAGAAAAACTTGTTTTTAATTTTGCTTTTTGCAGCCAATTCGAAGTGAATTTGGTGGATGCTTGAGAGATTTTAAAATTAATGGAAAAAAATTCGATAATGCCGCCCGTGAATTCGGTGTAGTTCCATGTTCAGAAGTAAAAGAATCAGGTTTATACTTTGGAAAAGAAGGCGGCTATGCTGTGCTTGAACAAGAATTTGTTTTCACATCAAATTATGCAATTGAAATGGAAATTCGTCCTCGAACCAAAAATGCCCTTTTACTTTCCGTTGGAGTTTTGGAATTTGCATCGGTTCACATTCAAAATGGTAATGTTGTATTTATGATTGATATGGGAAGTGGAACTTATAATGTTTCCGCCATGTTTACTGCTTCCAATTCCATTTGTGATGGACATTGGCATCACATCAAGGTAATCCCCCCAAAAAACTTAACTCGGTTGTAAACAAAAAAAGTTTTTTTAGGTAACAATGAAGAAAAACATTATCACTATTTCCGTTGATCAACGAAGCACCATGACTTTCACCAAAAAGGGTAAAGACGTGGTTGGAAAAGATAAACTTTACTTTGGTGGAGTTCCACGCGGCATGAAAATTCGAAGCCCTATCAAAGCTGAACCATATATTGGATGCGTTCGAAATGTCGCTTATCTTCCAAATGCAAAGAATGATGGCCGAATTGAATATAAAATGGAAAATTTGGTCACTTTTGGTGATGTTATCAAAGATCACTGCCCTCTCAATTAATTAAACATTTTTTTAATAAATATTTTTTTTAAATGCTTTTTTGTAACTTTTTTTTCTTTTTATTTTTAAAATAAAATAAAGTAAATTTTCATAGTTTTTTCTTCGACTGATTTTCTTCTTTGCACAATTCTCGAAAATATGTATCTAATATTTGTGGACTCAACAACGAGCAACAAACAGCAAGCATTCATTTTTTTGACAAGCAAGCAACAAAAGCGTTCCTTCCAATCATTGAAAAATAAAAATAAAAAAGTGCAGTGGATTGCCTCAAGTATATTTCTCGCACAGCAGGTTTTATGTATGTATATATTGAGTAAACTCTCTAACTCTACGGTCATTTAAAAAAAGACAATAATGTAAAAAAAATCATTGTGCCTTTTTTGGTTATATAATACCATATTATTATTATTATTGTTAGTATTTAAGGACAATAAATTAATTGACAACACAATAAAATCTTAATCTCTTTTCCTGGGCTATGGATTAGCATTTAAGGAAGCGATTAGCATTATTAGTCATGATGGCTTTAGAATAAAAAAATAGAGAAGGTGGAGGCGGAAAATACAAGGGTATATTTATTCGATATGTATCATTTGTCAATTAAAAATATATTGAGAATGGTTTAGTTTTTTAGTTTAGGGTCATTAAAGGTACATAGAAAAATATTATTTTATTTTCTTGTAAAAGATGTTTTATTATTTTAGCCGCTCAATTGATTCCTAAATCATCATGAAATCATGAATATCGGAAGTCCGCGTAAATGACTCTCTATATTTTTTTTAAACCAATAAAAACCAATCTGCGACAAAGAAAAAAATAAAGAAGCTATACATCCTTGGTTGTTTTTTTCCATGGTGTCAAAAAAAGTTTTTTTGCGCGAAATGACCTCACAATTTTTTTCTTTCATTGCATTGACTCTTCTTTTTTTCGGCATCGCCAAATACCATTTTAGCACCTTCTAAATTTCTAAAGACCTACAAATTTTCTTAAAAGTTTTAAACAAAAGCGGCTTTTATTTTTGAAAAGGAGACAAACCATGACTTAAGTTTTTTCTAACCTTCCCTTTAATGGTGTTAAAAGGTGGCGAAAGCAACACAAAAAAACAATAGGCATTACAACAGATTTCTTGGGAAAAGCGGAAAATAAAAGCCAAAAAAATAGTTTAGACTGTTTCAAAAAAATAAATAAACAGAAGTTGCAAAATGTTTAATTTTTCTTTACCTTTTGTAAATCTTCCACTTGTCTTCGTCGGCGGCAAAAGAAAAAAAAATGAGGAGTGTCCTCAGATTTTTTTATTTCTGGTAAAGCGTTAAAAAGCCTTTACATTTTTACCTTTTCCTTTCATTTTTTTTTATGAAAAGGAAAATAAAGCCACTTATAATTGTGAAAAATCACCTTTATTTTATTTTTTTTTATTATTGCTGAACATGTGCCATCTTCTTTTTTGTTTCTTCGAAAAAACATTCGCAATTCTATTTTTCTTCTTTTTTCGAGAGAAGTAGAAGAGATATTAATCCTTTTTTTAGTCGCGCAACAACATGGCTTTTGATTGTTGCTTTTGCTGCTTCTGTTGTTATGTTATGTTGTTTTTTTTATTGTGGCCGAAAAAAATGAAAAGCAAAGTGATTTGTATTTTTTTCGTTTCTTGTTGTTGCCGACACCTTTTCCTTTTTTTACTCTTCCATGTTGTTTTGTTTTTCAATTGCCTTTTTTAAAAGTAATTTGCGGATTACCAATCTTTTTTTATCTTTCTTGAAATATGATTCTATTAAAATTTCTATCTGAAACAGTTAGTTTTAAAAGAAATGAAAAAAAGAGCTGTGAAAAAACATTTCGGCATCTTTCCTTTTTTATTTCTTCTTCTGTATATAAAAATCCCTAATCTCAAAATTAGCAAATCTTCCATTTTTTCTCCATCAAAAAAAAATGATGGCGGCTGTGCAAAAATTTGTTTCTATTTTTTTCTTCTTCTTTTGTTTCATATCACATTTTTGCCGCTTTTATTTTAGCTTTGTTCTTTCTAATGAGAAACGGAAAGGCAAAGCCAAAAAGTTAGTGCTACTACCAACACACTTGCTTATATCTCTGGAAGAATGATTGGTAGAAAAATGATTGATGATTATTTTTTTGGCGATTTTATGACCATGTTAAACAAGAGATTTTAATTGACAGATCTTCTAGTTTTATTCTTTTGCAGAAAATTTTACGGTAGTTTTTTTTTCTTTTAGTTTTATTTCTACGTAAAAATATTTCTTTAAGTTGCACTTTTTTAAACTAAAGAAAAATTTATTGCGTGATAACCTCTTAACTAAAATGCCAAAATTAACTAAGGACAGTTTATTTTTTTCTCCCAAAAAAAAACACGGATTAATTGAATCCTTGCAATCTTTGTTCCATTTTTACTATGAAATTTTTTTCTTTCTTGGTTTACTATTTTTATTTTTTTCCAAAAATAAACTTTTTCCTCCTCCCCAAATAGTTTCTAATAAAAAAAATTTCTAAATCCTTTTTAATCTCTACCTTCTTTTCTTCCACCCTCAGAGGTTGAGTTTGTACCCTTGCAATTGATAGGCCTATTGTTTACCGATTAGTAAAGAAAAAAAAGAAAAGAAATTTGCCTTTCTTTTTCAATAAAAATTATTGTTATTATTATTATTTCCGTTGGTCTTCGTCGTCCAACAGGTGACTGAAATGAAACTATTCTTTTCAAAATTATGATGTGTTCCAATTTTCTACATTTGTCGTCGTCGTCGTTGTCCACCAATTTCTTTGTCGTCCACCAAATAAAAAAGAAAGAAGAAGAACTTATTGAAGGTAAATTTTTTTTATTGTTTCGGCTTTTTGATTGCAATTGTGTCTTCTTCGTAGCTGCTTTTCTCTGACATGTCACCTTAAAGATGAACCCTCTGTTGGCCCTCTTTTTTTACTTGCTTGCTGACTCTCTCAAATCCACCACCTTCCTTTTCTTTTTCTTTTTTTATACAGTATACCTCAGGAGGAGCTATTAAGCGATCGTCAATTGGTTCACTCTTTTTATTTCTTTGAATTTTTTGAGTGCCCCGCCTTTTTTCCTTTTCCCACACTATTATTTTGCTTTGCTTTTTCTTTCTTATGTTTGTGTCAAATATACCAGCCGAAATACGACAACAACATAAATTAACTACTTGCTTCTTACCATAAACATTAAGAGCAAGATTTTGCCCCAAATAAATTTTTATAAACTTCTTTTTTTATACATACATATTATTTATAATAAATATATTAAACTCCGCCCTTTTTTTGTTCAAATGAAATTATATTTTTTTGTATGCCCAATTTGTCAATTTTCTTTTTCGATTATTATTATTATCGTATAAACTATCAACACAAAAAATTTTACATTTATAAATAAAATAGTTTATTTCTTTTTCTTTCTTTTATTTTTTGTGTGCTAGTTTTTACAAAATATTGTCAAAATTTTGAGTACTTTTGTCGCGAGAATTTTTTCAAGTGCTTTAACGCAAACTTAAAAATAAAAAGATAAAAATCTTTGTTACTTTTTTAGAATCACTCGAGCTTCATTTTATTGTTTTCAATCAACTCTTATTTGCTGAATTACAGTAATCAACAAAGGGAGAAAAAATGGCTGCAAAATTTAGTATTAATGATATTTGCCCTGGTTTGATAAATGCAAATTTTGATATTAAAAGTAAGTTGCTTTTTTAATACCATTTTTTGCCAAACAAAATTCTTGATTTTTATGACCTCAAAGTCTTTTTTATTTTCTCGCTTATTTGCTATTTTTTGTTTTTGCTTAATTCAATATTTCATTATTATGCAAAAAAATAAAAATAGTGTGACCATTTGTACTGATAGTTGTAAAAATATAATATAATTAGTTTTTCATTAGCAGCAGTTTGATAGAGTTTATGATTTATGACTTTGACCACTTTTTATTTTTAGGAGGTCATCTCCATAATGATGAAGGTGGTGGTGTTGCATCAACGACACAAAGGGGCCATAAAAGTTTTTGCAATGGTGATGATGGTGACCCAGAGGTGTCATCAAGTGTACAATCTGTTGCATCCTCATCTACCGCATCATCCACAACTTCATCGTTAATTCAATCAAATGATGAAATTGAAGTTGAAAGGCCTCCAAGCAGCGGAGCTGAAATTGAAAGTGAAGAAGGTGATCTTGTTGATGGCGAAGGCGATGTGGAAGTTGAAGGGGGTGGTGATAATTCCGAAGAAGGCAGACCCAGATTCAGTTATAATGCATTAATTGCAATGGCTTTGAGAGAAAGTAAAACTGGAAAATTAACTTTAAATGGCATTTATGACTATATTATGACCAAATATCCTTTTTATCGGTAAGCCCGAAAAAATTTTAGCCCTAAAAAAAAAATATATTTTTTTAGTTCAAATAAAAGAGGCTGGCAAAATAGTATTCGACATAATTTATCTTTAAACAAAATATTCCTCAAAATTCCAAGAAATTATGATGATCCCGGAAAAGGCAATTATTGGACTTTGGATGAATCATATGAAAATGAAATATCTATTGGTGATACCACTGGAAAACTTCGACGACGATCATCCAATAATCGAACTCGATATGATGTATTTAAACAATTTACTAATTCAGCGTTTAATAATCGACATTCGCGGTTTCATCCATTTTCTTCTTCACAACATTTATTACCTCCAAATGCTTTGAATCATTTAACTTCGCAAATGCAACAACATTTTGGAAATTTTCATCAAAATTCTTTATTATTTCCTTCAGCAGCAGCAAATTTTGCCATGGCTGCTGCAGCAGCGGCGGCAGCTAATGCCCTTTCAAATGGTAACAACGGTAATTCCCAGCAATCACAAATGCCGCAAATATCTATGAACCATCAAGGCCTTCAAATACCTCCATCATCATCGATGTCAATGTCAATGCCATCACCATTTCCGCCGTCGGCGGCGATAACAAATTCAACAACAGCTGGTGCGCAACAAATACATCCTTCTCATCATCAACTTCATCAACATCCACTTTTTGTATTTTCACCTTCTATGACTGATGAAATTATGCGGTTATGTATACCAAATAAAGAACAACAACAACCACAAAAACAGTCCATCATTTAATTAATTTATTTTTTAACTTTTAAATTTTCATTTTTTGCATGTATACATTTTTTTCTTGTTGCCTTTTTTATTCATATTTTTGAGCTTTAATGTACTAATAAAAGTTAAAGCCCAAAATCATGAAGAAAATTATTTTATTAATTATGTTGTAAATGAGCTTATATTAAATGTCGCACAAAACATACTTTTTTATGCTTTCGCCTTTGCCAATGCCAATAAATTTTTATATTAATTTTTAAAAAATAAATAAATAAAAACACAATAAACAAAAATAATATTTTTATTTATAATAAAATATCTTTGCATTTTATTGGCGATAAAAATATTTAAAAAAGAAGAGAGAAGGGTAAATTATTTACAAAGCAACTTTTGGCACTTTTTTTTTGTTTTTCTCGGTTTCAAGTATCAAATAAAATTAATTTGATATCTTCTTTCTATCTATTTTTTTTTAAACGGGATTAAAGGATTTTGTATAAAGCAAATGCCAACAGAAAAACAGTAGTGCCGCAGTTTTTTTCTCCACAAATGTTTTGAACTTGAGTTGATTCCTTTCTTTCTTTTTTTACTTTTGTCATTGCCGCCACAAACAGTTTTGATTGAACTTTTGTTTTTTTCCTTTCTTTCCAATCTAAACAGGCATCATCATCAACAGACAAAAAAATTGCTTATGTATATTTTTTCTTGCTTTTTTGACTTTGCACTTTTTTCTTTATATAAATTGTTATGGTAAACAAAACAGCGATTAACGCCTTTCTCATTTCTCACACTCTATATATGACCAGATTCCTCCATCTTACCGACCCAATTCCCAATTTTTTTGATATAAACATTTATAAAGGCTTAAATTGGCATTGCGCAAAGAAAGTTTTTGCTTGCATTTTTTCTATTTTTCTCGCCTGCTTTTTTAAGTATAAACTAAAAAAAATTTGCGGGAAAAATGACAACAACATCGAAGATGAAATAAATAAAATTATTTTATAAGCTTTTTTATAAAAAAAAAAAAAGAAAAAAAAAGAAACAGAAACAATTGTTTACAGTAATCCTTCCACTTTTTTTTCGAGGCAGCCAAGAAATAAAATAACAGAAAAATATTTCTTAACATTCATGTTTGTGGGGAAAACTTTTACGAAAAAATGCGTATGTTATGTGAAAATAGAAAGTTAAAACGAAGAAAAAAAAAGTATGATTAGCAAAATATTTTAACAACAAAAATTATGATTGACAAGAAATAAAGGTAAAAATGATGGCAGACAATGAATGAAGCAGGCATTAAAATTGTCGATGTCAAATCAATCAGAAAAGTAAAAAAGGAAAGAAATTTTTAAAAGCAAAGGTAGTAGATGAGCACCTGGCATTTTTCCCTTTATTTTATTTAGTTTTATTTGTGGTATGTTTTCAACTCAAAAATCATAAGCAAAGAAAAAGATTTTGCAACAACTCTCAAACAATTTCTTGAAAATAAATTTATTTTGCAACTCTACTACCGTTGTTGATGTTTTTGAAATATTGCCAAAGAAAAATTTTAAGCTTTCATTTCTACCCTTTCATTAAGGCCACAAAAAATGAGAAACATGAAAACATAACGACACGAAGAGAATGACCTCAGCAGGTGTATCCGAAAAGTAAAGCGGTAATTAAACAGATTGCGTTCCTCCACTTTCAAAAAAAGGATGCCGCCGCTGAATAAGGTTACATGCTGTGCGTGTATTGTATTTTCTAAAAATATATACATTGTAATCAGTATACCGTTTTGACAAATTTTGCATAATAACAAAACAAAAAACAAAAGATTGTTTTATTAAAGGAAAATATAATATTTTGGGAAAATGGATTTTCTTCCTTCCAAAAGTTTTTAAAAAGTTTTAGTTGCTAATTTAATAATTTTCAAAGCAAATAATTTTAAGAAAATTACTTCAAGCTTTAATAACAAAGATGAAAGAAATACTTTTCCGAAATCTTCAGAAAAAGTTTCTTCAAATTGGATTTTAAAACTGTCTTTAATTAAGTTGATTAACGGTAAATTTGTTCATGCAAATATTTTTGTTTGTGCGTCCATTTTAAAGCTAAAAACCTTCAGAAACATTTTCTGTTTCTCTAAAAAAAATTATTATGTTATTACGAAACATTTAAAAAAATTGTACATAAAAAATGATTAATTTATTGACCTTTTTTCTTTTGCACTAGCAAATTTTTTCTAATATAAAAATCAGAAACACAAAAGGAAATTATTTTTAATCATCATTTTTTGTTTTAAAATGTTTTCCTTCAATTTTATGTTGTTCTTTGTTCTTTTATTTTATTTTTTTGATTCAAGTTTTTCACTATGGCTTTCGGAAGATGGAATCAAGCTGACACGTTTGAGAGACCATAATTGCAAAAGTTTGGGGTTTTCATGGTTAACTAAAAAAGGGAATACATTTATTCCTCATGAAACGTATTTTTTTTTTCAGTTTAAAATTATATTTGTTATTTTTGAACTATTTTAGTGTGATTCAAACTGATATCAACAAATTTTTTGATAAAAATAATACTTTTTGTTCGGGATATGTTGGAAATCAAGATTGTGAAGCTAAAATTGAAACTAAAAAAGATGAAAAATTGATTAATCAACCTGAATTAACTGAAGCAATAAAAAATGATAAAGGAAAAAATCGTGAAACATGCGAAGTAAGTTTTTGCTTTGAAGCTTTAGATTGAAATTATTTTTTTTAATTCAATTCCCAATTTTTTTTAAGCGAAATAATAGACTTGATTTATTTTTAAAACAAATTTTTGTTTGTTCACGTTTTCCAAAAACTAAAGAAGGCGACGAAGGAATAGAGCCAAATGAAGCCCAGCTGAAATTTTTGAAAGAATACATTCGGCTCATAATATTAAAATATTGCTATGGCTATAAAGTTGTTGTTGAAAAGAAATACTTAAAAAATTTTATTGAATTTTTATTTTTGATTAAAAATATGCCGAGATTAACTGTTTGCAGTCAACTTTCGACTAATACCATTTCGAATGATTGCATTGAAGATGTAAGAAATTTAACTATGATTTTAATATTGTTTCTTGAGCGACCCTGTTTCAGCAAACTGATAACAATGTTGTATCAATGTGCTTTAGCCCCAATCCAAATGACATGTCTGAATCATTTTTTACTCATTTTTATGATCAAATTGATGCAAATCATACCGCAGAAATTGTGCTGGAAATGTTTGAAAAATTAGATCCCAATATGGTAAATAATCTCATTTTTCCTTCTCTTCTTATATCCATAAATATTTTTTTAGCGTGAATCCGCGATGACACCTGGAACTCCTGCTGGTGCCAGCATTGAAGATTTGAAAGAAATTGCTGTTTCTGCCCCAGAAATTAAAACTCAAATCAAGCATCTTGGCGCAATAAATATTCCACTTTCTCGAGAACTAATGATATCAAATTTATTGTTGAATAGTTTTGGAAAAGCTTTGAGAATTGTTCACAAAAAAATAGTGGCTTATTGCCATGGAGGCGAAACAAGAACGATCCACTTAAAACAATTTGACCCTGAATGTTCCGCTGAAGGTTTATGGCTTCGAACACCTTACACTTTGGGAATAACAGATTTTGATGATTTGTTAGTCGTGGAAAATATTAAAACTTGGATCAGATGTTTTTTAATTTTTATTACTTTTTCTGTGAATTTATATACTGTAAACTTTTTTATTGGAAAAATTCATTTTTAGAGAGCATTAATTTTAGTTTATAAATGTTCGAATCTCATCTCCTCGAATGCCTTACATTTCATCAAAGCTTATTCAATTGCTACTTTACTCCAACTTTCTATTTTTATTTGTGGATTTATTCATTATTTATGATAGCATTTATCCCGTCGTTAAACAAGACGATTACATTGATTTTATTGCAATGAAAAATTTTGATGGTGATTTATGGGAAAATGTTACATATTATGTTAATATGGAAACCGTGCAAAATATTCTTTATTATGTAAGTCTTTCACAGTTCTCAGAGAAAAATTTAAATTTGCGTTGCAAAGTTTAAAAGAAAAAAACTTTAATTTTTTTCATTTTGACTCTTTTGTTTTTTTAGCGCTACGACGGCAATAACACGATGATGATAGAGCCAACTCTCAGCTCCACCATGGCTAATATCATCCTAATCATACAAAATGTTTTGCTAAACATTTCAAGAACCTATTCTGCAATTATTTTGCTTTCCATCATGTGTTATGTCCTTTATGAACTTAGAACGGTAAAAAAAATAGCATCCAAACGTTTTAAAAATTTGAATATTTAGTCATTTTGTGGATATTTGAGTAAAAAAGCAGCTCGATGGTTTAAATATTCCATGTGTTTCTGTTTTGTGGTTGTAACTGCTGGCTACATTGTTGCTGGAGTTCTCGAATATTTTGTCATTGATTATATTAATCATGCCACAGAAAAAATGAATCACACAGCGTAGGATATTTATTTTAAACCAAACACTTTTAAATAAAAAATATGTTTTTAGAATTTGCGAACAAGATGCAATAAAATCATATCAAATTAAAATGCATAAATATATGATGACAACATTTTACATTCTCACAAGTTTAGCAACCATTATTCTTTTTGGTTATCATAAATTACAAGAAACTGTAGCTCCCGTGGTTCCATCAAATTTGAGAGAAACAATGAGAAATACTTTGTTGAGTTTATTCTTGGCAACAGTGATTTATATTTTTTCTAATTTCTTTGTTACTTACACCGATTTGAGTTCACTTGGAAGAAGTTCAAAGTTAGAGTTTTTTTTTATTATTTTTTTTGCAGAAAAAAGCTATGTTTTTACAGGAAATTGGATAACGTTCAAATTGCAACTTTAACCACAACTTATCAATGGCTTTATTTGTTATCATTTGCTGATCCCATCATTCATCCAATAATTCTTATTTATCGAATCACAGCAATGAAAATTACCCATCAACGTTTCAAAAAAAGTATGGCCAAATTTAGCTTTTCTCAATTTTTGAAAGATTTAATTATTCGCCTCCATCACAAATTTTACCCGGATAAAAAATTTATGGAACCAAATTACAATCGCTTTGGATCTGGAAACAAAAGAGTTTCAATTGTGCCCGAACCACCCAAAAAGCGATATCGAGTTTACAGCTTTCAAATGGATCAAGATATTAACAGCATGCTTGAAATATTGGAAAAACAAAAAAATTCTCCACATTTGCTTTAATATTTTTAACACTCAAATAAATGTCTTTAAAATTACTAATAAATTTATTATATTTTTTAATTCATTTCTTGCAATAAAAAGCAATGACTTTTTACAAAGAAAATTAAACATAAAATATGTTAGATAATTCTTTTTATTAATGTTTCTCAACATTTTAGCCGCTTTGAATCCCCAAATATTGCAACCTTTTTTTCCAATTTGGCTTTTTTTATACTGACACGTTCTTGTTCTATTACTTCGACCAGATCTTATTCAATATTTTTGTACAAATAAACGGGATAAGCTCCGTAAAAAAATACCAACCTTGACCGATTTTTCCCTATCGCTGTCGATACATGAAAAGAGTTAGACAGTTTGAATGCATTCTATTTAGTCTCACGGTTTTAATAACTTTTATTATTTGGTTTTAAACTTTCTTTTTTTTCAAATTAAAACTATTTAAAGGTTTAATTTAGATCAATGTGCTTTTTATTTCTGATAATCTTCTTCTTTATTAGTAACGCAAAAGCAAATGAAACTTCAAATTTTGGCGATGCTGCAGGTTTGATGAATTTGTGATATTAAACGAATGCATTTATATTTATTTTACAGTGAATTCCAGCGAGCCCTTGACAAAAATAACCAATTATTGCATGTCCACTCTTGAATTTGAAGAATTGTATGGAAATAAATCAAAATTTGGAATGGTCATTTCATTCGCTCGAATATTAATTGATGTGGCGTTAGATCATATTGGAGAGAATGAGCTCCGGATTTATTTTCATTTGAAGCCACAAAAGTTCGACTTTGCTAATGAAGTAGAAGAAGAACCGGAAGATACTTCGAATCGAACTGCGGGATTTTACGAAGCTCTGAAGTATTTTCAATCCATCATATTTATGTTCAATGCAGACTCTTATTTAAAAAACAAATTTTGGCCTGAAGAAATTGACATTGCAGTGGAATTTTTAGACAAAAAGTTTCCTGAAATTCGAAAACTATTCAAAATGAAATATAAAGAAGAGGCCGATATTCACAATTGGCGAGTCTTTGATAAAACTTCGATAGATGAAATGTTTGAAGTTTTAAATCGAACTCGAGCTCAAATCAGTAGAGAAGTACACAAAATGCTTGAACAATCGAGTGATCCATTTCAACGAGGGAAATCCATATGTTCCAAAAAAGGACTTTAGTTTGTTTAAATCCAATTTTAAAAAAGGCTTGTTTTCATTTTTATTAAAAATAAAAATTTCGAGGGAACTTTCGATTGTCATTTTTTTGAATATGAAAGTTTAAGCTTAAGCAAAAGAATTTTGAAAGTATGGGGTAGCTGAAGACGCCGTTAAATTTTGAAGCAAAAAATGCTGATGGTCACGCAAACATGCATGTTTGTTTTTTTCTTTCGAAGAACTCAAATTTAATAATAATAAAAGATATTTAGCGTTTATTTAATAATTTTTGATAGTGATTTGAAGGCTCTGAATTTCGAGATATAAGAAATTGAATTCATTTTTTCTTTAAATTTTTATGTTCAATCGTAACTACTGCTTTAAAAAATTGTCTTAAAACCACTAATAAATTTATTTTAATAAATCGTGTACAACGCATTTTTGCAAATAAAAATCAAAGGCTTTTTTTAGAGAGACAACGAAAAAAACACTGAGTTACTGCTGTGAAATAAAATGTACAATATAAAATAATAAATTTTTCTAACACTTTTTAATCTTATTTGAGTTAACTAAAAACTCATACTTTCTTCTATAAACAAACAAATAAAAAACTAACTAAAATTATTTTGAGCAAGAATTCAGGCAACAAAAAATAGAAAAGAACAACAATCTCGAAAAGCTTTAGAATATTTTTTAGTTTATTTTATTAATCTCTTTTTTAACATGTTCGGGTAAGGCTGAAGAATTTTTTAAAAGATTTCCTTCCGTTGCCAAATAAATAAGCATTTGAGATGCTAAAGGTCTTAGCGAAGCAATGGTCCAATTTGAATTTAGCCATCTTTCAACGGATTCGGTTATTTTAGGTTTATTTGTTGGATCAGGATGAATTGATTTTGCGAAGGAGTGAATTAAAGGGCGAAGTGTGTGGGCCATCAACCAATATCGATAATCTGATTGACTTTGACTTTTTACGTGTCGATCAAAAGCTTGTTCAATTTGATTTGTCATATTTGCGCTAGATGTTGATGATGCTGATGCGGCAGTTTGAGATCGGCAAGTTGAGGGTAAATTGGATTGCAACATTCTGTAAAAAAATATTAGTTAGCTTTTTTTAATAGAAATTTGCATTAAAAAACTTACGCAATTCTTGCATTAGCTTTTTCAATTTTTTCTTTAAACGACACAAGATCTTGCTTCCGACGATCTGATTCTGTTCGCAATGAACGAATAAACAAAGCTGCTCGATTTAAAACTACAGCATTGGTTGGCTTAATTCCCGCTTCTTCAATGGCCGGAATTACACCGGTAAGCATATCGAATCCATCTTTCAAAGCATTTCTTCTATTTTTCTCTGCATTCAAATGCAAAATACGCTTTCGTTCTTCAGGATGCAAGCCTTCTTCAACTTCAGCCCTCGAGGAATTTGCTCGTCGCTTTCGCTTTGGCAACATTTCATCACTTTTATCTCCATTCATATCAGAATCAGAAGCAATTGCATCGGAACTTGAAGTGGATGCAGCTTGATTATAATTTGAAATAGGAGATGACCTCGACGAAATATTTGATGGAACTCGTTTATGGGGTCGGGGATTTCGAAATGACTGCTGCTGAGAAGTTGGAGCAGTGTTAAGCGAAGATTCACCAGCTGCCGAAGCTGAATCACTCTAAAAATTCAAAATTTATTATATACCTTTTTCTTAAATTTTTAATAGCCTTACTCTAACTCTAAACATTTGTGGAGCAGAACGAGGTTCATTTCTCAATGTTTGAAAATCTGGCACTGATGGTGGAAAACTTATGGCTGATGGAGGCTCGACTGACGATGGATTACCCAAAGGACGATAAATATTATTATCTGACATTTCTGAATCCATTTGTTGTTGTTGTTTAATAAAAGAAGGTTTTTCTAATTTTATTTGTGTCAATCCAAATCCATTATGATGAGGCGAATAATCCATGAGGCTATCATTTTGCTTTATAACCATCCCAGATATTTGGGCTTGCTGCTGCGATGGACTTGATGACGATGATTGTTGCTGTTGTTGTTGATGATGAATATTAGAATTTGGAGCTAAATATCTGCCAATTGGAGAATTACTACCTTGCATTAAATGCAAAGTTTGATTATTAGGCATTATTTGATTTTGTTGTTGTTGCTGCTGTTGTTGAATTAAATTTGTTATTGAGCTAGATCCAACTGAATTAGGATTAGATAAATTTAATAATGGCGAACCAAATTGCATATTATTAATATTTCCATTTGACGATGACATACTCATGCTTCCACTGGGTGATATTCCAAGTGGCGATTGTAGTTGTTGTTGTTGGGGAGATTGAGATTGTTGGTGTTGTTGTTGTAACATTTGTAAGGCTCGTCGATTATGTTCATTTTGAAGATGTTGATAATGTTGTTGTTGGACGGTACTTAACCAAAATTGTTGTTGTTGCTGCTGTTGCTGTTGATGGAGATTATTTTCCATAATAAATCTATTCCGAAAAGTATTTGAATCTTGATTTGAAAATGGACTCGAAGTTTGAGAGCTTGCAAATACAGGGCTGGGCGAAGGTTGAATAACTGTGCCACCACAAACCGCTGCAATAATATGCGATGGCATATAAACTTGAGATTGGGGAGTGGGAGTTCCAAAATTTGTGGATGAAGCTCTTGAATCATCGTTTTGAAATGATTGGGGACTTGGTTGTAGCTGGGCCACGGAATCATAAATTGCTCTCGAATAAAGTGGCTGAGACATTTGTGTTGACATTAAAACATTTTGTGATACAGCCGAAGATTGCCTCGTGGGTTGATGGTGATGGTTCCGATAATCCATTTGCATTGGACTATATTCTTTATATTCTTTATATTCCTTATATTCTTTAGGGCGATATGGAGGTATTTGTAAATTTGGAGGAACTTGCTGTTCTTGTTGTTGTTGCATTAAATTTGAATCAATCATTGGATTTAAATCTAATCCAGTAACATTATTAATTTCATCTATACTTGGTTGCAAGGATAATAAACAAGGTTGCATAATATCTGCATTTCCAAGCGAATCAGCTCCATATTCTTTAGGATTTGGAAATATAAATGGCATATTTAATCGATCAAATAATTCATTTGTAAAAACATTATCAAAATCATCATCATCATCGAAATAATCATTATATGATGACATATTTGGGGTTTGACTTTGTGGTGGTCGAGTTGGAATACAACTACAACTATTTTCCTAAATAAAATTTCCAGAAATTAGCATAAAATTCAAAAGTTTTGGAATCTAACTAACTCTTTTTCGACAACATGCTTTAGATCGCTTCTTTGCTGGACGATTATACGTTCTCCATCGCTTATATTGAGCACAAACAGCTTCCATTCGCCTTTTCCAATACATCCCTTCCAAGACACTTCCTTCAATTTTAGTATGTGTGGTATCATCATCAGGCACAGCAAAATAACAATATGGGGTTTTCTTCTTTTTATCTGGTTTTCTAACTAAAGCTAATAATTGTTTCCGTAAACAAAATTTTAAATTTAAAATAAATCTTACATTCCATATAATATGCTCTCCAAATAACATTATTTAAACGTATTCTATGCTTCCATTGCATTTTTAAACCTTTAAAATCTTTCCATTTTGGTGTGGTTAATTTCATATATGCAACATTAATACATTTTTTAAGTTTATTTAGTGAAACATCTATTGCAATTGATTGAGTTTTTTCTGGACCAAATTTGTAAAAAGTTACCGGTTTTTCATCTTTTAAAAGTTCCTGGAAATTAAAATAAATAAATTTATATAGTTTTTTATGGGAAATCACTAACTTTATCCTGTCGAACTACTTTTTCTTGTGAGGTAATATCTGTCATGGAATCATCCACATCGACAACGTCAACCTAGAAAGTTTTAATTTTAGTAATAAAAAGTTTAGGAATATAATAATTTTTACTTCATAATCTTCATCATCTTCATCTGGTTTAACTTCATGTGGATTTGAAGTCATAAAATGGCCACTATGAATTGGTTCTTTTGCTGCCATGGTTTAATAGATCTTAAAATAATAACAAATAATGAAATTACTGAGCTTTAGATTGCATTAAAATGGGGAAATATAAATATATATGGAAGGAAGAAATTGAAATAAAAAAGCAACACACGAATCACGAATGCAAAAAATAGAGAAAAGTAAACGAACGTGATATTGGCAAAATAGTCTCAATTCTAATACTACCGACTTGGCTGAGGGTTTTGTTGCATCAGCCGCAGCTTTGGCATGCCTTTAACCTCGAAGCATTTTAAAACATAAAAAGAGAAAAAAATGTTAGTAGTTTAAAAACTAAAGAAAAGAAGAATGGGGCTGATGACGATAATATGCTGAGGAAAAAAAAGGAACAAACAAACAAAACAAACTGCTGCAGCATAAAAAAATAAAAAAGAAAGTTAAAACAAAAAAGTAATGATTTCTTGAAAAGAATAAAAACTTTATTTAAATAATCGCGCTTCGTTATAAAATAATTATTATCAAATTTAATAAAAAAAAAGTTTAATATATTTTCCATTTCTCACGTGTTTCAAATTAAAAGCGATGATTTTTTTGTTCGTTCGATCTCAATCTCTTAAAACAAAAATTAAAGAAATAAAAAAAACTTTTTTTTGGGCAACAAAAAATAAGACAGACAACGATCAGAGACACTATCATCATATTATGTTCCCAATAATAATAAACGCATAGGTCTCACGTCACAGTCCACGCGGCGAACTTTTTTATTTGTTTCCTTGATTTGGTTTTTGGTCACGTGGTGCTGGAAGTGATGAAAAGGTAGTTGTCTTTTTTTCATGGGTTTTTACACGCTACTGCTGATGATAGAAAATACATACATATTTTCAATGTTTCTTGTTAAAGAAAAAAAGCAAGCAAAACGGGGATCGCTTTTTCTCTCTTCCTTTTCTTTTAAATATTGACTATTGGTTGTTCTTGCATCACGAGAAAATAAAGGAGAAGAAAGCACGAAGAAAAGCAAGAAAAGACTATGATGAAGGGAGACACCATTCCTCTCCTCTAAAACATAACTTTTCTTTCTCATTTTGAACAAAACTAAAAAACAGCGGTGGTGATTGTTGTTGTTCGCGAGCCTAATCACAGACAAAAAAAATGGAAGGAAGAGCTGATTGAAAATCAATGATATTAGATTGAGAGTTCATTGCTGCTGCGACGACAACCCTTTAAACTTTTTTTGTTTTCAATCCATAAAAAAGGAAAATGGACAAAGTTGGTCCCAAATATTTTTTTAGTTTTATGAAATTTTTTTGCTGGGTCCAAAGTTAAGGAGTTAAAAATCAAAAAAAAAATAATCGCGTCAAAAAATCGTAGTTGATCAAATTCATAAATCTGAAATCAAAGCGCATTGAAAAATCGTTCAAGTGGCTTTTTTTTCCACCCTTTTTGGGTAACAACTAATAAGTTAAGGTTGATGTGATTATTTTTTTCTTTTGATTATAAAATAAATAAACCTTCGTGCGTGTTGGAAACGAATCGATTTTTTTTTGACTATTACAAAGAACTCAAAGAACAAGCGAAAAAGCAGCAGCATTTGGGACCACATGCAAATAAATATTATAATCTACTCCCAACCTTTTTTTGATGCTTCAACAAAGAAAAATAATAGTTGTTTACTTTTTTTTTCTTGAATTCTTTTTGATTTTGCCTCTAAATAAAGGTGCTTTAAAAACTTCCTCAAAATAGAAAAAAAAATATATCAGCCCATACTTCTTTAATGGTAGTTTTTGACCAAATATCAAAAAAATATATTATCAGTAAATGAGTCTGTGTGTGTCTATCGATTGCTCGATCGTCATGCTTTTTCATTCATTTTTTAACGTTTTTTTTTAATTTCTACATGCACGAATACGAATGCTGGCGTCGCTGGCGTGTAAATTTTATTTCTCATTTTGTCAAAAAATTGTGACATTAATTTTGTTGGTCGTTATTTTCTGGTTTTAAAAACTTAATCGGAAAAGAAAAGGTTATCAAATTAAGTTAATATTTTGTTTAATTTATTTTTTAATCTGTTAAATATTTTTGTTTTTTACAAAGGCAAAAATAAAAATAAAGGCAATAAAGAATTTATTAGAAATTTGGATACATCCCACCAAGAAAAAAATTGATTCAATCAAAACCGAGATAAAGTTAATGTAATAATTCACAGAGGTGTTGTTAAACAAACAAATATAAAAATATTATGGCTTTTTCTGATATAAAAAATTATTTTATTTTTAATTTACAGTGTTTGTATAGCTTGTATTAGCTGATTGAGAGTAGCGGCCAAAGTTGTACTACTTCGAACAAGTTGTTTAGCTTCCGAACCATATTGTTGCCCATCGTATGCTTTTTTCATATCAGATACAGTATCAATTAAAGCTCGAAGCATTTGATCTACTTTAGATGTCATTAACTGAGCTTGATATAGCGAATTACTTTTCCTCAACAATATTTCGGCATATTCTGTTACTTTATCTGCACAATCCACCGTATCCAATACACTTCCCTGCCAATGGGCTTTTGAAGCTGAATGCATAGTCGTTACACGAACCATATTTTTACATCTTAAAAAAAATATATGTAACAATACGAAAATTTTAATTAACTTCAAGAAATTTTTATATTTATTAAATTTAGTCTCTTTTTCTTTTTGTTTTTTTGTTATTACATACCCTGATGCTAATAAACTCAATTCTTCCATCATTTTTTCTTTTTCTATTCCTCCAACGGTTTGACGCTTTCTTGGACTTTCATTTGGGATATTGTTCATCGTGCTTGAAAGTCGACTTCTCACTTCATTTAATCTGCAAAAAAAGTGAAGAAAAAATATGAGCTAATTTTTTTGAGCATAAAAAAGAGGAAATGTGAAGAAGAAGAAATTTGGGCTAAGAAAAAAAAACAATTTGTGCCTTATTTTTTAAATTGATTTTCTTCTTTTTTTATTTCAAAAAAAGGCACGAAATAATTTTGTAAACTTAAAAAAATAAAATAAATAGTTTTGGGTTCTCTATTTTTTTTTGGCAAAATAAATTCGTTTAACGAATGTGTATGTAAACATACCGTTGATTGACTTGAGTAAAATCTAATGGCTCATGCACGAGTCGTTGCTTTCCATTCGGAATAATTTTAGCGGAAGTATTTCCAAATCGATTCGTTACAGGTTGTTCATGGTTTTCGCTTACATCCGAAAGTAATCCTCTATTTAAAAGTGAGGAAGATCTTCGACGACTACAAAATTTATCTAATAAATTTCCACCACTTTGTGTTGCAGCCAGCGAAGTTCGATGCAATCTTGCGAGAAGGGGGGAAACCGAAAATCTAAGAAACAAAATTTTTGAAAAACATTAAAATTTGACGAAAATTTACTTTGAATTTGGCCCCTCTAAACCTGTAAATTCTTTTAACGACATTCGTCTAACTTGTGGCTTGGATTGAGGATCTTGGCTTTCCCATTCCTAAAAAAATATAATTAAATTTCAAAAAATCACTCCAGAATTTTTTTATACCTTTCTTGCCGAAGCATAAGTTTTGGGAACAAAATCATCGCCAAAATCAAAATCTTTATTATTATCATCCATTGGAAATGTTTTACTTGTAGGTAATCTTTGTGAAAAAAGTACGGATGGCGGCTGTTGATGATTACTAATACCGCCAAAATTTTGTTGTTTTTGTTGTTGTTGGGCTGCAAAAGGAGAATCCTTTTTGTTGGTTCGGCTTAACAAAGAAGTCTTCTTTAGGGCGTGGCTAATATTGTTATTTTGAGAAGCAACAAGAGAAGAAGAGGCTTTTTCACTATTAGGTTCTTCTACCTTATTAGAATAGAATAGTATAGGGGAATAAAAACGTCTGGGAGGTTTTGGAGGTGGTGGAGATAATGGTTCATCTTCTGCAAAATTAAAGCGCACATGTTTGCGATGAGAAACCATTTTGGGAGATAATTTTTTTATAATTTAAATTTCAGCTTAACCCACAATTTTCTTTTCGAGATCACAAAAAAGTGGGAGTGTCTCCAACAGAAAAAAGAATAATGAAAAGAATGATTATAAAATTTTTGGTTTAAAAACAAATATTTATTTGTTTGAAAACTGGAAAAGTTGGTAATAACATAATTTAAAATAACCCAAATATGGTTAACAAGCCGAAGAGAGAAGAAAATAACAACAACCACAGAAAAAAATTTGCCGTCTTTAAAAAAAAGAAAAAAAAAGTTGTATTTTCTGACAAAAAGATATTCTTTTTTTTGGTGGTAAAGAAAAAAAAGTTGCGCCAATTTAGTCTCAACACCAAGGCATATCGAGATGTATTTTTTTTTCTTGAGTCACAACTTTTTTTTTTTTGCTTTTGCTTTTGCCATCAGCCGACATAAGAGAAGCGCTGCTAAATCAGACTCATGGGAACTCCAGAAAACACTTGTTGAAAAAAAAATAAAATAAGATGCAAGTATTTGGAAAAAATGATGCCATTTCAAACATTATTCTTTGTTAAAAAAATTTTTTAACTCTGACTTTAAGCTTTGAGTTTTTAGTTTTTATAAAAAGCAAAAACTTACGATTGTTGTTGCTGCTGCCGCAAAGAGAATTAGTCAAATCAATGATTTCAGAATCGGTGCAAATTTTATCCGGGAAAAGAGAGAGAATATTTTCAACTTGTTTCTCCTGAAAAAAAAAGTGAGAAAAATTAAAAGTTTTGCAAAAAAAAAAGAAGAAAATAGAGCCTAATAAGTTTTTTAACAGCCATCTTCAAGCATCTCAAGGGAAATAAATTTAAGAATAAGCATCTTTGGGTTTCTTGGCAACAACACGGAAATGAATGAGTTTTACAAAGGAAAAAGATTGCTACCTCTAAGAAAGTTGTAATTTCACGCAACTACAAATTTAAAAAAAAGGTGGTAATCTTAATGTTATTATTAATAATAAAACTCTTTGTTTCTTTGTAGAAAAATTGTAAACAAAAATTTAATTTTTTTAGTTCCAAAATGGCCACACAAAGAACATGAAAAAATGGAGTAAAAAAACATTTCTACTCTATTTCTTTTTTAAACATTCACCGACAGGATGCCGAATGCTTTAAGGGTAACAATGATTTTTTTATGAAATAGCATTCGGAAACAACATGAATATGTACATGCATGCTTTTTGGCCCCATATACAAAATAAAAATAAAAACACAAAACCCAAACGACATGCCATTCATCTTTTTTAGAGGCCCACAAAAAATTTTTTAAGGGTTTTTTCTTTGTTTCTAAAATGAAAAAGAAAACCTAACAAGATGAGACAGGAGAAAAAAAGCAAGCCTTCATTCAGCAACCATTTTTTTTTTTGAAGCAGCCTCACTTTTTAAGGTTATCTAATCGCAATTAGCTTTCTTATTTTTTGAAATAGTCGACGTTTTTATTTCTTTTCTTTTTTTTTGTTGAGAGATATAGAGATGGATATATTTATTTCTCGGAAATAAATAAATGAATGAATGACAAGCTCGTGTGAAAATAAAGGCGCGCAATTTGATGCCTTTTTATTTTTTTTTTTTTTTTACAGCTAGGATGCTGCATGTCAAAGAATCATCTAATTGGCACACTCAAATAAAGCAAAAGAATAAAGCAAAAAAATAAAGATGCAATAATCTCAGAAGAAAAAATGGAATATTAATGTTTTTTAAAGCCTTCAAAGGCTTTTTTTTTTGCTTTTTTGGAAGTAAAAGTTAAAAAAATGAGAATGTGCAAAAAAACTTACTCCAAAACAATTTTTTGAATCTAATAAGGAATCCAGCTTTTTTTCATTTAATTCCGGCAATTGATCCGGAGAATTTAAACCAAATGAAGCAATTTTGTTATCTGGTGGCGGAATCAGAGAATTTCTTTGAATATAAAGTAAGCGTCTCGAAGGATTATTATTATTTAAAAATGTCGTTGGGGATGGGGATGTTGGTGTGGAAAACATTGTTTTTGAGAGGATATCATTATTAAGTCGAGGAGATTGGCTGCAATCTGTATCACTTGAAGATGATAATCGTCTCATGATGGTTGAGCCACTTCCTCTGGGCGACATCATTCTTGGTGTACCATTTGGGACAGAATGTCTAAAAAAATAGAAAAAGAAATAGATTGGTTAAAACACAAAATTCACAATCATTTTTTTCTTCAAACAAGCGAAAAAAATTACCTTTGTTTATAAATTCTTATAGAATCTCGAAATCGTGGAGAAAGAGATCGATTTTTAACGAGCAATGAATCAGTGACTTGTAAAAATCTTGCTCGACGGGTTAATGGACTTCCTAGAATGCTGCTTTTCTGTTGCTCTGGTGAAGATGGAGGATCATCAATAAATTTAGCTCCATCTGGTGAAGTAATAATCTTATCAGATTTACGTCGATGAATTTTGCGATTTTTATCTATGCTTGCAGCTTCTTTAGAAAATGCTGGAGAATGAACTCTTTTTTGATTTTCTATCGGTGGTGCTCTTGTTGAATAATCAACACCGGTACTAATCGAAGTAGCTCCCATTGCGTCAATATACGTTGGAGGATCATATAAGAAATTTGCTAAAACTTCTATTCCACTTTTCATTTCATTCGTATAATTCCATCCTGCTGGATAAACATAATGAGTGCCACGATAGGACGGGGCTAAAAAAAATATTTATCAACAAATTAACTTAAACTTTTTTCTGGAAATAGCTCACCACTATGAATATCTTCGATTGGTTCATTACTAAATTCAACTGGAATTATTCTTTTATAAATTACTTTACAATAACCCAAAACAAATAAAATAAAATCATTTAAATCATCTTTGTCAATAAAAAAATCAAGTCCTTGTTGAGTATTATTTTTTAGTTTAACAGTTACAGCTCGAAAAATATCGATATCTGGTGAAATTATTAAACTTTCAATTACATCATAATCCACGGCAATCGTAGGTTGAGATAATTTGCCGGGATGTCGAACAAGCAAACCTTGAAGTGAGTCAGTCTAAAATATTAAAAATAAATTTTGAAATTTTTTTGTTTTGAGCGAAAAAACCTGAATAATCATATCAACATGTGTATGTTTAAAAGTCACAGAAAAGCATCGACCACTGAACGTTGGTAAATGGCTCACAATTTGAACATATTTTAATTTTAAACTCAAACTTATATCATTTAATTCATCAACAAATGAACAAACTGAAAATGCTAAACTTAGTTTATAAAAATGCATTTTTAATAATTTTAATTTTCTCACATGGCAAATCTTCACTCAAAGAACATTTTTTAATTGGTGCACAATCTCTTGGACTTATACTTGATTGGCATTTAGCTTGAGGCTCTTCATCATCATCCTTTTTAAGATAAAATCTTAAATGCTTTCTTATTTCTTTTCTTTTAACATTTTCTAATAAAATTGTTGGTAAAAATGTTGCTAAACCATATTCTTTTCTAAAATTTAAATGAAATAAATCGGCTGCTTTGAGGAAATAAAATTTATTATAAAAACATACTCCATTCGACTGACGCTTGCCCTGCCATTAGGTTTAAGACTATTTGTATCAATAGCAACTTGACGAAGATGTAATGCAGCTAAACGAACACAAGCTTCATAACGCATTTCATATGAAAATCTTCCAGCAACCACATCATTTACACATTGCTCATATAAATAGTTAAATGCATATGGATCATCAAGAGCAAATTCTCTTAAATTTATTGGTACAAAAGTTATACGAAATCGGCAACGAGATGATTGGGAAGAAGGCAAGGATGCAAGCTAAAAAAAGAGAAAAAATAAATATAAAAACTTTATAAAAAAAATAGAATTACTTCATTGAGCAATTGATTAGGAGCTAATAAATTTAATTTTGGAGATCTGGTGCAAATTGAATGCTCTGAAGCTAATGTAAATCGATCACCATTTTTTATTTGAAGTTTTTCAATAAGGCTGTTTAGAACATCCTAAAAAAGCAAAATAAAAAATTTTCTTAGCAAGAGCCATTAAAATATAAAATATGTGTTATTTACCTGAACTACCGTAGTTTGATCATATTTGAAAGACTTAGTTTGTCCATTTTCCAAAAAAACCCGTATTACATTTGGAATAACTGGAAACCCTTCATGCTAAAAAAATTAAAGGAAATTAGTATAAAAAAATGACTTCAATTATTATTTTAAACATACTGAATTACCATTAGAAACAAATATTCGATCTTCAAATCGCACTCGACAATTTCGACGTTTATTATTTTTCTTTTTTGGTGGCAACTGCACAACCGTAAGAGTAATTGGTGAATTAGAACTTCGTATCATAGTCACTACCTCGTCTTTACCTTGCTCACGAACATCCAAACCATTAACTTCAAATATTTGATCATTGGCTAATAATTTACCGTCACTTGGACCGCCTACAAAAATAAAAATAAAATAAATTATTTAAGTTCAAAATTAAATTTGAACCTAAAGTAACAAATTGAATAATAACAGGATGTTGAGAAGCTGCAACAAATCCAAACCCTATGGTTGGATGTCGATAAATTTCATATGTTCTTGTTGGTGGAGTTTCGGGAATTTCCGGAGATGGAGCTGCTGTCGTCAGCAAATCTTCTGAATCGTTAGATTTTGGTGTCATTCTGGATGAGGAACCTCCTTGTCTTGGATCTTCATACGAAGTGGTTTTGGTTAAGTGACTAAAAAAGTTTTTATTTTTCAATAAAACTTCCAAAAAAGTCAGACATACTTAATAAAATATTGCGTTCCAAAAGCATCTATAGCTTCTTCCCATCCATATGGTAAACCAAGAAAACAATTCCACGAAACTCGGGGAGGTTCCCAATATGACTTTTTAGTTTTATGACTTAATAAAAAAAAGTAAGTAAGTTTTTTAGGTTTAATATAAAATTATAAAAAATTTTTTTACATACTATAAGTAAAATATTCTATGATCTGCCAACACGCACAAGTCACAGTCATTTGGAACATTTTTTCCATCTTTGGATGAATGATATTCGTCATTGTCGTCGTCGTATTTGTCGATGTCGTTTTCGTCTTGACCATTGTTGTCATTCAAAATAACAGCAGCAGCATCGTCAATAAGAGCAACAACATTGTTGTCGTCGTTGTCTAATGACATTGTTTGAAATAAGAAAAACGCATCCGCGTTTTTTTTATTATTCTCCCAGTTTGTTTTTATATTACTTTTTTGAAACTATATGGTGTAGAGATGTTGCAAAACACGCAAACGAAATTTTAAAAATAAAAGTTTAGTTTGGTTGGGTTTATTCAACAACAAAAATAATATTTTCTTGGCGCATTTTTTAATAAAATACCGCGCCTTAAACCATCTAACTAAAAAAATTATAAATTTAATTTTAATAATAAACCCATAAACTTTATCACGGAAACAAACAAGGAAGACAAAAAAAAAAGAATAATTGGAGTTAAAATTACAGTCAAATTTTATTTTTTTATGGGAAGTAAAAGACAAAGAATAAACTATGCATTCAAGAGAAAAAAAGAGGTTTAAAAACTAGCGTGCTTTAAAAGTTATTTCTTTTTTTCTTTTTGTTGCTAGACTTAATATGGTTTTTTTAAAGAAAAAATGAAGCTATTTTAGTATATGTATCAACTTTAAAGTGAACGACTACCAATAATAATCATAATTTAATTTGCAACAAAAAAGAGGACTTAAAATGTCTCTCAAAAATTGAATTTTTTTTCTGATGATGATACATTTTTTTAACCCTGACTATTTTTTTTGATGCTTCAAATCTAATCATAAAAAAAGTCAAGCATCTTGAAGCAACAAAAAAGAAAATAAAAATATATGGATGTATAATAAAAAAAAAGTGATAGCCCGTAAGATTTGAGCCAAAAAAACCAATGCTTCGGTTGTGGTTTAATTGAATGTTTGATGTCGTCGTTTCATTGGGCCATGAAAAAGATGTCGTCGGAATGGAGCGACTTTTGGTAGAAAGAAATATATTTTTAGGAAGCATCAAGTGTCTCAATTTTTCTTCTTCTCTTTATCTTCTTCATCTTCTTGTTGTTTGTCATCATCCCTTTTTTTTTGCCGTAAATACCATAATAATAAAAAAAGAAGAGAAGTCTTATTTTTTTGTACATAAATTTCAAATTTAAAGGATCTTGTGTAAACAGTATAAAAAAATAAGGGAAAAAATTGGAATAAAAGCATACTAATGAGAAAAAAAAAGAAAGAAAAAGTGGCCAATGAAAATAAAACAAGAAGCTTTGAGTATATAAAGATTTTTTGAAATTACCAATATATTTTATTTTTTATTTCTGCTTTGCTTTTTTAGTAATGACAGAAGAAGAAAAAACTTTTTTTTTCAAATAAAAAAATATTTATAGCATCATACATCTCAAAAAGTCTCTTCATTTTTATTTTCAAGCAGCTAAGAAGTTTTTAATATGGCCATTCCAACGATGACAAAGTTGTCGGCGATGGCGCAAAAAAAAAGATGCAAAAAAGAGAGAAGGTTTTTCCTCTTCACTCACTTTGCTTTTCATCATGCTGTACACCAAAAAAAAATAATATTTTTATGCTGAGATTTTTTGACCCGAGCAAAGTTAGACTCTTATAGAAGCAAAAAAAATGAAATAAAATAAAATATGGAAAATTTATGAAAAGAAAAAAATGCTGTTGCCAACAATGACGGTGTTGTAATATTTTGTAGGGGAAATAGCTTATTGAAGTTCAGCAAGCAAGCAACAACAAAAAGAAGGAAAATTTTATAAAAGCAAAGCGCGGGCGAAGGAAACACGTTTAATAATATATTTTTTAAACTTTATATTTTAAATGAAAAAAGAGCCAAAAAAATTTACGTTTATTTGAAGGTAACGAGATTTTTGCGTCAGAAAAAAAATTAAATAAGAGAATTCAGGACAAAAAAATCAGTGTTATCGAATCGGTCAAATCTTTATTCTATTTTATTTTTTATTTGATGGAAGTAAAAAAATTGATATCAATTTAAGTGAAGGTCACTAAAAAAACAAAGAATATTTTTTACACCAAAGCAAGCAGCAAAAAAATTTAAAAAATCTTGAATTTAGCGGAGAAAAAAGGTTCAAGAAGTAGAGAAATACAAAAGTAAAATTTTTTTAGAAAAAAAATATGAAAAAACGATGTTTGATTTTAAAATAAAAATTGGCTACTTAAATGTAGTCATCGAAGCGAATAATGACGCTGACACAAAATAACTTATTGACGACGACGGTAAAAATATGAAAAAACATAGAAAAAAAAATTATGGCACCGGAAACAAGAAAAAATATTTGAAAAGTAAAGAAAAAGAAAAAGAAAAGCAAGCTACTCTCTCTCCTTCACACACCAGGAGGCACCTTTTTTGCTTATATTTTTTTCATTTTTTTTTCAAGGAGCGACTTCATCATTGAAAATGGTGAAACCGCAAGCGCGAGCGTGCGCATTTATGCTTCTTGCTTCTTTGAGTTATGTCTCAACTTCAATGTCGTGGGAGCGGTTTTCATCCACGTTGGTTGGTTGGTTGGGTGTAGTAGTTTCTTAACTTGGGGCCAATTTTATTTTACTCCTCTTATGAGAAGCAAAAAAGCCTAATGGCAAACAGGCAAGAAAAAAAAAGTAAAGGCTTTGCTTTTTAAAATGGGTTGCGGTGTTCCTAATTAATGGAATCCACAGAATTTTAAGGTTTTTGTGTGAAAAAAATTTGAGTTTTCTGGTTAATGGAAAATTTTTAAAAAAATGTTTGTAGTTTATTAAATTTTGGTTTAAAAAATTAATAAAAAAAATGTTTAAAAATGACGTTCTTAAATAACTAATTTAATTTTATCTCAAAAACCTAATTTTGTTTGTTACTCTTTTTTTTCAGAATTTTATCTGTTTCCCTTTCTACCGTAATTAAATAACCAAAAATTATGTTTTCTTAAATACTACTTCCTAGAGACTTGATAGACCTCAATTCAATACCCACAGTTAAAAACAAAACAAAAAAAAGTCGATGCAAGCGAAAAAAAAAGTTTATTTTAACAACGTTGATAGTATAAAAGCAGCTTCTTTTCCTTTTATTTAAATTGCCTACGATTGATAGCATTTTCGTTCTTCCTTTTTTTCTTCACTTATTTATTGCCCCAAAAATAAGATGAGCATCTTGAGACAAAATGGCTGAGTTTCAAAAAAATAAAATAAAATAAAATAAAATAAAATACGAAAATAAAACGAATCCATTTTCTTTTTAAAATTTTTCGTTTCTTAAAAAAACAAATGGATGGTATAAATAAAATAAATTTCTATTAAAATTCAAAACAACATTTAAATATTTAAAAATAAAATAACAATGACAATGGAAAAGAAAAAAAAGGATGATTACGAAATATTTTTTGGGGAACGCATTATTTTTATTTTTGATCTGCCTGCTAAACTCACCGGAAAAAGCAATTGTTTTTTTTATAAACAATTGTTCCAAAATATTTTACTAAAATAGAGGTAATGTTTGTTGTTTGTAAATCAATCATAAAAATTAATGATACAAATCTTTATTATTATATATATCAAAACTGGCCATTATAATAAAAACAAAAATACATTTTCACGTCCATAAAATTACCGGTATGTGTACATACATATAGTTAATATTTTTTTAAAAACTTGACTTTCTCTTTATACAGTTTTTTTGAAAAAGCTACAATTAAAAGAAAAAAAGAAGAATAGAGATCATAGAATAATTTTCTGCACCGCCCCTTAAAAATCCATTCATGTGCGTTGTTTGTTAGTTATAAAAGCAAGCAGCTATAGCTTATATTTTATTTTATTTTTTAAATATATTAAAAGCAATTTTCTCCCCAGGGATCGTCATCATTAAGCAGCATGTTGTTAGAAGATGTGTTAGAGAAGTTAGGCGGCGGTTGAGAAGCTGTACTTCGAGCACTCATTGGCAACTCGATAGTATTATTTGGTTTATTATCTAAAGATGAAGCTGAAGCACTTGTAGTTTTAATTTTTGAAGCTGCTGTAACGAGTGGCGAAGCAAGAGGTCTAAAAAATGCATAAAAAGACAAAGGTTAGTAAATATAAAATAAATGGCTAATTTGAGGTTAACCTTGATGAAGGATGTGTTGATAATCGTGAGCCTCGTGGAAAATTGTAACGCAATGTAGGAATTCGCTAAAAAAATAAAGAATTTGAAATAAATAATATTTATAAATATATATAAGGCATACTGATGGCGTTCCAGAGGATGTTGTTGGGCGAGGAGTAAGTTGCTGAATAGCAGTATTAAAATCCACGGATTTACTCGTTGAAATATTAGCTGCCGCTACAACTACTTTTGAAATATCGCCATTAAGGTTGTTGGAAGCGGAAGAAGCAGGTCGAGATTCAGCATGCATCAACTCCTCTTTTAATTCTAAAATAAAAAAAATTAACCAAAAAAAATCGGTTAAATCTGTTCAAACTTTTTTCTTGTTCTTCAGCTTTTCGAGACATATCAAGAAATGTTAAACTTGAATTTGGACTCCCTCCACTGCTATTTAAAGAATTATTTGATGATGGTTGTTGTTGAGTCGTTAAAGATTTATTGGAATTATGTTGAACTCCATTATTTCCGCCACTATTTGGTGAACGACGCATAGCATTTACAGTCGAATAATTCGGAGATGTTTGACGAGTTTGTGAAGTCGATCGCATAGCTGGGGCAAGACCACGTCTTACATTTGACCTCTGTGGCGTGGTCATGATTTTATTATTAGAATATGAAACAGATTTGGAATTAACATTTCCATTAATAACTCCATTATGATTAGGATTGGGAATAATATTCGGTGTGACATGGTTTGAAATATGGTGAGTGGCTGGAGTGTTGCTACAGTCAGGTTGAAATTCAATAACGTTTGTTGGTCCATGTGCTAAAAAATAAATTGTAAATAATAGTCAAAAACAACAAACAAAAAACGTTAGTTTTAAAAAAGGCAACAATGCAAGCAAAGGACAAATATATAAAAAACTATGATTAATAAGCACTACTAAAAACTAAAAAAAACTATTCTATTTCTATTGTATTTTTGCATGCAAATCAACATCAACAATAACAACACCACACCCACAGACCGTTATTTTTTTCTTCAACAAAAGTTGTAGGAGCATCAAAGAATTCTTCTTCGTCACTCTCCTCTGAATTTGTTGTTGTTGTATCATCATTTTCATTCATGGCTGTAAAAAGAAAAAAGCAAAAAATGTATGAATGAAAAGTTAAGAAAAATTTAAGCAATGATTAAAAATGAAAAAGCTTTCGTAAATGATTGTCATAAAAATGCTTTTATAAAAATATTTTACATGACAGCCAATCACTCATTTTAAGCCTTTAGTTGCTAAAGTAGCTGGTGAAGTGATCTTACAAAGTCTGTTGTGATTATTGCTTTTGCTATTTTTGCCATTTTCTTCCGAAACGGAATGCAGTGGATTTGTTGTTGACGACGATGGATCATCATCATTTGTTCCACGTCTATTTTCTAAAGCGTGATAACTTTTTTTTTAATTTAATGGAAAAGTGTGCCAAGAATATAGTGAAAATAACAAGAAAACAAAATGGAATATATATTTGACGAAGATAAAAAATTACTCAACAAAAAACTCACTTTTTCTACGACTTTCTAAAACACGTGATAATGCCGCTGTTTTACTACTGCTTACATGAACATTATCCAATGCTCCAGCTAACCATTCTTCAGTGGTTTGTTGAGTTTTATCATCTGTGCCATCATCCACAGCTAATAACCATGTTTCATCGTCAGTAAATTTGGTAAAATCCAAAGATATTGAATCTGCCGATGCTGCTGAACCGGTTGCCATATATGTGCGGCTAACTAAACTACTAATCTGGAAAAAACGATATATAATGAAAATGATTTGTTATTAATAGAAACATCAAAGTCAGTTAAATGGTTTTTTTGTTTGTTTGAAAGCGCAACAAAAGTTTTTTCTTTTTCTTTTTCTAAACTTTCGTCGTATATGCTTGAGGAAAAAAGAAAGAAGAAAAAAAGCGATGGACACACGAAATAAAAAACGAAAACCCGAAAAACTAAAAGCAATGTGAAATGTTTTTTTTCGGTGGCGACAACAACCAACATTTTGGCGACCAGCTGCTTCACCATTCATTTTTAGTTTAGTTTTTTTCGTGTGATGCAAGCAAGAAAAAAAAACTGGACGCGTCATTGAGAAAGAAAAGTTGAAGGACAACAAAATAGCCGAGGAACCAAAAAATTTCTTAATTTTTTTATAATCTTAAAGATTTTTTTCAAACCTCTTTTCATCAGCAAATTTAGCCTTCACTATCTCATTTCTCTCCCGATCAAATATATATATTAAATCAAGTGGAACTACTTTTAGCGATTTATTTATTCTTTTTTTCGCGTCGAAACCTTGAATAAGATTACTTATGCATGAATAAATCTCAGGATAATCTTTCTCTTTTTTTCTTTAGAGACACTTTAGATATTTTTTATTTATTTATTCTTTTTTTAATTAAACAAATCAACATTAAAAATGAAATTATTTTTTTACACTATCAAAATCGATACTTATACCCATTTTTATATTTATAATATTCTCCAGGTTTCAAGTCTGGATTAGCATCAAGTGGGGTAATTTTGGTATAAAATATTAGCCAACATGAAACACATATGGTTAAAATAATAATTTCAATTCCCCAAATAAGCATAGGACCAAAATCTTCAAAAATTGTTGTCATTAATAATGGACCGATTGTACGTGCAAAGGATCCAGCCATTAATGAAAAACTTTGCATAGTTCCCTAAAAAAACCTTTTCAATAAACTTTTTTTATGGCAAATTTTTTTTACTTGTTTTCGATTTCCAAGAACTTTACTAAATAATGTACTCATAGAAATATTTAATATTGGAAAAGCTAACGACATGCAAATAACGTTCGTGATTGCATAAAGCCAAAATGGAACTTTTTTAGTATAACCACACCAATTATAACTATCCAAACATCCAACCGTTTCGATTTCGCCTTGACCATTTGTAACATTTTTTGGACCAACTTTATCAGGCAAAAAAGGAAATGGAAATGTAATTATATGATATAGGAGAGCCAAGGAAATTGCAATTATGACAGCTATTCGCTCACGAGAATGACTCATGCTAAAAGAAAACTCGTTTTTTAATTTGCGTTGAATAACAAAAACTGACTAATTTCCAATTTTCCATGCAAAAGCTAAATAAGTAATTAATGAAACTCCTCCACCGACAGTTTGAATTATGCCAGTATATTTAACTGCATCGGTATTTGTCCAATCAAACATGGCGATACTGTACATGGAGCCAATTCTAAAATAAACAAAAATTAAATGTAAAATTAATTTAGAAATTTATGAGTAATATCCTACGCTTCAATATTAGTTATAACAAACATCATACAAAATTGAGTAAAAATACAAATAGATACTGGAAGTTTTTTAAAGCTTGGCATAACATAATATGGATCTGAAACAAAGTATTTTAAACTTGAATACAAAAAGTTAAGAAAATGAATTCTTAAAATTTCACAAAGAATCTTACCATGTTTTTCTTCTTTTACCATTAATCCAGCATAATGTTCAGTAAAGAAAAAGAATAAAACAAAAACTGAAACAACATCAACAACTACAGCAAAAACAGCGGGAGAAGTATATTCATCAACTTTTAAGGGACCAATTTTAAATCCCGGATATCCCATTGGAGTGAAAGCCACTTGTAAGCCAGGACCCACGGTTAATCCAATAACAAAAGCAGCAGATACTAGAGTGACAGCCCTAGCTCGATCTTTTAAAGTACTGGCTGTGGCACCATAAGCCCGCATAACTCCTAAACATCCTGAACCAGCTCCAACTAACGTTCTTGCAAATAACATAGCCCATCGACGATTTTTTTCAGGAAAATTTTCAACAAATCCATATACCACATTTCCAATGGCCATAATTATTATTCCAGTTGCTAGAGGGGACTTAATTGAACCACTTTTATTCATCCACATACCATATAATGGGCCAGTTAAAGTTTGAGCTAAACAATAAGCGGATGTGATAAGCCCAAAAAATGTTGCACTCGCAGTTGGATCAACCTAAAAAATACCAGATATCGATAAAATTTCTTAGGACAATATATTTTTATACCGTATTTAAAAAAGGCCATAAAGAAGCAAAAAATACAGAAAATTGCATTCCATTAAATATTGTTACGACTGTTAAAGTATAAATGGATTGCCAATTTGTTTTAGGTTCGTCATCTAATATTTCACCTTTCAATTCTCTAAATAAATCTATAATTAATGTTTTGGAAGCAAGAAAATCTTTACTGTTCTTTAATATTATAAATACTCGAAATAGTATTCAATCTGGATCTTACAGCCGAAGCCGTTGTGTAACGCCTTTCAATATCTTCAGTATCTTCAAAAATAATTCCGAATGGATCCGTTGCTCCATAACTATCAGGAACCACGCTGATACTGGTCGTTCGATTTCTGCCTGCTGTAGTCATGGTTCGCCCCCTTCCTCGGGCTTCATGATAATGTTGAGCCATATTTTGTTTAAAAATAGTAAAGAGCAAAAAAGTAAGGCAAAACAAAAAATAAAAGTACTACTAACAATTAATTCAAAAGTGTTAGTGTGGGAGGAAAAAAAAGTTAAGTGATCGGAACAACTAAGAGGACACTTTCTTTTTCTTCTTCTGGGTTATCATAATAACAGCGAGCAAGCATGCTGACAAAGTGATGAGCGGATTAACAAGTTTATGCCTTTTCTTCCTTCCTGAAATGGAAGGAAGAGGAAAAAAAGGTGATTACATTTTGACGTCGTCTCCCACTTATTTTTTCTGTTATGTTTGCTTTAGGGATTTTCATCATCATAATATTTTTTTTGTTGTCTACACCTTTTTTCTATTAAGTAAAAATAAAGTTTTGTCCTCATTTTTTGTTTTCTGTAGTTTTAAATATGTGCACCACAAAGGTCGAAGGAGAATCTCCATCTTAGAGAAGGATGGCACAAAAATTGAATTGAGCAATAATAATAATCTTATATTAAATATTTAAACCCGGTAAAATAATATAACTTATCAAAAAAATGGTAAGAAAAGAAAATTCAACGTTAAATGACCAACAATGAAAAAAAGGCTTAAGGTTGAGAAAGAGGAAAAGGGCAACTGTTCCAAAATATATGTATGATTTGTGTTCGTTTGGATTAAAATTGATAATAATAAAAAAACGGCTAATGAAGGTAATTCCTTTTTTTTGTATGTTAAAACTCTTTTGTGCAGCAATGAAAAAAAATGAACTTTGAATGGTTAATCCGAAATTAAAGTTATTGGTTCCCGTTTGCGTGACATTCGTCTGATAAATGGAATAACTACGGCCATTAAGCAAACATTAAGAATGGCGGATACAATGAACAAATTTCTCCAAACTGAATATTTATATTCACATGGTAAAGGGCAGCTAAAAAAATGAGTAAATTTAATTGTTAAATAACGAAAAATAAAAACTGTTTTGAAATTCTGTCTTTTAACTACTAAAATAAAGTAAGCTTACTTATAATGTGGCACCCAGCTTATCTTTCTATCCGATTCCTTTTCCACTCTGTGCATAAGCGTTTTAACAACATCACTAATGGTTTCCGCATCAATAATATCATCCTCGCCATTTAAGTAACCTTCTAAAAAAATTTAAACCATCAAATACGTTTTAATTTTTTTCGATCGGTTGTTTTCTTACGCATATTTTTAGTTGATTCTGCAATGGTTTGATTGAAATTAGTTACATATACATGATCATGTCGTCGATGCCATTGATCAATATTAATTTGAATTGCAATATAATGCCGCATTTGTCCAAGTAAAATACGTTCAAAAAATTGTAATGTTTTATTCCAACATTGAAGGTTATCATCTTCAAAAGCGCAATGAGAGCTAAAAAAAAGTTTATTGTCGTCGTCGTCATATGATAAGTTTTTATGGTTCATGCAAGGAATAAATATATATTCCACAGATAAAAAACTTACGAGCATCCACGAACAGTGTAATTGTCACCAGTTTCAAAATTTTGTGCTGAAATTTTTGCCACAGATAGCAGCAATAAAGCTGCGAATAATAGAAATTTCATGCCGTCAATTAGGTTTCCAAGTTTCTAATCACTAAATAATGAAAGCCAAAGTTAAAAGCAAAAAATGCATAATAAAATAAAAATTATTGTTGAGACCATAAAATGCATGCATTTTATTGCCTTTTAAAAAGCTAACATCAACATCGTGATTTTTTAAAGATAAAAAGTGCACGGAAAAAGATCGAAAAAGGGAGGAAGAAAATATATATATTTAAAAAGTTGATTAAAGATTAATTTTTCAAGCTTCCCAATATTTTAAAATGTGAATTTTGGTATCTAAATTTTTATGCAATTTAGCATAATTTAATTTTACTGAAGGAAAAAAAAAGAAGAATGCAAAGGCGTTTTAGAGTCTTCCAAAAGTGGTTCATTTTTTTTCTTCTCTAATTTATTTATGCCAAGAAAAAAAATAAGAAAAGAGAGTCGCCTTGCCCTGGCTGTTCCGTTCTGATTGCCAGGACAAAAAAAAGAATATATTTTGAAGGAAGAGTGACCCTCTCTTTCCATTTTATTGTATTGTTTTAAATTTTTCCATTTTTGTAAATGGATTTATTTTCCATAAATTCTTATAGAATAAAAATCGATAGAAATACAATATTAAAAGGTTTTAGTTTTATATTATTTCTTTGTATAATATGTGCCTTTATTTTATTTTCGCAATTAGAAAGTAGCAGTTATGATAAAAGTTTATATTCTGCGAAAGGAGTAAAGTAAGGAAAAAGCCAAAATGATCGAATTAAATTTTAATATTATTCATTTCAGTTACAGAATAAACAATTGCGGGTTAGGTCAACAAAAATTATGGAAATTTGGAAGTTGCGAAGACAAAATTTCTGAAAGTAAAAGAATAAAACAATCTTTAACAAATGAACTAAATGAAATATCAGCGAGGAGGGATGAAGCTCATTCAACTTATTCCGAGCTTAATCAAGCTATTCCAAAATTACGTGAGTCATTGGAATTTCACTTTAAAACCATTTTTTAATTGAATAAATTTTTTTAGAAGAGATAGTTCACGAACAAGAATTGTTAATCCAAGAACAAAAATTGAAGCAAAAAGAATATAATGATTTAAGGAATGTTCATCTAAAATTGCCGAAAAAGCCTTTGACTCCGACGAGATTCAAGAAAGAGCTTCCAATTGAAAATGTTGTTTTTGAAACATTAGAAGAAAGCATTGATTATCGGTATTTTAATTTCTAAAATTTGCATAATATTACGCAAAACTTTTTAGGCGTTGCTCTATTTCTAAAAAGCTAACATTTTTCTTATATCCCTTACTTCCTGAAGAAAAAGATTTGGTGGCTATAAATTTTCATAATGAACTAACCAACCATCCGCAAAGAACCAAAGATGCGTCATTTGCATGTTTATTTATTGGAATAATAACTACAGCATTTAATAATACAAATTATAAATATTGGGATAATCATGGCCGAAATCATTTACTTCTTTTTGTTAACCATGTTTTACATTCACAAAGTGATATAGGAGCTGCCATTGCAGTAAAATCTTATTTTTTTCCAAGGTAATAAAAACCCGTTGAATGACAACTTTTCATTATTTTTGTATTTCAGAGAATTTCGAGCGAACATGGACATTTCTACTTTTTTACGGGTTAAAAATTCTGATATCTCTGATTGGGAAACATTGGCGCCATTACTTCCCCACGATCGAAAAATATTACTTTCATACCAAACAGGTTCATTCGAAGTGACAGAAACTGAAATAAAAGATCTCAACAGTTTTGCAACATCTGCATCACATTCTCAAGATTCAGCTTTTATTGAATTAAATTGCACTGATTCATTAGGGAAAAAAGAAAGGATGGCTCTTTGTGGAACTAAAAACGCAAGAAGTAATTTTTTTTTGTGACTTTTTATATTTATGAATTTTTTATTTTTAGAAGAACATTTACTTCAGTCTGTATTTACCATAATTTATCCAAATACTATGTCCTTCCAGCAAAGGTTATTTGAATCATTGGAAGCTGGAGCGATTCCAGTAATTTTATCAACTACAGCACCTTTGCCTTTTGATGATCTAATTGATTGGCGAAAAGCAGCTTTCAAAGTTCCATTATCTCGATTGCCTGAACTTCATTTTATTCTTCGATCCATTTCACTCGCAGATATTTTAGAATATCGTAGAAAAGGAAGATTTTTTCTTGAAAATTATTTATTGAACACTGAAGGTTTCTAAAGTTATTTAAATTACAAAATTAAATACATAAACTTTTTAGCTCTCACAAAAACAATAATTTCTGCGATGCGTTATCGATTACAAATAGTTGCTACGGAAGATAAAAATTTTGTCGCAAAACCACTTTTTAATAATTCTTTTTTTCCTCCAATTCTAACTTCTGTAACTCGTCCACCAATAGATGATGAAAAAGTTGGACCTCTTGAAGCTTCATTTCCTTCAAATAAATATTCTCATAATTTTACAGCCCTTGGATTAGTAAGTTTTATAGACGAAAAAAAATATAAAAATTATTTATTACTTTATTTATTTTTCAGTATGCTCATAAAATATGGAATAATTACCCAAATTTTGTTGATCATTCACCGGAATTTTTCTTGGAAGATGTTTCAATGCCTTCGGAAGCTGAATTTTTTTCTGACACCAGTTTGGGAATGCGTCCAATTTCTCCTGGTTCTGGAGCAACTTTTTCTGAAGCTCTTGGTGGTAATTGACCAAGAGAGCAATTTACAAGTAAAACATTTATTTCTAATTTTTATTTTATTTAAGTCATACACTATTTTTTTAGTTGTAATTCCTACATATAATCGTGATCAAGTCCTTTACAATCAATTGGAAAGTTTAAATGAAACTCCATTTTTAAATCGAATTCTTGTAATTTGGAATAATATTGAACGTGAACCACCATTAACTTGGCCACGGCTAAATGTCCCAGTTTATTTTATTAAAGCTGAAAAAAATTCATTAAATAATCGTTTTATTCCTTACGATTTAATCGAAACTGAAGCTGTTCTATCATTGGACGACGATATGGATTTAAAGCGACCTGAAATTGTTTTAGCCTTTCGAGGTTGGAGACAAGAGCGAACTAAAATTGTTGGATTTCCTGCCCGACATCATGCCCGTTTTGGTGATAGCATGTTTTATAATAGTAATCACACTTGCCAACATAGTATGGTACTCACGGGTGCTGCATTTATACATAAAAATTATCTTCATGTTTATACTTATGGTTTACCGAAAATTATTCATCAAAAAGTTGATGAGCTAATGAATTGTGAAGATATTGCAATGAATTTTTTGGTTGCTCATTTAACCCGGCAGCCACCTATTAAAATAACAAGTAAATGGACAATTCGGTAAGTAATTTCGGTATATAAGTTTTTGTTCTTAACTCAATTTTTCAACTTTCCTTAAAAATCAGGAAATTGGGTTCAAGAGTTTTTCTAACATTAAAACAAAAAATGTGTAAATTCAATTTTTCATTTTTCCTACTTACTTATTTTCATGCTTGAAAATACAATTTCCTATTTTAAATTTAACATTTTTTTAAATTTAAAGAAACATTTTTAAATTTTAAATTTTTCAGATGTCCGAATTGCGCTGATAATCTTTCAAACGATAAAGAACATTTTGAAGAACGCCATAAATGTATAAGATTTTTTACTCAAGTTTTTGGTTATAATTCACTGATATTTTCTCAATATCGGGTCGATTCAGTATTATTTAAAACACGGGTACCAATTGAACATTCAAAATGTTTTCGATTTGTATAAAACTTTTTTAATATTTTTTTATTTCTGTTATTTAAAATTTAGTACAGGTGTCTTTTTTGCTTCTTTCCTTCAAAAAATAAAAATTGTGATATTTTTAAAAGATATTTTTTTAAAGTTTAAAGTGCCGCATTATTTTCATATTCGAGCATATAACCGCCATCTTCTTCCATGAGTGGACCAAGAACCGACATTTGTGTGGATTGAATTCCTCTTCCATTTCCTCCCTACAAAAGAAAAAAATATTACAATAAACTTTTCTATAAAATGAGAGTAAAAAATGGTTACAAGTACCTCTCCATTGTTGTCTGTGGCGGAAATGTTCGCTGACAAAGGTGACAACATTCGATCAGCCATTGTTGAGGAACGTGAAAGGAAACTTTGACCACTTATACTTTGATTCATTTTTGCTCTAAAAAAGTTTCAAATTAAGATGTCTGGTCTCTTTCCAAATTCTTACCTAATGGTATTATCATGCCATATATGAAGTTTAAAATATAAAGTTTTGACTAAAATTAATATCCATGCAGAAAGGGGCAAACTTAAAATTATTAATAAAACTGATATATTTATTGAATTCCAAAATGATGGACTATCCCGAGTTTTAATATCTGTACATGTTTCATAAATGTTTCGATTTTGTCCGGATTCAGTTATAAATACATAAAGTAAACAAATTGTGTAATTCTAAAAATTTAAAAGTTTAAAACACAATTTAAAACTAATTCTTACTTGAAGAGGCTTGAGTCTCATCACATTATAGCTCAACCATGGATTATGCAGCGAAAGCCTTGTGTATCTTCGAGTAACTCCTTCTCCGTCTTGGACAGTCAAAAACGAGCTCACACGGTTGTAAGCACAAATTTTTAATGTGTCATTCCAAGAAATGGTCACAAAATGTGATCCAATTTCAATGGGTTTTATGCTAATTGATGGTTTTCTAATTCCAAATTTAATTACAGCGCTTTTTGATCCCACAGTACAAATGTAATTTCCAGCATCTTCGGGCATAACCACATCAAATTTTAATTGTTCTTTTGTGACATAAACTCTTGATTTAACAACTTCAGGTGGATTGATATGAAAATTATTTTCAATACTGTTGGCGTTGTTTTGTTGGTCATCCTGAATAATCTCAGCTGCTGCCGCTGTGTTAGTTAAAAATGGCAGAAATGCATTATTCTTTTCAACTGCATCCGACCATAAAAACTAAAAAAAGAAACTCTTTTCAGAAAATAAAGTCTTTTTTGTTTTTTTTAAATAGAAAAAAGTGAATTCTTTTTTCTTACTTCTGTTTGATTTCCAATAATTTTAGTTCCATTTGGAAAAGTCCAAAATATATCGGAAGTGAAAGTACTTGAAGAGCAATAAATTGAATAACATGACCCAAGATTAGCGATAAGTGAAGAACCAAAAGGCAAAAAAGGCAAAAAAGGCACAGAATCGCATATTTTTTTCGGCGAGGAAGAAAGAGGTTTCTTTTTACATTTAATGAAAATAAAAGAAAAATCTTTAATTATTGTTGAGTATTTTTCAAATTCATTGAAAACACATTCACATTTGAATGGATTTCCATTGAGTGAAATTTTTTGAGTATTCAAAAATATTGTAGCATCAATATTTTCAAGTGAGTTGTTGGTTAAATTAATTCTATAAAAAAATTGCTCTTTTTGATCAAAAAACTTTCAAAAGAAATAAATATTAAAACTTACTCTTCTAATTTTGAAATGTTTTTAAATGCATTTGGCGATATGTAAGTGAGTTTTGTGTTATTATTTATGTTGATTCTTTTCAATTTTGTTAAACTGCTAAAAGAGCTAGCTTCAATGAGTTTTAAATTGGGGCAGTCATTGATTGTCAATTCCTAAAAGATGAAATTGCATTTAAATAATCAAATTTTTTTCTTTCTTGCTTCTGCAAAAAAAATTGAAAAAATGGACCAACTTCAAGTTTTGGCAGCCAAATGTCTCCAGAAATAATTTTAGTAAATGGATTTCCGCT
Organism: Panagrolaimus kolymaensis; assembly: GCA_028622995.1. Taxonomy (NCBI): domain Eukaryota; kingdom Metazoa; phylum Nematoda; class Chromadorea; order Rhabditida; family Panagrolaimidae; genus Panagrolaimus; species Panagrolaimus kolymaensis. The sequence continues at coordinate 267,520 of JAJQJQ010000076.1, forward strand.
TAAATTTAAAAACTTTAATCCAATCAGCTGCTTTAAATCTAATCCCGGCAAGATGCTCATATTATTATATGATAAATCCAAATATTTCACTTGATCCAAAGTCATAAATGAATCATATTTAAATTGTTGGATTCGATTCCCACTTAAATTAATCGAAAATAATCTTTGAGCTGGATAAAAACTGCTACTTTGAACCAAAGTCAACTGATTTCCACTTAAATCGAGTATTTCCAAATTTGGAGTAAATCTCAACATGTGTTCACTAATAATGGGTAAATAATTATTTTGTAAATAAAGTTCACGTAATTTAATCAAACGAAAAGCTTCCCAATCAATGGAATAAATTTTATTAAATTGTAAATGAATTTCTTCTAAATTTGGGAAAAAAGAGAAGGCGTCGTGTGAGAGTAACTGAAAAAGATAAGAGGTAAATTAAGGGATAAGTTTAGCAAAAATTAGGTTAATACTTACCCTGAGTGAGTTGTTTTTAACATTTAAATAAATTAAATTTCGAAAAGTAATCTGTTTTGGATTTTCAAGTGTTGTAATTTGATTATGCGACAAATCAATTCTCCTAAAAAATGGAAAATTATTAACTATTTTCGAAGTCAGTCTAAAATGTGACGATGGACGCTATTTACTTGAGTGACACTATTTTTGGGATTGAGTATAAATTTTCCAAGATACTATAGTTAATTTGGAGCTCTTCCAAATTTGTTAAAAAACTACTTTCATTTAATTTTTGATAAATAATTTTTAATTCTTCCTCGTTTAGCTGCCCGCAGCTGAGAATTGTGTAGTTTGCTAAAAATCCAAATTATTTTAATCCATAAAATTTTAAATACTATTATTACCTGAGGTTTTACATTTACCTATCGCAACCAGTGTATCGAAATTATTGCTATTATCGCCCAAAACAATTGTAAAAATAATGAAAAAAATAAATAAACAGAACCAACGCAAAGACATTTTTTTGGTTTATCCACAGCCTCCTATATTTTTATGAACAATATTTAATAATACCATTTTATTTCTACTCCTTTTTTCTTCGTTCTGAAAAAAAACTTTCGACGGTAATTTAATTCTCAGTTGCATAATTTATAAAAAAAATTTATAAATAAAAAGGAAGTTTTTTTTCTTTTTTCTGCTGTGCTTTATAAAAAAGTTGCATCAGCAAAAAAAAAAATGAGCGACAAAAGAAATATGGTTTTTGACAAAAGAAAAGAATGAAGAAAAAAAGGCAATGATTATGCGCATATAAATCCCTCTACACCCAACATCGACGATTCCATAAGGCACTGCTATTCCGTTTTATGCCAACAAAAAAAAATGAGCTGCATCTCAAAAAATAAAAAATGTGATAAGAAACTTTAGAGAAGTGAGTCAAAAAAAGACTTGCAAAAAAAACTTTGACAAATTGTTAATCGCTTGAAGAAGCTTCTTACATTTCAAGGCTCTCTTCCAAAAAAAATAAATGGAGAAGATGGCCACTTGAAGTAAAAAACTAAACTAACTTTAACAAAGTTAAAACGAGCAGAAAAAAAACAAAATGGCGGAATAAAAGATACCATTTTGTCACATTCACAAAAAAACAAACAAGCAAAGTTAAAGAAAACCCACAACCAACAAAACAAATGTAAGGAACTTCAAAAAAGAATGAAAAAAGTGGCACATTTTTTCTCTCTCAAAAAAGCACAACCGAAAGTCAAAACCGAGAAAAAAAATTTTGCAGATTATCGAATCTCCACAGAGACACATTAAGCAAAATAGCGACCAGCAATGAAAAGCCAAAAAAAAGTATCATTTTGCTTTCTTTTTTCTTTTTCCTCTATTCTTTTTAAGCTCATGAAAATTTCCTTTTCCGTTCCGTCCTCTTTCTTTCTTTTTTGTTTTTAGTTTCGCGCACTACACTATTCTAATCTTCCATTTTTTCATTGAACTCATCTGTCAAGTCATTGAATTTGAATAGAATTGAATTGAAGAATGGCTTACCATCCAACGACAACCAACAAAAAAAACCATGCATTTTTTTTCTTCTTCTGTTACTCTCTCATAACATCAAATTGTGTTGGGGTTAGTGCTGCTTCTGCTGCTGCTGCTCTAATCGAGCTAGTAATAATGTTAATTTAATTGCGCGACACATAGTAAAAATGTGAAAAATGTTTCATTTCTTTTCATTCTTTCATTCATTGGCTCTCTTGACTTGACTTATGCCATTTTCCTCTTTCACTTGCAATCAATCAAATGGCTATTGTTCTGTGAGACTATTACTAAGAAGAAAAAATCTTTTCAAACAGCTATCAATGAAATGAAAGATCTCCTTAAAAATGCAAAGCCGGCTATTACCAAATTATTCAGACACAAAAAAGCTAAATACATTTTTTTGTCTCTAACAGCTTCAATGTATTCAAAAATTCTTGTCCTCTTTGAGACTAAAGAAAGAGATTTCAAAAAAAGGAGGAAGGATGCTTTTAATAAAGAAAAAAATAAGTAAAAAAAAACTTTGCAAAAATATGTGTTTTTTAAATCATGACTCAATAATGCAAAAAAAAGAAAGAAAAGAAGTTGTGTTTTAAAAGTACTGATGATGAGTATGGTCACTCACTAAATGCAAATAAACTTAAAAGAATCGCATGATGATGGTATTTATGTACCAGTTAAAACATGATAGAGATATTATATAACAACCACCACCACGACCATCTTAACTAATATTTGCATTTCCCATTAAACAAAAAAAATAGAGGTCAGTTGTGGAATGAATACTTTAATAGAACATCACAGAATTACAATTATTGAAAAAAACTTGAAAACTCAATGTATTTTTTTTTGAAAATTCATTTGCATTTTTAAAGAAGACATGTTTGATCATCAAAAAAAAAGAAGATTTTTAGGAAGGAAAATGGTAATTGGTAGTATCTTCGTTTTCTTCTTCATTTAGCACAAAGCATTTCAATTCTTTCTTTTCTGCCTCTTTCTCTCCTCATCTACTAATAGCAGGGGTCTAAAACAATATTGTCTCTTCTCTCCCACTTTTATTCTAAAAACCCCATAATTTTCCCTCAATGATTGAATAATTATACTTACAAACCAATATTTGGCCTCCTTCGTTTGTTTGTTCCAGAATCAATCAGGAGCAGCAAAGCATAATAAACAACAACTATTTATTATTCCATATATAATTTTATTTTTTATTTTCCAAAGATGGTAATTGTTTTTTTATTGCGTGATCATAAATGTTTCAATCAAAAAACTGCTTTTTTCAATTTTACAAACTTTTTTGTTTCAAAAATCTTGTTGCTTATTTGTCGCCGTCGTTAAATAAAAATGTTGCATCCCATTATTTTCATATATATAATTTTCTTCCAATAAACTAACTGATTTTTATGATGTTTCTTGGAACAAAATCAAATCCACTTTATAAAGTTTTTTTTGCTACTACTCCTTTTTTTTATTATATATGTTTTTATCGGACGCGCGCGATTGATGTGCAAAAAAACCGTTTTTTTTTCTTCATCTTTACAATTTGCTTCTCTCTATAATTTTTTTTTCTTGCATTCACGTTGCAAAAATTTGAATGCTTTTGATTTGATTTTTTATTTTATTTTTATGAGAATCTTTTCTGGAAGTCCGTTTATGTCTGTCTTCGAAATAAAAAATTACAAGTGTCTGTAATGTAACTTTTTTCTTTATTTTACAGCACCCATCACATCTTTTTTTAAAAAAAACGTCTTTTTTAGAGATATAAAATAAAAAGGCCGGCATTATTTTCCTTTCCTGCTCATCAAACCCCCTGGAGAGTTGCGTGGTTGTTCGACATTGTCGTCGACAAAAGATAAAACAAAACAAAACAAAAAAGTTAGACGCCAAAACTTTTTTTTTCTGGGATTTATTTATTTTTCTTTTATTTTTTTGGGTTTTCGACATTCCATTCTTTTATTTTATTTATATATTAAGTTAAGTTTTAAAAAATGCTTCGGAGGATACTGTATCTGGGATATTTGCTTTTATTTTATGGAATATGTTATGCAGAAGAAGAAGGTTCATCACCTCCAAATATTTATCGATGGATTGAAGAAAATGCACATATTTGTAAGTTTATAAAGTTTTATAATTTATAATTAAACGCAATTATTTTTGTTACAGGTACCAGTGTTCCCTCAGATAGAGGCGATACATTAATAAATTTTTTAACTGAAAGTGAAGGTGTTCGATGTTCGTTGTGTCCAGAAGTCACAGGAAGAAAGGTGCCAACAAACGCATGCGCAGTTGAAACTTCATTCGTTTTATCAGGAGTTGAAATTGGTTGTCATCCAAGTAAAACTATTGCTACCATTAAATTTTTTCATAAAATAAAATCTTTGTTTTTTTTAGTTCCCGAATTATGCGTGCTTGAACTCAAAACTCGTTATGCAGATTTTTTCTTTCCTAATGTTCCATTCAGCCCTGAAGCAGAAAGTATTTTTGTTGCAAATGCAGAAACATTTGATTTTGAAAAAAATAATATTGGCGGTGGAATTCTTACAACTAAATTCCCCATTCCTCAATCGGTTGTTATTCAATCAACTCAAAATCTTCATTCAACTGAAACATCCCCAGGCACAACCACTCCAATTTCTCTGACAACCACGACCATAGAAAATTTGCCATTAATAACAACAACATTAGCACGTTTACCTATTAGACCGATTGGTTTTAATAATGGTACTCTCATTAACTTATAATTTCCCATTTCTTTATTTTTTGTTTTTTAGATTTTGCAACTACTCCCAATCCATTTATTCGACCACCACCTTCATTTATTAGAAATCCAATGAAATTTCAAAAACGTGTTAATTCTTTCTCGAGACCTTGTGTGGATGTACATAAATTGTGTTGCTTCTGGGCTTCAGCAGGCGAATGTGATGCTAATCCATTTTGGATGAGGCTTAAATGTCCAAAAACTTGTGGAACTTGTAATTGTCCAAGTATGATTCTTTTCATTTTTTTTTTCTAACTTTTTTAAATTGGATTTTTTTTAAGTGAAAGAAGCAGATAAATGTGTTTCAACTGGGATAAAGTGTGATATAACAACCACATCAACTACCACAACAACCACTACCACAACTCCAAAACCTTCTACAACGACGTCCACCACAACTACCACCACTCCTCAACCTACGACCACTGCTGCATGGATTACAATACCATCAAGGCAAAGACCATTTGGAGAACATGGTGCTGCACAAACTAGACGACCTCCATCTTTTTCACGCGGCATGAGACCGGTGCTTTGGCCTCCACTTTCCACTATATTTCCACCAAGGACAACTACTACCGTAAGTTAATGTATCGCAAAAAAAAAGAAAGAAGTTTTAAATCGGGAATTTTAGACAACCAGACCTCCACCTACAACTTCAACAACCACCACAACAACGACAACGACGACGCCGATTCCCACGACGACTACAGAAAAAACATGTTACAACTACCATGAATTATGCACATTTTGGGCTGATTTAGGTGAATGTATTAAAAATCCATTTTGGATGAGACCACATTGTCAAGAAGCTTGTGAATCATGTGGTGAACGATTGGAAGATATAAATGCTCCCTTGCCAAGGCCCAATTGCAATAATCATCATAAATTATGTCCATTTTGGACTTTTATTGGTGAATGCAAAAATAATCCTCGATGGATGTTATTACATTGTCGAGCAAGTTGTCGAGTATGTTAGAAAACGTTAGGTTTAATTATTTAACCTCAATAATGTACCTTCACCAAACTCAAATAATGCAAGTTCTTCACAAATAAAAAAACACAAAAAAGGGGTCAAAACAATAATTTTATTTAATTTAATTTTATTTTTTGTAGGAGTTTAAATTGTATTTTATTTATATATTTTTTAGAGATTGAATTTTATCAGAGATGCTTTTTTTTGCTTTTTTAAATATCTTTTTTAAATTTGAAAATGTTTAATAAAAATTGAAAAATATGGAAATATTTTTTTTATTATTATTCCATGCAACAACAATTAAGAAAAACAACAACTAGTGCTAAGCTATTTTTTTTTTTGCTATCAAAACAAATAAAACTAATAAATAAACCTAGCGATCAAGAAAAAATTACCTCGTACTAAAGACAAAAAATAAAAAAAATGCAACAACCATCTTCTTTTTTTTGTAAGTCGAAAAAAAGTTAGTTAAAACTTAAAAATCACGACAATATCGTGCATAACAAATATATTGATTAGCAAAATTATTTCGAGCGGGCACATCTTTTATTGGAAAAATCATGCATTCATTCGATTCCTGAAAAAAAGAGAAACTATGTATTTGATTTTAAATTCCTGAATAAATTTTCTTTTCTTCATTTTTTCCGGATTTTTTTCTTCTTTATTCATTCACAAACCTCATGATACTTTATTTTTATGTGAGCATGGGGGTTTACTTTTGAATTAAATTCATAAAAAATGTGTCGAATTTGGTTTTGCTCACAAATATCATTGAAATTTTCAAGCCATTCATTTGTAAAATTAGAAAATTTAATTTGAAAAAATGGAGTTTCTGGAATGTAAATCCATTCTTGAATAAAAGAAAAAATTGCTTGAGGATCAGCAATATTGATTTCAGCGATAAAAGGAACATTTAATTTTGGTTTATGCCGCAAATCATAACCAAATTTGTTTATGATTGCATCAGCTGTGATTTGATTGCTTCCATTGCCAAGGCGAATTTGACAAAGAGATTGCATTTTTTCAATGTGTTTTGGAGTTAAATAATTTGAGATTGAGTTGTTGAGATTTAATTCCTGAAACAAAAAATTTTAATATTTGGAATTTTATTTTCAGAAACTTGCCTGAAGATTTTCATTTGAAATGAGATTAAAAAATTTATGGGCGACTTTTTCATTTTCAAGATTTAATCCTTGAATCGTAACAATTTTCATTGTTTTTTGTTTTGATTCAATTAAAATTTGGATTAATTTTTCCATTGCTTTATCATTAAAATAATTAGTGTTCTTTTCTTTTTCATCCTCACAAATTTTTTTGTTGTTAACTCGCAAACTTGAAATTTCAATGCTTTTAATTATTTCCAAATTATTTTCTTCGTCGTTGATTTCAAATATTTTTGAATTTCCTGATTTTCTAATTTTAATTATAATTTTTTCATCGCTACCTGTGCCACAAATTACTTCTACACTACATCGAACCCGTTGAAGATTAAAAGGAAAATTTGAGATAATATTATTAAAAATTTTTGATATTTGTCGACATCGACCAATTTCATTTGCATTGATATAACTTAAAATTTGAAGTTTAACTTCAGTAGGAAGATCATTTAATGAAGCCTAAAAATGAAACATTTTAATGATTTATTTTTTGTTTTAATTTAAGTTTTATGAGTGTAGGCGACTAAAAAAACAGAGATAAGAAACCATAGCATTGAAATAAAAAAGAAGAAAGAAATTTTCTAGATACACCGTTATAGCCTTTTTCATTTCACTTTTTTCATTGTTTTTAACAGCGCTGCATAAAAAAAAGAGCGTCAAAAATCATGGCTAATAAAGGGAAGGAAACATTAAAGATTATTTTAATATCAAAGGTTGCGTTTGATATAAAATTTTAAAGTGTGAAAGAGTTGAAAGTACACCCAAAAGATAGCCATTTTAAAGATCTATTTAGTGTGAAAGCAAAGTTTATGCAATATTGATAACAATGAATTCAGACATTTTGGAACCTAGACACGACTACATAGTGGAATCAAAAATTCTGCTGAAATATGCAAAAATGAAGACAAAAAGGTAGGCGGACTTATTTTTAAATCTAAAGAGATTCTCACAAGTAAAATCACTGTTAACAATTTTCAAGAATTTGCAACTTTTTTCAAATCCCTAAATCATACCTGATTGCTGTTTATACTTTTTTAAAGTTTTGCCTTTAAAAATTCTCAAAAAATTCAAAAGTCCTAAAAACAAAGTGTGTAATCCAAGAATCTGAATAAAAAGATCTTGCTTAAAAAAATAAATTTTAAAGTAAATTCCTTTCACTTCTTTTTCTTAAAATTTGCTTCTGGATAAATAAAGAAATTTCATATTCACACAATTTTTTTAAATAAAAATTTACTTACCATTTTCTGTTGCATAGACGCGGGACCCGTTAGTTTATCCTAAAATAAAAAATACATGAACCTTTTAAACTTAAATATAAAACTTGATAGAAAAAAAAATCACACGTTTTCTTCACGATGGAGAGAGAAAGAAACATGCACTGGACTTGACGACGACAACTGATTAACTTTTTTTCTTCTTCTCATTCTGAGGTCGTTGTGGTCCATTGTTTCTTTCCTTTTTATGCTTTTATGGAGGAAATAAAAAACTGCTTCGACAGCAAAGAACCTTATTACTTTTTATCACTAACCAAAAATCGAACGGTCGAGTCAACTCTCACTTCCAACAATTAACTAACCTGTGTTAAAAAAGGGTAATTTCCAAAGTCCGAAAAAAGAATGTTTATTTCCAGAAACGAAAATTCCCAAAAAACTCTAACCTCGAAAATTTTGTTTACTTTGAAGAATAAAAATTAAAGAAGCAATCAGAAGCAGTAATCAAGCTTTAAAAGAAGAGGTCACAATGCTGCTGTTATTAACGCATACATATACCATTTTTTCAAGCAGCCTAATCGTGTGACAACAGCAGAAGAAGAAATAATTTTTTTTGTTGAACTTGCATATTTTTATCAGTTTTTTTCTCATACATAATTGTTTCCATTTACCTTACTGTTCTTTGTACCTATTTCTTTCCATAAATATAATGGTATTAGCCAAAAGTGACCTTGGAGCGACTAAAACTCAGGTCTACAATCAATCAATTTCCCAAATCCTTTAATTTAGATTTTATGCTCCGTTCTTCTTAATTTTCTTGTGTTTTTGGATCAAAAACATTAGTATTTATTTATCTTGAAAGCAGGCAAAGAGAAAATAACCTTTGATCATTTGATCAGTTTCAGTAATTTATTTCTTTAAATAAACGTAACACATTTCTAAATCCCAAAAATAAAAAAAAATCATCCATCGATTTCGAAGCTTCTCTAAACTTTAATCATTTATTTCCAGAGAAAACGAAAACTAAAGAAATATGGTGTCGCCAGCATTTACAAATGGTGAGCGACGTTTATATTGGATTGACTTTTTTCTTTAAAGTTTTTGAATTATTTTTTAATTTTACTTTGTCGAAATTTTCAGTTAAACGAAACGAAATGTTACCACTAATAAAGATTATAAATGTTAAAACTTTCATTTATTTTTTTGCTTTTATTTTATATTTTCATTTTTATGAAATTTAATTAATAAATTTATTAATAAAAAAATTTAAATACAAGCAAAAATGAAAATATTTAAAAAAGAAGGATAAAATTTTGTTATGGTTGATAGTTAATAATGCCTTTTAGTTCTCACTTCTAAAAATTTTTCGCTACTATCGACTTTTTAAACTGTGTATATGATTTACAATGTGTCATCATCGTTTTTTTTTCTCTCCAATCCAAATTAAAATGACCCTTTCAAAGAGACTCAAAAAAGAAAAAAGCCAAAAAAAATGATTGAATGTGAGACAGTTGCTAACCGCCAAAAATAAAAAATGAAATTTAAAAAATAGATATGCCCTTCCATTAATCTTCATCGCACCTTCTTCACTTTTTTTTGACTACTGCCATCTGCCAAAAAAAATGCCAAGCTTCAACAGGCGCAGCAATTTTGAAAAGAAAAAATGAAAAGAGAACCTCAAAAAACAAAATCATCGAGCTGCATCGTTGCGCATCGAAAAAACAAGAAAAATAATTTTACTTTTATTAAACTAACTTTTTTTAGTAGCTTTTTTCTATTTTTATAATAATAATTTTTTATTTTATACTTTTTCTCAAGTTTTTTTCTTTGATGTTGGAGAACAACAAAATTGTTGAGCAGCAGTAGCGTCTTCTTCTTATTCGCCTTAAATCTTCTTCATTTTCTTAGTTTTTCTCCGGAAGCTTTGTCTCCCCATCGACGCATCCGAAAGTAAAAGCTCAAGCTAAAAAGCAAAAAAAAATAGTAGTACTTGGTTGAGAGAAAAGGCGGGGATTTATATATATATAAATTTTTGTTGTTGCTTTACTTTATTCCAACAACGACGCTTCATCATCTCGCAAAAATGACATTGCTTTTTTAGCTGCAAAAAAAAATATATGTAAAGGATTTTGTTTGACTTTTTTTTTCTTCCCGAGGGGGAACGGATAACCCCGTTTAACAGAAAAAAAATAAAATAAAAACAAGATTCAAACTTGAAAATGAACATAAAAATATTTTTACAAGGATTAAATTTTAGTTTTACATATCTTTTTTTTAGTTGTCACCAGTGTGACACGCCTCAGCCTCATGAGGCGCCTCCATCGCCTCGCGAGGCGCATCACGCCACTGAGGCGGAGGCTGAGGCTGAGGCGATGTATCGAAAAACTAACGTATTTTTATCGCCTCCTTCGCCTCAGAGGCGCCTCTGAGGCGCCTCTATCGCCTCACGCCTCAGAGGCGGAGGCGAGAGGCGAGGCGATAAAAATAAAAATCCGTCACACTGGTTGTCACTTGTCGTCAGCAGTTTTTTTATTTATGAATTCTTTTATAATTTTTTAGCTTTGAAAAATGTGTTTATTAAAATTTATTTATGCTTAAAAGTTATTATTAGCAGCAAATTAATTGGTTTTAAACTAGGATTTTTGGGAAATTTTATCTTTCTTTTTTTGAATTACATAAAATCTTTTAATTTTTGGTTCAAAATGTGTATTCAATTGTATCATTAAAATTTGCAACTATTTTCACAAAAGTTTTGCTATTTTTCCTGTTTCTTTCGACCAAAAGTGACCATATAAGAAGCCACTCATTGTCTTCATCTTTTCATTGCTGTCTATGTCTCTCTCTCTTAAAGAACTCCTTTTCATGTGTTTGTGTTTAGACGACATAAAACTATTTTTTTTATTTGACTATTATGGCTTTAACGTATGTAGTTGCGCATGAAATTGTTACTATTAAAATGTATATTTATTGTATATGCATGTTTTCCTACTTAATGCCCTCTCTCTTTTTATTTAAACCAATGCATATTTCAAGTATGGCTGGTATACTTGAGCTTTATCTGGATGAAGAGTACGACGACGACAATCGGATGCTATTATAGCGCAATCATTTATTTTTCAGTTGTGCAAGCAAAACAACAAGGAATACTCCTGCTTGCTGCTTGCCTGCGCGAGCACCGCTTAAACTGAGCTTCCACTTTTCTTTTTTCTATACCAAGAAAATTTGCATAAATGACCATTGATGGGATATTTCCGTTCCTTTTTATGAAATAAATATAAATAACGCTAAAGTATTTTTAAGTTATATAGTTTTAGTTTTACCTTTTTTTCTCATCAACTTTCTTTTGTCCAAATAAATAAAAAGAAGCTACAGTTATATATTTTTTTGTTAAATGCTTTTTTCGCGCTTTTTTGTTGTTACCTTTTTTTATTTCAATGATCCATAACAACCTTTATTCTCATCTGCCATCATCTCTTTTTGCGGTCAACGAGCTAACCATTATTATTTTTTGGTGCCATTTTTTTTCTCTCTCGCTACTGTTTGTATGTATCTATACCGCCGTTAAGCTGTCGTAATCTCTCTCGCTCTACAAATAAGGTCAACAAAACATTGCACCGCGCCGGCTGGCATCCAAAGTGTAAATATTTGATATTAAAAATAGCAAGCATCCAACAACCACCAACCTGAGAGCTTTATTTCGATTCGACAAAAATCGGTGGCGGTGCCGTCGTTCGTAGTTGGTAGCTAGTTTCCTACCGTTTGTTTGTTGACGATTAAATATATCTCTTTTTTTAATATTTGTTTCATTCATTTTTCTTGGCTTTCTTGTTAGCGATTAGTTGTTTATTTTAGTCTTTTCCGAATTATTTAAGTGTTCAAAGGTAAAAAAAGAATGAATCTACGACTTTTTTTCCTTCATTTTCTTTAGCTTTGTTCCTCTTAAAAAGCGAAATCCTTTAATATTAAAAAAAGATTTCCCTTTCAAAGAAATTTGTTTTTGTTTTGATAGTTAATAATAAAATTTGCACTTGTGTCGTCCGTTCTTCATCTGGCAGCAATATTATTATTATTTTTTTTATTAAGAGAGAAAGAGGCTATTTTTCCTGAAGAAGCACCTAAGCATTTTTTAGCCAACAAAAAAACAAAAAGAAAAAGCAGAAAAAAATTTGTCGTTGTTTTTAACAGATCAAAAAAGAAAAAAGAAAGATGCTTTTTTTGGATGTTAAGGTTTAAAGCCAATTATGGTACAAGGCGCTTCTTCTTTATATTTTTTAACGCTGCTATTGCTGCTAAAAAATGCCGTTGTCGACAAGTGTGTCATTTTATAAAAAATAAAATAAAGAAGATGGCAAAAGTGAGAAAGAGAAAGAGCACTTCAAAATTAAAAAAAATGGGATTACACGCTTGAAGAACCTCTTTTTGTATTCTTTTTTTTATGGCGAAGAAAAAAGCCTGGCTTGACTGTCTACTGCTGACTGACCAATGGCTAATAAAAAAAAAGTTACTTTTTTCATGCCATAAACTTTTTTTATATGTACATCAAAAAGTTAAGCTCTCATTTTTTTGAAGGAATAAAAAAACTTTTTTGTTGTTGAAACGATGCTTCAAAAAAAGGCATATCGTTTGCTTTTATATTATTTTTTAATGCTTGATGACATGAACTATATTGGCTCAATTTTCATTTTTTTTTTCTCTCTTCGAAGATTTTAATGGGATGCTTATATATATTTTTTAAATGGCATGTATTGAAACGGAAATGACAGCTTTGTTTCCTATATTTTTTTTGCATATATACTCTCATTTAAGCTTAAATCTCTCATTTCCTCAATTTTTTGCATTGCCTATTTTATTCCATCTCTCTATCGAATTTTGATTATTACTCTTTTCTCTTAATATAAAAACTGTAAAAAAAAGAAGAGGAGAAGGTTTGCTGGATGGTTTGATGATGATGTGCTTTGCTTTGCTTGCTTGTCCTTTCGCGCATCCAGGCACAGCATGCTATTTATTTCTTGCTCCTCTTTTTTTTTTGCATACTTATTTGCTTGCTTGCTGTCAATAGGAACGGCACTAATACCAGCTTTTTTGATGTGACGATGATGAGCAAAAAAGCACTAAACCATAGATTAAAACAACAACGACGACACAAAAAAAGAAAGAACCTGATTTGGCCACTCTCACTCAACCGAAATGAGCTTTGTAAATTTGTAGTAAATCTGCTTGATTACAAGGCCCAAGCAGCAAAGCAAGCTGTGAATTTGGTTTTGTTTGTTTGTAAAAAAATTAGTTAAGCATCAAAAATAAAAATGGACCAAATCTAGCTAGAAAAAAGCAATTAAATAACCGAAAATTTATTATTTCTTTTTCTGCTTCGATTTTTTGTCATATTTTTTAAAAGTCGTTGACAGTTTAATTTTAAGTATTCTTCTTTTTTTTCTTTGCCAAAATGTGTCTCTTACTATTTTTAAAAAATCGCTATTCTCTATAATATATTATTTGATTTTTTAGATGGAAAGATTTATGAGCTTTTTTTATCCATTCTCTTCGAGTAAGCATCTTGGCGCTTAATTTTATTTTATTTCTTCATCATTTCATTTTTTACCTATCTTATTATCGGCAAATAATCAAAAAAATATAAAAAGAAAAGTCATTTAAAAAAATTGAAGAAAAAAGTCTTTTTGTCGGGAATTTTTTTTGTCGTTGTCGCTTCCTGAAAAGTAAAAGTAAGAGTTTAACCTAATTTTTTTGAGTTGAGTGATCTTCCTAGAAAATGACACTACAACTTTAGAAAAAAGAAGTAAATGCATTAATATACCTCATTTGACATAAAGGATCGCGGCACTTAAATATGCAAAAAGGCAAAGAAAACCAGGCAGCAATCAACTGTTGTGGTGATGATTGGTTTTAACCTCTCTTTTTCTCTTTCTTTCCTCGTGGTCAGTTGTTGTTTTTCCCTTTTGGCTTTTTTCTTTCCTGGCCAAAATATCTCTCGGTTTCAATGTTGTTTGCCAAAGGAAAGGAAGGAGAATAATTTCCAGAGAGATAGAAAGAGAGGTCAATTGCAAAGTCTAATAAGCGAATACATAGTTGAGAGAGAGAGAGTTTTCAATTTGTTGGGGCTTCCTTCCTTATTTTTTTTTTTCAATCCAAAGCACCTCTCTTCTTCTTTACTTATTTTCTTTGCCGTGGGCGAATGGATGAATAATATCTCGCTCATTTTGAGGACAAAAACAGGCGCTGCTTTTCTTCCAGGACAAAAAATTATTTTTGGAGGTCTCTCTTTCTATCATATCCTTTAGCAAATTTTTAACTTCCTGTCGTCTTCGTCATCCTCATTTCTGTCTTCATCAAAAAAGAAAAACCATCCCTGATGATTTTTCTTTTACAAATTTAAAAAAAAAATTCTTGTCGTCCATTTTTTGCGGTTATTCAATGAAAAAAAAAGTTGTTTTTATTTTGTTTTTGTTTTGTGAGACTTACTTATTAATTTTAAAAATATTAAAACGAAATAAAATATGAGAGACAAGTTACAAGAAGAAAAGAGAGATTTGATGTCGGTGTATTAAAAAAATAACGGATCTCATGAAAGTCTCAATAAAAAATTTACAAGAGCTTTTTCCTTTTTTTACCTTCGCTTGAGTGAACTTATAAAAATCGCTGTTGCAGCCGCTGCTAAATTTGCGGCTGTACACCACCCAAAAAACGTTGTTGCTTTTTTTTAAACTTTTAACTTCTTGCCGACGATGTATGTATCTGGTCACTCACTCTTGGGAATATTGTGTTTTGTCGCGCGCTTGCTTCTCTATATTTTTTCTTTTCAATATTTGCAAGAAAAAAAGAAAGAAAGAATTTTTTTTTTCATCAACTTCGCCGATGCGGTTTTTTGCTTTATTTTTTTCTTTCTTGTTGTCCCTTGAGTGCGCAGCTGGCATGATTTACAACGTTTTTTATTTTATTTTTTTTGAAGTGAGTGCCACTTTTTTTTGTTCACAGCTTCCGCTCAAAATCCAACTGTTGTTGTTGATGCCTTTTGATTCTATGACTTACTTTTTTTTTGAACGAAACATCCCTGTCAAGAATTTTTTTTGATTTGCCTTTTTTTCTTTTCTCTTCCATGAACGTGTCTTAGCTTGAGTTTCTTGTCTCATTGTTCCATCTCATCTCATTTTTTTAACTCTTGGGTGATGTTTTTTTTGTTCTTGTTCATTTTCTTGTTGACAAGTTAAAATGCATGTAAATGCCACTTAGTGATTGGTGTTTTTTGGTAACGCGATCTCTTTCCTTTCTTTTTCTTTCTTTATTTTTTTAAGCCTTATGTTTTTTTTGTTTCTTCTTACCCCTGCCATACATATGTGATCTGCTCTAACTAGGTACACCTGTTTATTCCAAGCATATTTTACGGTTTCTTTTTTCCCGAACTTTTTCGCGATTAGTTTACTTTGAATATATTTTTTTAACAATTAAGATTCGAGAAAATTTGAATCTATTTATTTATTTTTTATGGCTAAAAAGATTACGTCTTAATTATTTTTCAGCATTTTTTAATATCTAATATAAAAGAATGAAGTTGAAAAAAGTGTAATGAAGTGGATTATTATTTATTTTATTTCCATTGCGCTTTTTGCGTCGTTGTCGTTGTTGACTAATGCAGCATCAACAACAAATAATAATAATCAAAAAGGTTTTCGTGAATTTCCACAAAATATTTCTTCGTCTCTTGGCTCTGATATTATATTGAGATGTTCAGCATATCCATCTGGAACTGAGCATGATTTACATAGTCAATGGCGAAGTAACACCGGTGCATTATTAGGTTTTCGACATTCTGGAATTTTGCCTGGTCATGGAGGAAGATATAGTTATGTTCGAGATTCACCCGATGAATTACATTTAAAAATTGAGAAGCTTGAACTTGATGATGATGGACCATTTGAATGTCAAATGGTTCGACAAGAAATAGGACCTCTTCGAGCGACAGCTATTGTAAATGTTATTGGTTTGTTTCACAAAAATATATTTTATTTTACAAAGATAATTATCGCTTTTTTTAGTGCCTCCAACTGAGGTTATTTTAACGAATTACAAAGAAGGAACTGTGTTAGAATTGCAAGAAGATGCATCATTAAACATTTCATGCTATAGTCCCAATGCAAAACCCGCACCAAAAATATCTTGGTTTTTAAATGGCAAAGTTGTAAATAATCAAGTGACTAATTGGGATGAATATAATCCAAATAAAACAGTTGTCGCATTTAGTACATTAACTTTAAGACCAACGTAAGCTTCTTTTTTCAAAGAAAACTAAGTAAAAAATGAATTAATGTTTTTATTTTTACATTTTTTACAATCATGCTTACATTCTTTTTTTTTAGAAAATCAGAGCACAATAAAATGCTTACTTGTGAATCACTTCAAAATGAAACAGGCACTCGATTACGAACATCTGTCACTTTACATGTTTTATGTACGATTTTTTAATTTACGATTTCTTTATTATTTTTTTGACAAATAATTTTATAAGCAGCTTATAAAACTTAACTTTAAAAAATGTATTTTTACAGATTCATCAGAAAGACCAAAAATTGATGTTCTTGGTGGACTTTCCAATATTAAAGCTGGCCAAAATGTTACATTAATTTGTTCAGCAAAAGGAGGGAATCCACCGCCAAATTTGTCTTGGTATTTGAATGATCGGCCAATTTCCACTCAATATTCTTATGATTTTTCTAATCAGGTTTGGATTTTTAAGGACTTCTCTATTCATTCTTTTTATTGGACTTTAGTTATTTATTTTTAAATAATTATATTTATAAAAATTTTATTAAGTGCTCGTTTAAAGATGTGCAATCCAATTAGCTTCCTTTTTCCTCTCAATCTTTCCATGAAAAAAAGCCAACAGTGAGTGGCCGCGCCACTAAACCAATTTTTGCCTCTTTTTTTGCCTCTTTTTTTGCTTTAAATCGTTTGATGACTTTTTTTATTTTATTTTCCTAATAGTTTTGACATTTTTTTCTTCTCCTCTCTCTTTAAAATTAAATTAAGTTTAATAATATAGAAATAAAAATGAGAAAATTTATAATTTATTTTTAAGGTTACGCGAAACGAATATTCATTTATTGCTGAAGGAAGCGATAATGGCGCTGTGTATGAATGCCGTTCAAGTAATCGGCCCAGTGTTCCTGCATTAAAAAAGACCATTACATTAACCATTAAATGTAAGAGAGCAAACAAATAAGAGAATAAATAAAGCAAATTAAAAGCAAACTTTTTTATAAATATTTTTAGATCCCGCTGCAAATGTATTTTTATATGGTAATTCCACGATAAAAAGAGGAGAACAAATGAAACTTACATGTGTCTCAAGCCCATCAAATCCCCCCTCTGTGATTGCTTGGACAATGAATGAAGCCCCAATGCGAACTCAGCCTCAATCAGATAAACGCATGGCTGCGGGAATTGCAACGGAATCCAATATTACCATTGATTCAAATTTACTTTTGAGTGGACAAAAAGAAGTTGTTGCAATTTGTACTGCCACGAATGAAGAAGGAACCACAAGTCAAAGACATGTGGTTCGAGTTTTAATTCCACCCGATCAACCATATATTTATGGAGGTGAAAATGGTCCAATGCTTGAAGGAGAAATTCTTAATCTCACTTGTGAAGCCACAGGTGGAAATCCACCTGCTCAATTATCGTGGTATCGTGGACTTGAAAAGGTAACTTTTTTTAGATTTTAATATTTTCCCGTTTTTGATTTAACAAATTTACTAATTATTTAACAAAGACTTTTTTGAAGCGTCATTCCAAACATAATTATAAACAACATAAATTGCGGTGGAAACAGGTATTATATTAATAAATGTCGTGTGCTTTTTTGTGGTGTTTTTGTGAAACAAACTTTTTTTGTTTGGCCAAAAATTTTATTTTGAGCCTCTTTCTTTTTTAGTTTTTTTAAAACAAAAAACTTTATTCCTTCTTTTTCTTTCTTATTTTTCGGAAGCGGCAACTTTGAAGCTTGAAAATAAATAAATCTGAATAAAAAAATGTGTGACAAATAGTTTTTTATTTGAGTTTTGTTTGTTTGATGTTTGCCTTCCTACTTTATTTATGCATTTTTTTGTATCTTCTTTTTTTTAAGCTTCGTGGCGCAAATGCAGTTACAACGGGTGAATTATCTTCAAGTTGGGTTCAAATTAAGCTTGATCGGTCAATGAATAATATGCCATTTCGATGTGAAGCAGAAAATGGTGCAATTAATGAACCTTTAATTGCATCAAAAAATATTAATGTTTTATGTAAGATTTTTTAATTTACAAAAAATATTCAAATTTAAAAATGCATTTTTTTAGTCCCTCCTCGTCGCTTAATTTTGAGGCAACCTGAAGAAAGTCGAAGGCAAATGATTGCGGGTGAACCTGCAAGGCTTAGTTGCACAGTACCATCTTCAAATCCTCCAGCGGAAATAAATTGGGAATTTGAAGGAAATCATTATCATCATGATGGGCGACAATATACTTTAAGTGCAAATCGAACGGAACGTTCTCAAGAATTTGCGGGTTGGCAAGTAAAACACACAATTACTTTTACTGCGGATGAAAAAATGGATGGCACTTCTGTTCAATGCGTTGCATCACATCCATTATGGAATGATGTAGTTGCGGCTGAGCATAAATTATCTATATTTTGTAAGTTTTTAGTAAAAAAAAGTTTTCAAGTGTTTTAGTTTGGTTTATTTTCATAATTTAATTTATTTTTATCTTCTTTTTTAGACCCACCACGAATAGAAACTCAAGGCCCCATTTCCGTTGATATCGAAGAAGGGTCATCATTTCAAAAAAATTTAACCATTATTTCTAATCCACCAATTTCCGGTTGGAGATGGAAGAAAAATGATGTAGTTTTTGATGGAACTATTGGATCCATATATGTTAGGGGTTCAATAATTGGTGGAAGATCTGTTGGGCCAGCTGACTCAGGAATTTATACTTTGCTTGCTAGCAATTTATTTGGAACTGTAAATATTTCAATGAAGTAAGTCCAGAATCAAAAATTAATTAAATTTGAAACATATTAAAATTATTCTTTAAGAGTAACTGTTCGCTACCCTGCTCGAATTATTTACATTACTTCACCAGTAATTGCAAGCGTTGGTGAAGATGTGGTTCTTGAATGTGAAGCGGATGGAGTTCCACAAGTTAAAGGAATGGTTAAATGGATGAGAGGTGATAATGTTTTGGATAGCGTTATTAAAGAAAATAAAAGAGCTGTGCTTCGTTTAAATGCATCCCATGAAAATAGTGGATCATATATTTGTGTTGCGGATAATGGAATTGGTTCAGCAAATTATACACCCGCTTATTTATTAGTTAAAAAAGCTCCTCAAATTTTGAGGAATCCTGGTTATGATCGATCTGCGGGACCCATAGGTGGAAGGGCAAAAGTTTCTTGTTCAGCTATTGGAGTACCAGATTCAACTTTTCAATGGTCGATTGAGGGTGAAAATAATGTTATTCAATATAATAGCAGCAAATACTTAGTTCATGAAACCCAACTTGACTATTCCACTTTCGAAAGTACTTTGTACATTTTGGATTTGAATGAACTTGATTATTCTCGTCGAGTGAGATGCAGGGCATTCAATCAAATGGGCCATGATTCCATTTACATCACCGTTAGTACTCCATCGGCTCCAGATGTTCCAACAAATCTTGAAATCCTAAAAGTTACAAATGATTCTTTAACCCTTGGATGGATGCCTGGATTTGATGGAGGCTCAGAACAAACGTTTGAAATACAATTACAAAAAGAAAAAAGTGATAAATGGCAAGCTTTTAATTACACTCAACCTCGAGCAATGCTTTATGGCCTTGAACCAGAAAAACTTTATTATGTTCAAATTCGAGCAATAAATTCTCATCATCGTTCATCCCAATTTTCTTTACCCGTTTTGGCTGTGAGAACTTTGGATAAATATGGCAAAGATATTCGCAAAGCTGGAAGCGATAATGAAACATGGGTAGTTTTGGCTCCAGCAGTAGTTTTAGCCATAATAATTCTTTGTTGTGCAAATGTTGCAATTTGTTATTGCAAAAGTCGAAAAAAGAAAAGAAAATTGCATGAAAAAACTGAATATGTTCGAACTACGCTTATGAATGTTGGAGATGGAAATGTAAGGCCTGTGCAAACATATGGCGCAGTTGGGACTCCATCAATGAGGCGTCGACCTGATTCATCCACAACGAATCGATCAGAATTATTAAATGATCGAGGAAGTGAAGATGATCAATCTGTGAGAACTATGATTGTGAGTCATACATTTTTAAAAAACCTTTTTTTTGTTCTTAAAAATGATAAACTTTTATTTTTTAGGAGGTTAGTCCCAATGGATGCATGCAACGTTATGAACCAAATTGTATTGTGGACTACGATTTTAATCGTAAGCTTTTTAGTCTTTTTAATTTTTTATTTCCGGGTTAATTTTTTTACCATTAAAAACACTTTTTTTTCTTCAGCTGAACTTTACTCATGCCTCAATCGAAATTTATTAGATTCCCATGGGGTTACATATGCAGCTATGCCATATCCCGAACCTCCCAGAGGTGCTGATATTTATCAACAACATCATCATCACCATCAAACAATGGGAAATTATGTTGCATTAGAGCCCACAGATCCCTTTTCAAATTACAACAATCATAATAATAGTCATCAAGATGTATTAATTGGTGGAGCAAGTGGAATGTCATCAACTATGGGTCGTCAAGGTGGCGGTGGCTCATTAAACAAAACAAACATGAATAACAATAATAATCAAAATAACAATTTATTACATCATCGTCATGAATCACCCTCTCTTTCCACATTCACTCCATCCGGAGGTGTAAGAACTACAACAAACCAATCAGCATTAAATGGAGATTTAGTGTAACAAAGACATCAAAAAGTCATTTTTTTTGCTCAGAATATCATTCTTTCCTTTTTTATTTTTTATTTTATTTTAAAGCTTTAAATTTAAAAAACGGGTATTAACTAAAAAACATTATTGCATTATCGATTCTTTCTTTTTTACTATCCTTTCTTCTTCTTTTTTTAAACTTTTTTGGGAGGGCTTGTTTCGTAACAATGGTTTCATTCCATTTTTGTATGTTTGCTTCTTTCAAAATCAATTTGTGACACAAAATTTTAACAAAAAAAATGTATTTGAAACAAGCCTATTTTTTGTGTTTTATTTAACAAAAAACTATTTTACGACCTCAACTTTTTTTTCTTTATTTGTTTGTTTGTTATTGTTTGCTTTTTATATTATACATATACAAATATCAATGTTATGTTGGATACCATCAATAAAAAAATAATTGTATATTAAATTTTATATAAGTTATAAAAATTTAAACCAATTAAAGCTCCACAAACCAGAGTAAAAAGTAATATACAAAATGCACGAATAATAATTTCATGATGTTCAATTTTAAGATTTTTAACCAAAATTAAACCCAATAATATACCACATATTAAACCCGCAAAATGTGCACATTCATTTATAATTGAAATAAAACTATCTGCATTTATGAAAGACCAAATAACCATTGTTAAATGAATTAATATATAAGACCCATAAAAAACTAAACGACAATAACGCAAAGGCATTTCAGTCCAATTCTAAGAAATTAATTATTTTCATTTATTTTTTTTAGTTTCTTTTTTTAAAAGGAAAAGAAGAAAACGACCAAAGCTTAATACTTACCATAATTAATTCAGCAATATTAATTGCGAGCATTGCAAAAACTGCTGCAGATGCACCCACTAATTCACCTAAAATTAAAAATTTTCAGATAGACACCACTTAAAAATGAGATAAAATTTAAGTTTGTAAAATTTACCTTTAGGACAAACAACATAATAAGTTGCTGAACCAAATATTGCCCCCACAATATAAATAATCCATACTCTCCTACAAAAAATTTTTAACTTCTTTAAATCGACCCATTTAAATCCCCGAAATTTTTACCAATGATCTACAACTTCTGAAGGAATGCAAAATAACTGTACAATAATGTTTCCGGTTAAATGAGTCACACTAAAAAAAATTAGAAAATAATTTTAAAATAAAAAAACTCTTTACAAAAATAAGTTTCTATGTACTTACTTGTCATGTACAAAAATATATGTAATATATCGATATATTTCATGCCTAAGTGGACCAGAAAAATGTAACATAGAATTAACCTTTTCATTTGCACCAAATTTTAAATACATAAAAATTTGTAATATTGAAATTAAAATTAAAAATATCGCTGGTGGACAGCAAGTATATGCATCATTATAATTTCGAACTTCAAGTTTCCTTGAAGCTGGAGTGGTCAAGTCTCCGATTATCACCATGGTTTTTTTCCACAAAGTGTCATAAGTTGATGGAGATGTTAACTAAAGAGAAAAAATGTTTTAGAAAATATGCTTAAATTATATTTGCTACTAAAATACCACAGTTTCAAATTCTTCAACATCCATATATTCATTGGGATTCATTTTTTTTACAGTTTTAAATAAAGTTTTATGCTGACGTAAACTTAAACGACGATGAGATTTTTCTGATATTAAAAATCCCTCTAATTCGCCAGGGGTTACTAGTTCATTGCCAGTGGCGTCAATCTAAAAATCCAATGTTAAATCCTAAGTACTATAAAGGCTTTAAAAACTTACGGTATGGAAAAGCTCCGAAAGATTTTCAAGAAGAGTCTGAGGCCGGTCGTCACTCATTTTGGCTTATTTTAATAAAGAAAAAAAAAGTTTAACTACATTTAAAGAAGGGACTAATAATAATTACAGAAAAAACCCTTTATTTTTTTGGTTAAAAACAGAAAAAAGGGTTTTATCAACAAAAACAATAATACGTCTTTTATTTCTTATTTCACCATTTGAATTGACGGTTGTCTGCAATGTAATATTGAAAAGTGAGAAGTCGTCAAGTCAGTATTTCGATGCGTCAAAAATAAAAAAAAGTTAGAGACCCAAGGTAAAAAAAGGTGGTGATAAGCACAGCTGCACTTTTTCGTCCGCTGCTCCCATCCATTTTTTCTACCTTGACTTGACGACTGACTGTCATCAAACGACGCCGAATAAAAAGGAAAAAATACCATTTTTGAATAATTTGTTTGTTGTCATTAAATCAAATCAAAATCAAAAATTCAAAGCATGCAGTCATATACCGGCGAGCGCATCCGTGACTCAACTTTCTCTTTTTAAACACCTTTCTTTTTTTTCGTAAACATATTTACTTTGTTCATTCGTTTCAGTGCATTCTTTCTTTTCTCTTTGCTTCATCTTTTTCTCTCCTTTTTTACCCAAGTTTTTTTGTTTTCATTTTTTAAATTTTTTATTTACAAAAAATAAATTTAAAAATTTATTTATTTTTTTTATAAAACATTTTAAAAATTCTAGAGAGAAAATAAAAATAATAGAAAAATGTGGTATGGTGGTGTTAATCTTGCATGAAAAAATAAAAAGACTTTTTTTAATTTAAATAGAGACGAAAAAGAAAAAAATAATAAGTTCAAAAGCCACAAATCAAAAAAAAATTCTGAGGAAGATTAAAGGTTAAACAAAAGGTTGTCTACCGTTTTTTTAAAGAAACAACAAAACAAAAATAATAAATTTTGGGATAAAAAGTTTAAAAAAAATAACAGTGCTCTAACAAATAATAAAATATATAATAGAAGTTTTCCAAAGAAAAAAGGTGCTAATGAAAAAAATATTATTTTAAACATGCGCTAAACTCCCGTAAAATTATTTTTACTCTATGTATGTAGTTTGTCGAAGAAAAAAATGAGTGTTAAAAAAAATATTTGTAAAATTTATAAAAATATATATATCGATATCGGAATGCATCGGGATAAAAAAAAACAAAGTAAAAAATAATATAAAATAGAAACACAGAGATCGGCGTATAAAAAAAAATATATAAAAATTATAACGACAAACGACAACACCGGAAGTAGTATTAAAAAAAGAGAAGACGCCGAAAAAAAACCATGGAAAAAAAATTAAATGAATATTAATTATATTTCTTTTTTTGTAAACAACCATATAAATCTCATAAGACTAGAAATATTGCAAAGAAAAATAAAATTCTGTATATACAGAGAGATAAGATAAAAGTCAAATTCAAAAAATAAAATGAAAAATATTAATCTGTTATTATTTTCTTTCTTTCATCCTTCTTTTTTATGATTACTTAAAAATTAATTTGTTAAAAGTGAGATAAAAAAAAATATAAAAGGAATGAGGGAATTACAAAAACATAAAATTCTAAACAAAATCCTAAAAACTTTTTTTGTGTTAATAAAATTACATAAAAGCAAAAATCTGATTCTGATTCTTTTTTCCTTATTTTTTAATTTTTTGCGAGACAATGAAGAGGAATAAGAAGAAATGACACACAAAAATAAAAAATATATAAGTTGTTTCACCCGTTGAAGGAAAAATAAAACAAAATAAAAAAAGGTTTCTAAATCTTGCAGCATTGAAGTGGTAAATTCCATAAAATTAATTAATATAGCGATGATGCGAAATATAAAATCCATAATTTATTCATATTTTATTTTCATTTTCATTTTTTAAATTATTATTGTCGATTCATATGATGATTGAATCCATGCGATTGTTGTTCAGATGATTCGGGTGGAAGATTGCCTAATAACGTTTGACTGTTTGCTCCTAATCCAGATGCATGGCAAACGCATCGAGAATCTCTCAATTTAAGTAATTCGGTCAATCGTTCCACTTCCCGCCGTAATACAGAATTTTGTGTCTGAAACGACTAAGAATTTTGGGTAAATTTGGCATCGATGTTGCTTAACATAAAACTTACCGCGAGTGAACCCTTTTCTTGTTCCAATACATTTACACGGGTTAACATTTCATCGTGTTCTTCCTTCTTGCGTTTGCGATATCGAACGGCAGCAGCTTTATTTCTTTCAAGAATAGTTTGTCGCCGTTCATCTGCTGGCATTTCAGTGGTGATTGAGCGTCTTCCTCGTCCACTTTTAGGTGCAGTGCCATCTGTGCATCGACTAAATAAAAAAATGCTTTATATGCAAATTTTTTTTTGTTTTAAGTTTTTTCGACTTACGAATGATATTTCCTTTTTACTGGTTCCTCAGATCGCCGCGAAACATTTGAACTATTTGAAAATGGTGAACCCTCAGAAGCACAATAATTTTGTTGAGAAACTAATGGATCCGTTGCCATTCGTTTCAAAGGAGGGCCGTTGGAAATATCGGGTTTGATATCTTGTTGGTCCCAGTTATTAGCGTCAATATTATGGATTCCTCCATTGCCGATGGTTTCAGCCTTGTTCATACTAAAAAAATTAATCATTAATTTTTTATTCTTTTTACTTTTTTAATGGAAAAATCTTACTCTGCTAAATGTCCAGTACTAAATGAAGTTGTAATATTAATTGGTGGATGTAAATTAGTTAAAGAAGTGCTTGCAGTCATTGAAACTGGAGGCATTGGAAGTCCAAGGGATGAAGATGAAATAGATGGAATATTATTTGAAGGTGGACCTGTAGGTGGAGAAACTTCCATTTTCGAGCATACTGATGTCGCTGAAGATGAAGGAAATGCAAAATTATGTTCTGATGCCGCTGATGTGGTTATAGATGGTGGCATATTTGAGGTAGATCCATTAGTAATAATAGAATGAGAATTATTTGGTGCAAATGGATTTGATTGGAGATGAGATGAATTGCTTGCTGCAACAGCTGCCGCAGCAGCCATATGTTGCTGATGATTCATATTCATATCGAGTACAGCGTTTAATACATCGGCTGTGCATGGAGTTCTATTTCCTTCACCTTTTGATGTATTCATAAAACCACTTTCACGAAGCTAAAAAATGCTTTTTGATATTTTCAAAATTTAAATTTCTGGCAAAAATTACTTTTCTCGTAAAATCTAAATCAGCTGAAAGTAAATTAATATTTGAAAATATGGTTGGTGATTGAGATAAAGAGGAAGAAAGTTTGAGCATTGATAATCCAGCTGAAGTGGGTAAAGTAAGGGATGGAGCCATGAGGTTATTTTGATCCAATCCATCTTGACTTTGACTTAATCTTCGATTAGCTTCACGAAATTTAAGTTCAAATGGATTAACAGTTAAACATTTTTGAATTATTTCCGCTGTTGAAGGCACATCTAAAAGTATAAACGTCTAATTAATTTTATAATTTGCTTTGATTGTTTTTTATTTTAAATTTTTGTTTCACTTTTTCCTTTTTTTTTGAAGAATGAAAGAATTAAAATTAAAATTCGAGAATAATGTTGCTTTTTAAATTTTTTTTTGTCAAAATGTCAATTTTCTAACAGAGTTCAAAATATTAATAAAAGTTTTTTTTTGAAAATTCAATAACTCAGAGAGAAAAATTCTTAAAGCCACCGACTTTTACAAGTCACGCAACAACACATTGGAGAGAGAGAAAAAAAAATGACACTTCTACGTCAGCCATGCCAAAGCCAATCCATAAAGAGACATTCAAATACGATAAAAAGTTAATGTTAAAAAAAAACTCACGTGATTCATTTGGTGTTGGAGTTAAAGAATTTAAAAACCAATCCAATACACTGCCACTCATTAGATATTATTATTATAATTACTTTTCAAAACAAAGAATATACAAAAAAGTTAATAATCGTGGCTAGCCACAAGAGGGAAAAAAATAAAAATAATAGTTTACGAAGAGTGAAACAAAGCCACAATAAATTTTTTCTTCCTTTTATAAAAACATATCAGTTGTGGTGGAAGTAAGTAGTTGTTAAACCTAAAGGTTAAGGTACCAAAATCAATAATTCTATGAACACAAAAAAAATGAACGCGAAAAAAAATATGCACTACTATTAAAGCAAACGCAGAGAAGGTGTAGTAATTAACTATGGGGTGGCTTGTTGAAAAAAAATAAATCGAAGAAGTTATAAAAAACAGAAAACGGAGAACAGAAAAATTAGAGACAAAAAATGGAGAAAAATTTTAGATAAGCAACAAATAAAAAGGGCAAAAAATGCGTTGGATGTTTTAATAAAACAAAACATCAAAAAAAAGTTTTTTGTTACTTTATAAGCCAAAAAAAAAAGCCAGGTGACAACTACTAAAAATTTATCCTCAATGAAAGTGAAAATAAAAAAATGAATAAACATGAGGGGTAGAGAGTGTCAAAACTATAGAACCCCTCCAAAAAAAGAGAGTTGACAGCTTTTTGCCCAGTCAAAATGTGGTCGTCGACATCCCATACAAAAAAATGCATTATTTTCTTTTCTTTTTGGGTTATCAAACACGCAATTTAAATGAAAAATAAAATAAAACCATGCAGAAAGAAAGGTTAAAGAATGTAGTAAGAAAATAAAAAGTTGTTGTAACAAAAACCTTCCGTGTTTTTTTTTCTTCTTTTTTCGGACAAAAGGGTAAGAAAATAAAATGGAAATAGGAATGAAGAGACAGGGTTTTGTTTAATGCATAAAAATAACACTAAAACTGCAACATGGCTGCATAAAATGTACAATCATTGCTTGTGCTGCTAATACAATACACACACATACACTCACGTATGCTTCAAACTTTTGCAACATGAAAAATTAAAAATGAAAGAACAGAACACTCTTTTTCCTTAAACGTAAAATAAAAACCATAAATTTCAAAGAACATAGAATAAAAAGAAAAAAACATAACTTTCAATTATCTTTCAGATCATTTGGCTCATCAAAAAAAGGGGGAGAGAAGAAGGCAAAAAAATAACTAAGTAAAAAGATGTCTTTTCCATGCACAACATGCGCGTTGTCCAAAACATCACAAAAAAAAAGAAAAAGTAAGCTAGCTCGCTACTAAGCTAAGGCGTCAGTCAACCAGAAGCACTTTTCACTGCTTTCGAAATAACAAGCAAGAAAGAAAAAAAGCTTTTTTGGCCTATAGCATAGATGGTGACACTAAAATGAGAAAGACGACGATGGAGGAGAGGGGAAAAGAGCAAGTGCAACAACGACAACGACGACGATGGAGAAATACTGGCACATTCACAAAAAAAGAAAACCAAAGAAGCAAGCAAGCAAGCACAAAATGAAATAAAAAAGAAAATACGTAGAGCATCAAACACGAGAAATAAGAAGAAGGAGGAAGCGAACATGTGCATATCTCTCTCTCTCCCGCCCCATTGCTGGCATGGCACTCAATACAACAGCGATAACCAAATGAGGGA
Organism: Panagrolaimus kolymaensis; assembly: GCA_028622995.1. Classification (NCBI taxonomy): domain Eukaryota; kingdom Metazoa; phylum Nematoda; class Chromadorea; order Rhabditida; family Panagrolaimidae; genus Panagrolaimus; species Panagrolaimus kolymaensis. The sequence continues at coordinate 295,847 of JAJQJQ010000076.1, forward strand.
CCAACTATAACTAGTAGTAAGTAAGGCAACTACAAAAAAGGCCAACAACACCATCACAACCAACCACATCAAGTAAAAAAAAAAAGAGCCTGTAGTCAGAAGAAAAAAAAGAAGATAGAAAAGAAAAAAGCTGCCGACATCCTGAAGAAGAAGAAAAAAATGGGGGAAACAACGTTTCCTTTTGGATAAAGAAAAATGGCGCAAAGAGAGACACATGGAAACAACCATATCCTCCAATTGTGTGGTTGAATTGAACAAAGACCAAGATCACATTTAGCAACAACAAAAAAAGAAAAAAAAGGTTTAACAATACATATAAGAAAATTTAGCTTTAATAAAAATTTCGAAACCTTCAAAAGAAACAAAAAATTGAAAAAAAACTTGAAACAAAATATTTTTAAAATTTTAAAGTTTTTAAAAAGTTCCAAAACCAACCATGTGAAAAAAGATGGCCACCATGAAAAAATGCTGAAGATGGAGAAATTCCAGACATAATTCTTGAAGTATCTAATGTAAAAAAATCTGCAATCGTAACATCGTTTGGTTGAATTCTCTAAAGATTTAAAAAACTACCTTAAATTTTTTTAGATAAAACTTACTGAAGGTTCCGTGGTTGTTCCTGATACAATGTTCATCGATCACAACACACTCAATCAGACTGAACTGATGCGAGCTATAAAGGGCAAAAAAGTTGGATTAAAATGGATCAAAAAATAATGAAATTCAATTCAATGAAAGTAAAATATTTAAACCGTTTAAAAACAGTTCATTCATAAAAAGAAGAAAAAAATTTTTTTTCGTCAAATAAATCGCTTTTATTTTAAAGAAAGTTTTTAAAAAAAAGAGCGAAAGACAAAAAATTTTGAATTTAAAAACAAAAAAAAATTCGGCAATAAAAAAATGCAATCACAAAATAAATAAAAATAAAAGTCTGAAAAAAATTTAAGATCATGCTGGTTTTAGTTGTTAGATTGATGGAGATAAGTTTTCAGCTCATGACCATTTACATTCCATAGTCGGACATAGTACTCTTCGAGAGCAACTTTTGGGCCAAGTCGATTAGCATTGCTTTGTTTTTGGGAAATTAATTTTTTTTTTGAATAAAACATTTTAATTTTTAATCTTCATCATTATTCATATTCATTCCTCCTCCGCCAATAAAAGATTTGCATTTTATTCAATGGGAATTGATTTCAAAAATGACTTTCAGCATCAATAAAGAAAACTTCTGAACACAGAATTAATGCCATTGGAATAACATTGAAATCATACCATCTTGAAAGAATTTACAGGAATGCAAACAAGCAAAAAATAAAACTATATTGTTTTTAATCCATATATGTGTGATCATCTACAATACTCATATTTATTTAGTTACGTCAGATAATAACTACACTCTAATATTGGTGAGAAGAAGAAAAAAAAATGCAAGAAGGAGATATTAACCGATTATAATCTTTTTAATAAAAGAAATTAGAAAAGTTTTTTAATCCATAAATCCTTAGTCGTCAAGAAATATTACGAAAAAAAAATTTAAACTAAAATTTCCGTAGAATATTATTTTTTAAGCTCTAATACATCCATCTTTGGTGATCAATAAATTAAAGAAAAAAATTTTTTTAAAGGGTGCAAAAAGAAAGGAAAAATATGCTGTCGTCATACTTTTTTTTAACTGATCATCATAAAAATTATAACAATGAATAAAAGGGGACGACATACCTTATCAGCTTTGGCTTTAATTTTTTTTTGTTGCCACGATTATCGAGCAGCAGCAGCATGCAAGTTCACCAAATCAACCATCATCATGGGTCGAAGAAGGTAATAATCATGTCATTCTCGAACTATTCTGATAAGAAGAGGGTATAAGGCTCAGAGCTTCAGGAAAAGCATACGACGACGCAAAGTTAAATTTTTCATCGATAATTTCTTGAAAAACTGTCTTCGAGTGTTAATTTTTAGCATGGAAGAAAAATGAAAAGTGAAAATGCAATGTTTGAATAATAAAAAAAGCACATCATCAGAGTCATAAGTAAAATAAAGCACACGCCAATGATTCATCATCAGTCGAATCAACGTCAACTACCTTCTTGACCCTCTTAAGTTTAAACTGTGAATAAGCAAGCAAGAGTAAAAGCAAGGAAAATTTTTTTATTTGAAGCTCTCAACTCTCATAACTTTTTTTTCTATTTACAAAACGAAACAAAAAAAAGTTTCATAGGCTTTTTAAAAAAAGTGAAAATGAAACAAACAGATGAAGGTGATGAAGAACGAAAAGAAAAAAAAGTTACACTAAAAAAAGAACAATTGAAAAAAAAAGAAAGGAAAGGAAAAAAACTTCTTGCGCATCATCATTCAAAAAATAAAAACGAGAGAGGCAAAGCAACCAAGAAAAGAAATGAAAAAGTAAACGAATTATGAGCTGTTGGGAGCAAAACCAAGAAAATGAAAAAGAAGAAGACCTCCGCCCCTGCAACAAGAGCATCAAGTCATAAAACCCAACAATATTCAAACATTCAGAGTTGGTTGGGGTTTTTTAGAAATTGAAGATTGGGACGTCGTGGCCGTCGTAAACGTTTAATTTTTATTTATTTTTATCGTGTACCTTCCTTCCTTTTTCCACATTCACGCATGCTCACGTGAATTCATTCTACTCAAAAAAATATATATATATAAAATAAAGCACAAAAAGCATTTATTGACGTAATGCATAAGTTGCCAGTAAAGAAGAAAAAAAAAACGAGCACTTATGTAAAGGTTCAGTTCCCTCTTTTTTTTTATTGCTCGCTTGCTTTTTTTAACACCAAAAAAACTTTTTTTTCTTTTTTGTCATTTTCTTTTTAAAATCAATCAATAAAATTTTGTTGCGCCATGAATAAAAAAGGAATCATCACCAATCAAAAAAACGAAAGTAAATCAAGTCGAATAAATCGAATCAAAGCCATTCCAAGAAGAAAAGAGAGATTCAAAAAGAATAAAAAAAAACATAGACAAAAAAAGCAAAATAAAAAATAGTTCGAATTTATAAATTAAAATTTATTATTTATAAAATGATTTTATTTTTTAAATATTAAAAATCTATACCCTATATAAATTTTATAAATAAAATTAACTAAAAATTGCTCGGAACAATGATGAAAGGGGAAAGAAAAATAATTAGCGCCGCAAAAAAAATATATTATAAAATCTTAAAAATATCTGATGCCAGAAAAAGGATTTAATTGGGTCATAATTGCTTTATTAATTGCTCTCAATATTTTTTATTTTAAAATGGATGCTACGGAAAAGCCTGAGTAAAATTTATTTATAGAGAAAAATGCAAAAAAAAATCTTTTTAATTTGAAAATGTATGTGTTAATGTAACAGAGGAAGTTAGTTAACTAAAATTATTTCAACAAATTTACATCAAATATTTAACTTTGAAAAAAAGATGTCACATGGTTTAAAGAAGAAGAAAATTTAGATCTTTTGAGTTGATAAGTCATGTAAAAAACTCATATGTATTTTTTTCTTAAAAGTTGTTTTCTTCATTTAAAACTAAAAAACCCAAAAGCCATAGGCTTTCGAGGAAAAATGATCTTTAAAAAAAGCTTACCACTCGATATGAATTTCAAGCAATTTTCAACTTCAACGTCGATGATTTCATCGACATAAAAATTAGTTTTTTTCAAGCCAAATTAAATCCATCGATGGATTTAGTCGAAAGAAATCAAGAAAAGCTTGTTCAAAAGATACAAAGATTCAACAATTTTTTTAATACAACGCTTGCAGCCATTGCTAAATATCCAAGCTTTTCAAAGTTTTGATACTGATAAAGTAATCCTCCGTAATAAATATTTTACTCGTATGGAATGTAGTCTGAAAGCTTCATGTCAAAAAAGTATTTGTAAGAACAAACTTTAAGGTTTTCAATTCATGTTTAAAAACATGGAAGTTGTTGCTTTTTAAAAATTAAAAAATAATAAAAAATGTATTTCCCAAAGCAACAAAAATGACGGACATTGTGCAGCATAGTAAAAGTATGAAATCAATAGAACTAAATCGTTAATAAATCAGAAAAAAAAAGTTAATTTTTTTATGTTCTTCAATCAACAATAAAAATGAACGAGTTTTATTATGTTACATTCGAGAATAACACACACCAATAATCAATCAGGGAATGGGACAAATTCCTGTTAGGATATTTATTGAATTAGCAGCTAACATAAAAAGTATGCTTTATCAAAAGTTTAATGTGTTTCAAGTTTTTTTTTAAATTTTTAATTGTTATGGAAGATTTGGGTTTTAATAATGTCCGTAATATGCTTTTTTAAAGTGAAGTTGATTACTTTCAGCTTTATTAGTTTATAACAATTTTTATTTTAATAAATTAACTTCAGTTATAGAAAAATCTTTAATTAAAGTGCTTTAGTTTTATTATGGCAGTATTTCTCGATATTATAGCTTATAAGTTTGCTTTAATGAAAAAAATAAATTAATTAAGTTGCATCTTTGGTAAATGGCAAAATAGGTGCGTGATAAGATTTAGCAAGGAAGATGGGAATAATTGATTATGTAGCAGCAATTTCGCGTCTTGCAACAAGCATATGTAAAACGGGATACTTTTTAATATACTTTACAGATTTTTCATGAGTGAGCATAGTAAAATCATGGCCATTCACCTAAATATAACTCGGGAATTAACAAAAAAAAAAATTAAAAAAAGAAAGTAATTTGCCTGTAAAATTTTGTCATGTTGGCGCAAGCCTGCTTTTTCAGCAGGTGAATCAGGGTCTATTTGAGTAATATAAATTCCCTGTAAACAAAAATATAATTTAAAAGTAACTCCATAAACTAATATTACCATATCTGGATATTTATATGGAGCTTTGGAAGGATCTTGATCAATACCTCCACCAACTTTAAATCCAACTCGATAAGCTTGAAGGCCATTAGCATCAATAAATTGCTCCTTTTCTAATACTACTGCGATACTTAAACATTCTAATGGTTTGCCAGCTTCATGACCATATGCAGAAATCATATCTATGATGATAGTATCGATATGTTGATAACACCCGCTGGGGAAACTAAAAGCAAAAAAGTGATCGATCAAATAAAGCAAAACAAAATTATGCCCGAACAATATGAAAGTTAAAGGATAAAGAAAGCAAATATAAATTTAAAAACGAAAATATTTATGCTAAAAAAATTATGACCATCTTTTACAAGATAATATTTCTCCATCATCTGAACCGATGATGTATCAAAAAATGAATACAGCTGCGTTACTTACAGCTTTCACATGCATTAAAATGTCTTAGAACGAAAAATACTTGGAAATTTTTTCAGCAGTTTTCTTGTTCCTACTTTCAGACTTCGTTTTTCAACACATTTTTTTTGAATGAACTTCCTAAACTTTGCTAATATTTTCTTTTCCGTGATTTATTCAATCTAAATTATATTACTTTTTTTAGACTCTAAACCATGGGTAAGAAAGTCAAAACAGGAAAGAATCGTCTGGATAAGTATTATCATCTTGCGAAAGAAGCAGGTAAGTAATTTTTAATTTTGAAGTTATCTCATTTATAATTTCATCAATATTTTTCAGGTTATCGATCTCGTGCTGCCTTCAAATTGATTCAACTTAATAAACGCTTTGAATTTTTACAATCTGCAAGAGCTGTTGTTGATTTATGTGCTGCACCTGGAGGATGGATGCAAGTTGCTTCTCAGAATATGCCAGTCTCATCAATTTGTATTGGTAACTACTTTTCTTTTTCTAAACTCTGATCTGATTTTCCACATTTTATAGGTGTTGATTTGGTTCCTATTAAACCCATCAAAAGCTGTATTGCTTTACAAGGGGATATTACTTTGGAGAAAACTCGACAAGCTATTCGAAAAGAACTTCAAACATGGGAGGCTGATGTGGTACTTCATGATGGTGCTCCAAACGTTGGTACGAATTGGGGTCATGATGCTTTTCAACAGAATTGTTTGGTACTCTCTTCTCTCAAACTTGCAACTCAAATTCTTCGCAAAAATGGAACTTTTGTTACCAAAGTCTTTCGTTCAACTGATTACCTTGCTTTGGTTGCTACGTTTGGAAAGCTTTTCAAGAAAGTTCATGTATGGAAACCTGCTGCTTCACGTATGGAATCTGCTGAAATCTTCGTTGTTTGTGAAAAATATTTCAAGCCTGCCAAAGTTGATCAAGGTCTTCTCGATCCAAAGAAAGTCTTCCATGAAAGTAGTATGGGAGAAACAACAAAAATTAATCCGTATGTTTCCTATTTCCTTTAGTTAGTCATAAACTTAAACCTTTATTTTAGACAACTGATGCTTAAGCCAAGTAAGAAGGAAAAGAAGAAGAGAGCTGAAGGTTATGAAGATGGTGACATTACGCTTTTCAATGAACTTCCATCTGAAGAATATGTTAAATCTCAAGACCATCTTGTTCAATTAAGCAAATGTAATACCGTTGTACTCTCTGATGAACATTTACAAAGCCCTCACACGACTCCAGAAATCATCGAAATTTGCAAGGATATCAAAGTTAGTGGACCTCGTGAAATTCGAGCTTTGCTTGCATGGAGAAAGAAGATTATTGCTGATGATAAAGCTGATGAAGCGTGAGCTTTCTTACTTTTTGTTATCTTTACTCATGCAATTTGTTTTTTTAGAGAAGAAGAAGCGGACGAAGTCAAACCAGAACTTACACCTGAAGAAAAAGAAGCTGCTGAACTTGAAGAAATTGATCAAATGATTGCTACAGCTGAGAAGGATGAAAAGACCAAGCTCAAGAGAAAGAAACGCACCATATTGAAAGAAAAAGCCAAACGTGAAAGGCGTGCTCAACTTGGCATGGATGCTGATAAAGATGCTCCAATCATCGAAGAGGACTTGGAACTATTTTCTTTGAATAAAATCCAAAGACAAATTGAAAGAAAAAAGCAACTAGCTGAAGCTTCTGGAAAAGCGGAGGAATCGAGTGATGATGAAGAAGCTTCAGAAGATGGTGAATACGAAGAATATGAAGCAACTGATTATGTTGAACAAGCTGAAGAAGCTATCGCTGCTAATGAAAATACCGTAACATCAGCTGAAGAACGTCAAAAAGATCGAGTTCAAGGATGGTTCGAAGATACAGAAGTGGCAAATCTCATTGATGGTGACGAGGATGAAGAAGAATTGGATGTTATTGAACGTCATATGGCTCGGGAAAAGCTTCATACTAACACTGGTAAGTCAACACGCTAATTATATGCCTGCTAATTTTTATCTTTTTAGTTAGTTTCGTTGACAAAAGCGAAGCGAAGAAAAAACAAGCTGCTGAGGAAGACGCCGAATTCGAAAAGAAGGCTGATACCGAAGTTATCTCCGATGAGGACGAAGAAGATAAAGAACTATTTAAGAAAGAAGAAGATGTTTATCGCTCAGATGAAGAATATGATGAAGGTGATTTACGTGCAACTAAAAGAAAAAGCAATGCCATCTCAGAACCAGCAGCAAAGAAAATTCGACTAACTCCTGAAGAATTGGCTATGGGTGAACTCATGATCTATTCATCAAAGACTCGGAGTGATTTAGAAGACTGGGGATGGAATCGTTATTCAAGCAATGATACTGAACTACCAGATTGGTTTGTGGAAGATGAGAAGAAACATTGTCGACCTATTGCTCCTGTATCTCGTGATCGTGTCAAATATTACGAAGAAAGAACCAAAGACCTTAATGTTCGATCTGTAAAGAAAGTTGTTGAAGCAAAAATGCGAAAAAAGAAGCGACAAGCTCGTAAAATGGAGAAGGCAAAGAAGAAAGCTGAAGGAATTATGGATAATGAAAATATGGAACATGGAGAAAAGATCAAAGAGCTTAAAAAGTTTGTTACTTATTTACTTCAACTCTAATTCACATTATTGTTTTCTAGGGTTTACAAGAAAGCAAATGCAAAAGAAAAAAAGAAAGTGCATTATCAAGTCGTCACCAAAGGAAAGAAAGGTTCCATGGTTCGTCCTAAAGGTCCTTACCGTCTTGTGGATAAACGGTTAAAGAAAGATACAGCTGGAATGAAACGTGCTGAACAAAGAAAGAAGAAACCAGCTAAACGTGGTGGTCGTCGTTGAATGTTCTTTTATTGTGATGCTTACTTTTGTTGATTTATGTTTTGTTGATTATAGTAATAAAGTTTTATTTGACAATATATTTTTGCTTTTACATATTTATACCATTTTGATTTTTTGAAACTTAAACATTTACACTTTACTCATTATGTCTGTGATTATTTTTTTGCAAAAGAATACTGTAATTTCACGGAAAAAGCTGCATTTTTTATGTTCATTGAAAAAAAGCCATCCAAAATGAACTTTGTTTTTGCTCCGCTCGCAGGCTTTTGGCATCAAAAGAAAATATGAAAACGTTGATCACTCGCGCTCACCCGCATATTTTTTTTTCGTGCGAAAAATTTCTTGGTTTTCAACTTTGAACTTTTTGTCCCTTTTTTTGTACCTTCTTTTTTGTTGATTGAATATTTTTTCTTTCAAAAAATGCTTGCCCCTTTTTATATTGCCGGGTTTGAGTTCTATCGCGTATTAACTTCATTCACGTGTCGAGGCTTTCTTTGATTGCTTTTGTTTGGGGTTTTTTACCTTCTTTTTCTTTCCACACATTCTCTAATCGAATACTTTTCTCCTTCCGATCTTGAACCTTTTCTCCACCAGAGCTTGAATATTTATTCCATGATCTTTGACTTTCTTTGTTTCGATTATGACTTTCATCATCCTTTATCTTTCATCCTTCATCCACGATTATATTTCTAAATGAAATAAAAGTATGAGGTTGTCGATTTGTCACCTGTATAGGTGATGGTCGTACCGTGGGGTTTCCGTTTACTGTTCGCCATGCCGGAAGCCTCCATACTTTTATGGAATTTAGATTTTACTGATTAAATTAAGTCCTGTTATCTCTTCATCCTTTATCCACCCTAAGTTGAAATAATTCTTTTACCTGCTTTAACTTTCTTTGTTTCGGTTATGTTTTTCGTTTACTTAATTTCAAGTTAGCTCTATCTATACTTACTATTAGCTTTATCCTTCACCCATAGGTTGCTTAGTTTTTTTAAGGAAATAAAGTCTGATTTTCGTGGAGTTAGTTGTACGCCCTGACTCTGGATTATCAAGGCTTTATTTCAAATTCGCTTTCCGATCTTACCCTCTTAGCTTTCTCCTTCACTACGCCCTGACCAAGGACTATCAAGGCTTAATTTCAACCAGGCTTTCCGATCTTACAATCTTAGGTTTTTTCTTCGCCATTAGGCATTGTTTTTCCCTGCCTCTAACTTCATGCGTTAAAAAATTATATTTTGCTTCCCTACAATAATAACCCTGCTTAAAATAGGATTATGGAAGCTTTTCTTTCATAATCAAATTTTTAATCAGTTATTTGCCGAAAGAACATTTTCTTTACATTATAAAATGTGGTCATATTTTAAAAAGTAAGTTAATTCTATGAACTATGTTTTAGTTTTTCTTTTTCTGTAATATTTTTGATTATATTAGATTAATTAGAATTAAAAATAATAAGTAAAATTAAAAAGTTATTCTTTTTAAAGTAAAATTTTTTCTCTTTTTTTCATAAGTTTTTATGGATAAAACGTGAAAAAATTTTTACTTTAAAAAGAATAACTTTTTTATTTTTCTTATTTTTTTAATTCTCTTTAGCTTGTATAATTAAAAAATATTATTGAAAAGAAACACTAAAATATATTTCTTAGAATTAACATTTTTTTTTTGAGATATAACAATATTTTTAATGTTTAATAAGTGTTCTTTTGGTACATCCTTGTTTTGAAGTTTTTTTGTCAATCATCAATTTTTTCTTTTATATCTGTTCTTCCTTTAGGAAGAGCCGGGGTTTGTTTTGCGCAAGCATTGTTCCCCGTTAACAAAAACCAAACCCTCTAGAAGCTGGAAACCTTGACGAGGTTAGAGGGCTTACTATCAAATATTTTTATTTGATAAACCAATATCCAGCATTATTTTTTAATTTAATTGATTATCGTTTTTTGCCGAAACAGTTAAAGAAAGATATAGCTGGAATGAAACATCGAAAGACATCCATTTTTTTAGGTTAGGATACTTTAGAAGTGTTATGACATTAAACGATGTTGCTGTTGAAGATATGCGATTATCGTTGCTATAAGTGATAATATGTGAATCATTAGGTAGTTAAACGATATAAAGAAAGTTCAATAAGGTCACACACAAAAAAAGAGATAAAATGCAAAAAGCTTTGATGGAAAAATGAGGAAAACACAACTTTTTGTTACAAAATTTCACTTTATTATACTATGATTACAAAAAGAATATAAATAAATACATAATTAAAATAGTCAAATACAATGGATTCAAATAATAATGGAGTTCTTTACTTTCATTTCTTTCGTTGACTATCACCACCACCAGTTTTAGGTTTCATATTTGCAACACTTTTTAATGCAGCCATAGTTTTTCCACGTAAACCTCTCAAAGATCTATCACTTTTTTCATTATCGGCTGTTGATGAAGCAGCTGCAGTAGGAGTTTGAGGAGTTGAACCATACATTGATTTCATTACTTTTCCGGATGACATACGTTTACTATCATCATCTTTTTTTCCTCTCAGTGAATTTTCCATATCTGTTCCATTTGCTGCTGGACCATCCAATCCAATATCACCACCAGAAGTTGGAGTTTGAGCAGCAGCCTTCTTTTTGAAAATATTTCCAATGCCAGCCATGCCACGTTTGCTATCATCCTTTTTACCACCTGTAGCTCGTTTACTATCATCATCTTTAGATTTCGATGGTCCACTACTACCAGTCTGTCGAAGTTTACCACTACCACCGCCACCACCAGTAGCACGTTTACTATCATCATCTTTGGATTTGGTTTTAGTTCGGGCACCAGATATTTGAGGTTTATTAAGGAGTTTTCGAGATGAGATTGAAATTTTTTCTTTTGAGCCTTTTTCTGTTTGAGTATTTGCGATGGAGATGGTGTTGTTCGTTCCAGCAGACACTGATTGAGAAGCAGTTCCAAGTGAATTTGCAGGTTTGTTTGGAGGAGTATCAGCAGCACTTTGTTTTGGTTTAACTTTTTGAAAGAATAACGGATTATATGGCTCACATCCAATTGTAATTTCTTCTGAGTGAAGACGAACTTCCAAATGTGGTTTCCTAAAAACGAACAAAGTTAGCGCAATACATAAAACAACAGCATTAATGAACAGCAAAAAGCGTGTTAAACTCACTCAGTTCCATAAAAGCTAACACCAGTAACACCTTGACCACGTAATTTGAGAATTCCTTTGCCTACTTCGGGTACTTTTCCAGCTTTGATTTTTGCAGCTTCTGTTTCACCAATTTTCTGAGTATCAGTAGCTAGTCGAGGATCCATGGGCGTTGTTTTTTCAGCAAAAAGTGCACATCGAACAGCTCGAATTGTTACAGGTGTAGCGGATCTTTCAATTGTTAGCATTACCTAAAAAATATGAAAAATCAAAACAGTTTATGGCATTTGTTTCAAAAGCAACAAAATGTTCAATGGAAGTAAAAAGTTAGTAAAGCAATATTCCATCAGTAGAGACAAGTAAATCAAGCATCAAAAGTAAGCTTACATATTTCTTTTCTTTCAAAGCCTTGACAATTTTCTCGCTGCATTCTGTAACGGTAGTTATTGGATAACCAGCAATATCAACGATGCAATCACCAACTAAACATGTATTGACAGCAATTGAATCACCTTCCACTCTTACAACATAAACCTGTAAATAACAATGAAGATTAAATTGACCATAAAGAAAATCATAGTATTAATGCAAAAGCTATAATCAGGATAACTTACTCGACTGCTAAAAGCTTTGACATTCAAACCAACGGTGCTATTTGGATAAAGAACAAGTAAACCAGAGAAGTATTCATAGCCTGGAGCAAGATCATATCCTTTTGGAACATTAGTTGTTGGAGTTAACCATTTTGGACGTTTGACTGTTAATGTAAACTAAAAAGATAAGCATTAAGCCGTTTGAAACATAAATTACAGATGCAATACAAAATTAACAAAGAAACAAACTTACTTTTTCATGATTTCTCAAAAATGTTTCCAATGCTTCATAAACAGCTGCTTTCTTTAATGCAGGTTGATCATTCACTTTGATTATAAAATCACCATTGAATATTCTTCCAGCAAACGCAGATGAATAGATGTTTATTACTAGCAAGGATTTTGATACGATCAAACCAACCTAAAAACATAAGCATCAGTTAAAGCTTGTAACACCACAATGAAATAATAAAAGCACATGAAGCTCAACTAGTAAACGAGCAACGCTAACGATAGTTAGTAAACAAGACAACAGAGATAAGTAATAGCATACTATAGTTTCACAATTAGTTAGCAGCTATCGAAAAAAGAAAACAAATATCAACAACATACTTTTCGAGCCTTTTCTTTGTATCGAAGTTCCACAGTCTTTTCTTCCAATAAGTTTGCAGGAAATTGATCACCAAATCCAAGTTGTTTAGTTTTTGATTGGTCAAATGGTGCATTTGATGGAGAAGTTGTTGGAGTTTGTGGTGTATTACCATCATTTGAATGTCCTCTTGATGAACTAAAAAATGAAAAAACTTTGAACTTGAAAAAAAAGAAAGAAACAAAACAAACCTTTTTCTTGCAATTGTAGCGCCGCCGCCGCCGCCAGCTTGTTTCATTTCATTGCTCATTGTTGCAAACACAAAATTGTCGAATGATAGCTTTGTTTGAATGAGTGATTTCAAAAAGTGATGAATGAGAAAAATTTGGAATTTGAATATTTGTTGGCAACATGCGAAACATTGAGAGGCATTTTTGCCGCCCAATAAATTTTTATCTGCAATGGCCTAAAAAATGGATTTTTCGTTGTTTTTAGGCTAGGATTATAAAGAAGCAAAGAAATTTAACCTCAACAACATTAAAAAAAAAACACAGATTTTGTTTCAAAAAGTTTATTCTAACCACAAAAAAGGGATTACAAAAGTTAACACATTTTTAAAATTTTAGCAATAAATAGTAAAGTTATTTTTATCTCTTTATTGAAGTTGTTTTTGATGTTTGATGATCATAATGAAGATTTTGAAAATATGGTAACAGCTTTCTGATACATTTTGAGTATCCATAGATGATTCATTAACATTGTAAAATTCATTCTTATTGATGGATCAAAAGTCAAAAGCTGAAAACGATAAAGCAATTAATGAAAGTGACAATATGGATAGAAGATGGTAATACTACTAAACGTATATGTATGTAACAACTAACTTACTCCTTGTACACACTGTCTTGGAAGTGATTCAATCATTTGAAAGCCATTGACCATTTTTCCTTTTTTGATTCTTTCAATAATTTCTTCTTTTTTGTCACTTTCTTCTTTGATGAATGGAGTCTTCTTTGTCAAACATTCATAAAGCAATATTCCAACGCTCCAATAGTCAACTTCCTTTGAATGCCCATTTGACAATAGCATTTCAGGTGCAAGAAATTCAGCAGTTCCACAATATCCATAAAATTTTTGATTTGGCGTTCTTATAAATTCACAAAGTCCAAAATCAATCAGCTTTACTTCATCATTTTTAGTTATGAGAATATTTTCTGGTTTGACATCTCTGAAAAGTAAAGAACGTGTAAAATAACGATAAAGGACACTTCAAACCTGTGAATAATTCCTTGTTGATGACAAAATTCTAAAGCTTTTGATAATTGAAAGATGTATTTGGCTGATCGATAATCCACTAAACCATTTTTAGAAGCTGTGATAAGATGATAAAGAGTTAAACCATCGATATATTCCACTGCTAAACACATACTATCACCAAAATTGTAGAAGTAACCAAATATTGAAACGATATGCTTTTCACCTCTGAAAAAAAAAATAAGCAAAGAAGATACATAAAAAGTGAAAACGAAAGATATAACATACTCCAATTTCTTCAATGCTTCGATTTCATTTAGATTTTTCTCTCCATGTGATATAATTTTGATAGCATATGTTTTACCAGTTGGAAGATAAGTTGCAAGTTTAACTTGTCCATAAGCTCCTTCACCAATCGAACTACCAATATAAAAATGTGATGAAAGCTTCTCCTAAAAAGGAATGAAAAATTTATTGAAACAAACAACTGTTGTGGAAAGATTTGGTCTTTCACAAGCTTTCGCGTTGGAAGCCACAGATATTCAAATGGTATTTGATCCAGCCCAAAAACATCAAAAACTAACAAAGAGTTCAAATATTTAAAAAAAAGAGATACTTACTTTATCATTGAATATTGTTGTTGTTGAATTAGTACAATAATCTCCAGCAGCTTTCAAACATTTATCATTTTCTCTGTCAGTTAACGATCCAGTTGTGGTTGTTGTTGTTGTTGTAAGTACATTATCAGAAGCAAATTGAGGTGAAGATATCATTCTTCTTAAGCACAATTCAAAGTATCACCACCAACCAGTAAGCAAGCAGCAATTTGACATGAATGAATTGAGAAGAAAAAAAAGTGAAATCGCTTACGAAGGAAATGATGACGAAACGGAGTAATTATGCAAATTTTTTGGGAAAATGATTTTTTTCTCTCACAAAGTTTGAATCGCTTTCATTTTTTCTGTTTTCTATTTTTTTTGATGGATAAACCTTTTTATTATTGATTTCATTTTTATAAAAGATAGCGAGGCTTGAGAATTATCGAGTTAATGGAAAAACGCTTTAATATTTATTTTCTTCAAATTTTTTAAATTTTTTGTTTAGTATAAATTACACGTGTATGTTCTAAATAACCTTGCTTGGGATGAGTTGCGGTTCGCATTTCAAGGATTTGTTCCATATAAGTTTCATCATGTTTGATAAAAGTTCGACGAAGCTAAAATTTTCGATTATCTATTTTAAATTTTTTTGAACAAAATATTCTTACATCTTCAACTGGTAAATCTCGAGAAAATGAAATTCGTCCTATATCTTTCAAAGTTAGGACAAGCTTATTATTTTGAACCATTCCAACTTCATATGTTGTAAAACCTTAAAATTTTTGTAAATATTTTTGATATGTTTTTTAAAGTTTTTATTTAATTACCATTATTTCCAGTAGTCATAAGGGTTGCATTACCATTGGGCTCTACAGTAAGAAATCCCCATTCATCATGGAAATGATCCTTGGTTGAATGGGACCAAGCTCGTGCGCTTTAAAATAATTTTTCCTATTTTTTATTTTTATTTTCTTTAAAAAACTTACCTAAAATTAAGAAATTGAGCACTATTTGATTTCGCCATTGGCGCTTCTAAAATAACTAATTCTTCACCAAAAGTCATGGTTGGAACCGTGGGCCAAAAAATTTTCCCAGAAAATTCTGATCTCCATTTTCCCATCATCCATGAAATTTTTTGATTATTTTGATTTAAAATTCCTGTACAATCATTCGGAATAAATCCAATCAATAAAATTAAAATATAACCAAACATATCTTCAGCGGCAATGATGGTAGTGGTTTAGGTTTTTTGTTGTTGCTGCTTTTTAAGGAGACAAATAAAAAAAATGGAAGAAAGCGAAGAAAAACAAAATAGAAACCGGCAATGCATGCATGGAAGAAGAAAAAAGTAAAACACGTTGAACATTTCTTTCTTCCTTTTTATTTCTTTATTTATTTCGAACTTCCTTCTTTCTTTCTTTTGGTTTGGTTTGATTGGAGCAGTAGCAACCTTTTCCTTCAGAAGAAGAAAAAAACGATGATCATCCATCCATTGAATCGCCTCGGCGTGGGCTTTTTGCGTTCATTTTTTTTTCTTCTTTCATTATCGATTTCTTAAATATACTTTTTGAATTTAATATATCTTTCTTTATTTATATATTTGGAAAGAAGAAAATTACAAAATACAATAAACATTAATAATAAAATTTTTAAAATATTGGTTTTTTAGAAGGATGAAAGAAAATATTTTTCTTATCATTTTTTTAGAAAGAAAGCAAAAATATTATAAAATATTATTTCTACAAGTATGTACGACGACGACTATAATAAAACAATAAAAATAATAAAAACCCGTTAATTAAGAAAAAAACATAATAAAATAGAATAATTTTTTGACGTGCACACACCAGCTAGCGAAGGGAATGAAACAACTCGTTGGCGGTTTTTTTTTCGAAGAAGAATTATAAGAAAAATTTTAGAAAATTACATCATAAAATTAGTGTCTGTCAATTTGTCATAGTTTAAAAAATATATATTTTGTATTGTTTTAAAAGCAGTTGAGAGGGAAACTGGTATCATAATCTTTAAACTTTCTAACGTTGGGAGGCAAAACATGTGAACGGCAAAGTGGGCAAGTATCTTCTTTGCCTGTATCAAGCCAAGTTCGAATACATTCTCGGCAGAAAATGTGTGAACATGTAAGCTAAAAGAAGTAAATAAAAATATTGGTTAAAGAAGAAATTACGAAAGCATTTTACCTTTCGAGGATTTTTAAATTGTGATTGACAAATGGTGCAATTAATTTCAGGATCGAGTTCTTCTGAAGGAACTTCCTCTCCAATGGTTAAGTTTGAAAGTACGGTGCTTCCAAATTTAAACCATACAATTATGCGAGTAATGAAGAAATAAGCCTGAAATAAAAAATAATTACTGTTTAGAATATGCAAATTTTGTTTTTTCGAATTTTTTACCTTAAAAAGTACATAAACGGTAAATAAAAATGGTGGAGAAAAATATGTAAACCATTGTGGGAATGGAATAAGCATTCTATATGTAAATGAAGTATATTCAAACCATACAAATGCTCGACGTTTTAGACCAATGGACATCTTTGGCAAGGTGAAAATCTATAAGAAAATAACATATTTTAAAACTATATCAAAAAAACTATGAGTTTAAAATTTTACCAAAAGTTTAATAACGAGTACAATATCCATAACAAAAATTTCAGCTAGGACTACTCGAGCTAAAGTAACAAAGAAAGAATTTTCTCCACCTGGAACATAATAAAATACTGCAACTTGTGGAATTTCCATTCTTCCCGCAACAAAAAGATTAACAAAATTACGAAGGAATATACCAGCATAAATTGAAAAAAGTGAAAATCCACCATCACCAGAAACAATTCGAGCAAATTTGGCTGCATCTTGGTAATGCAATAAGCTAATACCTAATGAAATTAATAATCCAGTATGAAGGGCCATTTCTTTTACCAAAGTTAATAATACACATATTAACATCATCGCAACAACGGAAAAATATAATGGTGGACAAAACTAAAAACAATGTTTTTTTTTAATTATTCGTGATTCGGGTTATTAGAAGCTATAACTTACAGCATATCTCCAAGCAATCTGTTGTATATTTTCATTTTCATGAGGTTGTGCTCCATCCGTATCCGTTGCAGTAGCTGGGGAAGATGCCGCATGCTCATCATTGATTACATATGAAAAAGTTTGACGAAGTCGATTTCGTAAAGCTTCTAATCGAGCATATGGTTCTTGATTTGCTGTCTAAAAAATATATGGCAAAGTTAATTAAAACTTTACTAAACTTAACAAAGTTTCTTACTGTTTGGGGTGGTGATGCATCCGGTGGAATTTCAATTACCGTTGAAGCAGCTGGATTAGTAGCTACAACCACCGATGAAGGTGTTGTTATCACTGCTGATGTTGTTATAGGTGACGGCGGTGGAGATGCTGATAACTGAGTATGTTGCTGATGTTGTTGTGACGCAGCTACCACCGCATTTTCGCTATGCGTTGAAGACGAATTACTTTCGCGTCGTTCAATAGCCATTATTTAATATAAAAATGAAGTAAAAAATATTTAATTAATACTAGAATAAAGATTAAAAATTAATAATTTTTATTGTTGAAGGAAAGAAAGAAAAATATATTTCAAAAGTAATGACTGCTTTGGCCGAATAGAAACACACCGCTGCTTTTTCACCATTGACTGAATAGAATAGAAAGAAAAAAACTTATTTTTCGTAGTAAGACCCTTTTACGTAAAAAAAAAAGAATAGAAAAAAGTTTGTTGTTTCGTTAAAACTGACGCATCATAACAAAAAACAAAAATAAAAAATGAATGTGAGTTAAATTTTTTTTTTCTGTTGAAGCCACTGTTGTTGCTATACCAAATTTTTTAAAAATTATTATAAAACATTTGTAATTCATTTTATTGTTTTTATAACTTTCGAAACATTTTTCTCTTTTAATAAATTGACGTTGTTGCTTTAATTGGATGAAATAAAGTTTTATGGCTGCCATAGTTTAGCTTTATTTTTTTTTCTAACCATGAGTTACAAGAAAAAAGTTATGGCCAAAAAAAATATGTTCTTTAGTTTATTTTTGTTATGTGAAAATAGTGCATGTTTAGCTTTTCCCCGTTTAACTACAGCCCAACAACTTTTTTTTATACTACTGTTTATTGATCTCTATTAGCAACGACAAAATTAAATGTATGTTTTTAAATATAAAAATAGTCAGTCTTATGAGACCAGAGTAAAATGATAAATTATGGGCATTTAAAAAAAATAATAATAATAACTTAAAAAAGGAAGGAAAGACAGTGGCAAAAAATAATTAATTTTAAAATAATTTTATAAAAATGAACTTTGAAAGTGACATGGTTATTCGTAATAGAAATAATAAAAAGAAAGCATAAAACTAAAATTAAAATTAATTAAAATTCCATTGAATGACTAATAACCGGCTCAAATTTAAACAAAGAAAGCGATTTAAGAAAGAAAGCATTTTGGTAAAAATCAAATCATTTAATTACAGACAAATAATAATTATTGTATAAACATTTTATTTTATTTTGGGGTTGCAGAAGATTTACACGTATTTTGCAAAGAAGGACATTTCATCTAAAATTTTAATAATTCTTTTTGGTATTTAAAAAAATATTTAACTCACCAACGAAGCATTCACATGATACCCGAACATTGAGGTTAAATTTTTGCCATATTTGACATTGTTGTGTTCCAACATTTCGTAATACAACAAAATTCATATGTTTTTGTTTGCATTTTCCATGAGCTAAAATAAAAAGCATTTTTGCATTTCCTATTCATAATATTTTTAAACCCTACGATAATCATAAAAATAAAGGCAAGCTTTATCTTCATCACACATAACTTCATTAATAAATGGCGGGAAAAATGTATCAGGTAGCTTTCGAATGGCTTGGCAAGCTCCACATAATCGAAGATAGCCATCTTCTTGTTCACCTCTTTTATCACATCCAAATGGAACAACATGGACATCGCCTAAAATTTGATAGGCTTAAATTAGAAAGTTCGGTTGTAACTTTTTTACCTATTAATCTTTGTTTTTTACGTCCTATAAATTCATCATGCAATCTTGAATTATTAAATGATTGAATCCATTCATTTGCAATTGTTTGTCTTTTAACTCTTATTTCATCTTCGGTCATTCTAATCGATGGCGACATTACTGTTCGTCGAGGTTCAGTTCTATAAATAACCAAAATAAAAATTTGTGTTAAAAACTATTTAAACTACAAACATTGTTAAATTTTGTAGCTTCGATAAAACCGTAGGATTTCTAACGTCGCATTGAAGATTTAATTCTGCCAGTAATCTTTCCAGGGCTTCCACATTTCTTTCAACTGCTTGATCGCTACTTTTTTTGGTTTTTGTTTGCTTCTGCAAAAATGTTTTTAAAAAAGTTAAAGAAAAGGAAGTTAAGAAATATAATTTTTACTTCATATTGATCAACAATGGATCGATCAAGAAAGCGGAAAATACCCGTTGCATCCCAAGCCATTAAATCAGGATTGTAAGTTCCTTTTTGTTTTAATTCCGTTACTAATTCAGCTTGGGAAAGTTTACGACATTCTTCTACTGATCGATTTTGCTAAAAAAAAAATAGAAAAATCCAAAAGTGTGCTGCACAAAAATATTAAAATAGCTTACAGTAGGATTGAAAGGGCCATAATAAGATCTGCTATTAAAATATGGCGCCGACGACAGTGGAGAAGGTGGCTGCAAACTAGCATTTTTTGCTGCTTGTTGAGGCAAAATAGGCTCAAGCGGAAGAAAAGTGGAAGCGCTTTTTTGTTTTGGAGCTTCATTTTTTTGAGTTAATGTTTCAACTCGATCCAAAATAGAAGCAGATTTATCATCGGGAATTGTAGAGGAAATAGGAATAAATCGTTTTGATTTGAATTTTTCATAATCTAATATCGCTGAATCCACTTTAGCTAACATTGAATTTAAATGTTTTTTATATTCTCTCAATTCTGATGCTAAAAATAATGTTTATTCTTTTTTCTTTCAAGGTAAAAACATTTTCTTTTTTGCAAGAAAAAGAAAAAAACTTACGTAGCGCTTTAGTTACATCAAAATCTATCCATCGATCTGTTTCAAGTCTTGTTGTAGCCATTGAATATTGTATGTTCTCTGATGATAAAATATAGAGAAAAAACAACAATGATGCGGCCGTGAACATCCAATTAGGTTGTAAACGGCCGCGATTGCGCTCCATTTGCGCGTTTTACAATAATATAAATCACCTGTTTTTATTTTAAAATCAAAAAATTTGGCATAAGTGTTTATGCCTTTGATTTTGAATCTTTGAATAAAATAAAATATTAATCTTAAAAATGGAAATATCAAATATGCCAAAGAAAAATAACAAATAGATATTAAAAAATAAAACTGGATGCAAACATTGAAAAAAGTATTTTAGTAGTAAAAAAAGTGATGACCAAAAGAGGCAAAAAAAATAAATAAAGAAGGGATGGATGGATTTTGTTAGTCTTGTTTTTAGGATGATGATGGTGGTTGTGCGATGCGGCGGCGATCCACATTGAGAAAGATGCAAAATTAGTTTTATCCATCGCCTTTTTTTATTTTTCATCTATAGTCATTGTTGTCTCCTTCCTTTATTTTAGTGTTTTTTCGCCCAAGGGAGCGGCGCCGCCGCACATGCCTTCTGCCTGCCTGCATGAATAAAATCCATCTTTTTTTTCTTTCTTTAGGTATTAACAAAATCGAACACCAAATCCATTTTCTTCTTCTTTTATTTTCATTTCCCGCCGATCCCATTCATCCTCTTTTCTTCCTTATTTTTTTCTTCCATCGTCACTCTTGTTGGAAATTATAAATTTTCGACGTTGGATGATTTTACGTTCTTTTGCTTCTTTTTTTTTGTTGCTAGGCGTAACTTTTTCCCTTTTTTTACGCACTTTTTCTTTAAATGAATTAAATTTATGGATGGTCAAGATTTCGATTTCCTCATTAGCAAAGACAAGCCTTGACGCGCCTATGACGATACTCCTGAATTTTTTAATCATTAAAAAAACTTTTTATATTTTAAAAATAAATAAAATTAAACAAAAAATATGAAATTAAAAAATAAAAAATTATGCAAAAAAATAATATTTCAATGAAGCTTTTTTCTAGTTACTTTTATTTCTTTTTAAATTCTTTTCCTTCCAAAAACCATGTGTTGCAAGCTCCTTTTCCCTAAAAATAAAAATAAAATTGTAAATACTCTTGCATAACGAGTTTTGAAAATGTAAAATACCTACCTTAATTTCGACACTTCCGCGTTCAGTTAAAACAAATTGGGGATAAAAGCAATGCAACACGTTATATGATGATTCAGTTATCTGAAGAAAAAAATTTTTTAATGAAAAAAAAATATAAGAAAGAAAACAATGTTTACTTGAATTTTATTTGCAACTCCAGTGCTTTCCATTCGAGATGCCATATTTACCTAAATTTTTAATAATCATAAAGATTTTTTTTTTGACAAGTCTTACTGTATCTCCAAATAAGCAATACCGTGGAGCTGCAAGACCAACAACCCCGGCTGCTACTGATCCTGTGTGAAATCCAATTCGAACCATCATAATTTCTTCGGGTTTATGGGCTAATTTAAAATTTGAAACAAACTAAAGAAAAACTTTTATTGGAAGAGAGTATTTTTTGTTTTGTTAACTTACTGTTCGCATTTTTAAAGATATTTCAGCAATATGTTGGACATGGGCATTTGCATTTTCTTTTGGAACACCCGAAACAATCATATAAGCATCTCCAATGGTTTCAACTTTATATGCATCATGTTTAGCAATAATTGCATCAAAACCAGAAAATAAATCATTCAAAAATGTAACAATTTGAAATGGGGTTGAAGAAGATGAAATTCGAGTAAAGCCTCGAATATCCGAAAATAAAACTGTTGCACATTGATAAAGTTGAGGAACCACGGGTTTTCCAACTTTTAAATCTTCAGCAATTGAAGTCGGCAACATATTTTTTAGTAACCGATCTGCTTGCATTTGAGCTTCTTCCAACATTGCTGTTCGATCTTTAACAAGCGCTTCTAAATTAGTTGTATAATCTTCAAGCATTTTTAACATTTGATCAATCAATGAACCATTTCCGCTGAAAAATTAATTATTTTTTGGGTTATTTTAAAAAAATAGATAAATCACGTTGTTTTTAAATTTGAATTAATCATGGTTTTCATTTTCTTGATATTTGGTCGCATTTCAGGAAGTTCAAGCCAGCATGCTTCAATGGCAGATAAAAGCTGAAGATTATAGGATTCCTCTCCAGTTTGTTGAGAAGGAAAACTTGGTCGAATGATTTGATCTTCATCATTGGCTAACGCAATTTTTTCCAAAATTTCTACAAAACATTATTTGTATTTTACTCTTGAAATACTCTTTTTGCTTACTAGTATTAGTAATATCGCGTTCATAAAAAGGTTCAACTTTAAATAAAATTTGATATAAAATCATTCCAAGTCCATATATATCAGCTTGAGGGCTGCCTTGGGGAAGATATTTGGTTGTGATAAGTTCACGAATTATTTCTGGAGCTTGTTGAATGTATTCTGAAAACAACAATTTTAGCCCCAAAAATTATGACTTTAAATTTTTTACTTTTGGATGTATTTTTATCGCTAATACTTTTTTCTTCCATAAAATCTTGAGGATCTTCACTTTCTTCTTTATCGTTGTGATTTTTTCCATTTGCAAATTTTTTGGGATGATGTTCTATGACAACATATTTAAGTTCATTATGTCGCAATTTATCAGCAATTAATTCTTCAGTAACGAAATTTGTTAATTTTACCGTCCAATTTGAATCCACCAAACAATTTTGCAAGCATATAAGTCCATGGTAGCGAATTGTGGAAGTATGGATAAAATAAAGCCCTTTCACAACATCTTTAGCAAATGAAGCTTGAAAATTTCGATTTATCTTTAATTCTTCATTAAATAAAACATCTTCCAAACTTCCTCGTTGGCAAAGCAACCACATAACGAGAAGTTCATTTTGTTGGTTGAAACAAATTCCATAAAATTTATTCAGATTTTCATTTTCGATGAGCTTTAATTCTTTGAGACGCATTAAATCATTTTTAGGAAAAGTTATATTTCGAGTTTGTTGATATCGTTTATATGCAATTCGAACGCCATTGCTTATCCCTTGTCTCGCGCTGATTCGTGAATTTGCTTTTGAACCAAAACTTCCCGCAAATGAACCTGAAGCAACGGATTTTCCAATTGAAGGATCAGATTTCTATAAAAATTTTAAGACATATTTAAAATGATAAATAAAGAGAAATTACTACATTTACCGAAGCATCCTTTTCTAGAAGGCGCACTTGTTCCCGAGGAATCCTCCAAGTCATATCATAAAGCATTCGTTCCTTTCTAAAAAATTCAATTTTTTAAATTTTTTACAGGTTTTTTTTTAAATTTCCTACTCTCGTTGATAAATCAAATAACTCAAAGGACTGATTACGGCAAGAAAAACGATGACACCTCCAATAATAAAAAAGATGGTATAATCACAAAGACTTCCATCAAATCCACATTTTGGCATATCATTTGGTAATACTCCATCATATGAACTCCAATAATGTGGAAGAGTTTCATGAGCAACCTAAAATAAAAATACATTTTTCAAGCTTACTGTATATAATTTATTTTGAGAACTCTTCTTACATGTTCTGAACAATCTGTTTGTGACATCACACATTTACTTCGATCTCCAAGTTTTGCAGTTAATTCCACTACGATTCTCATAGTTCCATTTGCAACATAATAAGTGGCATAGCTTGGAACTCTTACAGCCTTATTATTCATTAAAACTTGGCCAGTGGATCCTGCAACGAAGAAAGTTTATGATCTTGAAAAGAAGATACCATAAAAATATTTACCTATAAATTGCCTTGCAGTCATTTTTTTCCAAACATATGAACCATCCAAAAATACACTTAAATTTTTTGTTTCTTCATATGCATCTCGAATTGCTAGACCATAGAGGAAGAGTGCGTCATACAAAGACATATACGAAAGTGTGGCATACTGTAAAAAAAGTTTTTAACAAATATTAAAAGTATAGTTTTTTTTAATCTCTCCTCACATGACTACTTATAATCCCTGTAACTTGAGAAAATTTTATTTCAAATTCTTCAATAAATTTTTTATCATATCCATGCGCAGTAATAATTATTGTTTCTTCAAATGCTGTTTTAACTTCCTGCTTATCTATATTATTTGCTTCCCATGGATAATGGTCATTCATCTGAAAAATGTGAAAATATAATGACTAATAATTTCTATAAAATGTATAAAACTTTTTCTTACATGAGCAAGCCAAGGCACGATATAAACATATTCATTAGTTTTCATATTATATCGTTGAAGAGCAACCATAAAATTTGTTGAAGTATGTAAATCCATGCCAAGTTCAACAACGATAACTAAAAAATAATTAATTTTTCGTGGGTTGTAAAAAGGGTTTTTAAGGGATAGGAATTTTTTACTTCGAGCTTTATTTTTTAATAATTTAAGCTTTCCTGATGCAATAATCTCATCCGGTGTCATAAACTGATCCAATTCAATTTCAACATTTGTTTCAATTTTATTTTCTTTAAGCAAATTTTTTAAGGAATGCAAACTTAGTCGATCAAAGTTGATACTAGCTTTTACTAAACCAACCTAAAAAATCTCAATAATTTTTAAAGAACATTTCAAAAAAATTTATTTACTTGTTTCCAATTATTAAGGTTAAGATAAGTTAAAGTTGCTCGAGCCATTTCAGTGGCCGAAGTTAAAGCCACTGAACCCAAAGTATCAAAAACTGTTCGATCTGAGAGAGCATCATCGCCAGACAAATGAGCAATAATAGGAACATTCCATCGAGATGCAAGGCGGCCAATTACAAGCATTTCTAAAATATATTTACGAATTTTTATGAATTTTTAATTTCTTAGTTGCTTTTTATTTACCATTATTGCAACCAGGTCCAAAATATACGCTTGAATTTTTCATATAATGCAAATATGCTGCATTTTCAACTCCACTAAAACGATTGCAAGATTCCATAGTGATTATTCTAAAAATCCATAACATTAATAAAAGCCAATCATATAAGACGCCGATATTTAAAAAAATTTGGGGCAGCCCTAAAAATCACACTTTTTTGAAAAAGTGTCTCTTTTGCCAAAAAAATCAATTGAAAAAAATGGCAAAAGAGACACTTTTTCAAAAAAGTGAGATTTTTAGGGCTGCCCCAAATTTTTTTAAATATCGGCGTCTTATATTTAAAATTAATAAACATACTCCAAACTGAGTTCAGAAGGCAAAATATTTTTTTCCTTCAAATCTGCAGCACATAATTTCAAAACATGTGGTTCATGTATGATATTGGGATTATTTGGATATAAATGAGCAATTTTAATTACATTTCCATTTATTAACCGTGTCAGGTTTAAAATTAATATAACCACAATGGCTTTTATTAACATTTTTAAATATTTTTAATTTTGAAAGCTTTTGGTAGCAAATAATATGTATTTAGAGAGATTTTTTTAGTAAAGTGAACAACTATCATAAAAAATAAAATAAAATAAAAAATAAAGAAAAAAACGATACTAAGCTTTAAAATGAACAAGAAAAAATAACAGACTGATTCAGAAATTTTTTAGAGGCTTTAATCTTGGCTAAAAAAACGGAAATGCTTCTTAAAGCTACAGCATCCAGAACTTTGATATTATGAGAGTAGTTAGTTAGAAAGGCAAGTCACTAATGGTGGTTGTTGGATGGCATCGGAAGCAAGAGATTAGGCTATGTCAAGAATTCTGTTGGTTATGACTTATCAAAAAAGTTATGAAATATTAAAAGAAAAAGGATAAATTTAATGTTAATCACAACTTTTAATAATGTTTTAAAAATGTTACAGTACAAAATTTGTGACCCAAATAGAAAAAACCTGAAATATAGCATCGTACGTGGAAAGGTTTTTGAAATTTTTTTATCAGCCATAAATAAACAACTTTTATCAAAGCTAAACAAATCAAACATTTTTAGCTAAAAAAAGAAGCATCTTCAAATATTCCATTTTTCAAAATAAAATTCAGTGTGTTCTTTTTGTTATTCATTTGACGTATGCTTTTTGACCCATTTTGAACACGCAATAGTTTTAGTTTGTTAATATTTATTTAAAAAAAATAAACTAATGTTTTTCTGTCTTCATTTTCAGAACATAATTTGCATAAACTTATCATTTTTTCATCGAGGCACTAATTATGTTGACTTTTTTTTGCAAGCCACATTTTTGTTTTTTCAAATCAACGTTTTTTTTATGTATTTTTAAAAATCATTTTCCATCCAACAAATTGCCATATGTGTAAGAATGAGAGGTATACACTCACTCGTTGACCGTTGCAATCAAATCAGGCGCATTTATTATTATAAAGTAACTCAGTCCAATTTAGTTCAGGCTGGGCTCTTCCTTTATTTTTTTTCTTGTTCAATTTTTGGTTGTTGTTGCTCCTCCGAAAAAGTCGTATGTGGAGACAGCACGCACACGCTGGCCGGCCGCCACCATCACCATCGCCGATTGCGGCGGCTCGTCAGCTTTGGTCTGTTCATTTTTTATATTTTTTATATTTTTTTCTTCTTCTTCTCCTTCCTTGCTTTAAACAGACAGAAACGACACAAACAACATCGAAAAAAATAAAGAAGAAATGAAACGACGACGACGACAATGATGGTTAGAGTCGCCTCTTCTCAATAATTTTTTAGTTCTTCTCCTTCGTCTTCTTTTATATTTTTATTTTTTTCGGCCGTTCAACCGCGTTCTGCTCTACTTGCTTTGCTTTTTTCTTTGCTTTTTTTGCTGCTTGTCAGTTGGTTATATGTATGGCGGTGGCGGCGATGGTGGTGCATCGCGCGCGCCGTTATTAGTATTGGTATAAATATATATATAATAGTCCTCTTCCATTTTTTCTCCTTCTTTTTTTTTTGTGCTCATCGGCAACAAACAACAGCAGCATCAGCGCAACAACCTTAAAACCTTAAAGAGATAGATAGAAAAAAAGAAAGAAGAAATACTGGCAGCAGGAATATAAAAAAAGGAATATAGCGCGTTCGCAAAAAAAAATCAGCACTGTGAGAGAGAAAGAAAATGAGCGACCTACCACCAAAAGAAAAAAAAGTCCGTACTTTTTTTTTCGTCGTCATACTTTTTTTTCGCTTCTTTCTTTCTTGCTTTCTTTTTGCGAGCGAGCACGAAGAAAATGAATATGAATGAATGTGAATGTGCTGAGAGTCTTTTTTTTTGCGCGCACTAAATCCTTGCATACATACATCCAATTTTGA
Organism: Panagrolaimus kolymaensis; assembly: GCA_028622995.1. Taxonomy (NCBI): domain Eukaryota; kingdom Metazoa; phylum Nematoda; class Chromadorea; order Rhabditida; family Panagrolaimidae; genus Panagrolaimus; species Panagrolaimus kolymaensis. The sequence goes on from JAJQJQ010000076.1 coordinate 323,509, forward strand.
TCTATCTAACTATCTATTCTCTTGCTTTTCTTTTTTTTCACATTTTAACTAACTTATTTTTTTTATAAAGCTGCTATAATTTTTGTTTATTTATCACAGATAAAAAAGACTATTTTGTCACACATTTTTTTGTTGATAAACTAATGACTTTTTCTTCTTTATTTTTTTCCATGTGTGTTTGTGCGTTTTTCGAAAACATATATATATTCTTTAATATTTTTCTTTCTCTCCTTTTTTTTAACTCTTTAGCTGCTTTCTTCTTATTTTTATTTTATTTTATTTTACAAAGATGCTCTTAAGAAAATGACGCACCAAAAAATTGCTTTTTTGCTGCCTGCTTCCCTGCTTTTTTAAAAACCATTTCGTCAACCAACAACATACATACCAAAGAAAGAAATGAAATAGAAATGAAAATATTTGGTAGCAGCAATTTTTGGGCAAAATAAAAATAAGCTCGTCGTTGTTTTGTCTTCTTAAAAATAAAAAATAAGTGTAAAGAGAAAGGAAAAGAAAATGCATAAAGTCAACCACCAAAATAAAGCAGCTCCTCAATATTCTTTCTCTTTCTGGATGTTATTATTTGTTAGTTGAAGAACGAACATAGTTAAAGAAAAAAAAGAAGCAGAAAAGCAAGCATCTCTCCAAATTTGTTGTTTTTTTCCTTTCCATTTATTTTTCTTCTTTACATATTGTTGAAGAGCATGGTTATTTTGGCATTTATTTTTTGGGCATCGGTGACATAGAAAAAAAGAGTCAGAGAAAAACGGAACGGAAAAAGGAAAAACAGAGAGCTTTTCATCCTTTTTTGTTTTTAGAAATATTTTTTTGCCTTCTTCAAATATGTCCTTCTTGTTTTCTTATTTTAATGTTTCTCCTGAAAAATAAAGAAAAAATTTTCTTCGTTTTTTTCTTCTTTTTTTCTTTCTGGCCATCATGCTAATGCCAGCTTTTTTGGAGACTACTTTTAACATTTTTTTGTTGCCGCCACCACCGCCACCACTATAACTACCATCAAACCAGCCAACTAACATAGAGAGAAGAAGAAAAAATAAAATAAAAGAAGAAAGACTTTTTAAAAAAGGAGGAAAAGGAATGAAAATGAAAAGAGTCGCTTGCTTGCTTGCTTACTTCGATTGTATGCATTTGTCTCCGAGGCAAGCAAGCAAGCATCAGCCTGCTGTTGTTCACTTTTTTTTCTATATGGGTTGTGTAAGACTCATATGCTCTTTTAGCTTAGTTTATTTTGTGTTTCAAATGAAGAAGACGAAGAAGCTAGCTTGAAAGAGAAAGAAAAAAAGTAAGATTTTGCCCTCCTTTTTTTCATTTTTTCTTAAACTATTGCTTTAAAAAATAACAACGAATCATGCTTTTTTCTTCTCTTTTATATCCACTTTTTTTAAGTTCCTTATTTCATTTATTATTTTTTCTTTTCTTTAAAAACCTTTTAATTGGATTTAATTTTTTAATTAAAGATGCTTGCTTTTTAGCGTCTATCGTTTCGTTTTTTTCTTTTTCACACCAAAAAAATCAACGTATATTTAGCAATGAGTCGTTGACTAACATCGACGTCCAAAAGCATCCTTCCTTATTGCCACCGCTGCTCAACCATTTACTTGCAATACATATTATTGCAATTTGCAATATCATCATCAGCTCTTTATTCTTCTTTTTCTCTCTCTTTAAAACACGAGACACAAGACGAGGCAGGCCCCAAAATGATGTGAAGAAGCCGGTTTTTTATTTTGTGTCTTCTCCTTGCTTTTTATTTTTATTTTTTAACAATGCGTTCGCATCCATCCCTATTTTCCTTGCCCCATCATCAACACTTTATTTTTTTCTTTTTCTTTTCCGTTCTCTCATTGTTTCCCGCCAAAAAAATGTAAAAAAAACTTTTCAGTTAAAACCATAAACCGATTGACATCTTTTTTTCTTCTTCCATGTTTAATAATAATTATTGTTGTAAAACTTATTAGACAAAAACTTTTCATTGTTTTAAAATTTAAATACAAAAACACAACATTCAAGTTTTTTCGTCTTTCAAAATTGTTATTTACTTCTTTCTTGTTGTTGCTGCTGTTTTTTAATATTTATGTAAACAAGTATGTGTTATTTTTCCTCATCGATGTGTCTGTCTGTATGTATGTATTTGTTTTTTCTTCTTTCATATTGACTTTCTTGAGTGATAATAATTAGACCACCACCTTTTTTTTCCATTTCCTCAAAACCCATAAATTTTTTTTGGAGGAATAAAAAAATGATTATGTAAGGAGAGTCCACTTTTTCTTCTAACATCCATTCATTTTTTTGAATTTTTTTTAAAGTCTAAAACCCACACTTTTTGCATTCTTTTTTGTTAATTATTCTTTATGCTTTTTATCATAAATATGTAGTTATAAAATAATGCTATTTTACGCTTCTTCTTTTTTTTGTTAATTGCACCCAAGTCTCTTTTTATTTTTTATTTCTGAGGACCAACAAATATTTTTTTCCATCTTTAACTAAGTTTTTTTGTAGTCTTGCGTTGTTCTTCATTAAAAATATAAGGTGCATTAGTTTTCCTTTCTTCTTTTTCTTATAATGACTTCTTTTTTTTATTGATACTGCAACGAAAGAAAAAAAAGACAAGACAACGTTCGCAGCATTCCGTTATCGATATAAATTTTTTTTATTTATGTTGAAAAGTACTACCTTTTTGTCACTTTTTTATTTCAACTTAAAACATTCAGTTTTATCTTCTTCTTTTTTGCAAATAGCGTGAAAATGTGTTTTCCTTTTTATTCTTGTGTAAATATTATTATTATTTGTAGTAATTAGCTAAAAAATACAAAATCATACCATATTTCAGCTTTATATTTAATTCCAAGTACTAACTATCTTACCTACCCATCCATTCATATTGACTTCTTTTTTTTTCATCATCTCCAAGGGTTATTAAAAACCCATATATATTTTTTTATATGAAAGGCAATGTCGTCAGCCGTATCGAATATAATACCAAATCCTTTAAGTCATAAACATGATGGCTCACCTGTAAGAGACAGATTTCCTTCTTATTATATTATTAATTCATTCTTAATATTATTTTTTTAGCATTCATTAAGTACAATTTCTTCTTCTCCTGCGTGCGGAGGCAACTTTTCACCTAATCAAGCTTCATTAATTTCTCAACCAAATAGTGGCAGTAGCGGCCCTGCAGCAACAGCTGCTACATCATCAGCATCAAATTCTAATGGCAATGGTTATCAAGTGTATGGAGTATCCCCAACTGAAGGTTCAACGGCATCAGGAATTTGTTCAACAAATAATGGACCAATGTCAAATGTAGAAAATTCTTTAACCGATAATAATCCTAGCAGCTCTCTAAAAATGAAAGATAATGAATTTTATACACCTGAAGATCCAATGATGCAAATGTCATCGACAATAGCAACTACAAATATCCCAACTTCAGATCTATCGATTCCTTCCACATCTGTAATTACAATAAAAGATCCTTTTGATGATGATGATTATGAGCAAAAGTATATTCCTCATATGCCTCAACAACAGCAGCAACCACCACCTCAACAAATGCCACCTATGCCACCATTTGATCAAATTGCACGTGGAAGGAAACCATTTTATTCCATAACGGATCGAAATATTTGTATGAGGATGCCATATTCTTTTAATCGGCCTTGTTTACCATATCCCTATCCATTACCAGATGGTGGTAACCCAGTTTCATTAAATCGAAGTCCAGCCTATTATCCATTAGTGCCGATGCATCCTATGATGATGCATCCAATGCATCCGATGATGTTGCAACAACGAATGCAAATGTTGCCACCACATATGCAACCAATGCAAATGCAACCTCCACCCCAACCAAATCCACCTGCTCCTCCTCCAAAACCTAAAGCCACTCGGCGTAAACAAAATAATAATAACAATAACAACAATAATAATAATAATAATAATAATAATCAGCAACATCAACAACAACAGCAACAACAAAATCAGCAGCAGCCTATGTTGCCTCCTCAAATGATGATGCATCCAATGCATCCCATGATGAGACCGCCAATGGATATGATAAGACCTTCGTCATCTTCTATGGGTCAACCAGATATGATGATGCTACAACAACAGCAACAACATCATCTAAATATGAAAATGAATGGGATGCCACCACCGCCAATGGGTAATATTTAAATAAAAAATACATTTAAAAAATAATTTAAACTTTTTTCATGTTTTAGTTAAAAAATATTGTGGTCCTCGGGTGTTTGATAATGGTATTTGTAATGGATGTAATACAAATTTTAATGTTAGCAAATTTATTATTTTTAATTAATTTAACTAAAATTAAATACAATTTTTTTTAGAGAGATAGCCAAGGAGTTTTGTGCACCGCTTTAAATCAAGGCTGTCAAAGAATGTTCCATGCGGTAAGAAAATATAATAATTTAAAGAAAAACAAATTCAATGATAATTTTTCAGAGATGTGAAAACCTTAGCGATGAAGCTTTAAATGTATTAGCTATGAATGAAAATATTGAATGGGTTTGCCGAACTTGCACTCATTCAAAGCGTTTAACATGGGATATATTATAATTTTAAATTTCAATTACCAATCAAATAATAAAATATGCCGTTATAATATATTGTGTATGGTCTCAGAAGCTTTAGAATATTATTATTTTAAAAAATTAATTATAAATAAGAGCTTTGTCTTTTTTACTTTTGAATTTGTATGTTTGTAATGTAACATTTTAAAATTTCACACTTTGATTTCAATTTATTCTTCTTTGTTGTTGTTAATTGCCGCCTTGTTTAAGAAAAGAAAGAAAAAATTAAATTTGTCTTTGCGTCGCAATTTTGTTAATTTTTATTATACATATATCTCCACAATCATTTATATATGTCCCCCATTTTGAATTTGATTTATGACATTCCAAACAAAAAATAATATCCAACGACAGGATCGTTTCAAATATTTTTTGTTGTGTCTCATTTAATAAATGAGTTAAAATATAAATAGAGTTAATAATAGCTTACACAACATCAATGAATCGAAAATATCAAATTCCTAAAGTAAAATATGTACCAGAAAGAGTCATGATTCTTCATTAATTTACATTAAAATTTAATTTAAGTTTTTTACATCGTTGAAAGCCAAATTGATACACTTTTAGTCAAGGTGGTCGAAGCCATAAAATTGGTTGGGGAATTGCCATCGTACCTTATAAAATTTATTCTTCTTCGATTACTTTAAAATACTATAAAACCCAAAAAAATAATGGCAATGTAATATCATCCCATTTTTAGATGATACATCTGTTGTTAAAAAATTTTTATAGGCTTTTTGCTTCACGAATTAATTTATTTAGCTTTCTTTATCTGTTTGATTTTCAATGTATTAAAAAAAGGTTTGATTATGTAATTTTTATGCCATTTCTCAAAACTGTAAAAAAAAATTTATATTTGAGAACGAAGGGTTGCTTTATCAGAAAATAGATTATAAATTTTTATTGCAAAAAAAGGAATGAATGTAAGGCACAAATTCAAAGAAAAGTTTGCTATTAAAAAGATACTAAAATTTTAATAATAAAATTTTTTTTAAATTTAACTGTTAAATAAAGTAAAAAAATTAAAAGATGGCAGTTTTTTGTTTAAAATAATAAAATACCATAAGACAAAAATATTTAATTATATCGTTTTACTGTTTGAATCCATGAATCACGTCTTTCTGGTTGACTTGGTGGCGTAGCTAATCGTGCAGGTTGATATTTTGCTGGAGGTGAGTGAGGCGCAGCTATTGGAGGATTTCTACTTGCACTTTGTTTTACAATCTTTGGTTGGGAAGGAATTTTTTGTGATTGATGTGTGGTATTATTCATTTTTTTGCTTGGAGGTGTCAAGCGTCGAACGATGGAAGGATCTGAGGATTTTCGAGGTGGCGATGATGCTATCGTTATTTTATTTTTTGATGATGAATTATTATTATTTTGTTGTTGGGCATTGTTGTTGTTGTTGATTGGTGGATCTTCATCTGGTTCAGCAGAAGCTTCATTTTTATTATCGGTTTGTTCTCGACGCATATGCAAGATTGCTTTTAATGCAGGATCAGTTTTTGAGAAACTATTGAACTATAAAAATAAAGATTTAACACTTTTTTTCCTGTTTTCTGCTATTTTTTTTTTAAAGCTTACATTGGTTCGACGCTTTTGAACAAGCAATAAACTATAAAGATGTTTGCCTTCTTGTTCGCCACAATGTTTGATAAGATTTTCTTTATCCAAAGAAAACATATCTTCACCATTAAATTCACCAAAAAGTGTTTTAACCCTAAAAACGCAAAATTCTTTTTTTGTTTCCTTTTTATATTTTTAAAGACAAAATTGTGAAAAAAATATAAACCTTTTACTGAATCCTTTTTCATTTAACCAATTTTGAATATCAGCATTTGAAGCATTTTTATTGATTATTTTACCACGATTAGATAATTTTCGACGAGGCATTATTGCTGCTTTAGAATTAATTGTATCAAAAAGATCATCATAATAAGCTTTAAAAAAAATAAAGTTAGTAAAAATTATTAGTAATTGAAAAATAAAGAATATTAATAAATGTTAATGTGCTTACGGGCTTTTGGTGTATTTAATTTTTTAAGTGTGCTCATCGGAGTTTCAGATGATGTCTATAAAAGTTGTTAGTATTGTTAAGGATTAATAAAACTTAAAAATTAAAAAAGTGCAGACATTATCTCGACGTTTAAGAACAACATTTTGAAGAGCTTCAATCATGCTTCGAGTTGCTGTTGAAGTTCCATTTGTTTGTGGAGGAGGTGGTGGTGGAACTGAATATGAGTGAATAATAATAATTTTTTATATTTCTTGTAACTTTTTGATCCCAATTTTACTGTTTTTTCTCTCCAAATTTCGCTACTTTTTTAATTTACTTTATTATTGAATATTAAAAAATAATTTTTGAAAACAAAATTTTCTTTCATTTTGTTATAACTTTTTTTTTGCTTTAGCGGTGGTTATTGGTTTAACGAAAATGTTATGCATAATTATTTTTTTAGCAGCTAATATCTTTTAAAAATTATGCAAAGCGTAAGGATTTATAAAAAAGCGACAACAAACGGAGGAAAGATAAAAAAAAAGCTTTTTTTGCTACGATGAGTAATTTTATTTTTACTGCTACAATTCTACAGTAAATTCCTGCTACTGCCCTTCCTTTCCACCAGAAATATTTGTTGCTTGAGCAAAAATATATGCAAAAATTCCAATGCATAAAAAACACAAAAATGTAAAATAAGCACACAAAGCGAGGTAATAAAAATATTAAACTTTTTTTTCATATATGAATATATAACAAAAAACTTATCACAATATAAAATTTAAGAAAAAGAGAAAAGAAGAAGATAAATGACAAGGTCTTTTTTGATAATTTTATAAATATAATTATTGGAGTAAAAAAACAGAAAAATATATAGACAGATAGAAAAAAAATTATGCTTTTATAAAAATGTTTTTAAAAAGTTGCAAAGTTTATAGATTTTTTAGCACGCAAAAATATGAAGAAAAAAAAATAACGCTGATATCTGATGTAAAAAATTTGCATAAAAAAATAGCAAGTTTTGCTGGACGAAAATAAAAAAATAATTGAGCAATTCAAAGTCAGAGCAAAAAAATATAAAAGAAATTTGCATAGTAGATATTTTTTGTTGTAGTTTTTGATTTGATTTTTCCTTTAAAAATATATAAAAATAGAAATATGGCGAATAAAAATAAATGGACTTTTTTAAAAACACATATAAATTGGAGAAAGATGAATGCGATTGCGAATGCGAAGGCAGACATTATTATTGAACGACAGAACACAAAAAAGGGAGGGAAAAAATGCACACTGAAACAATTATCAAACATGGATTTTGAAGCAGCAGCACAGAGGATAAAAAAGAACATTTAACACAATTTGTCATCAAAAAAATATAATAAAATCGAAATTTAAATATATAAATATTTATATAAATGGTTGATAAAAATTTTATGGATGGACAGCTTGGGGATGATGAATTATAAATTTGATGATGGACGATGACAAAGGTATAATTTAACAAACATAACATTATTTTTTATGGTTCAGAAGGAAGCGTTTAAAAATAACGGAATTCACCCCTTTTTCCTTGTCTCTGCTTTATATAATCTGGGGTATCATCTGACATCATACCTGGTCGGGGGCTTAATGATAAATTTGGAATAGTTGCGGGTGGATTATAATTTGGAATTGAATTTGGCTAAAAAATAAAATAAATTATTTACCTTTTACATCTTTGTCAATTTTTTTTACATTATTACTAAATCCATTATTGGAAGAATTAAGAATATTTTGAACATCTTCTTGAGTCAAAACGGATAAAATTGTATGTGGAACAAAACCAACATTGTTTTGATTATTTCGACATTCCCACCAATTTTTTTCATCATTTAACACCTAAAAATATTTATATTTTTTGTTTTCTAATTTTTTTCGTTTACTTCAAGATATTCTCCTCTTGCAACAGTTAATTCCTTTTCATGCTGCTTTAATCGATCATAAAGGACTTCAACAATTTTACTGTTATGTTTAAGCAAATTTGATAAGAATGCTTGCATTTGTGGATTTCCACCGGAATGCTTTTGATGATGGCCAGGGGAATTTGTTGTAGTGCTATAAAAAAAATATTGAACAAATTCCATCGAAAAAATGGACCTAAAAAAACTTACACATAAACATTGCCACTGGTATTTCTAAGATGTTTCGCTTCTTCATTTAATAAACTTCGTTCAGCCTGAATTCGAGCCTCTTCACGTTTAAGTCTTTGTTCTTCTTCTTCAATTCGACGTTCGCGATCTAATATTTTCATTCGTTCAAATGCAAGTCTCTCCTTTTCAAGATTAACTCGATCCAAATCAATCTAAAAAAATCAAAAGTTAAAATTACACGGAACTCAGTAATGCAATATTTTTTTTTTCGTTGGACAATTTTTTTTTTGCTGTTGTTAATCAACAAACCATTATAGCATCGTTATTCAAAAACTGATAAAAATATGGTGATTTTTGGTTCTGCCGCTGTTGTTGTGGTTGTTGCTGAGTAAAATTATTGGGATTGGTTTTAAAGCGGTAATAAAAGGAACAATGTCTTTGAGAAGCTAGATCCATTTTTTTAGAGAGGAAACAAAATGTGAAAAATGTTATTTTTTTAATGATTTTTTCAAATAAATTTTTTCGACATCTTTCTATTTTCCTTCTTTCCTTTTTTTGTAATTTATCCTTTTTGAGTGGAACTACTTTAAAAAGTTGAGTGGACTTCTCTTTTCTTTCTTTTCATTTCTTTGGAATCACCAAAATTATAATTTTTTTGTCCCTTTTTTAAAAACAAAAAAGAAAAGAAAATATTGCTTACATCATCAACTGATCGAGGATTAGGACGAACGGGAGGAGGATATTGAGTTGGAGGAGCTGATGACCCACGATGCATTTGTTGAGGTTGTTGTTGATGTCGATGAGGGCCATTAGATTGTTGAGGATAACCATATGGAGCAAAGTTATCTCGGAAAACAGGTCGATAAGGAGGTGGAGGAGGCCCAGTCCATTCTTCACTGAAAAAAATTTTAATCAATTAAACAATAAATTTTCCTTTTTTGAGGACAAAAAAAAAACACGTACGGTGCAGTTCTCCAATATGGTCCTAATGACATCCATAAATCAAATTCAGGTCTGGTTAAGCATGATTTAAGCAAATCCAATGCTTCAAAAGATAGTAAGGGGCTCGCAACTTTAAGGGCAAGATTTTGTCCTAAACCCCAATGGCACGCATCAACAATAACTTTAAGAGGAGTAAATAAGAAATGAAGCAATTCAGGTGCATTTGGGTCATGGATATAATTTTGTACCAACGTCTAAAAAAATGAAATAAATGTTTTCTTTTAAATTTTTTCTTTCAACTTACAAGAATGTTAATACTAAGCTTAAACTTTTGCAAAATTTCATGAAATTCGGCGGGTTGAGGCATTTGAGCTCGAAGTTGAAGAATTCCAGGAATTTCATGCTTTCCTCGTGGCTTATTTCTCATACGAATTCTAAGCATTTCTATTTCTCTTTGAGCCATGGCTGCTGATTGTATTCTCGCTACAAATCTTTCAATATCATCAAAGCAACGATTGAGAGTGTTCTGAAAAATTTAAATAAATTTTACAATTTTTTTTGTGCAACAAATATAAATATGTTAAATCAGGGGCTTTTAAAAGTATTCTTACCACATTCATATCGATTGCTTCACTGCTATTAGAACTTGGAGACGCTTCATCCCGATAATAATTTTGCTGGGGTAATGGACCATATGGAGAAGCATCTACACTGCCTCCATATCCAGTATCACGTCGACCACCTCGAACTTTTTGAACTTGCCCTCGAAAATAATTTAACATATCTTGTGCAACATCAACAGCCGAAACACGAACGCATTGGAAAATATGCATTTCAGTGGGATTTATTGGACCACCGGCAGCTTTTTTATTTCTTGACATATCTTCTTTTACAACAAATAATAAAATATTATTATATGTATCTGAATGATCTTGAGTTTGATGAGGAGTTGGATCCACGATTAATTCCATAGGAAATTGTTCAACAACTTCACCATTTTCATCTTCCACGCTTACTTTATCTGGCTTTAATTTAAGTAGCAATGGTTGAGCCCATATGGCACTTTGCTTTTCCATTTGTTTAAGCTTTCGAATGCCATCTTGAGGAGATAAAAGACCAAATTGTCGACCCACTGCAAACGTGGCTAAATGCTCAACATGATATGATGGTTCTGATTCATAATGAGATGGGCCTAAACTTCCTCCTCTTCTTCCTAAAAATTAATTTAATTTATGCTAATTTTATAAAAAAAAATTATTTTCTACCTGGCATGGTCGAAGTTGAATGATGTTGTTGAACCATGGGTGGATGATCTACACTAGCGTTGGTTCGATAACTGTGTGCACTGGGTGAAGGAGCAGCAGAATTATTTCCAAGGGTCCCTGTAGCGTTTAATGGTGGTGGTCCACGATTTGCTGCTGATGAATAGTAATATGCGTTAGAACCCGATTGTGGATAACGTGAACTACTTGCAGGTGGATATCCACTAAAAAAAATTAATTAATTAATTGTTATCTCTTTTTTGCTTCCGTAAATTTGTTTTATCAAAAAAGTAATAAGTATCTTTCTTTTCAAAATTTAAAAAAATTTTATTGCAAATAAGGGCAAATTCAAATAATTTATTACTTTTTTATTTTATTTTTCACAATTTTCCGATAAATAAAAAAATTTTTAGGAAGAAAATAACTATGCCACGCCCGAGAAAAAATTTTGCGCTGCCGCTTCGCAAATACAAGAATTAGATTGTGGTGGTGAACTGATATAAATTCTAGAAGTGAATGTACCCTATCCTCCATCCAACCAACCAAAAAAAAGGTTGCATATTTTTTTTATAACACAAAAAAGTGATGAAGAAGAAAAAAACGGAAAAGGAAATGAAAAAAAAAGTGTTAACGTGAGTGTTTATTGTTTGCAAGCTTGCTTGCTGCAAAAAAAAAGTACGTTAACTTGATTTTTTTAAATTTATAGGATTGCCATTATTTTTTAAGCCTAAAAAGAACTGCAAAATCGATTCGATTGCATAGTGTCACACCAGCAAAAATGGAATGGAATTTTTTTAGGGAAAGGGTGAGGCGGCAATGAATCAAAATGAATGAAATCATTGATAAAAAAAAGTAAAAACAATTTATTTAGTCAAATTTTTTTGAAACGCAAATAAAAAAGCTATAATCAATATAATAAAATAAAAAAAGAGAGAAAATAAAAATTTGGAGACCGAAACTATGTAATAATTTTCAGTTTAGGCCAAATAAAAATAATTAATGAAGGAGGAAAAGAAAATAATCAAAAAAGCATGTTTAACTTTAACCACCACCACTGCCATTACATTACATTGCATAGCATTGCTACGTTTTTAGAGCCCCTTCCTCAACTATCTGATGATAATAAAAAAAAAAGAAATTATCGTTCCTCAAATTTCTTCCTTATCTCAACATTTTTTGTTGGCGCCGTCGCTGCAACCAAAAAAGGGGTTCTATAAAATTTTTTTGACCAACAAAGAAGAAGAAATTAGCTAAAAAAAAGTAGTTACAACAACAACAAAGTATAAAAATTATTTTTTCATCTAACGATTTTTCAGTACAAAATTTATTTTGTTTCGATTAGCATTAAAAAAAATGAGGGAGGAAAAACTGGAATACTTTCACTTTTTTTGTTGTTTCTTTGATTAAGGATATTTCTGTTCCTTCAAAAGAAAGAAGGATGAAAAAAAAATGACTGACTAATTCTATGGGATGTATTAAATCTTGTTTAAAATATCATCCCGATAAATAAAAGAAGGCAAAGAAGCAACAACAACAAAAGCATGTTATTATCTTTTATAAATATTATTTTTGAGGAGGCAGGAAGGAGGATATCGGCGGCGATCGATAGAATGATAGATACTCGCAAAATTCTTAGAGATTTCAAATAAAAAATTAAAGGGCGTTTTTCACAAAATTTTAAAAGAAATTTAACATAAATAAAATTAAATAATTAATTTAAAGTAAAACATTAACTAACTTTGATGACCCTTCATAGGGCATTGAACCATGTCGAGGACCAAGTTGACCATGATGGGATGGTGGAGGATATCCTCCAAGATGTGTGGCACTTGAGTGATGGGGACGCATAGTTTAAATAAATGAAATATTGAAGCCTAATAGAAATTTAATAAAAAAAGCAGAAAAAAGAAGGCAGCCACCAATAAAAAAAAGTAAAGATGTTGTTGTTGGTTTTTTAATTCTTCATGCAGCCCCACAAAGTTAGAGAGTAGTGGACCCTGCTTGTCTTCTGCAATTTGTCAAAATTGTAAATTTAACTAAATATCTTTGAATCGTAGAAACGACAATCGAAGAAGAAGAAAATTATTTGGCACGGTTTTAAGTTTGAAATAAAAAACAATGAAAAAATAAAAACGAAAAATATTTTCTTACATGCGAAAATTAAAGTTTCTAAATAGTTTTTTTGTAATAAACAAAAAAAATTATAAATTCACGTGTGTTTACTATTAATTGATTTTCCATTTATTTTAGATTAAAAAGTTTTTAAGTTTAAAAAATAGGGTCGAAGGAAGAAAACCAAATATATTTTAGCAAAAAAATTACAAAAATAAGAAAGTAAAAATAACAGTTTTTTCTTTTCCTTTCTCGAAGGATCTTAAAATAAAATATTAAATGAAAAAGAAGTTGTGTGTCTTTTTTTTTAGTTGAACTCTCGAAGTAAAAAAAAGAAGAAGAAGACTATAGGCAATAATTTCTCGCGACATTCCACACACGCAATTGATAAAATCGTTATAATGGCGCGCAAGAAAGATTTTTGATTTGGCGGTCAAACACAAAAGTATTTACGTACAACAAACCAACCAACATCCAATTGTCTTTGAAAAAAAAGTTTTAAGGTTAGAACGAGAAAACGAAGAGAGAAAAAAACAGTAAAGACTACTTTTTTTTTGTAAAATCAATCACTACAAAAAAAAGTAAAAAATGAATCTCAAATAAAATTAAAAAATCATTCATTTAAAATAATTTAAAAAAAGAAAAGATGATGACCACAATCATCTCATCGCTCCATCGTATCAACGAAAAACTTGAAATAAATAAAATAAAATAAATTTTTCTCAAAATGAAAAAATAAACGATGGCCTGAATTTATTCGACTTTCTGGAGAAGAAGATATGCGTCGTTGTCGGCGCAAAATATAAAAACGGTTAAAAAATTGGAAAAACGGCGTTGAAACGTAAAAGGAATAGAAAACGGTTAACGATTTTCAATGGGTGGCATGGAAAATGTGTAATTGATAAATTATGAATGTGTGTGTTTCTCATTAATATGAGAAAAATTTTGTTAAGAAAAGTGGCGGGGGCAATGAGCGCCGATCACGTAGCAATGAAAAGAAAAAAATATATATGAAAACGGGAAGAAAAATCCGGTTCACATTTTTTCATTTTTAGTTTCTCATATCCCAAAATGGGAAAATTAGAAAAAAGAAAACGTAAATGATTTGTCTTTAAAATATAATTCAAATTAGAGCAAATTGTATAGCTTAGCTCTCTTATAAAAAAATTTGATCATTTTATAATATCATTTCTTTCATTAAAAAAATTCTTCTATAATGTGATAAATTACGGGTGATAGAAATTTAATGAAAAGGATAAAAAATAATTTATTATTTGACCACCAGAAAAGTTTTTTAAAATAATAAAAAAGTAATTAAAAAATCTTTTTTCTTAACATTAAAAAAAAGGTTAGTTTTATGTTTGATGTTCCCAAAAATGGATTGTTGTTTTTTTTATTTTTCAGAAGAGGGAATAAGAAAAGAAAAAAACATTTGTGTTCCATCTTTTTTCACCTCCTCTCCTTCAACTCCCTTGTTTTATTTTAGTGCGGTAAAGTGCCATCATCTTAAAAAGGCCGATGAAGAAGAAGAAAAAAAAATTTGGGTCAAGAAAAATGCGTGCGCAACCTCCGTCAAAAAAAAAGTGTACGTATGTTCATACTTTTTTTTTGCCTTGAAGAAGTTCATTTCCTTTTTCCTTCGTTTTTGGAAAATTTGGGGAAAAGGAACGAAGAAGAACCATTCTTCTCCTTTTTTTGCCGCCTAGTTAATTACCAAGTTTGTCACAACGCTTTTCTATTTTCATTTTTGGGATGTTCTCACAAGAAAAATAAAAATAAATTCTGTTGAGAATCAAAAAATAATAAAATAAGAAAGAAACGTGAATCAAAAATAAAATAAAATAAAAGATAAATTCATTAATGTATAAAAAACTAATAATAATTAAAAAATTTTTATTTTTCTCACACCAAAGACAAAACAAATTAAAACCTGATATTGTTTCACAGCTTTTTTTGCAATTAAATAATTAAAAGACAAAAAAAGATTTAAAAAACAATAAAAATAACTTTTTTTGTTCCTTTGAATTCATTTATTTCTTCTCTAATACTTATTACTCATCGATGGAGAATGTTGTATGTATGTTAGCATTTTTGTGGTGCTTGAAAGAAAAGAAAAATTAAGGTCGTCGGAAAACAGAGAGGGAAAACTAACCATCTAACTAACTTCAATGATTACTACCTGACTTTTTTTCTTCTTTTTTTTTGCGCATTGCAATGCTTTTTTCACGATCGCACAAGAGCTTAGAATCGGAGAAAAGAGGGAAAAAGCTGCGCCTACACTCTCAAGAATTATATTTAAAAAAAAAGAGCAATTTTGGTCAGAGTCATCTCTAAAATGCTAGCCGCCATCAAAGAAGAGTTTGGTGATGTCTCGCAAAAAAATTTTTTTTGGTCAGTCATCAAGATGATGCTTTCATATTTTAACATTTCTACAATTTTTGCAAGTATTAGTCTTTAAAAAAATAAGGAGTACCAAAGACAAAATTATTTTTCCTTATCTGCCTTTATCCCAAAAAATAATGTTGTAAAAAAGGAAGAAAACTAAGAAGAAAAAAAAGAAAAGTGCTTCTGGTTATGTTAGTTAATTTATAACAACAAAGATCAAAACAGAGAAAAAAATTGTTACAACAACCTTCGAAAAACTTTAGGATGAAGAAGAACCTTGTCAGTCTTCTTGAATTTAAAAATTAGCAAAAAAAATACAAAACTGAAGAAGAAAAAATGGTTACGAAGTAACAGAAAAAAAATCAAATTAAATCAACGCTTGATCAATACAGAAAAAAGAATGAAAACGAAATAAATAAATAAAAAAACATCAATGCAAATGAAAATTCAGAAAGAAAAGAGAACCGGAAAGAAGGAAAGAGCAACTGCAACAACTACGACATCGGCCACGACGACTATAGGGAAGTGGGGGATAGTGAACGACGAAATGTGACAGAATAATAATAAAGAAAAGAAAAAACTTTTTTTGTGGCCAACAAAATGATGATCGTCTTAAAGGAAGAAGATGGAGAAGAAGAAGAAGATGATGACCAGTTTCACTCTTTCTCTTTCATTTTTTTTCCATGGTTGTGGAAGTAAAAAACAAACTTTGAATTTTTTCAAAAAAAGGAAAGGAAAATCTGCTTGAGCCAAGAAAATTATTTTTGTGCTTTAATGTTGCATTTTGTGAAGTCGAAGCAAAAAAAAATAAAAAACAGAATATGGCATCAGAAAAAAAAGTGTGCAACCTTTTTTAAGCATAGATAAAAAAAAGTTTCTAAAAAAAGCCAATCCTTAAAACAAAAAATGCAATATTTTTATTTTATATTTTATATTTTTGTGGTTCGTTGAATAATTTTTTTACATAAAGTTTTTGCCATTGAAAAAATAAATACGTAATATGTTTTTTTTATTTCTTCTCTTTGATGTATGCTTAAAATAAAAAAGATAAAAGGAAGGATAGGCATGATGAGATTTGGGTGTGGTTTAAGAAGAAGAAAAAAAGAAGTTTAGTTTGGAGGTGATGATGCTCTGTTATAAAGAGATTACTGATCTTTTGCTTTAATGGAATATTTGTTTATTTTGATGGGAAATGTTATTTATAAGCTGTTAGAAAAGCTAGTATGTGAAAAATAAAATGAAAAAAGTACCTCATAAAAAATTTAAATAAGCTTTGAGTAAACACATATATAATTTTTATTCAATGAAACTTTTTCTAACAAAATCCATTAAAAATTTTCTGAAAAGCCAAATTCACTTCCTTGAACCCTAAAAAAATTATCTCTCGTCTACCCATTTCTTTGCCATATAACCACAACAATCTCTTTCTTCTAATTCTGCGGTTTTTGTCCTTCTTTCTTTAGATAAAAAATTTTCTATCTTTACCACATCAAAACTAACTTCTTCATTTTTTATTTTATTTTTAAATACTAACAACAAAAATAACCTTGACCAAAGAAACTTTTAAAACGTCTTCAGAAATTTAATTTTTTTCCTTCTTTTTTTTCTTCATCTTTCTTACTTTATTTTTATTTTTTACTGACAGACGACGTACGTACATATAAAAACAGCATGGTCGTCGTCTTCAATAATTTCCACAAAAATACAAAAAAAGTCATCGGAATTGGATCGCGCAAAACGATTTCATTCCGTTTTTCTTTTTTCTTATTTTCCCTTTGGTGGAATGATTGGAAGAAGAGCAGAGCACTGTGAATTTGTTGTTGTTCCCGTTGGAAATGGAATGAGAAATAGACAAAGAAGAAGACGACCACAGTTTACAGCCATCTTAGTGATTTTAAAATGTGCAAAACCTTCTAACAAATTGCTTGAGTTTAAAAAAAAGCCTTGAAAAACAACGACGATAACGACTGAAAGCCTTAATGACAACAAAAGACAAAATGGTAAAAGACAAGACAAAATTGTTATGTAACAATTTTACACAAATTCAAACTTTTGAGAGAGGAAAAAGAACATGCAAGCCGATTAACGACAAAAAAAAATTGGATAACGCAACTAAAAAAGCGATCATGCTAATCGAGTTTGAATAAAACAAAAATGACGCATAGGAGGACGATCTACGAAAATCAACAATAATAAATAAAAATAAAATATATAAATTCATCACAGAAATGGCAGGAATTTATTTTTGGGCGTTGTAGTTGGTTCACTTTCCAGTTTTTTTGTGTCACAAAAAAATAAATAAAACGATTTGTTGCAAAAAAATGGGTGAAATAAAAAATTTAAAAAAAAGATAAGCGACAGTGCAAAAAAAAAAACGGTCTCTCAGCGGCGGGGCAGTCATTATGATATTATATTTTGTAAAAAAGGGAAGAGGTATTTATTATGCACTTTTTTTTTAAATGCGGTAATAAAACGTAAAATAAAATATTAAGGGGATTTTCAGGTTTATTTTTTGTACTGTTTTTAATTTTAAAACCATGAATCACGCGAAAAATAAACATATACTAAACTCGCTTAAAGAGAAACACTCTAATACTTTTAAATTTTTTTTAAAGGATTAATACAAAAAGAACAGAGCAAAAAATAGCTAAATGCGACAAATTAAAGTTGTTTTTAAAGTCCAATATTTTTTTTTTGCAAAAGCATCGACGAGATACCTTTTTTTCCAATATAGCAGCTGGCTGGCAGGAAATGAAACTACTCTCTCACTCATACAAAAAATAAATCAATCAATACAGTTCGAAGACTCAAAAACGTACTCAGAAAAAATAAAAATAAATATCATTCGCGCAAAGCCGGTCACCGCCTATTTTTTTATTCCTTCTTCCTCCTTCTCCTGCGTCGTCGTAGGTTGCATACGTTCACTTTTCCTTCCACTCTCATCTTCGATGATGAGTGTGGCTGCGTGAGGCCGAAATATTAAAGGTGAATTTTTCTAACAATGGAAATAAGGAGGGAAAGAAAAAGGGATGGTCATTTATGAAAAAAATAAATAAGAATATCTGGCAAATTTTAAAGTAAACGAAAACATGAAAATTTGAATTTCTATTTTTCAAAAAATTTTATTATTCAAAAAAACTTTCTTATTTTTGTATTTTGCTTACTTTTTTTTGCTGCAAATACGTAAGAGAATAATGTGAAAGTAAAATGATGTTCATTTTTTACTCAAAAAATGCAGAGGATCGCGTCGGCGTTCAAGTAAAGGTCATTCATTACATTTTTACTGAAACAACGAGATTTGGACAATAAAAAGGCATGTCCTTTTTTGTATTTTGGTGACAAGTAAATTGCTGGTTTTAATTGTAGTACCACTGAACCATAGACAAAACGCTTGCTTTGAGAAACTTATGTGGCGTATAATTTTTTATTTTATTGCTAATCATAACTGAAATTTCATATTAACAGACATATTTTAAAATAGAGGTAACTTCTATGCTTATTAGGAATTTGTATTTGTAACTTTATTTTTTTGTTTCAAATCAAAAATCTCTAAACTTTACTCATTCCCGTTTAAAACAAATAAATTTCTAAAAAATATAACCGGCAAAAAATTGTAAATGTGGGTGATCTCAAAATATTGGCTAGCTTATAAACAGACAAACAAAATGAAAAGCTTTTAAATAATTTCTTTTAAAATGTATTCATTGGTGAGAAATAAATTTGATTTCCTCCTCTTCGTCTCATTTGTTGTTGTTGTTCCATCTCTTGAAGTGGATTATAACTTTCATAATTTTGATGATGAGGATGTTGCTGATGATGATTTTGATTTGGCATCATCATGGTAGTTGTTGGAGTTAAAGGTTCGACTACGTGGTGATTGGAATTCATGTGGTCTGGATGCTGATGGTGGTGATTGTTTGAATATAGATTCATGGTATTCATTCCAAGGCAATGAAAAACATCGGATCTTGTTTTGCCATATGAAATCATGAGGCTTTCAAGTCGATTGGCAAAATCATCTGTGGTTGTTGCATGGCCATTATATGGGGTAGAGTAGCAATCAACTGAAGATGGGACAGATGGAGTTGTTACTGGTGGGATGTTATTTGCTACGGAGATTGTAGAATCATGTTCCTGAAAAAATAAGCTATTTAGAGACAGAATTTCATTTTAAAAGATTTTTTACATTTGGATTGAAATTATATTGTTGATGTTCCACTGGGAAAGTGCTTTTGCAAGTGACCACTGCAATTCTCATGGGTGTATATCTAAAATCTATGCTTAGTTTTTTTTCTAAAAATTAATTTTACAAACTTTATTTTATCTTCTTTTTTAACATCTCCAGCATGCATAACATTTGAAAAAATTTCTCTGAATTCAACATCATCGTCTTCAGAATTTTGACTTTGTAGGGGTAAATGTGTTACTTCAGTCCAACTGCGCTTTTCATTCATAAATAATTCTAACTTAAAATATATAATAAATTTTAGTCATTTTTTTTGTTCATTTTTATAACTCACCTTTTCGGCTATGACAATGTCGCGAATATATTCTTTTAAAGGTTTAGATTGCAACTTTTTTAAATCCAAAGGTTCTAAATGCATTATTTTTCCATTTGAATTTACGCTCATACAAACACATCCTCCAACAACGAAAGATAAATATACTATCATGGCATTAGCTCCAGCAGGTTGAAGTAAATTTTCAACTTCATGAACATCCAAAAATCCATGTAGAACATCATTTTCCCAAAAATGTTTTACATCCGTTTTAGAATCACTAAAAAGATGTAAAAGTTCGAGCATGCCCCGCCACACGCTGAATCGCATATCAACATTTTTGAAGGAATAATGTAAATGAGGGCAAAGGACATTTTTAAAGCTACAATATATTTCTCCTTTTCCATTGATAGTGTTTGCTAAAAAAAGAGGAGCGTTAAAAAATTGATTAAAAACTCCTTTTTTTTTTTGAGAAAACGAACCATCTTTGCATTCATCACAATGCAATTTATTTTTTAAAATTTCTAAATCATTTTCAGTTAATTCCCTTTTAACTTCAGCATTCATAGAAAAATATTTTGAATATAAATGTTTAAATCGATTCCATGGAATTCCAGTTTCTGCCCAAGAAAGTAAAAGGCCATCAACGTTTCGAGTTCCATAAAGCCAAAAGCATGTGGCAGTATAAGAACTCATCATGCGTTGAACTTGACAATCTTGATTTCTTCGAGTTGCAATTGAAAATGGCATCGATAAAGTATGAGCTGTAAATATATCTCCAGAAGGGCTAAATACTTCACCTTTGACATGAAAATAAAAAAGTGGCCTTTTTCCCGTTTGGCCACTGGAACGTGAATCCAATAAAGCATCTTTTTGTCGAGTGGTACAAAGCAAATGTGGATAATTCGCCAGCCATGTGCAACTTTCAGTATCCAATAATGGTTCTATGGTAATCCATTCTTTACTGTTAACATCAGATTTTTTATGAGCTGTATTTCCTCCTCCATCACTGGCGGTGGCATTGTTCCGCTTAACTCCCGTTGCAGGTTTCATGGCTAACAATGCTGCTGACTGAGGCAATCCAATTGGAGCAGGACGATCAGCTAATTTTCGTCTTTTCATTTCTTGCTTTAAAAAATTTCATTAAAGTTAAGAATCAACTTTTTAAAGCCTAATTATTACCTGAATTTGTGTTGCAATTTCTTCTGAAACAATTTGCAATGAAAATGATTTATAAATTGCTGTTTTACACAAAGATGCAATTTTAATTGGAAATAAATTATTTGTAACTAAAATCGCATTTTGACTTGGTTCAAGGCATATTATTGCATCGCTAAGAAGCACTTCCACTGTATGATTAACACTATCTACTAATGGCTTTAATGGATCAACATTATAAAATTTAGATATACCAAATGAAAGTTCATATCTGTTTAGCTAAAAAAAATTAAACTTTAGTTTAACCCCAAAAAAATAGTTTTAAGAAAATTTCATCATCTCTTATCATAAAAAATATTGTTTTGGTATTAATTTCCAAAAAAAAATTGTTTACTCAAACTTACTTGTAGTTTAGCAGCTAGCACACCCAAATTATAAACCATTAAAGAATAAAAGTTTGTCGCTTTCTCTGTAAACCCTTGATAACAATAACCATAAGTGGTCATTTTTTCTACTTGTTGATTTCTCATTTCTATCCATATTTGTTTACCGTACTAAAAAACAAAACCATGTTTGTTGTTATCAAAGCTATAAAAAATTTGGAAAAGTGCAAAAACTATTACCCTTCGACTTAAATCTTTTTGAAAATCGAGCAATTCTTTCAATTTTTCTTGAAATCTTTGAAGTTCATTATAAAAATTTGGATAATTATATGGAATAATTTTACCCAAATTATACCAGTTTTCAGTAAATTCAATTAAATTATCAAAAGCCTATAAAAAACAAATAAATTCAAAATCTGCCATTGCATAAAAATCCTACTTGAAAATATTGTTGATATGAATCATAAAATTCTGATGGAATTATTGGTTGAAGGTTATTATTGTTTCTGGCTTTAATAAACAAAGCGCTAATAGAAAGGTGAAGTTTATCCATAAAATGTTTTGCTTCAAATCCGCCAAACGTTTCATCTTGGGTGCCTGGAAATAAACGAGACACCATTCCAAGGAGGCCCCAAGTAAGAATTGACCATTCTTCAAAAAATTCAGTGGGTTTATTTTCTGAAAATTATTTTTTGAGAAAGTTCTTATCCAAACAAAAATTACCATTTAAAGCACTAGTTTTAGTTTCAACTTCAGCTAATATTCTCCAAACTGATCTAATAATTAAATCAACCCGTTTTTCTTCAGATATTTCAATGTAGTTTTCTGAATTCTTTGAATCCTTTTGGGTCGCTTTTTTTGCTCGATGGAAAACGAGAAACTAAAATAAAACAAAATATTTTTGGTAAAGTAGTTTTTCAAAAAAATGCAATAACATACAAATTCATTAAATTCCACAACCAATTGCATAAATGGAGATTGCTTATTATTGGTCATTTTTAAGGCGAGTGTGCCACTAGTTGAATGTGGCGCAGGACAAAATATAACCATTGAACAAAAATATTAACTAATTTTTTTAATTAAAGTTAAGAATAAGTAGAGAGGAAATGGCCCTTTAAAAAGCCATAGAAAAAATTAACTTTTATCTCGGATATCTATAATTATTTTTAGATTAAAAAGTATCAAAAAAACAGATGTAATTTTTAACAAATAGCGGAAAGACAAAGTAAATTACAATTATTTTCTTTTGTGATTAGATTCGCGACATAATAAAAAAGTAATCATTCACGTTTGTTTCGCCTTGTCTCGCAAAAGTCATTTATTTCAAAAAAGGCATCATCAACAAAGGTAAAAAAAAGTTTAACAAGAAGTAGGCATAAAATAAATATTTTTATCTTTTTTCTTTTTTCATTTTACCCGCGCGGCCGGAAGAAAAAAAATATCACTGCACACGTTTGGTGAAAAACTTTTCGATCAATTTTAAAAAAGTAACTAACAACTTTGACGTATTATGATGAAATTAAAAGTAAAACCACACACAAAAAAACTTAAATAAAACTTTTGGGTAAAACTAGGGAATTAACTTTTAGAGAAAGAAAATAATAATTTTAAAATTTTTGACAATCAAAATCCATCGTTAAAATAATTTTTTATCAACAAATCTTTGACCTATCGCTTTTTTCTGTGATTGAATCCTAAAAAAACATTTAATCTATGTTTTTCTTTTCTTCTTTCAAAATGGAATCGAACCATAAGGTCAAACCGATTGTACGCATACACACGTAAGAACAACGTCCGTGTCCAAAATCTTTTTCGTTATCATTAAAAATATTGGAGAAAAAAGTTCGTCCTGGATTGCAACAATGATCTTTCTTACCGAAAAACCACCCTCTCAATGCACTGCAAAAGAAGAAGAAAAGAAAAATGATTCTTATCATGGATAAACATCTCATTTCCATGAATGATAAAAAGAAAACTATGCAACCTACACTTTTTGGGTTAAAAAAACATATTAAAATACAACAAAAAAATTAAAAGTTTTAGGATAAACTTTTGGTTCGAAAAAAAGTTGATAGCTGGTGCAGAGAAGACGAATTCAATATAAATTTTTCTTACAGAATATATTCATGCTTGGGGATTCTCTGGAACCAAAGTAAGAAAAAACAAAAAATTAGGACAAAGTAAAAAAAAACCTTGCAAAAATAAAAGAAAATTTTATCAACAATCAAAGGTCAAAAATGGCTGTTAAAAAAGCAGCATCGACAATACACTGAAGTATTATTCTTTATTCTTCAATATTTCAACAAAAAATAAGAGTATACATTTTAATTTTTTTTTCATTTTTTTCAACCAAAATATTATTATTACTGTTGTTTTTTTCAAATAGTTAAAATCATAATTTTTGGTGAAACAACAAAGTCAAAAAAATTAAAGAAAAAGTATTAGTAAAACAACAAAACACTTAATATTCTTATTATCACGCCATTATAATCAAAAATGAAATCAAAATCGTTTTTAGTGAATGTGAATCGCCGCCACGTGAGTTGGTCCATAAAAAATTCTTTTTTCTTTCTTCTTGCGCGGTTTTCTCCATTTTTTGTGATGATGAACCCCTTTTTTAATGATTCTTGGTCACGTTACGACGTTAAACTTATTTCTGATATACATAGCTTTTAATCATGATGATGATTATTGAGTAGTTTGTTAAATAAAAAAATGTTTAATTTGAACCACGTGGTGATAATAGTAGGTAGTGTTACCAAAAAAAAGAAAAGATTTTCTCTAACCAAAAATATGTGAAATCAAAGACAAAAACAATCGAAATTAAAAAATATGAATGAAATTCTCTGGTTTTTGTTTTGCTTCAAAATTAATTTGCGCAAAATGTAAAAAAGTGCGTGATGATGATGATCGTCCGCCACTTTTCGATCAATTTATTATTGATAATGAAACAAATAATTTTTATGTAAATAGATTGAAATGGTTTTCGGTCAGTTATTGTTGCTTTCGCTTTTAACATTTTATTTTAATGCTCAAAACTTTGAGAAAAACAATCAAAGCACGTTTTTATTTAAAAAAAGTTGTATTAATGAACTATTCTTGTGATGGTAAAGGTGGAGTGTTATTACACCAAAAAATAATACATAAATAATTTTTTATGAATGGTAAAATAATTTGATTTTTTCATCCAATTTTTTTTTGTGAATGCTATTTATTCTTCATTGAAATACTAGGCGCTACGCGGTCCTTCGGACCGCCGGCAACATGTTTTTTTAATGATTTTTATGAAATTTTAACGCAAAAATTTTACATACAATAATAAAGAAATATAATTTATTTTCCACTGTATAAAAAACGTCTGCATTCTTTTATGTTTTGCACCTTTTGAAAATCACATTTATGCAGTGCGGAATCTTCAAGAATTATCGTCGCTCTCCACATTAATCAATCAGAAATAATAATGAAAAACGCCTATAATTACGTTTATTACAATCGATGGAAGAGTTTCAAAACCCAAAAGTTTATGATGTTTTTTAAATATAAAAGGAAATTTTGCATAATTTTTTTAAATATGTTTCAAGCATTTAACTCGGCATATTTTATTTTCTTTGAACCAACTTTTTGAACCAACTTCAGCTACTTTTTTTACTTTTGTTAACATTTTTTGTATTTTTCTTTCGATTCGAATTAACGATATTTAAACGCTAATTTCTTATATCGGATAGGAGTCGGTAATTTTTGTAGTAATCAAAATGGCTTTCATTAATTACATAAAACCAAAGGTCATAAATTTAAACTAATCGTAACCATAAAAGAACAAAGAGG
This sequence comes from Panagrolaimus kolymaensis, assembly GCA_028622995.1. Taxonomy (NCBI): domain Eukaryota; kingdom Metazoa; phylum Nematoda; class Chromadorea; order Rhabditida; family Panagrolaimidae; genus Panagrolaimus; species Panagrolaimus kolymaensis. Next base: position 348,810 of record JAJQJQ010000076.1, read on the forward strand.
CACTACAAAAAAAGAGGTGGAAATGGTGGCTATAAAAAAGATCAAAAACTAAAAAGACTTTAAGCCTCTTAAGACAATATGGCTACAGCTTGTATCTTTTACCAACTAATTCAAAAGAAAAATATGGTTCTATGAAAAAATGTTTACCTCATTTATATTTTCCATAAAAAGGGCATGGATGCTAAAAGTGTATCAAAGACTAACCGGAATAATAAAAGAAAGAAAAGCTTTACCTCGGCTACAAATAAATGCTAATGAGATTTACCTTTACCTCCCTTCCAAACTAATTGAAAAATGAAATAAAAAAACAACAAAAGGCAAGATATAAAAGCAAGCCCCAGGAAAAAAAAGTCTCAAGCAAAAAAAAAGCAGCCACCGACCAACAAACTACAAAGAACGTTCACCATTTTTTTTAGTTCATCACGAGTTTGTTTTGCGCCTTGTTTCTTTTTTTTTGGTCTCGGTGTTTTTTATTTTATTTAATGTTAATAAAATGAATGGAATATCTTCTTAAAGTTGTTTAATTTCTACAACCAAACTTATTATTTTAAAGTTTTTGTTTTCTCTGTTTTTGCTTATTTTCAATTATAATTAACTCCAAAATTATGACTGCAAATAAAGGTATGTGTTTTTTATTTATTAAAAATCTCTGAATTATAAATTGTTTTTGTTTTTTCAGTAGTTATTGGACCATGCTTAATTTGCAAAGAAGGTATGTCCAATTATAAAAATATAGTAAATAAGTAAACACCAAAAATTTATAGATGCCACTGGAAAGCATTATGGCGTCCAACCTTGTTGTGCAGGATGTAAAACTTTTTTTCGAAGGTAATCTTTAAAATCAAAGTGATAATTACTTACTTATATCCAAATTTAGAGCAGTGATTCAGCGGCAAGATACAAAATGTCGAAGGCCTGGAGTTTGTGAAGAAGAGAGATCAGTGAGGAAAATGTGCCGAGCTTGTCGATATGCAAAATGTTTGGAAATTGGAATGTCTAAAGATGGTATACATTTGCAAAAAGATTTTCTTAAAATATTATTACTTCAAAGTTTATTTTTAGCATTACAACCTCGAAGAGATCTCATAGGATGTCGAAGATTTAACCAAAATCGAAGAATTTCAAACGCTTCGAATGGCGATGGACAAAGTTCAAATGAATTACATTCCACTCCTCCCTTAAATGAAGCTAAATTAGAGTTATTAAGATGTATGCAACACTTAACACAAACAGATGAAACTATTAGAGCTAGAAAATTTGAAATGGTTCGATCTAAAATGGAAGCTAAAAAACTTGCTGAAATGGTTCGACAAGGAACGGTATCTTTTTTTCTTGCATTTTTGAGAATATAAAAAAATATATTTAATTATTGTTTAGTGGGCACCAGAAAAATTTTCTGTTATGTTAGGTTCTGATATTTCTGCTTGTACTCAAGTTGAAATGATGACCATGATGGAATGGGCCCAATCTCTACCCGGTTTTACTTCATTGCCAATAGTTGATAGAGTCACTTTACTTAAAAGGTAAAAATAAACAGCTTTCGAAGTATTTTTGACTTTTTATAAGTTTATTTATTTACAGATATGCAGTTCACCATCTAATTCTGGAACACGGATATTACACAGCAAATTTGAATGTCCAGGATGTCTGGTTTATTTCTAATGGGTAAAAAACATATATTCTCAAACTTCAAAAACTAAAATATTAAACTATTGTATTTTTTCCAGAAGTTGCATGCCTCGAAGAGTAAACATTTTACCTGAAGATTCAAAGCGAGTAATTCCAGAAGAAAGAAAATGGAGGCAAGATAAACTTTATACTGAAATGACTGATCGATGTATAGATGAAGTTGTTGTCCCTCTTCGCCGATTGCAATTAACCCCGGAGGAACTTGTAACATTAAAAATTATAATGCTATTTAATTGTGGAAATCATTGCCACACAGGTATGTGATCATAGTTTTTAGTAATTTAAATAAAAAATTTAAATTTTTAGATGAAAGTGGTTCATTTTTAAGCGATGAAACTCGAAGAGTAATTATTAGTTTTAAAAATAAAGTCATCGCTGGACTTTTTCAACATTATGAAAATATTAAATTAAAAAATTATGAAGGTAATCTTTTAAGCTAAAAAAAATATCCATCAAATAAATTTTTTTAGAAAGATTTGGAAATGTTATTCTCACAGTATCTGGCATTTCATCGGCTGCTTCAGCAATGTTTGGTAAATTTTGTTATTAAATATAAAAAAATTTAATGTAAATAATTTGTATTTTTAGAAAGTTATCAAGTCATGCGTTTATTCAAAATTACTGTATTTGATCAAATATCCGAACATCTTTTATTTGACGCTGAAGATTAAATAGAACCCCTAAATTTTAACTGATTGTTTTTAGCTTCTTTTAAAGATGTATGCATTGATTATAATAAACGGTGAATTATAAAATAAATTCCGGTGAAAATAAAATAATTACAAAATTTCTATAGTTACTAACATTGTAAAGTTTCGCATGTGAGTAACGAAGATTATGGTGGAGCCAAACTATGAAGCTCGGTAGTCAATGTCATTTTTAGTTAGATTGCTAAAAAGTTTTTTTACTTGAAACTTTTGCAGCTTTAGTTTTGCAGTTATTTTTTTATTGATTTGAAGGTGTGAAAAAATTTAAAGCTTTTCATTAAGGAAATTATTCAAGCGATTATTTTCGTCCTTAAAAAAATACTTTAATTTAATCGGTTTTTTGGGCACACGCCTATATTTTAGAGAGCAAATTCATGATAAGATACAATTTTGAGAAGAAGAGCCGCAAATTGGCTTTCAAATATAGCATTAAATCGATCAAGGAGAGAAAATTATTCAATTAGCGTTTTCTCATTTTTTTGATAAGAAGCAAGTCTTCAAAGGTGCACCAACAACCTATTCTCAAGGCAAAAAAAGTTATGACAAAATAATATAATTGAATAAAGACCCAATTAAAACTCTTTCCTGTGCGTCTTAAAATAAAATTTAGTGTTTGTTTTGTTTAAAAAAACGCTTTTCAGGGGCAAAAATGAGTTACATTTTCGCCGTTTTTGTGGCTTTAGCCATTTTTGGCACCCAACAATGCCTTGGCCAAAATACATGCCCAACGCCCCAAACCTCAGCTTGTGATATGGCAACTCTTTCATGTTGTGATAAAAACTTTCGAACTATGCTAAATATTACTGGAGCTTGCGGTAAATAAAACAAAATAAATTTTTGTTTTGTACGAAAAAAACTTTTTTAGACAATTCCGGCACATTTGCTGATCCATTTTGTTATCGACGAATTATTGAAACTATGTATGCTGGAGGTGGAATTCAAGGCCTTCTAAATGTTTGCAGGTAAAAAATTTAAGTTTCTTTTGATGAATTTTAAGATTTTGTTCATACTTTTAAGCGCATTTAATATGTTTAAAGATTGTTTGGATATTATGATGGTTGATTGTATGACTTATCCACATTTTGTTGTCTTAGGTTATCCTCGAGATGTTGCATTCAGAACTCAAGTGCTTTATGCTCAGCTTCAATTTTCATGCGGAGCTGGAATGGATTGTTCGTGCCCTTTTTAACCCTACTTTTTGTTGTTTAAAAGCATATTTTTTAGCGTTTATTTACAATGAAAATTGCCTTCCATCCACGTGGAATGCAAGCATCGGAAAACTTGATGACTGCCGAAATGAATTTGTTCATGATGAGCCTAATGATCGATGCTAGTAAGCTGAACATTTTTTTTCTTTTCTTTTTTCCATCGTAAAAACTTTTTTAGTGCCATGTCAAACTTTTTGGATTGCGTTCAATTACCTTTCCAACAAGGATGCACCTTAGAATCAAGTTGGTGGATGTGTGAATACACTCGAGTAACAGCTCAAGTTTTTTATCCAGAATGTCGAGGCAAATGTTTAAGTAAGCCATCTATCTTTCTTTTAAAGCTCCACAAATTAAAATTTTACTTTTTTTAGTCAATAATGTTAATTCCAAATCCGCAGCTTCATCATCAAAAAAAATTAAAAAACAACATTAGTTTCCTTTAATTAATTATTTTTAAATTTTATGTAACAACTTTTTTAACTCCCACCAAAAAAATGGAATAAATACTTGTTGCTGAAATCACCATAAATGAACTGATTCATTTTTAATTATTATTTTTTCATCAAACAATAAAAAACAGTTTTTTTATTTTTGAAACATGATTAATTGTTTATTTTTGACAGTTTATGTTTGATCAAGAGCAATTTTTAAAAATTATAAATGAAAATGTTTTTTGACACTTGCTAAAAAAATTGACTGACTCCCTCCCTCTTGTTTCCCTTACTTGGATTTCGTCGATGTTTTTTTTGCATCACTTTTTTTGTTGCACAACAATCCTTTATTGTCAAATTCGCTTCAATGATTTACCCTTGTGGTACCATTTTTCTATGGCAATTATCCGGTTTTTTGCGTAATTTGGCGGAAATGCATCGAGCTTTGACATGATCAAAAAATAAATATAGAAATATCATCATCCCTTTATTTAACCCTAAAATTTGGGTTCACTGAACACTTTCCTTACTTTATTTATCTGCCGGAAGGTCGAACCTCGTTTTTCTGTTTTTATTATTATTATAAAATTTCAAAAAAAAATATGCAGCTTTCAACTATTTTTGTAGTTCTGTTTGCTTTTATTGTTTGTTATGCCAAAGGTAAAATTTCGTAACTACAATTAATTATTAGCCAGAAATTAATTTCCATTTATTTAGCTAATGAACACCACCACTCAACCCCAGTGCCGGCTGAAGAAGAATCAAATCGAAAGAAAAGAGAAGATGGAGGAGGGCCACCTCATCCAACTCCAAGAGAACGCCGACAAGCTCTCGTGCCACCTCCAAACGAGCCAGTAACAATGCATACTCCAAGCCCATCTCGTCGTAAACGTCATTCCGAAACCACCACAACCGCCGAAGTCAATGTTGTTATCGAAGAAGCTGACGCCATGGCAGAAGGCATAGATGAATCGGAATCAGCTGGAGTTAAAAAACGTGAAGAAAATAATAGCAAAGATGAAGAAGACGATGGAGAAACTACAGAAGCTACAGTAGCCGTGGTTGAAAAGCGTGATGAAGCAGAAGCTGAAATCGAAGTTGAAACTGCAAAAGATGGAGCCAAAGAATCACGTAATCTTTTTTTGCCTTAAAAGTAGTAAAAAAAGAAAGCTTTAATATTTTTAGTTTCCCGTGCCAAACGTGTCTCCCATGCTGGAAGCAGTCACAAAAATCGCCCTTCCGCTGTTAATCGTTTACAACAAAATAATGGAGGCAATGATGATGATAACGAAAATGGAAATGAGAATGACAACAACATTCATCCTCATGATTACGAGTCTGATCATATTCATACTTATTAATTTTCCACCAATGAATAATATTTTTTCCCCCTTAATTTTTTTGTTGCTGCTCCATTTTTCTGTGAGTATGCTTTTTGCGTTACATTAACGGTTTCTTTATCTATCTTTTATTTTTGTCCATTCATTATTTGGTAAAACTTTAAATGCTTTCTTTTTTGAAAAGTTAATATTAATAAAAAAATAATAAAATAAATTAATTTGGAAAGACAAAATACAATAATAATGAAATTTTTTCAACACAGATAAAATTTAATATATACGATTTTTTAAGATTAAAATTACAATAAAAATATTATATTTGAAAGACAAAGAAAAATATAAACGCAAAAAGAAAAAAACGTTTAACCACGATGTTCGGCAAGACCAGTTTTGTAAAGTTTTTCAGGCAAATCCAAAATTAGCCGATCAGCCAATTCTTTACCTTGAATAAAGCAATGATCTTGATTGGAAGCTTCATATTTCCATCCACCAAATCGGCCGCGACTATAAATGCTATTGGTTTCCAAAGCAGCATGAGCTCGGGCAAGTTCGGCGTCCCGCTCAATTGTGGGAATGGGATAACCATAAGGCAAAGTTGTGGAATAAACTGATACAATTTGATCTCGTTTAATAATGGATTTAGTAATGAGTCCTTCGATGGCCATTTCACGAATTTCTTCTTCTGTGATTGGATCATCCGATGGTCGAGCACATTCACACATCACTGACCAATATTTGTTGCTGTCAGGTGTAACCTCGCCATAACGAGAGAGGAAAGTAACACGATAAAATGGAACTTCGGGATCAGGGAAATAAAGCCAAGTGAATTTTTCACAAAATTCTGGCATAGGTAGTTCAAGGCCAACACCAACAATAAAAACCTTTAAAAAATAAAATAATACAAGAATTTTTAAAAATTTAATAAAAATAATTTACTTGGTTGTGTTCAATATTAAGTTGAGGACAAATTTTACTTTCATTAATTAAAGTATCAATTGGAGCGGTATTAACTAAAACATCATAGTTGACAGTTTGCTCCAAGCCTTCTTCATCTTTTTTAATGTAAGTAATTTGTTTGGCTTTATAATCAACTGAAACCACTTTAGAATTATATTGTGCCCATTCTTGTGGGAGCTTTTCAGCCATTTGTTTCCATACTGCTCCAGTTCCACCATATTTGGGGAAAGTAAAGTAAGCATTTGGTCCCCAACCAAAATCAGCTTTCTATAAAAAAATATTTTCTTAATAAAAGCTTTTTTACAAATTAGAAAAAAAGACTAACAGCAAGTTCGTCTTTGTTCATAGCACATAAAGATTCCAATTTTTCTTGTGGAAGTTTAGCTACGCGTGATCCAACCCAATTAGGTGACATTTTGCTGGTTTCAACAGTCCAAACTTTGCGAGTGTATGGTTTAAAAAAGGAATCAAGAATGGTTGGACCAAAATGTTGCATAATCCATTCTTCAAAGTTTCCAGGGCGGTCATCGGTCGTAGGCTATAATTATTTTTTTAAACTTTGATTGAATATTGAGAATTAAAAAGCAAATATTACATTTTCATAACGTTCTTTTAAATCATTTAAACATGATTGTTTGACTTTTTCAGGAAATAGAGGGACAGCAAATTGAGCTGGATATGGAACGAGATGGATACCTTTTTCCCCAAAAAGGCAATTCATGTCTACGAGACAATTTCGTTGAAGACTATTCCAATCTTCCACCGCCCATTTTGTAGCTTTTTCATAATATGGAAAATTATGGTTAAAAGTGATATGGCCACCCATATCCCAAAGGAAGCCTTTGTCATCTTCTACCGTGCATGAGAGACCGCCAGGAAAAGCTTCCTACAACGTAAAAATTATTTGCATAAAAATAAAAGCTAAAGTATGGTATAGAAACCTGTTCAAGCATAAGCAATTCAATATCTTTAGCTTCTTCAGCATTTTCATTTTTTAATTCATTTAAGCGATAAGCTAAGCCAAGGGCAGTGGGAGCAGCACCAATAACAACGATCTTCATTTCTTAAAATACAAAAGTTTAAAAAATTCCTTAAATTTGCATAAATTTAAAATTAAAAAAAATAAACACATGAAAAAAAGAATTTAAAAAAGTTTTTTAAATAAAAAAGTGATAATTTCTGTTAAACCCAAAAAAAAGATTTTCACGCATTAGATTAAAAAAAAATTTATTCCACGTTTTTGATAATCAGCTCATTTCCATTCATCGTCGCCGTCTCTTTTCAACATTTAAAAAAAATTTGTCTCGCCTTTTAAAGGAAAGATAAAATTCAGGTCATCATCCGATAAATTTTCTAATCAATGATATATATCTCTTTCTTATTATTTTTATTTAAGTAAATTTGTTCAATTTCTTTCTTCCTTTTTTATTTAAATAAACTTTAACACATAAATTTAATAATAAAAATAAAGCTTTATTTAGAGCTAAACAATGAAAAATTTATAATAAAAAAACTTGAATTTTAATTCCAATAATTATTATAATTTTAAAAAAAACGTCAGCAAAATATCTTTGTGTTAAAAAAGTTTAATATTTAAAAAAATTTATTTTGTCTAAAAAAATCCAAAAATAATGCAAACTTGTTAAATGTATTTTTAAGAAAAATGTGATAGCAATCGTAAAGCTTTAATTTTTTACATTTTATTTATTTAAATTTTATGCAAAATTGTTTTTTTAAACAAAAATAGTTTCATAGTCTTCTTTTTTTTTGATAAATGCGATTTTTTTCTAAAAGTTTTCTACAATTGAAAAAAAGATTAAAAAAAATAATTTCATAATTTTTATTTTGGTTAAAAAATAATACAAGTATTTTTTTGCTTTTTTCTTGTCTCCTGATTACCTCCAATTTAGTTGAGAAAAAAAAATAAAGATATTTTTGCCATCTTTCTTTCTACTTGCCTAAGTAGCATTATTGATAGATAGTAATAACAAACACGAGGAAAGGAGAAAAATGCATAAAGGCGAAGAAAATGAAATTTTTTTTAACACAATATGAATGAAAAAATTTAACAACAAAATACATTGTATTTTTGATGTGATTAAAATTGCAACAACAACTAAAGAAAATAAAATTCGGGCACTTTTTTTTATTCATTCAAAAAAGTCAAACTCAAAAAAACGTTTGCTTTTTTCTTTTTTCTTTTATTTTTATAAAAAAAACTATGGAAAAGTTAACTAAAGAAACTATGGATAAATTAACTTCAGCCCCAAGTAAAGTATTAAATGCTCTTTCTCCAACTTTAAGCATGAAATCAAATGATAGTGGAAATTCATTGGAACCTGATGCCCCAGGTGAATATCGAAATTTATTAATGGATATGTGTGGACAAAAATCTGATCATATTTTATGGATTAATTGTTTAAAAGGTTATGATTGGTATGGAGAAGGAAAATTTTCATTTAACATGGATAAATTTGGTGTTCCCGTTTTAAAGGTAAGCTGGGTTTTTGCATTAAAAACTAAAACCTAAAAGTCGACAACAGTATAGTTTATTTTTCACAATGAAATTTTATTTTTGAACTTAAAACTGTAATTACTTTTTGCATTTTTACCTTTTTTCCAGAATGGTGACTATAAATTAAATTTATCCATCGAATGTGTGGATCGTTACATTAATGGCAATGATACAGATTATCATAAAATTTATTGGTCGGTTTATTTATAACCTCATTAAACTTTCATCTCTTTAATCAAAAGCAAATCTCTTTTTTAGGGAAGGCAATTATTTTTCTCCGACAGAAGATGATTGCGTTACAGTTTCAGTTGAAACGGAAGCGATTTTAATTAATAAAGCTTCAAACGTCCTTAAACATCTTGGAATTGCACCCGGCGATTCAATTCTTGTCATTTTGCCTTTTATTATTCAACTACCAATTGTTTTAATGGCTTCCATTCGTGTTGGAGCAGTTTTTACACTTTTTGTAAGAAAAATTAATTATCTAAATTTTTTAAGGGTTTTTATTGTTTTTTTTAAGAATGCAAAAGTTGAAGATCCTGAAGATATTGCAACCGCAATAAAACTTGCCGATCCTAAATTAATTATCACTGCAGATGGTTTTTGGAATGGATCTCATATTATTTCATTAAAGAAAAATGTGGAATTAGGCTTGGAAATTGCTTGGAAAAAATATTCAAAAAATCCCAACGTTGTTCTTATTCGCCACGGAGCACCTGATTTGACTATACCACAAAACGCAAATGAGTCTCAAGTTATTGGAAAGCGACCAATTTATGATTTGGAGGTAATACTCAACAGTGCCAAAAAATAAATTTACTTTTATGAGTCTCAATTTTTTTTTGTTTAAATTAATTTTTAGGTGCCTTTTAATGAAGATCGAGATTTCCATTGGTCTAAATTAATAATTGGAGCTTCGGATGCTTGCGAAGTTGAACTTATGAATACTGAAGATAAAATGGTTCAGCATATTCGAAAAAGGTATCCACAAAGTTTAGAGTTTCATAAAACTGTAAAATTCCAGAAATGGTGAATGGACAATAAAATATTTTACAACAAGTCAAATGGCTTTATTAGCTGCAGTTTTGAAACATTCTTTAGGAGATGAGCCATCAGGAGCGATATGGCCAATTTTGGATTCAGATAATTTAATATTAGTTACATCACTTTTAGCCACTCCAATGTCTTCATCTTCATTGCTTTTGGTTTGCAATTTCTTTAATTTCTTTCCCAAATTTTTTTTGTAACTCCACTACTTTTTTAGTTTGAAGGAAGACTTGATTTTCCTAATCCTGAACGATTATGGAATATTATCACCAAATACAAAGTATGCAAATTTTTTTAAATCAAATTTAAAAACTTTCAAATTTTTTTTATTTAGGTTGAAAAAATTTTGCTCAATATCGAATCAACTCGTCTTTTAATGCAAAAAGAAATTGATATGGCAAATGTTTCAGCCCGAAGTTTGAAAGTAATTTTTACAGTATTCACAAATCAAGAGGATACTGCTATGGTTTCTGAATGGATTAAAAATACATTTCCAATGGCAAAACATATTGCAATCGTTTATTAAATTTGCTTACAAATATTTTTTATAAATGTATTTTATTTAAATAATGTTTTAATGTTTAAACATGCAAATAATCTTACTTTTTTTTTTGCCAAAATAAACTTTTAACACGACATCTTTTTTTATATTTTACTTCTGTGTTTCTGAGATTTTTATTTAAAAGCTTGAATTTTTGATTGGTTTTTTTTTCAACATTTATGCACCTCTCTCACTCTCATGCTTTTTTCTTTCCCTTTTTTTACTTTTTTGGAGTAGTAGTTTTAATGTTCTCGTTAGCTTTTGGTTGAAGAGAGATATAGCAGCCTTTTTACCGTGTTTTTCTTAATAAATTATTTATGAAGTAAAAAAGCTGCGCAAAATCTTTTTTTCTGTTTTTACTTTTTCGTTTCCTTTTATAATTATTTTCGCTCTTCTTCTTTTTTTTCTTCTATAACGACTCTGTTTTTTTGCTACAGTATGCTTGGCCGAAAACAAAACAAACCTAACAAAAGCAAACGATTAAGTTTATTTTTTTTAAAAAAACAAAACAAAGCAATAACAAAAAAAATTGAAAGGTAAAATCAAAATCAAAGCGCTTCCAATTAATTACAACAAACACAAAAGCAAGCGATGTTTTGGATTAAGCTTAAGTAAATGAAATATAAAAGAAAAAAAGGTGAATATTTTCGATTTCCCGCAAACACATACGTGGAGAAGAAAATAGATTTTTCATGCACCTGTTCTGCTCTGCTTTTTTGATGTCAAAATAAAAAAGAAGGTGAAAAAAAGGGGGAAAAGAAAAACTGTAAATTGGCTTCAGTCATCGCCGTCCTTTCTTTAGCGTATTTTTCTGCCTTTCAAGATTTTCACATTTTTCATTTCTTTGAGACTTGAAATGGATTGAATATCATTTGTTTTTAGAACGAAATAAAATATTATATACAAATATTTATTATGAAATTTGAAATTTTTATTTTGTTAGGCGCGCTTCCTTAAAGAAAAAAGGAAAGCAAAAAATAAAAAGATGCATAGTCTCGTTTTCTTTTCTATTTATTTTTTTAATGATCAAGGAAAAATTCTTTTATTTCATCTTTTGTGATCATCATCATTTTTTTCTTTTGTCGTTCAATAAGGTCAACTAAATTCATTCTCGACAATTTACATCCAAGTAAGAAATCATTTTTTCTCTCTATCAAAAACAAAAAAGAGATTCATCCGACGTCGAAAACAACGAAGACAACCTTTTTTGAGACAATTAAATCTAAAAAAATGAATGATGGATAAATGTTTGTTGCGCGCGTATGCATGTTTAATGGGCTCATCTTCTTCATTCATTTAACTAACCAAAACCATTTTTATTTTATTTTTAGATGATCGTTTTAAAGACAAAAAAAAATAAAGGACGACGACAACTAAAATAATCCATTTTTTTCTGTGTTTCGCAGTCATGAAAGATTTCTTTCTTTTTCTTCTTAGATGACGACCGATTAATGGGCATAGCGGTCGCAATAAGGGCACTACCAGTCATCAACAAGAAAATTGAAACGAAAGTGATCATCCCCGCGCTCTTGTTTTTTGTGCCATGTTCTTTTTTTGTTTTTGGAAGTCACTTAAATATTGCGCAAGCCATTTATCGCAAAAATATATAAAAAATGTTGTCGGTGGCGGTATTACCTTTTGAGCTGTCAGATAGAAAAAAAAGAGGGATCCCGATTATGATGTTGATGTTGCTCAAGCATATGTTGTGGTATTGTCAATCGAGAGTTCATCAAGTTTTTTTTGTCTTTTTTGTTTTAAGTAGATTACTTTGAAAAAAAAATGAAAAAAAACATGAAAGGAAGAATCATTGAAGCGTGAATATAATAATAACAATAATAAAAATATTATTCCATTAGTGAAATCAAAAATTTTTGTTGTTGGAGAAAGCAACAAGCAAGCAAAGAGCATCTGTAGATTAAAATTATTATTTTTTTTTGTAAATAACATTAGTGAGATCATGATTTACCGTATTTTAGAGGAGAAAAAAGGAATGTCCACTTTTGGGTGGAAAAAATTCCTTAAAGATAAAGACAACCGCAGTTTATTTTATATTCTTAGTTCATAAATAAAAAGCACAGTGTTTATTATTGTCGTTGTTGTTAATAATGCAATAGCCGCTGCCGCATACATAGTTTATAATCTACCTAGTGTCTTTTCTTTCCCTCAAACATATGCACATTCAATTCAGTTTATTTCTTCTGTGCTGCTTCGACATTTGGTAGCTGAGCTGCTTTTTTGTTTCTTAATTTTTTCCAATTTTGTGTTTCAACTTTTTTTTCTCGTTGTCCCTATATTTTTATATTAAATTTTTTGTTGTTTCAAATAAAAAAAAAATAAAAAATATGAAACAATTGCTTCTTGCTTGCTATCTTCCCTTCCGGGCCACTTGAGCCATATGGATGAGTTCCCAAATTTGCAGCACACTTTTGGAAGAAAAAAAATAGAGAGTGAGTGAGAAAAAGAGGATGACACCTTTTGCGTTATATTCCCGCGCGTTACAGTCAGTCAACGGAGTTGTTGAAACTAATTTTCTCACTCTCGCTTTTTATTTTTATTTTCAGGAGGAGAAGAATAAAAGCTTCAGCTAAAACGTATTGTTGCCAACCATCACTGCTGCCGATGATGTTTTCTACCACCACTTATTCTTTGTTTCTGTAAGCTTCCATACTTTTTTTCCTCGTAGTTCCAAAAGAAGAAAAAAGAAAAAGTAGCATCTAATCCATGGCGACGACCCACCGATTTTCATCATCCTATTGTCTTTATTTTTTTATTTTTTTTTGTTTCAAACCTTTTGTGAAAGAAACAATAATTTTAACTAACTCAAATAAAAATAAAGCAAGCAACAAAAATATGATGGAGGCAAAGTGAAAAAAAAGTGAAATATATAGGCGCCATTTACAGTACTTTATTCCCGGAAGATGACATTTATCAAAGAATCGAGATTTTTTTATTTCAAAAAAGCTTTTAAACATGCAATAATTTCCTGAATTTGATGCAAGCAAGACACCTAAAATCACGAAATTTATTTTCTCGTAAATTAAATGCTTAACTATCCAGAAAAAAAAAGAAAATCATTAAAGCAAAAAATGTGAACGTTTTGTAGCAAATAAGCAAGAAGAATAAAAAAATCGAGGAGAATTAATTTATTATTCTCATTTTGTAAAAGCGGCCTAATAAAAAAAAACAATAAATGTTATTGCAATTTGCAACATAGTATCATTGTGCATGTCATTCTTTTAATGTCCTAAAATGTTTCATCTAAAAAAAAATACTTCTTTCTTCCATTTTTTCTTTGAGTCCATCACCAATCGTATTTTTATTGTAAAAATTTACTAAATTTTAAATTCCTTTTTTTGTTTCTAATTGTACTTTTTAAACTTTTTGTTATTCTTAAAAATACTCATCCGATTTTTTCTTTGCAATAGTTTTTAACAACTTTTTTTCTTTTTCAAAATCTTACTACTTTCATTTTCTTTCCGGGTCATGAAAATAGTCTTCTTTTTCTTCTTCAAGCTCTCTCCCATTAACGCTTTTTTTTTGTTTCGAGCTTTTTAAATATCCCACATAAATTGTTAATCACCCTCAGTCATTCACTTGAAGACGATGAAGAAGAAGGACTCTTCGTCGATAACGATGAGAAGAAGCCGAGGAAGACGAAAAAGAAAAGCATCAGTATTTTCTTGAAAAAAAGAAGCATGCAACAATATTTTTTCACTTTTAACTCGCTTTTTCCTATGTTTCCCAAAAATGGATATTTCCGATGCCACCAAAACAACTAACTAATGGTTAAAAAAAGCGCTTTTTTACATTAAGGCGGAGCTTTAAATGATGGCACACCAAAGCTTTTGAAAAATATGGCAAACAACAAGCAAGCAAGAAAGAAAGAATAAAGCAGACGATGGTTGAGATATACGGTAGCTACTACTAACGAAAGAGAAGAAAAATAAAATATAAAGTCTGATGGTTGAAAAAACGATGTAGGTGTCACAAAGTTGTTGCTATTGCTGTTGCTTCTATAACAGAATGAAGAAATACTGCTCGTGTGTCGAAGCAACAAAAAAAAGAAGGTTGTCACTTTGGCTTTTTTCCGCTTATATTTTTTGATGATGCCTCCACGGCAGCCAACCCCAAACAACGGCGACAGCGAAAACGGCATTGGTCGTCGGCACACCCTTTTTTTCTGTTGAACGACGGCGACAGTTCACTGAAGAAAAGAGATTGCTGTTGCTGCAGCTGACGGCATTTCCGCTTTCTTATATCAAAGAAAACAAGTTGCATTTGAACATCGTAACGGAATTACATTTATTTTTCTTTGTCTCTTTTTTGGTTTACGGTATTTATTTTTGCTATTTTTTATTATCGCGATGTGACCTTTTATAACAAATTTTTTTTAAATTTTTTAAATATTATTTTAGAAATTTGTATTTGTTCACAGCTTTCATTTTACTGTAATTTATTCATATTTTATTTTCTTCCTCTCTTTTTCCAAAGATTTTTATTTTACTTCAATAATCCATTTATTATTAAATTAATTCATCCTGTCGTCACATTCGGATATATTTTGCCTTCCCGGCTCCATACCATTTGATTCCAACGTGATGATGCAACAACAACAACGTAGCATTTATCCAAGTTTAAATGCTATGACCGCTGCGAGTACGGGAAGATATTCACCAACAACAAATAATTATCGTCGAGGAATGCAACAAGTAAGTTATTTAATTTTAGTCAAAATAATAATAAAAATTTAATTAACCAAAAAAAATATTTTATTTGGGTGCAAGGACAATCTTTGACTTGCTTATAACGAAAAAAGGAATGTCATGTACATAGTAGTAAATAATTAATCAAAAAATTAAAAAAGCGGGCAAGCTTACTCCCTCCAGCAGCTGAGCAAAAAGCATAGCCTTATTCGATAATTTTTTGAGGGCCAAAAAATAATAATAAATTTTTATGCAAAGTTAAAAAGAATCAATTAATAGCCTAAACCGATTATTCTTTACACTCATTTAGCTTCCTTACAAATATTTTTAGACTCATTCATCGTCTGCTATTTTTTCATACACACTAGCACTAAAAAACTTATGCTTGGAATAAACTAACAAGCAACAACTAGCATTGTTTTTTTTTTGTTGTTTTTGAGCCTTCATTAATATTTACAGTCTTTTTCAATAATTCACAATCATTCATCACAAATTTATGTGGTAGTGTTCTAAGGTCGTTCCTTCTTTGAATAATTTTGTTCCTTTCTATTGGAGTTCTTTTTTTAGGAATAAATAGATGTTATTGTTTTAGATAGAATCGTTTAAGAAAACATGAGTTTAGTATTAGCTGCTAATTTTTAAAATATTCTTAAACTTGCTAAATTGTTTAATCGGTCGAAAAAAAAAGCTTGGAAACTTTTTGTTTTGCTTTGTTTTTTTCACAGCTTCCTTCACCACAACCAGCAAGACAAGACTGGCCATTGATGAATATTTCACGATAAATAACCGATGCAAAGTATATAAAATTTTAATAGCATAGCTAAATACTAATTTTTGAGTAACCAAAAAAAGAAACAAAAAATAAAGAGGAAAAACATTTTGGGAGATATAGAGCATTCTAAAAAAAGGGAAGTATGTGGATGGCGACAAAGACGACTAAAATAATTTTTTCTTTTCTCCAGAGTAATTCAATTTTTGGATCAGTAGATGATAATTTCTTTCGAGCTCAAGCAGCTTTAGCTGAAATGGATATTAAAAATGTTAATGTATCCGCAGCTACGATGTTGCGGCCACAAGATATGTTTCCGTAAGTCTTCGAATTTTTTCCCTTTTTTAAAGCCAAACTACAGTAATGCTTTTAAAGATATGGCTATCATCAATCCCTCGCAGCTGGAGTTGATTTTGATCCAGCTTCAATTGCACATAGCTCTTCATCGTTATTGGATAGCGCCCAACAAGCTACAGAATCCATGGCTTCATTACAACAAGTTATGGCTATGCAACATCATTATCCATCGCATCATTTTGCTCAATATCAACAAATGGGTCCACCATTTAATGCCAGTACAGCAGCGGCTGTAGCAAGTGCCAGTGCTGCTGCAGTTGCTGCAATTCCTACCAATGGAATGCATAATTCTGTTATGCAACGTTATCCTTTATCCGCTCCAAATGCAGGCAAATATCTATTTTTTCTTAAAATTTAAAAAATACAAATGTTTTTGTTTTTTAGGCCTCGAAATGATGGATGTTGATCCGAGAGAATTGGAAAGGTTTGCAGAACATTTTAAACAACGCCGAATAAAACTTGGTGTAACTCAAGCTGATGTGGGCAAAGCTTTAGCTCATCTTAAAATGCCCGGAGTTGGTTCATTAAGTCAATCAACTATTTGTCGATTTGAAAGTTTAACCCTTTCACATAATAATATGGTTGCATTGAAACCTATTTTACATTCATGGCTTGAAAAGGTAATTACTTAACTTTTTTATTTTTGCAAATGCAGATGCAGGTGGCCAAAAAACGAAAAAAATAAAAAACTGTTTGTTTTATAATTTTTATAAACTTGTTTTTTATTTTTAGGCTGAAGAAGCAATGAAAAACAAAGACTTAGTTGGTGATGCAAATGGTATTTTGCCGAATACAGAAAAAAAGCGTAAACGTACTTCCATAGCTGCACCAGAAAAACGTTTATTAGAAGATTATTTTCGTCAACAACCTCGCCCTACAGGAGATCGAATATCAGCAATTGCAGAAAAATTAGATCTTAAAAAAAATGTTGTGCGAGTATGGTTTTGTAATCAAAGACAAAAACAAAAACGGTAGAGAAACCTTTATTTTATATATTTAAAAAAGAATGCCTCGTAAATGTTTTCTAGTAGTCGGTTTCGTGGAAATGGATTAAATGGAAATAATGGAAATAGTAATAATAATAATAATGCATCATCAACAAATTCATCGACAACTTCATCAACAACAATAAATAACTTAAATTCTAATTCCACCAACTCAACAGCAACAAATAATAATAATTCTTCAACTTCTCAACAGCAACAGCAACAACAAAGAGGAGGAATGAATAATGATGAAAGAAGAAGTAATAATTCTTCATCGTTAATTAATGGTATAACAATTGGAAAATGTGAACCATTTGGTGATATTGGTGGTATTGATCCAACTAATAATTGTGGTGGCGGTAATGGAACTATTGATCATCAAACAATGAAAAATATTCCTGGATTAGGTTTATTTTATTAAAAAAATAAGTAATTTAAAAAAATAATAATTTTGTATTTAAACTTTTTAATTGTTGTTTTTATACTTATGTGTCGTCGCAATAAACACAGATGATTGCAATTAAGAAAATTACATTTTTAAATTTACATTTAATTTGATTAAAATCTTCCACTTTTTAAATTTTACAAAACTTCAAAATCGTATGCTTTTTTGGCTATATTTAACCGTTTTTTAAAGCGTTAGATTTTTTCCCTCATAATGATATTTTATTTTGTAACTCATCTATTTACAACTTTTGTAATTTTGTATGCTTTTTTATTTTTATTTTCATTTTTTAAACAGAAGCTTTAAGTCGTTACCAAAAAGAAAAAAATGAAAACGAGAATGCCCGCCAAAAAGGCTCAACAACGAGATAGATGCTCATGAAATATTAACAACCAATGTGCATGTCGCTTGTCGTCGCCATCTCTTTTTCCTTCTCTTTTTTCTCTCTACCGTTTTCTTTTTACTTACTCCCTTTATTTTTTTAAACTAGAGGGAAAAAAATATGCCACCAATTTTTGGCTTTTTAGCTTTTTCAATGTTTTTGGTGGTGGTGGTTGACAATGAAGTAGGCAGTGAGTAGCTTGTTTTGCAAAACCTGCATGTTCAATAACACAACAAAGTTCTCCCACAAAAAAGGGGTTAAAAATTCAAAAAATGTTGAACGAGGAAAATCATAAAATAAAAAAATGAAAATAAAACAGAAGCAAACTCGCATATCTTCATTTGCCTATGCTTTAAAAATGATAACAGCTTCCTCCTTCTTCATTTTCTTTCTTTCTTTGGGTGTGGCAAAATTAAACGGTAGCAATGACGCTTTTAATGGATTGATTGATTCCCCATGATAAGAAAAATAAGATTATTGGAAAAACGTAAGCACAAAATAAAAAAAAGTATTGTTATATTTTAAATAACAAAAAATAATTTAGGGAGAAAAAGATGAAATTTGTCCCACTATTTTTTGTTATTATTGCATGCTTGGCGCTAGTTTGCGAAGTAGCAGGCGAAGGTGTCAGTACCGATGGCTCTACTACATTTACTTCCAGTACAGAAGGAACCACTGTAACTGATTCGAGTAGTTCAACCACTTCTGATGGTTCAGGAAGTTCATCCAGTTCTACAAATGGTGAAGGCACATCTGTAAGTGGTGGTTCAACAGTATCAGAAGGCTCAACACAAAGTCCAGGGACTCCAGCTTCCACTACAACTGGTGAAAGTGTATCAACAGTATCAGGAGCTTCGACAGCGTCAGGAGCACCAACGGTATCACCTGCTTCCGGGCAAACAACCCAACAACAAGTTACAACTATTGCAACTCCAGCTCCTACAACAACTCAAGCTCCTTTAGCAACAACGCAAGCTGATGTTTGGGCAGGTAAAAATTAATAACAAATTTTTTGATGTTTTTTAAAAGCTTTTAATTTTTAGAATTTGATGTTGATTGTGATTCAATTAAGGGTTATTGTGTTTATAATATTAGTGCTCCACAAATTGATGCCGATACTTATAACGCTGATAACTCCAAATTACAAACAGATCAAGCTGATTTTAACCTTGCTTCATCGATGGCTAGTTATGCCAACAAACAATTTAAAAATAGTGAAGCTTTAGAAAAATATGAAAATGTTACATTAATGGTAGAGGAGCTAAGAGAGTATGATTTATCTTTTAGACTTAAATTTGCTTACAACCTACTTTTTTTTAGGAAAATGGAAGAGTTAAGAATTTTAGTTGATGAAGCTAAAGTTTTTGTTGATAATGAAACTGCATCGATTACTGAAACGAATCAAACAATCAAAGCTATTTATTCCAATCTCACTACATGTTATTACAAAAGTTGTGCTTTAGCTACTCCACCACCAATAAGTAAGAATTAAAATTCAAAATTCTCTAGATAATTAAAATGATTTTTTTCAGCAACCACTACAACTCCTCGCCCAACAACTCCAAATCTTTGCAGTAATTATAATTGCAAGAATCCAAATTTTGCAGCTGGCGATTGTTTTGTGATCAATGGAAAGGCATCTTGTGAATGCGCAGGGAATCTCAATCAAACTGGTCATTGTGAAACAGGTTAAAATTATTGTATTCGCAACAAAAAAAAACAATATGTGTTTTAGCTGGCTGTCCGCTTTCAATGACTGGTCTAAAACCAGGAGTTGTTCCAGGACCTTTCTGGTCTCCAGGTTTTGATGGAAAAGCGCCACCAACCAAATCGTATAATAGTAATCTCAACTGTGTTTATAAAATAATCAGCGGTAGTCCGATAAAAGTTGTAGTAAATAACATCAAAGTCGATGCTACAACCAAAATTACTGTTAACGCTAACGTGTAAGTGAATTAATTTGAGAATGCTCTAGAAATTCCACAATTTTAGAATACCAAGTATCGTCATTAATGATAAAGTAAAACTTGGAGATTATTTAACTCGAGTAATCAAAAATAGCACATATCTTGATATTAAATTTACTACTGGAACTGTATTATCATCGGGAGGTTATTTTGTCGATTGGACTATTAATTAAGCCCCATAAAGCATATTTTGCTAATTAAGTTTTTTCAACTGTTTTTTTTTCTTCTTCATACTTTTTTTTATTCATGTTCATAATAAAGGCATACAATTCAAATCTCCAGCCCCTACCAATAAATTTTTTAACATACCTTATGTGTTTTAAAAAAAACAGAAAAAATAAAAAAATAAAGCAAAATTTATTCATACTCTGCAACTCTTTTTTATTCTTCTTCAACCCTTTATGCTACACTTTTTCTTTTTGCTTTTTTCATTTGAATGAAGTTAGAGTCTTTTTTTACTTTTACGGCACAGAAAAAAAGGCTTTGCAAAGGAAGCATTCAAAAAAAGAATTGCTCATAGCAGAAACAGCAAACAGAAAAATAACGGGAAAAAAATGGAATGCTTCTATCTATGATGTATTTCGCCATCGCTGAAAGTTACTCAATGGCTTCTCCAACCAAAAAAAAACTAAAAAGAAATGGAGTGTTAGAGACGCAAGTGTCTATACATACATGCATCGACTGCTGCCATCCAACGTTGTCGCCGTGAAAGAAGAAGGCATATAGCGGAACTCTGTTGTGAGGCTTAAACGTTTGCTGCTTCGTCGTCGTCGGCAAAAACCCTTTTTTCTTCTTCTACATATTTTTTTTCTTCTTTAAAGCTGCGTGTTTTTTTAGAATAGAAGAATGCGTGTTTGAAATCTATAGTGCAAAAAAACCGTTTAACTAAAAAAGCATAATGAAGTTGTTTTTTTCTTTCTCTTTCTATCGTGAAAAATTAGTAATGAGTTTGGGTGCCAAAAAAAATTGAAAAAGAAATTATTATAAAATGTTTTTTTTACTTTTTAAAAAACTCCTTTCTCTCTTTTTTTATAAAAGTTGTTTGATCGATTTCCGTTTTTTTTGTTGGTTGTTGGAGGCTTTTTTAGTATTCACGTCATTGGCTTAGTTGGCTCTGAAAAAAAACTCCGATAAAATAAAAAAGAAATGCTTCTTTCTTTTTTTTGGTTAAACCTTGTAAATTTTTCTGCCGTGATAAAAACAGAGATTAATTAATTTAAATATTTTTGTTTTTCCTGTTTATTCACTTTTTTTCATTAAAAGATTTGTTTTTTTTTTTTTTACTTTTTTGCCTTCAAAACTATACACATTTTTTGTTTAAAAAATATTAATTTTTTAAGAAAATAAAAAGACAGCCAAGTGGCTTCGTAACTACATTTTTTATTAATATTTTCTGAAAACAACTGAGGCATTAAGCCGCAGCTTGGTACTGCGCGCAAAGATGATGACCATGGATTCTGCTGGTGCAGGTACCACCGATGGTAGAAGCATACATTTTATGGGACGTGATATTCCAAGAGATTTATTTATGGTTAGATTATTTTATTTATTATATTTTGCAAGTTTTGGTAGTTTATTTCCTTTGCTTGCAATATATTTCAAACAACTTGGAATGACTGCCGCCCAAGCTGGAATATTACTTGGTTGTCGGCCATTAATTGAATTTCTTGCTACACCATTTTGGGGAATGTTTGCTCAAAGATTTAAAAAAGGTTTCACAAAATCGATTTTTTTTAAATATTTAGTATTTTATTTTTTATAGGAAAAGTATTATTAATGTTTTCACTTGGTGCTTTAATTATTTCTACGCTTGCCGTTGGTTTTGTCCAACCCATAACTCCATATTGTGTTGTATTAGATAAAAATGACACTGGAGGCGAATGCAAGCTCATCATTCCTGCTGAGGAAGTGGTGCGTGGAGGAGCATTAGGTTACCTCAAAGAAGCCACAGGACTTGGAAGAAGAAAACGTGACACCGCAAATAGTGAGTGAAAAGCAATAAAAAAAATGACGTTTTTAACTCTAAAAAATATTTTATTATTTTTTTAGAAATCCTCGACACCATTATTGATTTATCAACTTATGATGGAGAAGAAGATATGGTGGCTGGAATGGCACCCGAATATATAACCCATGAAAAAGTTTGTAATTATAATGAAGAAGTTTATGGTGTTCTTGTTAGCCCTCCACATTCCACTCGAGTTTATCGTGAACCTGCCGTTCAACAAGCCTTTATGTTATTACTTATTTTAATTGCATTGGGTGAATTCTTTAGTTGCCCGGTTTTACCTTTAGCGGATGGATGTACTTTGGCTTTGGTTTCTGATCAACCAAGAGAATTTGGTAGAATTCGACTTTTTGGTTCCATTGGTTGGGGTATGGCTATGTTTGTCATAGGTATTGGATTAGATTATTCTGATACCTTCCGAAATCATCCATGTCCAACTAAAAATACCACAGAAAAAAATTATATTTTATGCTTTGTTGCAAGCACAGTTTTTGCTGCCATGTCTATGGCCATTGCCACTCAACTTAAATTTGGACAAGAAAATGAACAATATCGACCTGATGAAGTTGGAGGATTAGTTATGGATACTCAATTAACTGAAGTTGATCCGGCCATAGCTGAAAAAACTCGAGGCAAACAATTGAGAACCAATGAAGCTCGTGGAGAACAGAATGAATGGAGAGCTGCATTAAAAGCAATGATGAATATCCATTTTATGCTTTATCTTTTGGGTGTAGTAACCATTGGTTTTGGTGCAGGAAATGTTTTTGCATTCCTTTATTGGTATCTTCAGGATTTGGGTGGTTCACCAATTATTTTTGGTATCGCATCAGTTGTAAATCATGCAGCTGAAATTGCAGCATTTTTTTACACTTTTCATTTTATTAATAAATATGGATATGTTAAAGTAAGTCAAAAACATTGGAGAAATAAATACCTTTTTTTAACAAAAAATTTTAACTTTACTTATTTATAAAAAATTTAAACTAAAAGTTTTCTTTTCTTTTTTAGACTATGTATGGTTGCTTGGGAGCAAATGTAATTCGATTTTTATTGATTAGTTGGATATCAAATCCATGGATGATTCTTCCCCTTCAAGCTGTTCAAGGAACGGTTTTAGCATTGGTTTGGGCCACAGCCACTTCATATGTTTCATTAGTTTCTCCACCACATCTTAAAAATACCAGTCAACAAATTTTACTCATTCTTTATCATGGAGTTGGTCGAGGGCTTGGTGCAATGGTGGGTGGAATGATTATTTCCACGATTGGCGCAAGACTCCTTTTCGGTTTGCTTGCGCTTATTACCGCATTGGTCCTAGCTGCAAATTTTCTTGGAAATCGAATGTTAAAATATGATGGAAATAAATATAGTCATAATTTTGATGAAGATGATATTACATTTGGTAATTAGTTTTTCGCTTATTTATTTGTCTTTTCCCAAATTTAAAAAATTAATAACGAAAAACAATTACAGCTCCACAAGGTATGCCCATAGGAAATGATACCAAAATTACTGATGCTTTTAATCAAACATCTGTGGTTAATTCAAATTATGGAACTATTGGCCCTGATCCACAAGATGATGCTTATGATCGATATGTAAGCAGTTATGAATAAAAAAATTCCCACACATTTTTTATTCAAAGTCGCCGTCTTCGTATGCGGGCCACCCCTATTTTTTTCTTCTACTTCGCTTTCGTCAATCAATAAAATAACTAATTAATAGCCATAAATTTAAACATAAATAATTATAGTAATAATTCTAATGTCTTTGTCAATAATAATAATCTCACTTAAAAATAGTAATAATACTAATAATTAATTTTCTTACGCAAAATTAAGTAATAAAAATAGATCTTAAAATAATTAAGTAATATATAATTTTAATAAAAGTTAATTAATATTTTTTGTTTAATATGTTAATAAAAAAATAGCTTATTGAAATAAAAATTCTGAATTGCGTTTTTACAAACAAAACAAACATTTTTTTTAACAATTTTGAAACGGCTTTTTATAATTTTTTTCGTACATTAATAATATTTGAAATCTAAAATTATTTAATTTTAATTACGCATCGTTACGGTACGTGCTTTAATAGTTTCTTCTATTTGGCTTTATGTTGTTTCACCGCCAAATTAATGGTGACCTCATAAAAAGCTAACTTGGCTTCACTTCTTTCCTTCTTTGTGCCTCACAAACTTTTTGATCGGGTTGTGCAAATATCGATGGTAGAATTATAAACTAATTGTCGAAAATCGATTAGAATTTACTCTCAAAAAATCTTATTTTAAAATACCAAAAAATGGAGATATTCAAAACGTTTATTTTAATTTTTATTTATGTTGTGGCGGTTGTGATAAGCGCTGAAGAAACAAGCCTTAACTGCGGAGGTAAATCCTATTTTTTCCATTTTTATTTTAGCAAATAATTTTTAGCTTGTATGATAGTTGTTCGTGAATTTGAAAAATCCATTAAAACTATTGACCCTAAAAAGACAACCACCGTTGGAAGTTTTAGAGTTGATCCAAAAGGAAATCAAAAAGGGTTACATGAAGTAAGTTTAGCAAAAACCAAAAATTTTTATTATCGCTAGCTTTTTTGTTACAGATTCCATTTGCAAGATCTGAAGAACATTTGCATGATGTGTTGGAAGAAGTTTGTGATAAAGCAAAAAAGTACACACAAGCCATCCACCCAGTTACTGGAAAGAAAACATATATTCACGAAGACATTATTATCGAATACAAACGCATTTCTGGCAAATCGAATAAACTTTATTCAGCGTGCATTGATTTTGTTGATGATAATGACTCAGATATAATAAAATTTATGCAAAAAGAAAATGAAAATCCTGAAAGAGATTTATGCCATGTTAAATTTGGAGTTTGCACTTCCGTGGATGTAACTCCTTTTCCAGATCTTTCATATGAAGATGATAAAGCTGCCCATGGCGAATCCATGGAGAACCCAGTTGATAATTCAGTCAACGAAGAACTCTAGATATCTTTTTAAAATTTAAATATTTACAAAACTTTTTTTTCTACGGTTAATTCATTTCATTCATTTAACTTATTTTTGTTTATTACGGCTCAAAAAATAAATTAATTTTTGTTTATTTTATACTGATAATTTTTTGCATCACAAAAAGCAATAACAATCTTCTAAATCTAACTTTTATGGTTTGTTGTTGTTCATGTGTAAAATCCCAAGAAATCAATTTTAGAAAAATTAGAATAATAATTAATTTTCGAATTTTTCTTCCGTAAATCCATATGTTGAGATGAGAGTCGCCACTTGGAAACTAGTTTTCATAGTTGGTTTACACGCATCAAAATTTTTTTATTTGGCATTTTGTTCAAGTTGTTTTCCTTGTCGCCGCGATTATATATTTTTTTTGCTTAAACATTTTTAAAAGTTCCTTTTACTTAACTAAATTTAATAAAGCTTCTTTGATAACTTATAATAAAGAGTAAGGCTCTTTGAAAAAATGGTACGCGTAAAAAATAGTATGAATTTCTTCGTCAATAATTATTGCTTTTTTTTGCTCTAAAAAAAAGAGTGACGTGTGAATTTTTCAGTCTTTAAATCCAAATCCAGCAGCAGCAATCATGTTTAATTTTATGGATAATTTGAAAAAGGTAGCTTCCAACGTGCAAGGTTTAGCTGTAAATGTTATGAATGAATTGGATGAAGGAGGCGGCAGTGGCAATGAACATTCTCCAAACCATCATTCAGATTTCTCAGACTTTCATGATGGAACAACTCAAGATGGTCCACTTCAACGATTAAAAAAGGATGCATCCGCTGCATCCCAAATGATTAATAGCGCTGTAAATATGTTTGGTGAAGATGAAATGTTTATAACACTTTTAGCGAAATTTATTAAACAAAATATTGGAATGATTGAAGAAGATTCAAGGAATTCTTTGCTTAAAGAATGGTTGATAATTTATGAAAATCAATATTCTAATTCACATTCAGCTGAATCATTAGTTAAATTAAGCGACCTCGCAGTTACCATAAATGATTCCTTCCATCAACAACCTTCTCTTGAAGTATGTAAAAATTAATTAATTAATTATAAGAATATAATCGATCGTGTGCTTTTAGGGAATTGGAAAACAATTTACTTCGCTAAAAACTGCTAATGCCAGAATGTCAACTGAAATAGATCGACTTCGACAGCAACTTAATTTTCTTTCTGTTAATAGCACCGATCCAGTAATGGCATTTGCAAATGATCGAACAACAACAACACCATCCATGGGTCCTCCAGTAGCCAGAGTGTCACCCATGAATACAATGGAAACTAAAGCCAATGATGAAAAAAATTTAGCGGTGATTAAAAAGCAAAGCGAAAAGATTGATCAGCAGCAAAAACAAATTGGAGAATTGGAAGAAAAAATATTAAATTTAGAAGAAATAATTCAACAACAAAATATTCAAATTCAACAAATTCAAGAAGAGTTTGCTGAGGCTGAAACAGAAAAAGTTGAAAATTTGATTGAAGAATTAGCAAAGAAGGATTCAATAATCCAAAAATTCGAAGAAAAATTATTGCAAGAAAAAGGTAGCGATGAAGAAGTTTTGGAATTAAAATTACGTTTGAATGAAGTTTCCCAGCAATATCAAGTGAGATAATCTCTTAATTATTTTATTAAAGATTTAATATTTTTTATAGGAAAAACTCCGAGAATGTGAAGGTCGACTCGATGATGAAAAAAGGCAGGTCACTTTGTTCACCGAAGAATTAAATGATAAGCATGAAAAAATCTTTGAATTCGGAAATGATATGTATAAATTAAAAGGAAGCATGAATAAAATGGAAGTTCAAAAAGATTCAGAACTTAAAGATTATGAGAAAAAATTGGTGGAGGAAAAACAAAAAGTTGAAAATTTAAATAAAGATTTAAAACTAAATTCGAAGGAAGTTATTCAACTGAAAAAACGTGTGAACGAACTTGAAGCAGAAATATGGCGAATGCATGAACAGAAAGATGATCAGCATGCAAAAGAAATCAACGTAAGTGGCATTTTTTGAAAATATGGATGATACAAAATATATTTTAAGGAAATGGAAAAAGAGTGCAGTGAACTCAAATCGAAGCAAGCAAAGTCGGAAGCTCGCATTGAAGAAATCCAATGCACTAATGATTCATTACAAAAGGCTACTGAAACCCTAATGGATGAATTTAAAGTAAAAGAAATCTAAATAATATTTTTTTAAATAATAATAAAAAAATTTAGAAAAAGCTCGCTCATCAAGAAAATCTCCAAGATCGAATTAAAGAGCTTGAAGAAGAAAACGATTTAATGCAAAAAAATCAAAATAACATGGAAGACTTTGAAGTTTTAAAAGTAAAAAATAATTATTTAGTATAAAATAAAATTCAAATTTTTTTTTAGAATGAATTAACGAAAAAGGAATCAGCTTTGGAAGAGCTTGAAAAAGAAATGTTTGATTCAGCAGATCAAGCAGCCGAGCTTGAAAAGCGTATTATTGAACTTCAAAATGAAAACACTAAATTACAAGAAAATGGTAGCAATAACCAAGAGGTTGAAGCATTAAAGGTAAAAATAATATTAAAAAGGAATTCAAATTGAGAAGAAATTTTTTTAGGAAAAATTATCATCCTTTAACAACCTCGAGGCTCAATTTAACGAATTTAAAACTGAAAATGAGAGTTTGAAAGAAATGAAAAACACCGAAATTTCTGCATTAAAAGTAAGAATTTTGACGAAGAAAAAAAGGTTTCAAAGAATATAAAAATTTAGACAGAATTGGAACAGAAAGAAGCTGAAATTGAGGATCTTGAAAATACTTTACTTAAAGATAAAAAACAAATGACTGAATTGAAAGAACGCATTGATCAGCTTCAAAATGAGAACACTAAATTACTTACATCTGCGGGAAATAAAGAAGAAGTTAATGCTTTACAAGTAAGAAAAAAAACCCAAGAACAAAATCAAGAAATGATAATATAAAATTTTTAGCAACAACTTTCTGAACTTGAACGACGTGCTTCCGATTTTGAAAACGAAAAGGCCCATTTGCTGACTTCAGCGAATCAAGAATTTAGCAACTTGAAGGTAAAAATAAACCATAAAAGTAAGAAAAAGTATAAATAAAAATACTTTAGGATGAGTTGCAACAAAAGCAAAATGACTTTGATGGCCTTCAAGAAAAAATTATGGAAGTTAGCAAACAAATTAGCGAACTTGAAGCTCGTGCAAATAATCTCGAAAATGAAAAGGCCAATTTGCAAGAATCTGCGAACAATGAAATTAACGTATTAAAGGTTATTAAAAAAGAAATAACGGATTGTTTTAAAATTTATTTAAATTTAGGCAGAATTATCGCAGCTCTCAGAACTCAAAACAAAGATAACCGAGCTTGAAAATGAAAACATTCATTTGCAAGAAGCGGCCCAAACAGAAATAAACAATTTAAAAGTAAAAAAAAATAATAGTTTTGGTGAAAATATTAAATTTAAAATTATTTTAGGACCAAATTTTGAATAATAATGAAGCTGAAAGCCGCATAAAAGAGTTTGAAAATGAATATGCTCGTTTGCAAGAATTAGCTAAAATGGAAGCACAACAATCACAAAAAATCAAAGAAGAATTGGAAATTGCAACTCAAAAACTTTTAGCCCTTAAAATTAGATATGCTGATCAACAAGATCTTTTAAAGCAATCAGCTATTGAATGTGAAAAGATTGCAGCTCAATGTAATACATTCGAGCGGGAAAATGAAAAATTAAAGATTGAAATGGATAAATTTAATTCTCAAGATCCATCGGAGCCTTCTACAAATGCTTTGGAAGAAAAATATAAGCAGCTTGAAGCCGATTTCAAAAAAGCTATTTTAACGCGAGATGAAGCCCTCGCTTTGTATGAAAATCACAAAGTTAGTTTTCCCTCTAAACTTTCATTTTCTTAATATAAAAAATATAGGTCCAATTAATTCAATCACAACAAAGTTTTGCAAGTCTTGAAGAGGAACTTCGAAATGTAAATAATATAACCCAACAAGAATTACAAAGAATGCAAACCACCCTTTTTGCCGAGCAGGAACAATTAAAAGAACGATTGCTTAAAGAAACCGCAGAATTAATGCATGCAAATGAAGTAATTTCCAGCAAAGAATCGGAAGTGAATGAATTGCAGCGAGAAATAGAAAATATGCAAAGTGCGTACCAGCAATTAACGGAAAAGGTAGATCATTTCTATAAAAAATAAAATTAAAGTTGTTGTAGTTAGAACGTTTTTAGCTCTTGAACCAAGAAATAACAAATTCGACAGTTTCAAAGGAGTCGCCGGAATCCGAACATCTCCAAGCCCTTCGTGACCAGCTTCAATTGGTTTCAAATGAATGTGAAATTTTCAAAAATCAAATCCATGAATTACAAACAAAATTGGCGGAGAAAACAGCTGAAGCTGAACATTATCAAAAAGTAAGAGATATCCTTAAAACAACAACAAAAAACAGCACTTTTTTTAATTTTTAGCAAGTCAGTAAAATAAATACACATGAGCTCGAAGAACTCACAGCCAAATATGAAGCAGCTAAAGATGAATCACATGATTTACGAAATGAAATAAGAAAATTAGAAGAAAATCAAAAGAAACTTAAAAGTCATGTTCAAAAATTAACTGATAATTTGCAAGCTAAAGATGAAGAAGTATTATTAATTGCAGGAGAAATGGAAAATCAAGCTGTTTCACTTAAAGCTGATTTTAATCCAGATGAAATTCGAAGCTTAAAGAAAATGATTCAAAGTGCCACACAAGAAATAAAAAAGCATGCAGAAAAAGCAGAGCAATTAAAATTAATTATTTCACAAAATACTGTAAGTTTCCCTTTCGTACCAAGACACAAATACATATTCTTTTTGGATATTACAGATGCAATTAAAAGAAAAAGATGAAAAAATTTTAAAATGGCAAGAACTTCATGAAACTCTTCGAATTGAAAATGAAAATATTGTAGCCTATAATAAACAATTACACGAAGAACTTGAAAAAGCTAGCACTCATGTCGCTGAAAATTCATCTGTAGCGTTGAAAAAATTAGAGAACAAAATGGTTTCTTTATCTCAACAATATGACATTATTAAACAAGCTTTCTTTAAAATGATTATCGATGAAGATCATGCCCATGATCATTGTTTACTTTTAATTAATTTCCTTGATTATGATACAAAGGTAAAAATTTCCAATTTTCAAAAAAATCTATTTACTTAATTTAATTTTTCCAGTCAAGAGACGTGTTGCGAGATTATGTAAATGCAAAATATCAAGGAAAATTAGAACATTTTTGGCAAAAATTCAACTTTAAATCCAGCGCCCAACTTGCTCAGCAACTTCTTGATTTTGTTGATCAAGATATTGCTAAAAGTAAAATAGCTTTAGCTGCACCTGATTCAGAACCTGCATTTCAAATGAATATTGATGAACCCCTTCCTAATCCATCCAATGATGATGGAAATAATGATTTGAGAAGCATCCTATAAAAAATAAATAATATGTAGCGTGCCTTTATTCACTTTCTTTTTCCTTCGCTTATTTATAACAAAAAAAAATATTTACGGGTAAAAGTAAAAAAAATTATTTTGACGATTGTGATATCATAAATAAGTTTATTTATTTTATTATTATTTATTTATTTATTAGAAATCGTTTTTATTATAAATGCATATACATATAAATTTTTTGTTTATTATTTAATTAATAGCGGCAAGTAATTGCTGGGTATGTGATTTTGCATGGTAAAAAAATAAATTTTTAAAAAGTAAAAAAAGAAGGCAGTGAGTTTAAAATAAAAAAATTTGCGATTTTTGTTGTTTGACAAGAATTTGATTTTTTTTATTAGCATGGACGTTGTTGCTGATTTCCAACTCGACTAATTTTTTTATCCTTATTCCGCTTGGGTGGAGGAGATCCAACTCCACGAGGATGAGAATTATACAAATGACGATAATTATCACTTCGAATATAATTCCAAAATCCATTTGATGAACCTTGAATGTATGCATCTTGAAGAGGTTTAATCCAAGGATTATTTTGAACTCGAAGGGTTTTAGTACTTTGACGTCCAGAGTCAACGAGATCAAGACTACCAAGAATGGGAGGAATAACTTGTAACCGATTTCCCTTAAAAAATAAAAAGGTTAGTTGCTGAGAAATTGATTTTAAAATATTACTTGAATGTGTAATTCCCGAAGTTTTTCCAAAGTTGAAAGTTGTTGAGGCAAATCAATGAGATCATTTTCTCTCAAAACAAGAATTTGAAGGTTTTTAAGATTTTCAACATCTTCAGGAAAACTTTCAAAATCATTATCACCAAGATACAAAGCTCGAAGGGTTGCTTAAAAAATATTTTTGAATTATGTACGCTTTTAAAAACAAAGAAAAACTAACGCATAAAAAAGAAATTCCCTGGTAAACTTTGTTCTTTGAGATTATTGTAAGTAAGATCAAGGATTTCGAGCTTTGCAAATGAACCAAAACCGCGGGGAAGTTTGCTTAATCGATTCATGCTAAAACCAAATCTCAATTTAAAAGTAATTCCTGGCAAGTTTGTAGCATACCCAACATTAAGAATTTTTAATTCAGGCAAAGTGGAAATGGATGCAGGTAATTCTTCGATTTGATTATTCCACAAATTCAAATATTGGAGGCCAGTCATATCCGAAATATTTGGTGGCAAAACTGTGAGTTTATTGTGGCTCAAAGTTAAACGAGTAATATTTTCATTTGGAACTGTAAGAAAAAAATATAAAATCAAACTATTCATTAGTTGCTTCTTTGAACTAACTTTTAAGTTGCAATTGATTAAAATTGCTGATATTTCTATCGACCACTTCTATCTCATTTTCTTCTTCAGGTTGTTGCTTACCCATGATTAGATAGTTATCTACAAAAAAAATTTAAAATATTAACTACCAAAAAAAGAAAAACAATAGCAACAAAAACACGCCTCCGCTTTTATTTAAAAAAAAAATAATGGCAAAGAAAAGGAAAATTTCTTCGATCAACAAAAAAGTGGCAATCGATTTGTGATTGACCAGCCAGCTAGCTTCCGATTGGGCGTTTACCAATGAACAAACACGCAGCTGCTGCTGCTTCTCGCTATTATTATAGATCGAAAAAGAAAAGAAAGTTGTCGAGAACGAATTATTTTTGTTGTTACTGCTCGTACACACATATTTTATTTCTTTCGTTGGTTCATTCATTCGCCATCGAGAAAAAAAGAGGCAAGCAACAAAAAAATATATAGAGGGAATGGATCGGCAAGGATGATCTTTTCGAACATTTTTTTATTGCTTATCCTTGTTTGAAAATTAAACTCAAAAGCAAAAAATGATTAAACTTATCAAAAAAAATATTTTAAAAAATTAGAAAAAGTAACTTGAAAGAACAATTTCACATTTTAGTAGCTATTGGAAAGAAGAATACGACAAAAAAATCACAAAGATTAGAAGCTATAATATTTAGTTAGTAAAAATAAAATAAAAGAGAAAGTAATATTTAGTGAAGCCTATCAAATTGTTTGATATCATCCAAAAATTTCCATCGGTGAATGTGAACCATCGCAAGCTTCATCAATTTTTCACATAAAAAAATGAATCTTAAGCGGAAAACTTTTTTGCTCTCTCACATTTTTTTAGTCTGAAAAAAGAAAGAAGAAGCAAACTGCCAACATTCATGCAAATTCATAGACAAAAAACAAACAAAAAACATTCCTATTACATTTTTGGACATTAGATAGTTTTATTTTTTCGTGTTATTGCCTTTTGCGTTTCGTTCAATTTTTCTAAAATATAAAGATTTTTGTTTTAGACTATAACTTATTTGATAAATATCATGCGTGGCTCTGGTGGTTTTCAAGGAAATCGTGGTAAACGTCCACAAAGACCTATTCCTGAAGAAGGTCCATATCGTTCATTCGTCGGCAATTTACCAAATGATTGTATTCAAGGTGATTTTGATACACTTTTCAATGGATTATCTGTAAGTTTTTCTTCTCTTCCTTTTAAACATTCTAAATGTGTTGTTGCTTTAGATCAGCAGTATCCATATGATGCGTGATCGTGAAACTGATGTATTCAAAGGATTTGCCTATGTTGAATTTGCTGGCCGTGAAGATTTGGAAAAAGCATTAGCTTTAGATGGTGCTGTAAGTGGATTATGTTTGTCTTCTATGATTTTATTCGTATCCTATATTTCAGGACTTTGATGGGCATCAACTTCGTGTCGATGTTGCAGATGATCGTAGAAATGACAAACGTAATAACAAAGGATTTGGTAGTGGAGAACGTGGCCGTGGTAATCAACAAACTGGTCGTGGTCATCAAGGCGGACATATTGGAAATCGAGGTGATCGTGGTGGACATGATAGTCATCGTGGAAATTATGATGGTCATCCAGGTGGTCATGGTACTTTTATGGCAAGAAGAAATGATGGTCAGCGAGGTGATCGTGGTGGAAATGATAGTCTTCGAAGCGGAAATGATGGTTTTAGAAATGATCGAAGTGGAAATGATGGCTATAGAAATGATCGTGGTGGCAATGATAGCTTTAGAGGTGATCGTGGTAGAAATGAAGGTCATCGAGGTGGCAGAGAATTTGTTCGTTCAGATCGTCAAACCCGTGGTGGTCCTCCACAACAACCAAGGCATCATCATGAACCTGAAATAGATGACTCTGGTTTTCAAAAAGTTGCTGGTGTTCGTGGTGGTGCTCGTACCAGAGGTTAGCTTTACTTTACTTAATCACATTATATTTTATTCTTATCTTTTTTTAGAGCATACCGGATTCAGACGTGGTGGTGCTGTGGTACCAAAAGAAGTTCCAATTTCATCCACTCCTGATCCAGCAAGACCTCGTCTCAATGTAAGAGAATTCAAAAATCCATTGTTTTATCTTTCATATATCATAATTTTAGCTTTATTATACCAAAGAACAATTAGAAGAAATGAAAATTAAAAGAGAAGAAGAACTAAAACAGTCTCGTATGCCCGCCGCAACCACCAAGCCAGAAGAAGAAGAAGCTTAGATGACTCTCAACATTCTACTACTAACCTTTATTAACAGAAATAGCAAATGCTACATGAACCAAACGTTCATTCTTTACCTCTTTTCTAATCTTATTTTATGGTATCATTGTCTGTTCTCTGTTTGCGTTTTGAAATCTTGTTTATCACATAATTATAATAACTTGAAAAAGAAATAAATATTTGTTAAATTAAAAGTGTGTCTTTGATCATGTATTTGCTTTTTGCTTTTATAAAGCTTTTTTGTATGTAGTTATATA
Source organism: Panagrolaimus kolymaensis (assembly GCA_028622995.1). Lineage (NCBI taxonomy): Eukaryota > Metazoa > Nematoda > Chromadorea > Rhabditida > Panagrolaimidae > Panagrolaimus > Panagrolaimus kolymaensis. The sequence continues at coordinate 383,183 of JAJQJQ010000076.1, forward strand.
TGTAGTTATATTTGTTACTTTAGAAAGTCGCTGTCGTTTACTTTTTTGGGCTTATTGAAGCAGATGCTTCCATTTTTCTCATGCATTTGGCATTGTGTACAAAGAGTACTTTAGTCGCAGATTTTTGCTTGCATTTTTATGAAACCTTTTTTTGCAACCTCTAACTTTTACACTTTTTCAATCAACCATTTTCAGATTCAATCATGACTTCAAAAGCTGCCGCAATGGAAAAGAAGCTAAAAGAACAACTTGAAACAGATATCGTTCAAGTACTTGATCTCTCTGATGGATGTGGTGACAAATTTGATGTTGTTGTAGCTTCAGCAAAGTTTAAAGATATGGGAACGTTAGCTCGTCATCGGTATGGTTGTTTTCTCTCTCTCTATTTTTCTTAAACACTAACCATTTTGTTGTTTTAGATTAATGCATAAAGTTCTTGAAAATGAATTCCAACATGCTCATGCCATTACTTTACACACATTTTCTTTCGATGAATATGAAAAAGCTGTCGAATTTCAACTACCAAAGAAGAACGTATTGGATGAAATGCAAGAAATGTAACTTTGTTATTTGTAATTTTCTGTTTAACTGTAATTTGCTTGTTTGTGTTTTATAAAGTCTTGAAGTTTATTCATTGTGAGATGGGTTTATCGGTTAATATATCCTTGAAATATCTTGTTACTCTAAAAACTTTTTAACTCTTTTCCTCTTTGTTTTTTAGATGAGCTCATCTAGCCTTGGACAATTATTCAAATCAGCTTCGGGATGGTTTGCTTCAAATCACGATCAATTTGAAAACTCAGAAAAGCTTTTACTTTATGGTCTTTACAAACAAGCTACTGATGGAAACATACCATGTTTGTTTAATATTCTTCTTTACATTTTCTTAATGATGACACTTTTTCAGTGAACGCTTTTCTTTTACTGGTCTCTATGGATCCTAAACAACGTGCATGGGGTGCTAATAAAGGAATGGTAACAGAAGAAGCGGAACATCGCTATGTTGAATATATTGAATCTCGAAATCTTGGTTGGTCAAAAGCTACTGCTGCCTCTGGACAATATGGAACTATGGATGGTGGTATGGGATTATGTCCAAGTACAATGCGTCAAGTGGTTCAAGAGCCAACAACATCCTTTGAAATTTATTATGAAGCTGTCCGCAAAGGTGATCAGAAAAAGATACTCGAAGTTATCAATAGTGATCCTGAATTGGCTGGAACTCGGGATGACACTGGTGGATCAGCAATGCATTGGGCAGTTGATGCAAATCGATATGAATTGATTCCTCTTTTATTGGATGCTGGATTTCGAATTAATGACAAAGATGGTGATAATCAAACTCCACTTCACCTTGGTTGGATTTCTTCTTTCTTTTTTGTTTTACTTCTAATGGTTGTTTTTTAGCTGCAATCTGTGAACATGTTTATACTGTGAAAGAACTTTTGGAATATGGTGCAAACCCTTATATCAAAGATGATGATGATGTTAGCTCTATGGATATCATATTAGAAAGTTCTATTTTGAAAGATTTGCCTCGATTTGTTGGTCATGCACTTAATGATAAAGTGAATTTGTCTTGTTAATTTGTTATGTTTAATATTCTGTTTATTGTAATACTTAATAAATTATTTGAATACACATTAATAAATAAAGTTTTTTCCAAACAGTTGTGATTAAAGGACAATGACATTAATATTAATTAAAGAGTAAATGATAAGGATAGCCTTGGTATTTCATTCGGAAAACGGAAAGAAGAAGACTGAAGAAAACCGCGACTAAACCTAATCCAACAAAGGCATATATTTTTCGATAATTATCTTTTCTTTCTGGCGCCTCGAGGAGCATGATCATCCCAACCGTGATTACACCGTATAATCCAAGAACGATGTAAGTTTCAGATACAAGCTAAAATATAAAACAAAATTTGTCTAAAATTTGGGTTTCTAAAACTTGCTTGATATTGAGTGCTTCCATGAATGAACGAAGTTTCACGAGTTTGTGGATTGGTCATAATGAAAGGTGGACCTCGAATATGATTCCACATTTGACCGGACATAAAGCAAAAGACAATGGTAAGGCATGCAATTCCCCAAAAAGTTTTATTGTAAAGAAATTCAAGGTTGTTTCTTCTCATATATAATAATCCCATAACAAGCATAACCAAAAGCATGATAACTACAGGCGCAGCATAATTTGGTGGTCGAAGAACATGAATCTAAAAAAGCTTTCCTTTAAAACTACAGTTACTTTAATTGTGAAAAATTTACATGAGTTCCAGTTTTTTCTGCAACAAATTTAGCCATTGCATCTGCATCAATTCCAAGCCGTTGGAATTCCATTTGATCACCTTTCTTTTCTCTTCCTTTAGCAGGGAAATGGAAAATGACTGGGGCAGTGTTAAGGTTCATTTGTTGGAAAATTTGTTGAGAATCATCAAATTCTACAACTCCGAAATATAAAGCTTTATCGTTCATGTGTCCATAACGATATGAATTGGCAAGAATGTAAAATTCATCGTAAGCCGGTCTAAAATGAGAAGGATTTGGTTCCAAGCTTTTTCACCCAAGAGATAAAGATAAGCTTACTTGCAAATGGGACAATTAACTCCAACTGAAAGGGCAGTAAACATAACAATCATAGAATAATTTCTTGGAGAAGATCGAACATAATTCTTCCATCTATCAACATTCACTTGAACGATAGGTCTTTTATAAAGCATGTCTTGGAGGTTGGAGATCTTTTCATCCAATGTTAAGGCTGTTGCTTTTTGGCTGGATGAAATGGTTACTCCAAACACTAATAAAAGAAAAACCAGAAGCATTATTTTCTTCATGGTTGACGGTATTGCACTGATGAAAAAATGTTATTCAATAAGGGTTGTTGGAATTTATTTGAATATTTTTAATAAATAAAAATGGCCATTTGCTTTTCGTTATGAGATGAATTTCTCTTAAGAGAGACTCTACGAGTAAATTTAAAGATTTTAGAGTCAAGTTGCACAAAATTTTTTAAATTTTTTATTTTTCTTTACCAATCGGTTCTAAAAAATATTTAAAAATTATTGGCCTCAAGCTTTTTCTCAAAAAGTGAGCAGGATATGCTAATTTTTCTTATTGAAGTTGAAACCATGCATTAACTTCTAAAATTCGGCTAAATTCACCCATGAAGTTTAAAAATAGATTGCGGGCTAATTTATGGTGTATACCATATATTTTTATGTTCTATAAAAATAAGGAGAAATTTGCATATTTATTTTTCAAATTGATGCCATTTTTCACCCTTCTTCCGGACAAAGCTAGACTATACACCATAATAACGCCCAGAATCTCCTCTTTCTTATTGTATAAACATTATAAAAGTAAACCATATACTTTGCGATATTTGAATTTTAGAATACATCCGAACACCATTTTTAACGGGGAAAATGGTGTTTTTCTCTTTCTTCCTTTGATTTTTGGCATTATGTTCAAATTGTTTTCATAGAAGAAAAAAAAAAGAAAAAATGGATTTCTCCGTTAAAAAGGGTGTTCGGATGTATTCTAAAATTCAAATATCGCAAAGTATATGGTTTACTTTTATAATGTTTATACAATAAGAAAGAGGAGATTCTGGGCGTTATTATGGTGTATAGTCTAGCTTTGTCCGGAAGAAGGGTGAAAAATGGCATCAATTTGAAAAATAAATATGCAAATTTCTCCTTATTTTTATAGAACATAAAAATATATGGTATACACTAGGGTTGTCAAAAAAGATTTCCCGGGAAATTTCCCGGGAATTTCCCGATTTTTCCTGGGAAATTTCCCGCTACAAACCCTTACAAAGTTTCACAAAGTCTAACAAAGTTCTACAAAAGTTGCTATAACTTTGTTAAACTTTGTAAGACTTTGTGAAGGTTTGTAGCGGGAAAATTCCCGGGAAATTTCCCGGGAAATTTCCCCATTTTCCCATTTCCCGGGAAATTCGACAACCCTAGTATACACCATAAATTAGCCCGCAATCTATTTTTAAACTTCATGGGTGAATTTAGCCGAATTTTAGAAGTTAATGCATGGTTTCAACTTCAATAAGAAAAATTAGCATATCCTGCTCACTTTTTGAGAAAAAGCTTGAGGCCAATAATTTTTAAATATTTTTTAGAACCGATTGGTAAAGAAAAATAAAAAATTTAAAAAATTTTGTGCAGCCCGATTTGAATCAGCTCATAGAACATCTCTTAAAAAGAGGTATACTGAATATTTTTTTTTATAAATTACAGTAACTTTTTTGTTAAAAAATCTTTATTAATTTATTTCTAAACCTATTTATATTGACAATATAAATTAAGAATTAAAAAATGTGAACAAAGTGAAGGATGGCATTTGCTTCCAATGCCTGGAATTCAATATTAAGTAATTTATGGACATTCAAAGTTTCTTGATTGCCATCATTGTTTGCAAAAGTTTTGATGTTTTCTTTTTCACTTTTAAAAATAACCAAGCCATTATTGCAAGATGCTGAGATTTTGAAGCATGTTGGGTTTTCAACAATAATCGAAAGCAATCTGTAAAAGAATCGAAATAAGTTTTATGGTTTTAAGTTCGATTTTGAGTATTACATGTATTTTCCAACTTCTGGAAAAATAAGTTTACAACCAGCAGCAAATGGTTGACTTTCACCATCTTGAAATAGTGAATATCGATGGAATTTATCATAGGTAATAAACTAAATAAATTTTTTATTTTAAAATGTGTTTTTGGAAAAATAATTTACCATTTTATGATCGCATTTTTCATAAACTTTGTAAGGAGATCCAAGTTTGATAGGATTTGTGAATGGAATGGGATCAGCTGTAAGGTATTTCATAATTGGCGCCCAATAATTGTACAAACTAAATTAATGAAACAATTTTAACTTTTCAAAATAAATGATTTCCTACTTTTTAAGGCCATCATCTTGAGGTGCAAGGATACATTCGCGGCAATGGCCTGGTGCAAAAATTCCAACCGAATAATTATGTTCTCCAATCCATTTTAGAGCGTCAGCACAGCCATCAATTCCGGCAGCTAAACAGATACACAGTAATTTACATATTATAAAAAACGTGTGTGAAGCCTACCGTAAAATGTATTTCGACCAAACATGTCAATTCCAAAGAAAATACTATTGGTCCCATTTTTTGCAAATTTTGCGGTATTTTTTAGTTCATCTTCTTTCCAACCATAATTAATTAATGCAAAGCCACAAATATCATAAAATTCACTAAAAATAAAAAAATTCTATAATTTCGTGGAATCAAATTAATTTATAAAAATACTGACTAATTTTTTTCATTTATTTGATTTTGCCAATCGAGGGATCCATCATGGCAGACAGCATCATACCAAATTACTGGAGCATCATGACCAATACGTTTTCGAATGGCAAATTTTAATTGGAGTAAAAAACTTTTTAATAATTCAATGTCGATTGGCTAAAATAAAAAACTTTCTTTAAATTATTTCTTATCTTTTCAAAAAAATAATTTACATCAACTTTAACTTCGACATTAATTAAATAACCATCAAAATATTTATGATCTAAAAGTTCGGCAAGTTTTTCAGTGGATTTTTCAATATTTTCAATGATGCTTGAGATTTTCATATTACTATTTTCTTCAAATAATAAAGTTCCTAAAGCAAGTTTTCCATGATTATGGGCTTCATTGATCCATCGCTTGGGTGGAATGGTAATACCATGATGAGAGAAATAAATAAATATATCTGTATAATTTATTGGTGAAAATAAAAATGGATAACCGGGATTTGGATTATTGAGATCCAAAGCATGCTTGGTTGATAAATCTTCAGGCAAATAATTTCCTTTCATATCGTGACAAAACATAGTTAATTTTTTGCCTGCATTTAATTTATTATAAAAATGGTGTAATCGTTTAGTTCGTTGATGTTTATTTTTGAGGGTAACCGTATCAAAAGATGTTTTAAGAATAATTTGAAAATTATCTACAGCATCGGGAATTGGCTAAATATTTATGAATCAGAGAGCAACAATTTTTAGGGTGAAACTCACAATGCAATCAATGGAAGAATCTGGTAGACTATCTTGATATAATACTTTTGCATCTATGAATAATGCATCTTTATTATTTTCATCGGCTATTTGGGATTCTAATTTTCTTTTACTAATTAATCGAGAAGGAGAATGATTATCATCTTTTTCAACTGACATAATAATTTATAATATAATTAACTATCACTAATTTTTTTAAACTAACAATTAATTGAAAGACTATTTTTTGATGAATAATAAATAAGTGGTTGATAAAATATTTATTTGCCTTTTGTTGTTGGTATTTACCAAAACGACCCTTGATTATATAAAAAAATAAAAGTCTTGAAAAGAATTTGTATCAAATGAATTCTTTTTTTCTTTTGCAACTAAAAGAATTTTTTTATTGCTCTTCTTTGCTTTAAAAAAAGAGCATCGAAATTTTCCAATTTTATTATTAATCACATGAATGAAATGTAAATTTGCTGTTTTGTGATAAGAATAAAAATATTTAATTAAAAATGAGTGAAGAAATTGCTGCCGCAGCAGCCCCCATTGAAATTAATACAACAGATGTAAGTTTTTGTTTTTACAAAACCGATGGATTTTTAGAGGTTTGGCTTTTCAGGAAAATGTTATTAGCAATAATCAATTGGAAGCTGACGTAGAAAGCCGTCCAGCTTCATTATCTCCTCGCCCCGATTGTGAAATGTGTAGCAATTATGAAGCAAATTTAACCGGCCTTCAAGAAGTTGAACGTGAACTCAGGGTATTTTTTTGCATATATATTTTTTACCTCACAAAAAAATTTATTTACGAAGTTTTTAGGAGCAACTTACTGCTGCTAAACAACTTGCAGATCGATATGAAAATGAATTATCTGGGGAAAGAGTATATCGAAAAGAAATAGAAGATAATTTTCGAACTCTTGGAGCAGATACGGAAAAACGAGTAACTCTATTTCAAACCGAACATCAAACATTAATAGATAAATTAGTTGCAATGGAAAATAAACATAAATTATGTTATGATAAAATGGTTCGAGAATATACAACTGCAGCTCAAACATGCACCCGACTTGAAGATGATTTTATTTATTTAAAAAATAAATATCTCCACCTTCTTGGTTTACGAAAGGATAAAGCTGCAGAATTACGAGATCAACCCATAGATTTGCCTCAAACTGTTGAAGAACTTCAATTTTTATGTTTACAATTTCGCGAAGATATGATTGAAGATCGAGCAGCTAAAGAACATATAATTGATGATTTGAAGGATCAATTAACGGTTACCAAAGAGCAATTGAGAGAGGAGCATGGAGATAAACGTCGAATTGAAGCAGAAATGACTCAACAAATTAATGCATATTCGCATGAATTAGGTTTGGCGCGAAGTAAATTAAATTCAATGTTTGCGGAAAATAAGGATATGCATGAAAAACAAAAATTACATCCATCCTATCAACAAAGAATTGAAGAACTCGAAGCTCAAGTTGAGAAGTTACAATCCGAGAAACAAACGGTGGATCGTCAATATGTTGAATGCCGACAAAAATGTCATACTCTTCAAACCGAATTAGATACATGCGAAATGGTTCAAAAAGATTTTGTTCGACTTTCACAAAATCTTCAAATTCAACTTGAAAAAATTCGTCAAGCTGAACAAGAAGTTCGGTGGCAATTTGATGACGACATTGGACATTGTAATAATTGTGAAGCAGAATTTTCAACTAAATTACCTAAAATCCATTGCAATCATTGTGGTAAAATATTTTGCCCTAATTGTCTTTCACAAACTATTCCATCTGGGCCACATCGACGTCCAGCAAAAGTTTGTGAAGTTTGCCACACTCTTCTTAACAGGTTTGTGAGATTCACTTTTTTTTGATAAAATTAATCGTTGAAATTCGGTTTTTAGGGAATCTGCGCCATTCTTCTCAAAATCGGGTAATGATAATTAAAAAAATGTTTTTTATTTCACAAAAATTATGTAGTCTTTGTTCTCAAACAAACAAAAAAAAGGTGACATAAAAATTATGATAATTTATTTATAACAAATATATATTTTCTTTTTTTTGTTGGGAAGAATTACGTCGTCGAAATAAAAATAATTCAATACCATTCTTTGTTTCATTTTTGACTTTTACAAGACTATCGAAATCTTAAAACTAAGGAACTCGGCAAAAATTTTATTCATATTTTTATAATATTTTATGAAACAAACACTTAAAAAAATATAAATTAATTTATTACATCTTTTTTAAAGAAAGTTTTAAACATTTTAAATTTTTATTTTAATTTAATTAAATGAATGTTTTTGAAAGAATGTAAAGAAGCATGGGGATAATAATTATTGAAAATGAGAGTTTTTTGTAATCTGCTGAGTTGCATAATTCTCCCGAACAGCAACAAACGAAATCAGTTGTTCCATCAGATGAATAAGTTATAGGAGCGCATGATTGGCCCTGAAATAAAAAGCTTTTTAGAAACTAATTTATTTTCAATTAATTGTTTACTTGAGGACAATCTTGCATGTATGCACATCCACGATAAATTTGTCCATTATATGCATCCGCTTTTAAACAATATTGGGTTGCTGCGCTACAATACTGAGGCATCATATTATCATTGTAACATTCTAAACAAATGATTCCAGGAATTAATCCAAAAATAATTAGGATTTTATTCATTTAGTTAATGCAATACTAAGTGTTTACCAGTAAGTTCTAAAAATAAGTTTAAATAATTTAAGAATGACATAAATCAACAAAAAACTAATTGCAAGATTACATGTTCGAAAACAAAAAAGTTGGATATGGGAGAGAGAAAAATGGCCATGTTATTTAATTTTTTTATAGATAATCCGCGGAGAAAAATAACACAAAAAATCTGAAACTTTATTTGATCGTTTTCCAATTCAAAAACGATTTTTTGTTTGTAAATTTCTTGGATAACATTGATGCATGAAATTACAGAGAAAAAATTTTAGCATCGAAAAAAAGTTTTTGAGCTATGAGTAAACTCAATGACTAAGTATACAAACAAAAATTTAAAAATCTTTAGTTTGGATAATAAACAAAGATAAAAATTTTTTGTGGTGCAATGCTAAAAATCGAAGGGAAAAACTTTAGTTTCATAACCATTATTACTGTATAGCACAAAATAAAAAAGTTATTAAAAAATATAAAATTAAAAGTAAAAAACTGATAAAAAAAAAAGTTAGTAAATTTAAAAATAAAAGCATATTAAAAGTAATTCAGCTACCCGATATTTATTATTTACACAAGCATGGATATATTGATTTTATTAAAAAGAAATAAATTTCATCCAAACTCATCCATTTTTTATTACCACAAAATCAAGCGAAAACAACGATAAAAACGCGTGAAAACTAAAACGATTGACAAAAAAAATATTTTTATGAGAATGAGAGCCCTTTTATTCTTCTCATTATTTATATCTGATCGTGTTTTTGCCTGACGACTTTTTATATTAAAAAAATGAATAACTCAAAAACTTTTTTTTGATTGGGGTTAAAAAAGGCCCGGTTTTATGTCCTCATCTCTCTCTCTCTCATTCTCTTGATCTCGACGGCTGAAAACAGGCGGAGACCAACAAGAAAAAAAAATAAACGGAATAATAATAATAACTCATTGAGGATATTTTTTAGTGTTGATGTTGCGCACCCTTAACGGGTCGTTTTGGTCATAAATATGTATCTCCAAAAATAAAAATAAAAAATTTAAAAAAAGAAAGAGAAAGTTTACGTTTTGAGTCACTGAAATAAAACAAAATTTTATGCATACTTTTTTTTATAAATTCATATTATAAGTTTTTAGCATTTATTTTTTTATGAATGATTAAAACTTTCTTTGATTTGAGTCATATCTTTAAAAGAAAAAATAATTTGTCATATGTATGTTTTTTTTCTTTCTTTTTCTATTTAATACCTTGAAGGTATGTATTGATGGAGGTATTATTTGACAAGAGCCAACAACAATGATCATCAAACAATATTGAAAAGCTTTTTTTTATTTACGCAAAAAAAACACGGAAGCGTTGGATGACAAAAAAGAAGGAAAAACTCAAGTGAACAAGCACTTTTTTCTTTTCCTAACTATTGTATAAACTATGATGTATTGCATTTTTTTCTTCTGATTTTTTTAATATCTTTTTTTAAAGTGAATGGATGATTCACAAATTCAGAAAGTATCAGTTTTTTGCAAATCTTTGGTTTCCAATGCTTTTTCAATTTATCTGACGACCCATTTTGTAAATATAAAACTTTTATGCATATTTGTGACTCCCATTTTTTGAATGATTATTTAACAGAAAAAGTATATATAAATAAATAAATAAAAATGACGCATAGTTTATTTCCAATTACGGTAACGTCAAGAAAGCGGATTTTTATTAGCAATATTCAACTTCAACAAATTTGTTCAACAACAAGAATAGATAGATATCCATCATTTTTAACGGCAAACATACAAACGAAGAAAAAAAAAACTAATTTGCATTTTAAAGAGAAGATTTCCTTTTTAGCCATGTTGCGGGAAGAAAAAAAAGATTTACTACGAACATAAGCTTTTTTGTTATTCTTCTTTATTTTTATTCCTGAAAAAAAAATATTGAAAGAAAAAAAAGATTTTAACCTAGGATGCCAAATTCGACTTACATCCATCCTCTCTTCGAATGTATTAGCTTGAAAGCTTCCCTCTCACTTCTCTCCTATTTTTTTTTTCTACGGTCAAGTGTGTTCCTTTCTTCTTTTTTTTTTGCAACAGCTAAAGAAGCATCCGCCGCATATATTTTTTCATTCAGAAAAATGCAAAAATGCGATTTTTTTTTTCTCGGTTATTTCAAGCAAAACCAAAGCAACAAAATTTTTTGCTTGCACATATTTGATTGCCTTGGGCGAGAAAAATCTTTAAATTTAAAAAAGCTCGCCAGCTTTTTTACTTTTATTTTTATTTTTCGTACTCTTTTTAATTAGGATGAACCGAATTTTATTTTAATAATAATAATATTTTTTGATGAATAAATTTTTCGTATTAATTGTTTATGTATGAAAGTGACAGAAAAATATAATATTTTAATTTATAAAAAATAAGCATCAGTTTCCGCTTTTTTACACTTGTATGAGCAATATAAATAAATTTAATACGGATGAATATTTTTTTCATTTATCCTTTAAAAATTTTTCTTCCGACATTTTTTTCACAACTCCAAAAAAATGTTGAAGCGAGCGAGTTAAAAAGTTAGAAAAACTGCGATATAGTTAGTCGTGTGTGTTGTATCCCTAATTTTAATTTTTTTGCTTTCTTTTCTTTGTTTTTACTTGTTTTTTTATTTTTATAGACTTACTTTGAGGAAGAAAAAAAGAAAAGAAGGTGGATGCGAAAATATCATAAAAAATGTTTACTTTGATGATGAAGAAGAAGACTGTCATGGATATCTGTTACAGCAGCAACAAGAGCTTTTGAGTATCTTGAGGCCCACAACCTGAAGTGTCGTCGTCGTCGCCGTTGCTTATTTATTTGTGCAAAGTCTGAAAACAAAACAAAAAACAAAGGTGGAAAAAATATATTTCTCAAATCAATAAAAAAAAGTTATTTCAACGCATATTTTATTTCTGATATTTAAATTTTAAAAACTTGGCTATTTTCCACCACTCTAAATCAAATTGTGGGTGGTCCTCATTGTTCTTAAAGATTTTACTTATATTATTATTATATTTGTTTGCTAAACACTAAACTTATATTGACTTTTAACAACTTTTTTACTTTATTTTATCTTCAACACTTCTTCTTCCACCCTCATCATCTTCATCTTATATTTCTCTCGATAAATGGATGGATGAGTTTTTAACGTAAAGACAACAACACAAAGCTATTCAATTCATTTTTATCTTATTTTTTTTGCACTCATTTTTTTAACTGCCGCAACAAAGTGAATGAATGAAAGTAGTAAAACCGCATTTTTTAAGAACCTTAAGCTGTTGTTGATGCATGTGAATGATTATTGGATTGTATTGCAACAATAGCATCTTCTTATTTCACAGGTGCGAAATATTTTTTTGACTATCTTTTTTTATTTTTATTATTATTAAAGATAAATAAAAGTGTCAAAAAAATTATATTTTATTACCATACTTATTTTCATTGTGGTAATAAATATAATTCTTTACGGTTAAAATTTTTCTCAAGAAAAAAGAAAAAAAGGAAGAACTGTTGTCGATTATTTTTTTTATTTAAATTTATTTTATAAAAATCAAAATGTGCTGTTTATCAACATCAAATTTTGGTTCCCTGGAAAGAAGGAAGTAAGTGTATATTTATTTAAATTAAAAAATGCCTCGATTTTTTGGGTATTTTTAAAACTCTGAAAAAATAAATTGAAGCAAAAATCTCAAATATAATAAATATTTTTAAATTTTGTTTATCATCCATTAATTTTTGCTATATTTTTAATTTAACGTTAACAAAAAACTTTTCATTTATCATTTCTTAAATTAGTAATCAAAAATCGCAACTTTCATTATTAAAATTGTTTTCTATTTTTAACCTTTACCTGGCATTGGTTATTTTTTTCCATTCATTCGTGAACAGGACTGTATTGTTGTTGTTTTTGTTTTGATATTATTACGTGTTATTATGAACTTTTACCTTTCTTTTATTTTTTGGGAGAGAAAAACAATTATAAAACTGGTTGTTTTCGTTCGTAGGAACCAACGTTCACCATTTTTTATAAACTTTTCATTTCACGCTGATGATTCAAGCAAAAGTTAATTCGGCATTTTTGGGATCATTTTTTATGAAAACAAATTTTTTTTTGAAGATTCAAGAATTTTTATAGTACCTAATTTTTTTAATAATTTTAGTTTTTTCTCCCTATTCTTTTCGGATGCAAGCAAATATAGCAGCTTTTGGGCTCTTTTTCCGCTTTTTAGGAAGGAAATTTTAATTAACTTTGTAAGCCATTTTAGTTGCATTCGGATAATTTGCATATGACAGGGCTTTTTCCAAGCTTGTAACTTAAAATTTTAAAGCTTTTTCTATCCACTCTTTAAAAAGGCAATATTCTTTTCTTCTTCTTCTTCTCTGATTGATTAAAACTTTCTTCCAAAAATGTCAAATAAATTTTGTCTATATTTTTCTTTCAAAAAAAATTATTGAATTTTGAAATAAGCCACTTACACTCCAAACAAACCAAAAATGATCCTTGCAAATTTATTTGTGGATGACCGTAATTGGGTGCTTTTGTAAAACAACTAATAAATTTTTTTTATTTGAAGAAAATACAAAAAAAAACTAAACAACTTTTTTATGGTCAAACTACTTAACCACCGCCACCAGCTGATCTTTGAGAAATTAGCCGCCACTCCCTAAAAGGCATTATTTTTATTTTTAGAAACAATTGCAACTGTACTATTTTTTTAAGAAAATGTGTTTTTGACGTATTAAGGTCATGGAATCAAGCAACCAATGTGATAGACATAGGGAAAAAAAGACAAACTTTGGCAGGCACACCCCAAACAAATTTATTTAATATATTTTCTAAAGTTATATTACATTAAAACGCCTAAAAAGATAACAAATAATTTTATTTCTTTTGTAAATTCAAATCTTTTTTATTTATTTCATTTTGGGTTAGAAAGAAGAAGACCGTTTTTTTAAACGACGACAACAAATTATATAAACATTGATGGAACAATAGTAATATAGCAAGGGAGGGGACAATGACTAAAGCGAATTTCTTCCCTCCCGTCAATTGTATTTGCTTCAGCTAGCTAAAGTCGTTTCCTCAAAAAACTTTTTTTTATTGTGTATCTATCTGTCGTCTATCCTTTTAGATTAAAAAAGCATTTGTTTAAACATTGAGGGTTATTGCCGCCGACTATCATGCTATTCTCTTTTTTCTAAAAATTTTTCTTTAAGATTTTTTTCTTTTGTAAATATTTTTATAAAATATTATTTTCGGGTTAAAGATGAACCATGATAATCCTATAAAAATTAGCACTAAAAATGAGGAAAAAAAGAACAATTTTGTGGTTGAAGAAGAGTCAACACATTGAAAAATTGTGTGCACATGTAACAACAACAAACTGAAACAAAACAAAAAAAGCATAAAAACGTTGTTTCAAGTGTACTTTTTGACTGCTGTTACATGTTGTTGTTTAGTTGTCGTTTGTTATCTTTTTCCGTTTTCATTTTCGTGTGTCCATAGTAGTTAGTTGGTTGTCCTAAAGAAAAAAATAAAATAAAATTGAGAGAAAAAAATGGGCTTGTTTTGTTTTTGCCTTTTTTTTTGCGCAACCTTGTTTTATGTATGTATTTTCCTTTAACGTTTTGAAAAAAAAATTTAATCTTAAATAATATTTTTATTTTTCTTTTCTTTAATCATGCGCAAAGGTTTAATAAAACAAACAATCTGAAATCGATGCGTTTTTACCGTTTTTCTTTTTTTATAATCTGCTTTTGAAGGTTTTTCCACAAAAAAAATTTTTCATTTCAAGGTCGCGCAACTTTGATCTCTTCATTTGTGTGGCATTTTGCCAAATTTTAATTGAAGCTTTACAAATTTCTAAAATTTGACTTTTGTCTTCGTTGCTTTTGTTGCTTATTACTAAATTTGGTGATATTTTAGAAAAAGATTAAGAATGAAAGCTGGTATTTCAAGATTATATGAGCTGCAACCTGATCCATATGATGTAAGCCAAAGAAGATATTTGCGTATATGTTTATTTCGAGATGTTAAAAATGCAGTTGAACTTCGTAAATTTTTGCGTACAGGTGAAATTGATGCTGCTTTTATTCGTGCAGAAATGGTCAGTGTTTTTTGAATTATTTATGTGTTGTTTATTGATATTCATTGTATGTACTTATTTTCAGGTTCTTGAGCCATTTGTTCTTCTAGCTGCTGCCAATCGAGCTGTTCATCAAGCTGCACATAATCGAATGTACACAAGATCTCTATCTGCTGAATTGATTTATTCACTTTCTCCTAATAGAAATGTAAACCTTTGTTGTTGCTTATTCATATAATCTTATCGCATACTATTACAGATCTCGGATTCATTGAACACTTTTGGAATTGCTGAAAATAGTAAAGATTTGATTGTTGCCATCTTCGATGATACCAAAGGTGATAAAATGGTTAAACTTGCAAAGAAGATTGAAGGAAATCCAGAGCCATTGGTCCATTTACGTGATTGCTGTGATTTGAATCTCATTGAAAAAGTGTATGAAATAACAACTCCTGAGAACGCTGGTGAAACACTTTCTGATTGCATCGTGACTCGAATCCTTTCAAAAGATATCGTTCGATAGTTTCAACCTGTTATTATTCTTTATATTCCTGTGTCAAATTCTCTTATCATGGGTCACTTGATTCAACACAATTTTTAATATACATAATAAGCTTCTTGCCTAAAAATGCATTCTAAAATATCGCATTATCTTTTTTTGTCACATACCTTAAAATGCCTGCTCATGTTTGGCTTAGCTTTATCATTTTATTATCTTTGTTTTTTCCAGGTTTTAAACCATTTATTGTTTGTCCGGTAATAAAAATTATTATTGCAATTTATAGTTATTATATGCATGAAAGATGACAAAGCAATCAACAGTAAGAAAATGTAAACTGACTAAAAAGTTAGCAATTTGTTATCCTTGATTTTGATGATACTTTTCCTCCATTGTTCCAGCTTATTGAGTTTGGAAAAAGGTGTTAGCTTCAAAATAGATTTCAAATAATAGTTACATAATTACATACTCGAATCCTCTATGTTCTCAACGTCAAAATTTGGGTAACACTTTTCCTGAAAGAGTGGTCTCTGATTTCGTCGTTGTTTTCATTGTTGAAGACTTTAGCTTTTTTTGTAGTTGCATTTCGTCGATGTCTCATTATTGCTTTTCTTTTTACTTCGAAGCTTTTAAACTTTTACCTTCTCCATGTTTCAAAGATATATTATTTATAAACGGAAGTTAATGTCGTGTTTTTTCTATCTCTACGTTGCGATTACTTTTGCGTGATTGTTTTGTTCTTCTTTTTCATTTTTATTGTAATAATCTTTCCTCAATTTTAGATCTTTAAAGATGTCTGAAGGACAAACAAATTCACCGTCAAATTTTATGACATGGAGAGTGGAAGAACGTAAAGAATCAGAAGCAAAGCCATCTCGTCATCCAAATTATGGAGTTATTGTTCCAATGATCCCATCAGAAATTCTTTCCGGCTCTGACACTTCACGTCAAACAAATCCTTTGGTTCAACGTGCGTTATCAAATCCATTTGTTCCTGTTGGAATGGTTGCAACTGTTGGCTGCTTGATAGGTATCTTTTATAGCTTTATTGCTTTCGTATTTAAGGTTATATATTATAGGAATGTGTAAAGCTACTATGAATCGAGATCAATATCGGGCTCAGCTTTATATGCGTGGTCGTGTTGCTGCACAATTTTTCACGTATGTTTTTCTTCCACATATTCGACTACTTTTACTTGATGCATGTTTATTTTCAGGATATGCGTACTAGTTGGTGGTGCACTTTATCTTGGTTTCAAACCTCCTCCTGGATTTGGTAATCAACCTGGTGCTATACCTGCTCCTGAAGATGCGTTAACAAAACGAATGCTTAATCGTAACCCTTAATTTAGATATTTTATGTTTTTGTTATATTTGTATGTATGTACATTAAAATAAAGGTAGTCATAGTTGTATAAAGTTTTTAATGTGTGGAAGTTTTTGGTTTTCATTCATTCAGCAACGGCTCATTTCCCCGTTTTCATCCTTTATAATATTATTTTTTAATGCGTTGAAATGGAATAGGAACGAACGAATCCTTAGCTTTTTTTCCATCATGCTGTTTCCATTGCAATTGAGGTTTTTTGGGTTTTCCACTACTAACTTCCACCACTGTTCGCTTTAAAATGACCTTGAATCGAGCATTAAGCGGAATGAAATAGTTTTTTGTGATGACCATGATTTTGAAAAAGAAGGAGGAAAAATGAATAATCGATTTTTAAATTTGAATGGTTGGTTTTCAAACCTTTACTCTGCTGCTGCCATTTTTCTTTCAGGAAAAGAAAAATCTTATTTAAGTCAAAGTCGTTCCTCATTCGTTCCTTCTAAATGGATATTTTTAATGCGCACTTTTTTCTAATATATCTTTTTAAAGAAAGCATTGCTTCTTAATTTGGCTTTTGCCGCCGTCGAAGCAACCGGAAGAAGCATTTGAAGACGTCTTTGTGCTTTCAATGGTTTTTTTAAAGGATTTTACTAGCAAGATTTAACCCTAACACGACTAACGCTTTATCTTCTCTCTTATTTTTTTCATTATTTTTTTTTATATGAGAAATAAGTTGTTTGTTAGTAAGTAAGTCAAAAATGATTGTTACATAGAAGTTTTTTTTCTCTCGAACATACATACATAGAAATCAATCGGTGATCACCCATTTTTTGTTTGTTTGATTCACGATGTAGGTATGTATGCAATATGGCTAAACACAAAAAAATAAAATAAAATAAAATATACACACAACAAAAAAAATTAGTCAAGCAAGCGTGGTGGTGGTAACTCTATTGCTGCTGCTGTTGCTTTTCTTTCTCGATTTTTTTATTTAGCGCAACTCCTTAATACTTTTTTTTTCGATGAGAGAAAAGACGCGTGCTGTTCTTTGTTGGTGATGGTGGTGGTATAGAGCTGATGCTGCGCAAGTTCACTTTCCTTAATTGTCCCCATTTTTCTTTTTGGTTCTCATTCCTCCACAAAAAAACATGTATATATAAAATAAAATAAATCAATAATATTCTTGACATTTGAGACAACCCTTAATGGTTTTTTTTGTTGTTATCTTTATTTTTTTAAACTAATGCAGTGGCAGCGGCAGCAGTCATTTTCAGGGCAATTTGGTTTTTTTGGTATGTATGAATAAGCAGTCTTTTTTGAATAATAATTTATATACATCGACCCATTTATCTTTCTTTCATTCTTTTAGTTAAGTAGCCTTTTTTTTAAGATTTTTCTTTACTGCATGAATAAGCTTAGTACTTTTTTTTAAATATTTATTTATTGACTTTTGCCCTTTTATTTTTTGTTTTGTTGTTTCATATAGACGAACAACGACAGACACTTTTCATTTTTTTAACCATCTCAAATTAAAAAACATTGTTTATTATTATTTTGCCACCACCATAAACGGCCATAACGTGTATGTATACATATTCGATTTTGGTACGTAGAAGCAATATCCATTTCAAAAAATTTGCAATTTTGATTAGAATTTTTCTTTCCTTTTTTTTTTCTTTGCAAACCTTACTCATTATAAGCTAAGCCAAGGAAGAAGAAGACGACGAAAAAAATCTTTAATGTCGTATTAATATATTTTCTTTATTTTAATTTTTTGCTTTTCACGTGTTGGTTGGTAATTCCCTCTCTTAAGACTAAATATATATTCTATATATCCTAATAGAGTAGTAAGGATGTTGGTGATGCTTCTTTTTGATGCCCTCTTTCTTTTTCTTTTTTTATGTATAAGCATGCATGCGTCGGAGTTGTCATTCTCATATCCATTTTTTGCGCGCGACTAACAAATTTTTTATTATTATTTCTTTATCTTTTTAGTTTGTTCTTGCGCTTACTTACTACTTTTTTTAGAGCTGTTTTCTTCCTTCCTTTATATATGCCTTTAGTTATTTTCGATGTTCCTTTTTGCACATTCGTCGCTGCTCTCGCTGCTTCCTTTAGCTATAATTTTTTTTCTCCTGGCCATTTGTGAAGTAAAAAATTGTTAGGTCGGTAACAAAAAAATAAGCAAGCACAACAACATCTAGGATTTCTTTCCCCTTATATTTTTTTGCTATTACATTTTGTCGTCGTCTTTTTTTAGCCACTACTTTTGCTGTTTGATCTTGTTGTACAACAAAAAAGAAAAATTAGATACTTTTTTTTCCTGGTTTGAAAGGTAATAAAGTAAAAACTTGATTTTTTCTTTTATGGCCAGAAGAAAAGAATTTTTTTAATTATCATTGCATCAAAAGAAAGTAAAATTCCCCCACCATTTTTTCTTTTTTTTTTCTCGATCGAATCATTAGTTTCGTATCCTTTTTGTTTTGTTTATAAATTGAAATCAAAATCAACTAAACTTTTTTTCTAAATTAGTTTTAAAAACGATTTTTACTCTCCAAAAATTCAGAGTTTTATCATCGATTTTTCAAAGAAATATTTTTTTGAATCATTACTTGATTTTCGATTTATTTATTTTGTTCTGAATCACTAAACTTTTGAAACCAAAATGTTTATCATTTTCAAGCGTTTTTATTTCTTTTTTTATGCTTAATTCGTTCTACTAAAACACTGCCACCAGACAAACAAAAAAGCTTTTTGAATATTTATGTTTTTTTCTTCATCCATCCATCGTTGTAGAAAAGGTATTAATTTTAAAAACTATGTCGGCGCTATCGTTCGTGATTCATGATATATGTTTTTTCTTTCGCTCTTCGCGTATTTTTGATATTGATTATTTTATTTTACTAAAATTTATTTATTTTTTAAGGACTGGGTGCTTAAGTCAGAGAATTTTACCTGACACTATTATTTTTATTTTCAAATACAATCTTTCCATTTAAAATTTTCCATCAAAAATAATATTCTAAAATGCGGGAATATAAGATTGTTGTTCTTGGCAGTGGAGGTGTTGGTAAAAGTGCTTTGGTGAGTTGCATATATTCTTGAAATATAAATACTTATTATTTTGCATATATTTTTTTAGACAGTTCAATTTGTTCAAGGAATTTTTGTTGAAAAATATGATCCCACTATTGAAGATAGTTATAGAAAGCAAGTTGAAGTTGATGGGCAACAATGCATGCTAGAAATTCTTGATACAGCTGGGACCGAACAATTTACAGCTATGAGAGATTTATATATGAAAAATGGGCAAGGTTTTGTTTTAGTATATTCCATAACCGCTCAATCCACATTTAATGATTTAATGGATTTACGCGAACAAATTTTACGTGTTAAAGACACCGATGATGTAAGGAATTTCTAATGGCCTTTAAAAACTTTATTAATAACTTGATTTTAGGTTCCAATGATTTTGGTAGGAAATAAATGCGATTTGGAGGATGAACGCGTGGTTGGAAAAGATCAGGGTCAAAGTTTAGCCAGACAATTTAATAGCGCATTTTTGGAAACTTCAGCTAAAGCTAAAATTAATGTTCACGAAGTTCGTTTCTTTGCCATCAAAGAATTATATATAAAGCCATTTTCTTTTTTATAGGTTTTTTATGATTTAGTTCGACAAATTAATCGCCGTTATCCTGAATCTGGTCGACGTCCAGGTACATCGAAAAAATGTTGCAAATGCGTAATTATGTAAAAAATTAAATTTTTTATTTTAATTTTATACATATATTTATATAAAACTTATCGTGTCTATTTTTTGTCGTCTTCTTCATAAATATATGCACTCTTGTCCCTTCTTTATAGCATGGCATCCATCTTCATATCTATTTGCTAAAAGCGAACTTATTTATCTAATGTCTATCTTCATATTTTTTTGTTTGTTGCAAGCTTCAGAGAATTTGTTTTTTTATCAATATCCTTTTTTAATTATCAAAAAAAAAATATGGCTGCCTTTGAGCATCTTCAAAATTATTATCATCATCGTCGTTAAAAAAATAAAATAAATGATTCCCATTTTTTCTTTCTTTGTTGAATCTTCATTTGTATGAAATTATGTTTACGGTTTTTATTTTTAAGGTTGCATAATTTTTCGTTGTTGTTTCTATTGTTTTATTTTTTTATCAAAGTGTCATTATTATCTTTTGTCTTTTTTTCTTCTTCCTTCCAACTTCTTGCTTTTGCGGATGGATAACTTATTGAAAATCAACTTTGAATTTCTTCTTTTTTTTCTTGGTTCTTTTTCTTTGTTTTGCGATAAAATAAAATTTACGTTTTGAATTTCTAATCACAAAAAGCTTAAAAAACTAAAAACTCAAATTATTTTTTTACGACATTCCCCATTCATTTTTTTTATGAGACGAAGCGAAAGCGGAAGCAAAAAAATAAGAAAAAAAGTTAAACGGTTTTTTATTTCTTTCAAACTAAAAACCGCTGTTGTTAATTGCAAAGCCATATGCCTCTTTTTTGCGTGCAAGATCATTTACTTTTTTTAGCAACTAAAAATAGCTTCTCTTCTTTCACATTCGAGAGCGTCAAATAGAAAAGTGATCACCTTGTTTTAATAGAGAAAAAAAAGTTGAGTTGATATTCTATTTTTCCCCATAGGCATCTCTGGTATGCAGCTATGACGCAAATAAATGCCGCTGCTTGCTTTTGCTTTTGCTGTTGTTTAAAGTTCATGAAGGGAAATGAGAGGTAGAGAGGCGGCAATCTTCTCTCCTTTCTATTTTTTTGTCGTCAGGTGTTATCGTCAGGTTTTAAAAACTTAGTTTTAACACATTCCATCCAAGGATCATTTATTTTTTATTTTTTCGTTCCTTAATTTTATTTTGAAGGAAAAAAGGTTTACGATACTCAAATATATTGTTGTCATTTGTTGATGAGAATAGAAAATAAAAATAGTGACCTTGTCACACAATTCAAAGCAGCAAGCAAGAAACGTGAACACTTCATAGAAAAAAAAATTAAAAATAAAATACATAAAAACAACACCCAGGAGTTATTTTTAGATTTTTTAGTTACCGACAGGTGCCAAAATTGTGGCTTTACTTTGCAGAAAAAAAAAGTGAAATTGCAAGGAACAACACAATATTTGACATTTTCTTTCATGTTTATGGTTACCACTCACAATTTCTTTGTCTTCCCCATTTTGACTTTTTGAGTTTTAAAAAAATTGGTGTTGTTTTCATTCAATATAAAAATAATTTTTTTTGAACAACGAAATTGTATTTTTGAGGCTTTTGAATGACGACAAAAATTTTAATATAAAAAGCTTAGGTCAAATACTAAACTCAAAAATAAGGCATGGGTTTCTAAAAAAAGTTGAAGGGCTTTATTTTCTTTCGATTTTGCCTTCAAGCAAAAAGGTTTTCCTTTTCACCCTTTCTTTTTTTAAAGCATTCATTCCATTCCAAATCGAGTTATAAATTTTTTTAAAGAAAAATCTTTTTTACTTTCAAAAAAATTTCAACAAAAGCTTACTTTTCCTGAAAAATCTTAAAATTTTAAGCATTGTCTTTGAACAAAGAAAAACTTATGGTTTTTTTTCGTTAAGTCAATTTAGGCAAGTCAATGAAGCAGTCACTAACTTTTTTTGAAAAGCGTAAAAAAACGTTCTTAATTTTTTTTAAAATCTTTTTCTTTGCTTAAAAAACTTTTTTTATTTCTTCCTCTTCCAAAAATATAAAAACGAAATATAAATATGAGACTCGTGTAATATGTATTTATGAAAAAGGAAAAGTTTCCTTTTACATATGTCTTTCAATATGCATAAAGTTTTATTCATAAATCTTAAATCTACTGAGCCAATTTTTTTTCTTTCATAAAAAACGCAATACCGACAAGATCTATTTTTTATATTTTCGGGAAGCTTTTTGATGTTATGCCGCATAATAATTTTTTCTTTACATATTAGAATTAAGATTTATGCTTTAATAAATGGTGTTCAAGAATCAATCACAATACCACTTGTTTTTTTGGTATTTAACCGCTTTAGTTCTTTGCAAGTTTTTCTGAGATTAATCTGCAAAAAGTTACTCATAAAAAAAGTGAGTCATCAGTTGAAATGTGTTTTTTATTTGAAAAATTTTAGTTCTAAACTCGAACATGCTTATCATAAAGAAAAGTAAAACGATTATTTAGTCCAGAAGTTTTTAATTTTCCAGAAGATTTTTTTTGAAAGTCAGCTGTATCAAAAATGTGGCGATGAGTACTAAATTTAAAGGGTTTAGAAGGCGTTTGATTTTTTTAACTTTCATTTTGTCAATATTTTCAAATCACTGTGATCAGCATTTGCCTCTGTCTTGAAGTAAAATGCGCAATCATTTTTCTGGTCAAAACAGCTACGGTACTCCTTTTTTAACTTAAAATTTTTATTACAAAACTCTATTCACAAAATTATGCAAAAAAGTTTACTAAAAATATTGTTTCTATTTTTTTTTACTCTATCTATTATTTACCTAAAAGTTGCTTTTTCTTTCTCCCTCTTGTTTATTATTTTCTTTTAAGGTTTAATCAACCAAATGATGCTTGACTCAAAAAATAAAATAAATAAAATATGCAAGCCTTTAAGCTTTTGTTCTTTTTTTCTTTAAAAAAAGCACACTTGCTTGCTGTCGTCGGACAATTCCCGATGGCGGCAAATCAGTCAAACTCAGGAGTGAGAGAGGATGCTTGCATTCCACGCATACCAACCAAAAAGAAGTTGTATATGCCCGCCTTTGTTCCAAAAGCAAAAAAAAAAAACAGAAGGAAAAAATACTTTTTCCAAGGCATTCAAAAACGGCTCATTTTTTTGTTCGATTTTTCAGATCAACAACAAATGAGCAAAATAAAGATCGGTCGTTTGTAAAAAAAGGGAGAAAAGAATCTGAATGAGTTCTAATTAAATTTTAAAAGCTTGTAAGAAATGAGAAAATTAAAGTGAGAGGCGATAGTTTATTGTCGGAAGAAACTAATAAAAATTAAGCTGTATTTTTTTACTTTTTTTTATTTGAAATCCTTGGTTCCGGGTTTTTGTTAAAAATCTAATTTAACGTGATTTCAGAAACTTTTTTGTTGAATACAAATTTTAAAAGTTTTTTAGTCACCATGAAAACATTATGGCTGGTCACCAATATTCTTTTTTTATTATTTATTTCACAAATTTGGGCTGCCACTATGATACACATTGAACGGGTTCCACATTTAAATCTTGATGATGGAGTTGAACATGCAATTAGATTAACAAAAGATCGACATTCAGTGTAAGACACCCACCAAAATCCTATTACGACTAAAAATGCTTCTTTTATTTTAGTTATTATTTTCATTTACCAACAAGAAAAATGCCTTTGTTTATGACAATTACCCCATGTTCTTCTCAAGTTTATTGGAGATTATCTGCTCCTTCACAAGGTTTGCCTTTTTAAAATATTTCTCGAATTCCAATTAGTTTGACCTTTGATATTTTACAGTATACAATCCACCAAACGTTCATCCAAATTCAGCACATTTTAATAATTTATTACATGTTCGTTTGCCACCTTTAATCGAAGTTGCACCCGAAATTGTTAGCAGTCAAATGACACTTTTGGGTGGACAAGCAGATGAAAAGCGAATGAATTTTTTTAATAATGCCATCGATGCAGGTTTGTTTATTTTTTTCTTTTTATAAATCCTTTAAAACAAAAAATGCTATAATATGTATGTACAAATAATTGTTGAATGTTTATTTTTGTTTTTTTTTTGTTTTGCTTTTTTTTGAAAAATAGCCCTAAAAAAGCAACTATGACTCTATATAATTTTGACACAAGAGAACAACAAAACATAGTAGCATATTAATTCCCTTGAGACTTGTAAACTAACTTTCTTCCATTCTCTTGCATTTTTTATAGGCATTGTTTTTCAAATACATACATTTTTTTGAAAAATGATAACAGATGACTTTAAGTGATAAAAAAAAGCAAAAGACTAAAAACATATTGGAACACTCTCAACTCTATTTTAAGGTTTTTTAACCATTTTTTCTTATTTTAGATTATGTCATGTTAAATCTCACAGCACCTGAAGATACTACAGTCCGAGTATTTATTACTACCATTCAATCGCGTTTCCAAAATCAATATCCTCCATTGCCTAGAGATGGATTATTGCATCATGATATTTATAATGATCATGATCGATTTTCACTTTATAATATTCGTTTTCGATGGGAAATGCCTACCCTTATTGCAAACTTGAACACCATTAATCACGATTCAAATCGATATAAATTTTGTGTTATGCTTACTCGAAAACCTTTATACACACTTTGTCCTGGAAAAAATGTTATTAATGAAGCTGAACACTGCGTAAATCAAAGCACAACAGAATTGGTTATTCAGAAACTTAAATCTCGAGGAGCTCTTTATGCAACATTATTCGTTCGAGATGGATTAAGCCAAAAAACATCCTCATTACATCCAATCGAAGTTAAATTGCCAATAGATCCAGTGGAAGAAGAAATAGATGTTCGACGAAGATTTATTCGAGCTCATGATGAAACAACGGTTTTTCAATTACATGATGGAGTTGTGGATGAATGGGTTATGCCTCCAATAAGACATGATGTAAGAAATTATGATTTTATTGTACCTAAATCTGATAAACCCGTCCATGTTCAAGTGGTTGTGAGAGTTTGTGCAGGAAGTGTAGAAATTAGAATTGATAAAGCTGGAAAAAGGATTAAAACTTATAGTCATGTTTCTGGCTCAACCAGAAGGTGAGATATTTGACTTATTTTTGAGCGAAATAAAATAATTGGTTTTTTAGATTTATCATTTTTAATAACAATGGTGAAACTATTCGCATCCAAATTGTGAACCATCGAAATAAAGAAAGTGGATTTGATATTTGGGCCAGCACTCGACCTGAAATGAATCCATTCCCTCAATTACCTGATGATGCAAAGTAAGTCTTTACTGTATTCGAAAAAATAATCCATTGAAAAAAATTTTATAGTTTGCATGCCCAAAGTGAAAAATGCAATTCAGCTGATTTACAATTTTATCGAGTTCCTGATAATCATGTAGCTTATTGCCTTTATGCGGAAAAAATAAACGATCAAAACACTTTCAATAAATTAGTTACAAATGCCACGGAACAATGTTGGCCTTCCCATCCTCCAGGAGAATTAATAACTTGTTTTGAAGAAAATCGAGCTGCAGATTCTGAGCGAGCCAAGGAAGAATTAATTCATATGACCGTTCCTAATTTACAACCCGATACTTCTTATAAACGTGTTCTTACTGTAGTATCGATGGGAAAAGCTTATCCACGGGAACTTAAATACAAGTCTCAAATTGTTAAAACTTCATTAATTTGTTAGAAGAAGAAAAATATTCAAAGTTTTATGATATCATTTTTATTTTATCTTTATCTTTTTTCTTAGTGTCTATATATTTTTAGTTAAGTATTACATTATATTTTTTTGATCTCAAATCTTTTTGTGACTCAGTGACTTTATTTTCTCCTTTTTTATGTTTTTATATTTAATTTTAATTTGGTTAGTAACTAACTTAAACTTTTACACAGATATATGTAGTAATAAAGTGGTTTGAAATTAAAAATTTTGGTCAGGAAACAAAAAGTATAGTTAAAAATGAAGCTAAAAGTTTTATATACTCAAATTTAAAATGCCACAAAAAAACTAATATTTATTAGTTTCTAAATCTCAAAAAGCGAAAAAAAACTATGAATTTTCTGCGTAATGTCAATCAAATATTATTATTAATAGCTTTTAATTAAAAGAGAAAATCATTTTCCATCTCCAAAAAAACCACGTGAAATTTGTCTTCTTCATTTTCATTTCCTGTGATGGTAATGACGACGATGATAAAGGGCCAACTCTATTCATTTAACCAAAAAATTATTTATTGCTTATAATAAAGTTGAAAAGTTAAAAGAGAGAGAACTCTGAGCTATTGTACCCAAGAAAAATCAAAAAACGCATGTCTTCAATCAAAAAAATTAATTTATCCTTGAACTTTCAAGAAAAAATATAAAACAAAAAATATTAACAAAAATTATATAAAGTGCAAAAAGTCAAGGAGCTGGATTTCCTGGAATACCATCTGAAAATACTCCCGAATAGTTTCGACAATTCCCATATGCTTTAAGTTCTTTTTGTTTTTGTTCAAGACGGATCCGAAAATCCTCCTCTTCTTCATCTTCATCACTGCTGGATTCGGTGGAAGCATGAATGGATGCTGCCACAGAAGTTTGCCGGGTTGTGCCTAATTGCAAATGAAGGGGCAAAGTTTTAGATTTTCCATTTGATTCTATTATTCTTTCTGGTTTTGGAGTGAGTGGTGGTGAATCAAGTTCAAGAGCTTCATCTTCTTGACTTTCAGAAAGTAGCATACTTTTTTCGAGTAAATGCATGCAAGCTGTATGACTTTCAGCTTTAGCATCTTGAAGAGGGGTTCTATTCCATCTAAAAAATTAAAATATTATTAATTTGTTTTAAAATAAAAATTAATTTTTTACCTGTCTTTAGGATCTGCACGAACTTTAGCAGTATGAAGTAAAAATCTTACAACTTCTGCATGACCTTCTGCAGCAGCCAAATGAAGGGCAGTTCTTTTATCATAATCTGCGCATTGTAAATCATTACCTTGCATGTACATTCTAAAAAATTAAACAAATAAATGAATGTATTTCCAAAAATATGAAAATTATACAAACCTTCGAACAGTATTTAAATCTCCAGCTTTAGCTGCAAAAAGAAGTGACACAACAACATCCTTTTCTCGATCACCCATCCGTTTTCTTGGATCGAATTTTTCTGATTCATTATGGGAAAAGCTATCATAGGTATGGAAATTAAAACGATTGATTAATTCTTTACAAAAAGCGACACCGCGGCAACTATTTCCCAATCGATCAAGGTTTGGAGACCATAAAGCAATACCAACAAGATTGGGAATAACAACAATGAGCAAACCCGAAACTCCAGATTTTGCTAAAAATAAAAACTATTATTTTTCTTATTTCTGAAAAATTTTATTGAATTTACCTGGCAATCCAACATGAAAAGCAAATTGTCCGCTATAATCATACATTCCGCAAGAATTCATTAAACTTAATACATCTCTGCATGGCCGACTACCAATACATCGTTCTTCAGTGATGGGACAAACTCCGCCATTAGCTAATGTAGCAGCCATAACAGATGCAGTTTCACACGTGACTTCCATACTGCAAAGTTGGAAATAAAAATCCAAAGCTTCGCTGAGATTTTTTGTGGCTTCAGGGAAGCATTTATTTTCTTTCATATAATATGACAAAGCATAATTTCGATCAGCTGTGGCTCGTTCGGATAAAAAGACGGCATTGTTAAATCCTACATATTCGCCTCCAGCAATTTTGCGGTATTGTGTAAGCATCTAAAAAAATTGATTGTTAAAATATGGACTCGATAAAAGTTTAGCAGCCTTACATGATCGAAGCGATCTGCCATATTCCAAGTATTTTTAATTAAAGATGAAACAATGATAGCTCCAGAATTAACCATGGGATTATGGGGTTTATCTTAAAATATTAATTTTTATTAATATAAAATTAAGAGTAAAACTAACTGTTAGAATCCAAGCAAATTTCGTTAAAGAACCTTCCAGAAGGTTCTTGTCCAACATATTGATGAACAATATCCGCACCCAAATCTGATGCAGCAATGGAATAATTAAAAGCCTTTGAAACACTTTGAACGCAAAATGGAATTTTGGCATCACCCCATGAAGCTCGTTGCCCATCCACAGTGCAAATGGAAACACCCCAATAATTTGGATCAACTCGAGATAATTGTGGGATATAATCAGCGACCTTCCCTTCCGTGACAGTTTTACACTAAAATTAGTTAAAAGTTTTGATAAGAAATGATTTATAACATCAAAAAATGACGATACCTTTTCATATATTTCTTTCATTCGTCCACAAAACTGGTTCCATGAAGGAACGACTAAATCATTTTGAAGGGTTCGAGCAATTAATGATAGACTTTCTGCAATGCATCTGAAAATCGTTAAGAAAGATTAAAGGTCGGTTTTTAAAAATGCAAAAAAAAATAAATATTTACTTTTTAAAATCTTCTTTCTTTAGTTTCCAATGTTTGGGATCTCGTGCTTCATTGAGTTGTTCTTCCTTCATTTGTTCAATTTCACGAATTTTTTCCATCATGGGTTTAAGGCGGGGATCATTTTCTTGGAGGCCAAAATTTTTGAGGAGCTATAAAAAGCAATTAATAAATTTGAGTTTCTTGTAAAAGGTTTTTTTGGGTGTCAACACTAACTTTAAAAAAAGAAAGTTACTTACACTAAGAAGTTTTCCAATGGATGCTTCTTCTTTGTTGGGTAATTTGAATAAATTATAAATCAAATCTTCAGGTTGTTGATCGATGGCAAAAGAATTGGATAAATTCGCAGCGGTTTCGTGTATAGTTTGAACAATGGATTCCTTGGAACGAATTTCCCCTAATGGGCTCCATTGTTGAACTAAAAAAAAATAGACAAAAAGTAATAAAAACTTTACATATAAAAAGTTTAACAAAAAAAACTTACGAGTAGCATTAGAAATTTTTTTGTTGTTCATTGAAGAATACATTTTATTACTTCCCGTCTTTTTTGACGATTTTTCTGAACCCATTTGAATTCAATTTTGTCTCTTTTTTTCTTCTGAGTATTTATACGGGGAAGACAATAATAAAAAACCGTAAAAAGAAAAATGTTATACACACGCCCTGGAAAGTTTAGACAATCACTTACTTACCTGCGCACAACTTTCTTTTTGTCAAGGCGGGGTTTTCTTCTCGCGATACCGCCGCCGCATGTCCAAGAAGGAAGTCCTTTTTTAAATTGATAATAAGAAAACGTGATAGCTTCACGGCACTCTTTCTTTTTTTTACAGCTGATGACACTGTAGAATTGCACTTTAGTGAGAAATTTTTATTATAGCCAAAAAAATAAATATTTCAACAATTTGTCTCACATTTTTATAGAAACAATAATATTTTTTTCATCTTTCAAAGTTACAGTAGTAACTAAATCTTGAAATAAAATGAACCATTAACTTGTTATTGTTGATATTTCATTTATCTTTTAAAGCTAGTAATCATCATCTACTAACTAGTTGCTTCCTTTGTAACGCAATCAAAAATTCAAACTGTGTGCAATACTTTCCCCATGCTTCAGGTATTTCGATTGATAGTATCTGATAGTATCTTGGATTTGGTTTCCACCGGTGAGAACGATGATTGATATATATTAATTCATTGATATTAATTTAACCTTTATATTTCGGCTTCTAGACCGCTTTGATTTTACTTTTATTCATAAGCATATAGCTTGGATAATAATAAAATATTTCAAATAAAATTGTTTGATCTTATAGAAACATGTAATTTAAGCAATAAAAATTTACTCTGCTAAATCATTTATTTGTGTATTCGTCATCTAACTAGCTTCAATCAACGAATTCATACATCAGCTTAAAAAATACTTTCGAACTATAAATTTTTTAAGCATCGTAGTCAATTTAATACCATTAATCATCAAAGTTGGATTTATTTAATTTAAATTTTCTTATTTTTTTGATGAGTAATATTAATTTTCATTTTTATAATTACAGTAGTAAACATTTTAAAGCAAACAAACAAAACAAATATTTGAATGACATTTGCCTAATTATTTTTTATTACCTTCTTACCAAATAATGAAAAACACCTTGATAATTAAAAAAATCATCCGATGTGAAAAAAAATACTTCGAAAAACCCCTTATTTGTTGGAGTGTTTTGATGATTCGATTCTGCTCTGGACATTCCTTTTCCATTTTTTATCGACGATTTAAAGGAACAGTCTCACTTTGGCTTTTTGAAATTTGAAATGCCGGCTTTTGTCCAATTCAGATGCGAGCAGAATGCAAAAGCCTTTGTTTCAATACTTAGAAAATTTTTTCGATTTTTTTGTTTTTTCTGATGATGAGCATATGTAGTTACTCTTATAAATAGCTTACAACCACTCAGCATATTAAAATAAATTAATATTGTTAGTATTAATGCTACTAGCCTTCATCATGTACCCGAAATCCTCGAAAAACAAAAAAATCGAAAAAATTTTCTAAGTATTGAAACAAAGGCTTTTGCATTCTGCTCGCATCTGAATTGGACAAAAGCCGGCATTTCAAATTTCAAAAAGCCAAAGTGAGACTGTTCCTTTAAGTATGAAAAAGCAATAAAATTTACTTTCAACTTGTTTTCATTTATCATTTTTTTTCTTTCAAAAATGAAATCATAAGGGTCGGGAAACCCGCAACAAAAAAAGAAGAAATTTTTTTATCTTCCTTGTTTGGGGTTTTTCGATTTATATTTATTTTTCGATGAAACCATTATAAAAGCGGGTTTTCCCTTTTTTATGCTATAAATGGCAAAAAAATGTATGGTAGGCGGCGAGGAGACGAGAGGAAGTTAAAATCAAAACATAGATCTTTCATCACAGTATTCCCCATTTATTACCATCAGTGGAACAACAACCCTTGGCATGTGTTTTATGCTTTGATCGGGGAATCACTTTAAAGAAAAACCAATAAAAAAAGTAACCGCTTTGGACTCTTTCGATTATCATTTCTGACTGCGTTTCTTGATTAATGGCATTAATAAAAAACAAAAAAAGGTAATAAAAAAGGCGGAAGAAAAGTTAAAAGTAAATTTATTTATTATTTTCAGAAAATTAATAAGGGTTATAAAAATTGTTTCAAACTCCACTTTCGATTTAATCAGGCGCTGCAATTAGTGGCATTGATTTTATGGATTTTAAATGGAATAAATGGAGTTAAAATAGGGATTAGCTTATTGCAAATGTCAGGACTTTTGAGAGAGTGTAAAGCGCTTAAAATGCTTGTTTTTGCTGCAGTTTGATTCAAGGAAGCATCCATTTTATTAATCACATTAGTTTTGCATATTTTTGGTTTCTTTTTATTTTTTTCGGCGATTGGAATGAGCTAAAAGAATCTTTGAAAAAAGCTTTGTTTTGAAAAAATATTATTTACGTCAGTTATAAATGGCTCCATCATTGCATTAAAAAATATTCCAATATCTGCTTGATAAGCATCTTGTCCCATAATTTGAACTGTATCAAGCAAAGCTTTCGTAATTTTTTGTAATTGCGGTTGAGTTCCATCTGTAATGGCTTGAGTTGCCAAATCTCGTTCAATATCAGTGACACTCATTCCATCACATACTTGAGTTGAAACTCTATTAATCAACTAAAAGAATTTTGGGGAATAAAGAGTTGGCTAAAAAAATTATGAAACTTACAGTTTTTACTTGCTTTTTAGGAAAAACGGAAAAAAGCCAATTTATAACATTTGCGGTAACAGTGTCAATCGTCGCACTTTGAGTTAAACCTGATAAAATTAAAATAAATAGAGTTAAATATAACAACCTCATATTTGTATGGAATATGTTTTAGAATAAATGAAAATTGAATGTATAAATGATTAATCTCCAATTTTCCGCACTAACTATTTTCCAATCAATTTAGAGAAATCGGATTACCCCTTTTCAGCAAATAAACAGTGGAAAACGCGATTATTAATATACACTTTTGTCAATTTTTTAATCCCTCAACTAATGGTGAAAATGTTTATATCTACTTTTATTTGTAAAAGAATATCTCTTCTCAATCCGATGCCATAAATTTGGATCTTTTTTGATAAAAATTTAGCATGTGTTGAAGATAATTTTTGATGTTTCTTATTTGAAAATTAGGATTTTTAAATTCTTCCATTTCAATATCTTTTGCGATACAATAACAAACATACGAAATTAAACAACGAACGGCATTTGTAATCTAAAACTTTTCATTATTTAAATTTTTGTTATGTATTCTTTTTGTACTTACACTAGTTGATCTGGGTACTAATGGCCAAGGATCCAATTCAATAAAACCATTTTTACCGATAAGTTGAATGATAAGTTCAGAAAGAAATTGAGATACAAGTTGTTCGTTATCCTCGAGTTTAAACAAATGAGTCAAGAACATTCGCATAATTTTACATGTCATTTCATGTCTATTACCCTTACCAGAAACATAACTTGATTCCACAACTATAGAATTATGTGAAATAATTATATTTTTGTTTACAGAGCTTACATTTTTCTGCTCTTAAAAAATTTACTTTGTTGTTAGATGATGCTCTTTCGGTAACTTATTGTAACAAAAAAGAAAAGAAAAGCCTTTACAAAGATTCAAATATTCAAAAAATGAAGGCGATATAATTATGGCATCAGTTAAAAAAATAGCTAGATATTTTAGCTGGTGAAAAAAAATTCGCGTTAAAAAAAGGTTTTTAGCGTTTTCAAACACTTCCCAATCGATCGAATAGCAAATTGGTAGAGAAAGGGATGATTAACCATTTTTTTGATGTTAAAAGCCAAAATAAAAATGTGCTCGTTGAGCCCAAATTTTTTTGGAGAAAAAAAATTTCCTTGCTCAAAGTCATTTATTTTGCACGCAACGAGTTGTTTCATAAATCAAAGTGACTCATATTATCCACTGATTAGAATGTTTATCAATAAAGCAAATAAAGAAGTATTTATAATTCAAAAGGTTTTTGCTAGGCCATTTTAACATGTATTTTTTAAGTTTACGAAATATCGGAAAACTATTATTGCAAACTTTTTATTAAAAAAAATTAAACAATTTTGTTTTCAGTTTATAAAAAGGCATATTAAAACTTTATTTCTGTTAATATTAGAATTTTATACTCCTTTTCCTTTACAAGGTGTAGCTTTGAAGTTATATTGGCCTAATTTGAGATATGTGCCAGCAAGATATTTAAATGCCACATCACATTGTTTTTGATTGAAAGC
Source organism: Panagrolaimus kolymaensis (assembly GCA_028622995.1). NCBI lineage: Eukaryota > Metazoa > Nematoda > Chromadorea > Rhabditida > Panagrolaimidae > Panagrolaimus > Panagrolaimus kolymaensis. The sequence continues at coordinate 416,785 of JAJQJQ010000076.1, forward strand.
GGCTTTAACTTGAATAACGGCCTTTTGAATATTTTGTTTTGTAATCATTTTGTTTGATTTTGTTAATGTTTGTTTTTTGGCCGCAGCTTTACCTAAAAAAACAGTGAAATCAGTAATTTTTGAAAAAAACGCAAATGAAGAGATAAACAGATTGTGGACGTGAAAAAGGCAAATTTAAGCGACGTCATTTAATTTTTTTATTTATATTTAAAATATTTTATTTATAAACAAAAAGTTTTTACCATTTTTACGTTGGTTTTTGATAACCGTTTGTAATTGGATAATATATGGATTTAAAACACCTGTTAATTTGCTAATCAAAACATTTAATAATGCTTCAGCTTTTTGACTTCCTCCAAGTTCATTCGCCATTTTTGTGTATGTGCTCATGGCTTGAGTTTTTTGTTTATTATTCACAAGCTTTAATGCAATTGGCATAATTTCTTTTTGAATTTCTTCCACTGATTTTTGATTCCATGCCATCTCAAAAACTTGATTAATCACCTGGAAATTAAAAATCACAGACATTTAAAAAAAATTGGGAAGTAAAAAATATAAATTAACCTGAGTAAGTTGAGCATTAGTTAGAAAAGGGGTTAATAAATTTTTAACTTTATTTATTATTGTTTGAATTGGTGTTGCTGCTTCTCCAATATCAATGGATGCAATGAAAAGAAGAAGAATAGCAAAAATTGTCAATGAAGAACGCATTTTATTGTTTTTTAAAAATCAAAGAATTTCCTTTTATATGAATGCTTGAAAACAATTTTAGACGACCAAATGCTCAAAAAATCATTTTGACTACAGAAGGCTACAATTCCCATTACAAATCAGCGTATTTTAAAGGTTTCGATTTGGAACTTGCAAGCAAAATTTGAATTTTAAAAGTATAAAGAGGATTACTCGTAAAACTAATTTTTTTGATACGTATGCAATCCAAATTTGTGTTATTAATGCTGATCTTTGGTCTATTGCAACTTTTTTTAATGAGGATACGAAAAAAATGCGGAAACAAATATTTTTCTATTTTTAGAAGTAAAATACAGGACAAGAGAGAAAGAGATACCAATAAATTCCATTTTAAACAAAATAATTATTTTTATAGTAAAAAAAGTTTACGAAAAAAACCTTCATAACTTTAAAACATTTTTCATTGACGTAAAATATTTCCTTAAAGTTTAGCAATGATGTCAAGAAAAAGTAACTAAAATTACTACCCTGAACCCACAAATGACGATAAAAGAAGGTGTAAATTATAATTGCATAAAAACAATTGAATCTTTGCAGCTTTGCAACTTCGCAAAAAAATTGTAGTTTTATATAATTTTTTATGCAAAATAGTAGCAATTATCTATGTATTTCTCAACCTTTTGCAAATTTGGAGCAAGCTTTTAAATACTTTATTAGAATTATATGTAAGTGTCCTTTGTTTTTAAGTTTTTTAAGAAAATACTTTGAACTCACTGATTTTTTAAATGTAAAACTTCTTTTATTGAATTCTAGTAAAACCCAACTTAACTTTTCTAAGTGCGCAAACATCCAAATTTAAAACACCTGTTTATTTTTTCCTTCATACAAGGAAGGGGCATGTAATAATAACCGGGTATCAAATCAAATATTTTCTTTTTGAAAAACATATTCCCAGTATAAAAATAAATTTTGCATAATGTTAAAATTTTCTTTTTTTAGATTTTTGCTTACTTTCTTCTTTTTTTTTACCTTCTATTTTTTGGCAGCAGCTGGGTGGTAACACCTTTTATTTGGTCACAAACTCCCATTAAATTTTTAATTTCGTGAGAAAATGGACTTTTTTTGCTTACCGTTTTCTTGAAACCACATTATATTTCTTTATTTTTAATAGTTAAATTTACAGCTTTGACATTATCGCACAATTTTGGCACTGTCTTCATTTATTATTTTTATTGGGTTAAAAAAATTTGTTGTTGCTTTTTTTCTTCAATAATTTAATTTCCTGATAAAAGTCACTGAAAGAAAATTTTTTTTTGGAAAATTCTAGATAGAGTTTTTAAATTTCCGATTTATTGATTTCAATAAATAAAAAAACATGTTTTTGGATGAGTTAATTTATTCAATAAATTGTTATATTTCGGGTGGCTCTTCCATGGTTCTTACGATACTTTTGATTTTGGCAATTATTTTTAAAACTCCAAAAGAAATGAAAAGTTATCGAGTATTTTTATTAAATATTAGTTTCACGGATTTACTACTTTCTTTTGGAATGATTATGCTTCAACCAGTGCCGGCAAGCAGCGTCAAAGAGGTAAGCGACCTAAATATTTTTCCATTAGTAAAGTGGCGATTTTCAGGTTGAGCGGCCAGCAAATGATTCAGGTATTTCTTATGTCATCATGGGTCCTGCAGTTTATTTTATTCATCCAGCAAAAAATCATTTATTAACTAGTTTATTTCTTGGCACATTTCTTTATAGTGTTATGACACTTCCAATCTCATTTTTCTATCGTTACATTGCTGTTTGTCGGCCATATTGGGTTCAAGCATTTTTTAAAAAACAAGTTCTATTTTGTGTTTTTGCTGTTTTGGTAATTATTAGTTTATTAGCTGCATTTTTTATGTATGCTGGAGATATGCCTAAATCAGGCCCGGCTGCGGAGGTTTGTAAAATAAACAAAATTTCGAAACAAATTGTTTATGCTTATGTTTTTCTTTTCTAGGTTGCATCTTGGTCAGAATATTACAGCCATAAAGGTGACAGCGATGTCACACGTTTCGGAAATTTAATTCATATGAATTATATGGTTTTTTATATGTGCTATATCGCTTTAGCAGCAATAATAGTTGGCTATGGCTTACTTGTATTTTCAGCTTTAAAACTTTTTCAGTAAGTAATTTCTGGTAAAAATTTCCATATTTTTTATCTGTATTTTTAGTGTTCTCAAAAAGCATCAATCTACTGTTAGCAAAAAAACATTAGATTTACAAAAAGCTCTTGCAATGTCTTTAATCGTTCAAGTTAGTTTAAAACACCAAAACAAAATATAAAGCAATTTTTAAACTTTGATTTATTTTCAAATTTTTTTAGTCGTGTGTGCCAATATTTTTTGTTGGTATCCCATTAATTGTAATAATTTCAACCATCGCAACAGGAACCTATTCTCCATTAGTTAATTCAATTGCAATGCTAATATTTTCATATCAAATTTTATTATCACCTTTAATTTCATTTTATTTTGTTCGTCCTTATCGACGCATACTTTCACCAAAGTAAGTTAATTTAGTTTTAAAATTTTTTTTTGAAGTGCTTTTCAAGAAACCTAACCTTTCCTTACTAAACTTTAACAAAATTATAGGGGTTTAAAAAGTTTACTCAATTCTAAATTTTCGTCAAAACGAGTCCACAGCGAAATTGCTGTTATTCATATTAATGATCAAAAGCATCAGCCTGACAATAATAATAATTTAATTAATAAACGTGGATCAAAAAGTACTAAAGTTGAAATTATTTGAAATTAAATTACGTAGATGAAAACTTTGCCAGAAAAAAATTACTGTTTATGTTTGTATTTTCTCAAGCTACATGGTCTCTCTGGTATATCACAAGCTCATCGTATGGGGTTTTCCAAAAAATATATATGTATAAACCCAACAATGTATTTTTTCTCACCCATTTATATTTTTCCTTAAAATAAAATTTTTTTTTTGCAAGTTATTATTGAAACAAAAATAAAAGACGATAGATATTTGCTTCTTTGCAAAAAAGGGAAACCCTCCAAAAAATTTGCAAAAATAATAATAATTAAAGAATATTCTTTGTTGAAATTTTTTATTTTTAAGGGATTTTTCTTTAAATAAAAGAAGAAACCTTTAAGAAAAAAAGAAGGATTGAGAAGGCTTACTTAATTCTTCTGGCATTTATCTTTATTTAATAACATTGGCTTTTCGTCTCCGTGACTTTTTTTAGATGTTATTTTGGTTTAATAAAAAAAACAAAGTAATTTTAAGACGTTTAACATTTGTTTTCTCTCGCTGACATTCATCAGAGAAAATCTAAATCATGCTTCATGCAACTCCCAAAAGACATATCTTCTTATCTTCAACAACAAAAGAAAATTCCCCAAAATAAAAAAAAATGAGAAGGATAAAACGACAAAGGAACAAAAAAATGAATAAAATAATCAATTTGCTTAGTGTTAAAAACATTTTTGGAAATATGCCATTCTTTTTTTTTCTCATGAAAGCAACAACAAAACCCACACAAAACAAAAAATTTGGAGACCATACTTGAGTATTCTCTTAGCTTTGAAACTTTCAAAAAGTTGCCAGAAAAAAAGCTTTTTTTATTTATGTCTTCTTCTCTATTTTTCTGAAAATGAATAAAAAATCAGGAACTTTTTTTTGTTTTTTTCTTGTGAAAATAAGAAATAAATGAGAGAGAAGCAAGTAAAGAAAATAAAAAATAAAATATTCTTCCATAAAATATTTTTATTTTGATGTTCGTCGTCGTATTTTTTTCCAAAAAAAAGTTAGACATGCGATTTTTATTACTTTTTAAAGGATGTTTTTTCTCTGTGTCTTTGACGCAATAAAAAAAATTGTTTGTTTTTATATTGAACTTTCCAAAAAAAAGCTTTCTGGAATTCGTTCGAAAAAAACTGCTAATATGAGTTTTCTATTAATTTAAAGTGAAAGAATTTTTCTGTTAATGCTAAAATTTTGAACAATCCCTATTACCGATAATTAATGTTTATTTTTTTCTTTTATGTAATTCACTTTTGCACTTTGGACAAAAGCTTAAAGAAACTGTTTTTTCTTCGGCGAAGACTCAATAAAAAATTAAATTTGAAACAACCAAAAAAGAAACAGGAAGTTATCCTTCTTAGAAAACTGACCGAATAAATTTATTAAAAAGTTTCCCATAACTTAATAATTAAAAAATGTTTTTTACAACTTTTTTAGTTTTTCGTCATTTTTTTATTTTAGAATTACTTTCATAGCTAGCAATAATTATAGATTACTTTTTTAAATTTTGTCCCTTAAATTTTTATTTTTTTTATTTTAAGAAATAATCAAGGACGTCTAAAAAAGGGATTAAGAATAAAAGCCAAAATAAAAGCTTAACAACAACGAAAACGACGACAACGACGAACGTCAATAACTTTGTTAGAAAATTCTATGCGTATTTGACTTTCTTTAAAAAAAGCAAATTAGCGGTTTACAAGTAACAAAAAAAACTAAAATGCCCTGCCTTTTTTTGCATTTTTTTGTTGCAAAAAAAATAAGTAAAAGTTTGTTTTTGGGAATTAGGGTTTATTAAATTAAACAATTTCTTGCTTTAAAAAAATGCTAGACGCGAATCAGAAAAAAATTATGCATTTATCATTCCATAATGAAACTATTCCAATCGGATAATTTGTTTTAATTATTTTAAACTTTTACTTCCTTCCTTTTTTTCTCTCACTCTCATTACTAAAAAATTACTATGGTTGCCAAGCTAACTTTTTATTTCGCTTTGTTTTGTTAAATGGTACTTCTCTCTCGTAGCCTCTAAATTTTAATAGATTCTCTTCTGGGCAGAAAAAAAAAATTAAACATTTATGTGTTGTTTAAACCCTATTTGCATTATTTCCTTCATCATTTTTTTTTTATGTTTTTTGCTCTTTCTCTTTTTTTCTAATTCAAATGTCATTTTTTTGTTGTTGCCATTTTTAAAATAAAACTCAATTTAACTCATGTTTATCTTTAATAATATTTATTATTATTATTTAGATTGAGATACCACCACTACCAACCATGAGAAGAATGTGACACCAACTAATTGCTCATATACATATGTAAAATAAGCTTTTCACCATTTCTTTTTTTTTGTTGCTTTTTCTTCTTCGCGCCCCCTGTTTTTTTTTACTTTTAAAAAAGTTGTGGAGAGCTCTTTTCTAAAAACCTAAAATGGAATAATTTCTTCTTATTTTTTGAAGAGTTGAGTTTTTTCAACAAAAATAAATTTTTTGAAGAAAAAACTTTCATATATATTTTCTGTGATTTTTATATTTCTCTGAATTACTACCATAACAATATTATATATTTGCGTGTTAGAAAATACCAATTTTTTACTTACCAACCTTTTTTCTCTTTCAATTTTTGTGTTTATTTTTTTATTTAAAATACAATTTTTTAATTTTAAAATGCCAAATTATTAATAATTGCTTTCTTTCATTTTTCTAGGTTTATTCTTACAATCTTTTGTCCTTTAATATTAAAACACAAAAAGAAGAAAGCAGAAAATAAAAGGATATTAATCCTTTTCCATTAATAATTTTTTCTAATAAACTAAAGCTCCGCCTGAACTTGCAAAAAAAAGAAAAAGAATAAAGAAAAAGAAGAAGTATTATTATTTTTCCTTTATTCTCTATGGAGATTCAATAATTTCAAGCAACACCGAGTATAGAGTATTAGTTTTTAATAATAATGAAGAACGCAGGTATGCCTTTTTTTAAAGCTTTTAATGTCATTGAAAGGGCTTCCAAAAAGTGTCTTTTTTATTTTTTTGTATTAAAAAAAAGAAAAAATGAAAAAATGAATTGAGAGAAAAGCCTTAATACATGCCATATTAAAAAAAATAAAGTAAAGAGATGTTGGTAGTCGATTGACGTGCCTTTATAGTAAGCAGCAGCTTTGAATACTGCGCATATGAAAAAAATGAAAAAGAAATAAAAAAGCGTGTTGTTTAAAAAACTTTGCTTCATTCTCACCTGCAAAAATTAATATTTAAATAATTTTATTTTAAATCATTTTTCTTCATAATTTTTTAAAAAACTTTGTTTACTTGTTTTTTTTCTTCTTCTAGGTAGTGATATAATTTTAATTATTTTTTATCATGCGATTTATTCCTGATTTTGTTATGGATCCTGAAAAACCAGAAAATGGTGGTGAGCAACAGCTAATAACCAAAAATAATGTTGGCGGAGAATTTTCTGGTGATTATGAATGGAATGGCACTGATTATTATAATGGTGAATTTATTGAACAAGGTGAAGCCAGCCTTATCGCAATTTTATATCTTTCTTATATGCCTTTATGTTGCTTTGTGGGGTTAACAGGAAATTGCATGGTATTGATTTTAATTCGGTAAAAAAAACAACTTTATTAGTTTTTTTATTTTCAAACTATTTTTTTTAGTTCCAATAGAATCTTTCGGAAATTGCCTTCAAGTGCATATTTGTTGACGCTAGCAGTAATGAGCAGCCTTTTCTTACTTTCATTGTTGAGTTTTTGGATTGAACAGGTTTGAATTATTAAATTTAGACACCAAAGAATAAGAAAAAGACTCGACTATAATTATTTCGCTCTTCTTCTTTTTTTAGGGTTTTATCGGAAATGCTGACCAACATTCAGCTATTTTATGTAAATGTTCAACTTTCTTGGTGAGAAAAAAGGAAAAATGTTTTTCATAATTGCCATGTTTTTTATTTTTTAGGCACATTTTTGTGATTTCTCAAGTGTATGGCTAATTGCATTAGTTGGATTTGAACGTTTGACCTTACTTTATAAAGCTTCGTAAGTGCAAACAAAATTATTTAAAAAACCAAAGATTGTGTCTCAAAAGACTAATTTTTAATTTTTTTAGAAGTTTTCGAGTTCGTAGAACTGTGAGTAATGCTCAAAAACAAGTTGTTGTGGTATTAATTATTGCATTTCTCTGTAATTCATGGATATTATTCGTGGCTGAAATAAATCCTCAAGGTGGATGTGATATTAATCCTGATTATGAAGATGAATATAATCTTTTTTCACTTTTTGAAACCATTAGTTGTATGATTATTCCATCAATATTTATTGTATTTTCAAATATTTTTGTTGTTTTACGGTTGCGAGAACATTTAAAACAAATTCCAAGTTCTCCAACAGTTTCATTCAACACAGCTGATACTGTATACTCCACTGGACCAACGCAGACTATAAAATCAACAAAAGTTTCAAAGTACAAAATTTAATAAAAATACAATTTTTTTTGAGAACAATAAATATTTTTATAGAGCAAGCATGACGAGACTTGGAAGCAGATTTTCTTTGACTCGAACCGAAATGCAAGAAGTTGCACGATGTAAACGACATTCGTTGAGATATGCAGATTTACAATTAACGAGGAGTTTACTCATCGTCACCTCGGTTTTTATTTTGCTCAATATGCCGAATTATGCTTATCGAATTGCAATACAATTTTTAAATATTAGCGATCAGGTAAAAAAATCTTTTCTTGAATCAATTTCATCAAAAGTAAATTTTTAGTCAGAAATTATGCAACGTCTAAGTTTTGCCGCTCATATTTTACTTTATACTCATCATGCAATTTTATTTTATTTGTATATATTTTATAGCCCCCAAATGAAAAAACGATTGGTTTGTATTTTTTCAAAGCAAAATAAAAAAAATATATAAAAATTTAGGTACCAACAGCATTAAAATTATTGGAATGTTATTGCCTCAAACATGTTCATGATGATTCAGTTCATGCTGGAAATTAATCGAAAAGGCTTAAAAAGGGTTATTATTTATTTAATTTATTTCTTGCATATCGATAATATTTAAATAAAAATTTTAAAAAACAATACGTTTTAACTTTTGCGAACAGACACTCTCAGAAAATTCTTCTAAAATGATCTATGATACAAAGGTTTAAAAATAAATTTAAGGAAAATATCGCTAGATTCTAATAAAGGTTTTTGAATTACTAATAAAATAAAGGTGTTAATTAAAATTCTACAAAAAAAAGGTCGCCAACGTTTTACATTAAATTTAATGCCTTTTCCATCATCTGTGATGTAAACATGAGAAGTGAAAGGAATCAATAAATTTCCTTTTTCAATTAGAAATTTTAATGATGATGAAGGCATTTTTGGTAAAGATTTTTCTCTAAATATTTCCCACCTTTTATATTGAACTCAAAACAATGTCTTACTCTCAACTTCATACTCGACAGAAATAAAAAAATTGATTACTTGGAATATGAACGTAAAATATAGTATAATCTTTGTCGCTCTCTTCATTATTAACCATAGTATATAACAAACTCCCTGTTTTGCTAAATAATAAACTACTTTTCAAATTACACGTTAACATTTGCTTCTAAAAAATAAACAAGAGATATAACAATTTTACATAAAAAATAGCAGTCACATCAGGAGCTTGAAGCTTTACTCTTTCATTAGCTTTAATCTTTTTTGCGCCGATTCCATCCATTTCAATATAACCTAAACTCTTTTTGAACTAAAGTTGTAACCACTAATACGCCCAAATAAATGCTCAACTAAAATATTAAAGCTATGAGGAAATTACATAAAATAAAAGATATTTATTTTGACTTTTATCTCCATCAATATGGATTTGCTGAACAAATACATTATCACCAAAAACAATTCTGCGACGTTTTGTAATTTGATGATTTTCATCAAACATATGTCACGATCCATTATTATTTTCTACAATAGCTGTAAAAAAATGCGTGAGATCTATCTTTGTTGTGGGGATGGAAGTCATCTTGATCTTCTTCCTTATTAAGTAAAATTGACAAGGAACAACAGTGAGCCATCATTGTTTTTAATTTTGTTTCAAAATTAATAATAAACAATTGTGGCAATATTGACGCCTTCTTAATTTTTTCTTTTTCAAAGTCTATTTTATTAATTAAGAAAAATTTAAAATTTTTATTTTTACATACATTTGCACTGTATAATTTTAATTTATAATGATTAATTAATGAAATAAAAAAATGTGTCCAACATCTAAAATTATCAAGTTTATTTTTTCGCCTGTCGTCAGCAGCTTGTTTCTTATTCTTCTTTTTTTCTTGTCAAAATTTGTTCGGCAAATTACATAGAAACATTTTTTTGAAGCGGAGAAGTGCAAGAAAACTAATGAAAAAATAAAAGATGTCTTCACTTTCGCAAAAGCTTTTTCAGAAAGTTAAGTGAAAAGCTCCTTTTTTTGTTTCGAATTTTTTTTTGCTACAAAAAATGGAAGCAAAAAGAATTTTCCATTGAAACACAAAAAATGTATTTTATTTATTAATAATCCTTCTTTTTTAATAAACGTAATTTTCTAACTGACGTTGTGCTGTTTCTTTACTTTGTTTGAGGTAAAAGAAAAGTATATTCTTATGTATTTAAATTGAAAATATATCCATAATAAGGAAGGGTAAAAAATAAAATGTTACGCAACAATTCTTTTTCTTCTTAAGTGAAAAGAAGACTACTGGGGACTACCAACAACAACAAAAAAAGAGTCTGTGACGTCTCCTTTTCTCGCGGTTGTTGAGCTGACTCTGCCGCCATTTTTCTTTTCTTCTTCTATTATTTGACTTCATAGAAATAAAATAAAAAAATACGAAGGAAAAGAGAGCCAAGCTCGCTTCACATTGGTGCCGTTGCTGCTGCTACTGCCAATTCCGTTAGCCTTAGATAGACTTTTTAGAAGGAAGAAAAAAAAGATGCCTGACATATTTTTTTTTGGCATTTTTCCTTCTTTTTTTATTTTCGTGCTTTTATTATGTTTTTTTTTGTTTCAAAAAAACTTTTAATTTCGTTAAAAACTTTTTTATTTGTTTCTGCTTTTTATCTGCCATTTTTATTTTTTTATTTAAGAGCGGAAAAAAAAGGAGAAAATTATCCTAAAATATTTAAACTTTTAAAGTTAAAATTTCTTTTTAATTTTTTTAAAAGTTGTTGCTTTTTTTCATCTTTTTTAAACAACGATCAAAAAGGAAATCTTTCTTTTTTTCTTCTAAAACGGAAAAAGAAAGAGAAGACAAACTAAGCTAGGCTTTCAGCGTCCTTGCAGTCAACTAAAAAAAAATTTTTTTCTTTCACGAATACAATGCAAGCAGCCAAAAATACCCATAAAGTCAAAAAAAAAAAAAAAAAATTAACAACAGCAAAAAAACATGCAACTCTTTCGGCGACAATTAACTAACTGGGCGTGAAAAAAAAATAAGCAAAGAAATAAAATTTTAAGCTAAAAAAAACTAAAATCTTTCGAATTTTAACAAGCTTCGTCCATTATCCACCCATTTGAATTCTTTGAATCTTCTCTTTTTTCAAACAAAGCTTTTGTTTTTTTCTTCTTTTTTATTTCTAAAAACTCCCTGACTGCTTTTATAGAATTTTAATTTAACTTTTTTGTTTGAACAAAAACAAAACTAAAATAAATTATGCATCAACTAAAAAAGTCTATATACCATTCATTGCATGCAACGTATGAATATTAAATAAGCCTTCTCTTTTTTTTCTTCTGCTCTTTTAGCTTTAAAAAATGTCTTTTTTTGTATATACATATATATCTATTAGTTAAATTTTTGCCGTCTAAACATGTGTTTTTTCTGAAGAAAAAAAAGTTTTTAAACAATTTTTTCCTGCATTTTTTTTTCACTTTTCTTTGTTTATTTATAAATTTGAAAATCTTGACCTCAAAAAAATTGTGTTTTTTCGTTTGTTGTGTTTAGTTCAAAATTTAAGTTTTTTAATTTTAGCAATACGGGTCTCTACCGTCAGATTATGCGTTTCATCAGGCGGGCATCGTCGAGGAAACACCGTCGAAAACATGATCCATATACATTTTTTCCACCAAGCGTGATGCAACTTACTGAACACAGGTTTGTTTTTAGTCCTAACTTCCATCTTAAAGGGAGGGCATTCTGAAGCTAAATTGGCAAAAATTAACTATATTTTCCTTTTTTAAAATATACTTTTATTCAATTTTTAAAAAATAATTTAATTGGATCTAACATAATTTAAAAAAATGCTTCAGTAATTTGAAACTCTTATTGCATTCGAAGGAGTAACTACATTTTACTTAAACAAATTAGTCGATTTTTGCCTTAAATATAATTTCTCATATTACTGTTAAAATGATGACAAAAAAAATATGTAAAAAAAGAAGAAGATATTTTAACTTTTAAAAAATTTCTTAACTTCTTTCCATGACTTTTTTTAATCCTGTGCTTTCCATTTTTTCTTTCACAACTTTTAATTTTTTATTTCCATAAAAAAGAAAGAATTAAAAATAATTTTTTTCTTTTAATTTTTAGCTTTAAGCAATTTTTTTTGTTATAAGTAAGTACACAAAAAAAGAGAAATGAATAAAACATTTTGAGGAGTGCCAACAAAAATTTAAGATTCACAAAACTACCATTACCAACAACGAACTTGTGACACAGTGTTTTTTTGTTGTTTGTTTCTTCTTTCAACTTTCTTCGTAAAAAAATTAAGAATTAGAAGAAAAAAAGTTAAACACTTGAACTGATGACTGAAGCTTTGCTAAAATATCTATCTTTCTTTGTCCACAAACTCCTCAAGGCAGTATGCATATATTAAAAAAAAGAAAATTTTTTGTTGCTGGCATTTTTTTATTAACAAAATGAAGGAAGACGAGGGGGAGGAAAAAAACTTCACTCACTTAAAAAAAGTTTTTTTCTTTTTTTACGCGCAAATTTAACTTTCATCCATCCTTTTTTATTTTTCCTATCCCTTTTCGTTTGCTTTCGTCAGTCTTTTTTATTTTTTGTTTTAAATTATTTTTTGTTTTAACACTTGTTTATTTTTTGAAAAACACTTTTTAAGCAAATTTTCTTCTTCTGGATACAATGGAATGAGTTTAGTTCTTTTTTTCTTTAAAGGCTCTTTAAAAAAATTCACATAAGCATAACTCACTTTTTTTTCTTCAGCTCTTCTCTTCATTTTGCGCACGGATTAGATTATGCGTAGAAAAAAAAAGAATGAGAATTGAAATGTAAAGAAAGAGAAAAAATAAATTTACTGCTGTTAAAGAAAAATAAAACTGTACTAATAATGTTGGTTGTAGTAGTAGATAGAAGCTTCTTCTCACACGGCACAAAAATAACAAAACAAGAAAACAACAAAAACTACAACTCAGCTCAGCTCGCTCAACTAACTTCCCATAAGGGGGCGCGAAGGGAAGTGCCCATTTTAATATTTTACTGATTGCTGCTAGTCAGTCTATACTACTCTTTTACTTATTTACTTCTCCTACTACTATGTATTACTACTTACTATAACTGTGCGCAGAAGAGGTTTTAAAAAAAAGAGTAAAAAGGAGGAAAAAATTATTATTATTATTTCAACTATAGTTGTTTAGCATTTTTTGTTATTTGTTGCTAAGCTTTAAACCAACAACAAACAACTACAAGGTGGATTATTTATTTTGTTGTTGTTTCTGCTGTTTTCGTCGTTGTAGGAGACGTATGCCAATTCAATTATATGAAGATCATATTGATAAAAAACGTTTACGTAAAGCTGAAAGTCGACGAAGAATTCATCGAGGATTTCGAAGGTTAAAAGTTTTAACTTTTCTTACTTATTATCTTTTGTTAAAGAAAATTAATTGTATAATATTTATATATTCAGTAGCTCAAATTTTATTTCAATTCCTTCTCATATTTTTTTGACCTTCTTTTTTATCTAATCAACATTGGGGCTTCAGTGGGGGCGCAAGAATAAGAGAAGTAAGGAAGATGAGAATGGATAAAAAAAAAGCAATAATAAAATTGGCATCAATGAAAGAGACAACCATCACCAACAACGATGTCAACGACAAGTTCGCAATAAAAAAAGTTTTGTTTGCCTCGTGTTACATGTTTCAATTTTGACGACGACAGATGTAAAATAAGAAGAATAAGGCTTTTTTTGTGGCTCGTAGATATTTTTTTCTTAAGTAAACCTTGAATTTTTTTCTAAGCTTTAGATCATATTTTTTTTTCAGTTTGTTTCTTCTCTTTCATATATCCATCCTCCTAGGTTTTTGTTGCATTCATGCTTTCTTTCTTTTTTCTATTTCATTGTAATCTCAAGAAATTTTATGATTTGACTTCAAAAAACAAATAAAAGAATAAAAAGAGTAAAAAAAATTTTGTAAATTCATTTGACCCGCGTGTATCGTATTTTTTGCTTCCTCATTGTTGTCGTCGTCTGTCGAATTCTAGGATAATTTTTTTTTGTTATAAAAAAAGAAGAAGACAAAGAAGAATAAAAGTTTCATCTTCTTTTCTTTTTCCTTCCTCATTTTCTGTTCTCTGAGGTTTTTTTTGAAATTTGAATGAAGTTGTTATTTATTTTTTTGTGTTCATTTTTTGTCTTCTTCGTCTTTCTTTTTTTTAAACTTTGGCAGATTTTTTTGAAAGGTTTATATCAGTGTAGTTTAAAACATATTCCATAGGGAAATTTCCCACATTGTCTCACATAAGCAGGCGTCCAGCTCGTCTATCAAAAACATGAACAGCTTTCATTTATTCACCGTGGAAAAAATGGAAGAAATTCCAATTCCCTATCCACTTTAAAAAGTTTATATTTTTTGGTTCTTCTGCTATTCTTTAACCAGAAATCCTAAAAACTTCTATTTACCCTTGACTGCCAAGACACAAAAGAAAAAAAAATTTGCTAATTTTTTCAGTTTGGTTGGTTTCATAAAAATAAAAGGCCCATTTAAAGAAAAATATAATAAAAAAGTTTAACGAAAAATGTTTTAAGTTTTTCCTTTCTTTTTTTTCTTTTTTTCTTTTCTTTCAAAGTCGTCCATTCAACATGTGTGTTTTGTTAGTTGAAGCATTTAAAAGATATAAAAGTAAAAGAAGACCAATTATAAATATTTTTCCAAGTTTTTTTTTCCTTTGCTTTCCTTTTGAAGCATTTTTTTTCAAATGCAAGAAAAAAGCATGATTTCGGAGGAAGAATAAAAAGAAAACGTTTATCTATTTTAATTTTCCTTAAAAAAAGTTAGAAGCGTTATTTTTTTAAGTGCTTTTTTCTTTGTATTTTATTGTTGTTAAAAGGGAAATGGCAAAGATTAATCATCGCCACCAAAAAAATGTGCAAAAGAAAAAACCTTGTTTGCCAAATTTGTTTTCTTTTCTTTTTTGTTTGTTTAAATGAATCTTGTTGCTAAATTTTTCTTTACTTTTTTTCTTTTTTTCTCCTACGTTAAAATAAAAGGCTTCATATTTCAGAAATTTACCACCACCTTTAAATCAAAGCCAAAGTGCTCACGAAATTATTGAACCCGTTATTGCTAAAGGTGTATGTGTAAGAGTGGTGGGAAGTTTTAAAAGTGCCACAGAAAATTGCCCGATTACAACGAGAGGTTCAACTAGCCTTGATTTTGGTACGGTATTTTTTAAATTTTATTTGGAGATTAAATGAAATAAAATTTTTTTAAGTTTTTGCAGGAAGTGGTTTGAGAGCCCTCGAAACTAACGAAAGTAAAATGCATCGACAATATACTTCTTCATCAGCGGGGGAGGAAGAATTTTCGGCTGAAGAATTAGAAGAATTTGCAACCGCTTTTAAAGTTCGTCCTCCACTTTGTAAAAAAATGATTTTACATTTTTATTTTAGTTATTCGATAAAGATTCCAATGGAACAATGAATATTAAAGAACTTGGAATTGCTATGCGAACTTTGGGGTTAAATCCCACAGAGGAAGAACTTCTCAACATGGTAAATGAGTATGATGTTGATGGAAATGGAAAAATAGATTTTGGAGAATTTTGTAAAATGATGAAAGAAATGAATAAAGAAACAGATCAGGAACTTATTCGTCTAGCATTTAGGTGAGTGCTACATATTTCCATGTTCCGAGCTTAAAAACTTTTTGAAACACATCAGTAAAGTTAACGCACACAGAAAATTTTCCACTTAAGTTTTTAGGCAGCCTCAATTTACCATTTTTCTATGCTTTAAAAATTTCTTTTTGACATTTAAAAAAATTCTATAAAAATATTTTTGATTTTAGAGTCTTTGATAAAGATGGTAATGGTGTAATAACTGCCCAAGAATTTAAACACTTTATGACTACCATGGGTGAAAAATTTAGTGAAGAAGAAGTTGATGAAATTATAAAAGAAGTTGATAAAGATGGCGATGAACAGGTAAATTTAAAATTTAAATTTTTGGTAACAACTTTCAAGAAGTCAAAATTATTTGAAATTTAAAATTCTTTAGATTGATTATGAAGAATTCGTTCAAATGATTTCTCCTGTAATTAATGACGGAGCTAAAGATGATCCCTTTGCTGATCCAAATCAAGCTCCATTAACAGCTGTTCGACCTAAAAAGTAAATCCCTAATATAATTTATTACGCAAAATAAAACAAAAAATAATTATGCATATACGTGGTAGAGCTTTATAAAAAAGAGAAGCAGATAATAATAATTAATGCGTCAAAATTTTGTCACTTTTATTTATTTATTTTTCTTGTTTAAAAAAAATGCACCTAATTTTCCTTGATTACTGTAATTGTGGTATTTTACACTTAAAACTTTTATGTTTAGTTTTTTTTTCTGTATTTTATCGTTGGAAAATGCAATATTTTTAGACGGGATTAACCAACACTTGCTTCTTGTACAAATTTTTTAATTATCGTTGCTTTTTTTTAAAAAAAAGTCATTGGAGGCTAATATCGTAAATGTTGTATTGTATTTCTGCATTTTTGCATTTTATAACTTTTTTTAACGCTTTTTTGCTGCGCTGCTTCTATGCTTTTTTTAAACTTTTGTGATTGATAATTTTATTGCTTCTCACACATTACAGCCAAGCTTAGCTTCTACGCTGACTTTTAAAGCTTTTAATTTTTCACTTTTTTTAAATTTTGCTTTTAATTTTATTTTTTTTGCTGTTAACAAAACAAAATATTTTTTATTTTTATAGATCGCGCATATCACGGATGATTCGCATTCGCTGAATAATAAAAAAAGAAAAACTCCAAATATATTTTTGAGATTTTGCTTATTTAATTTTTTCCTATTATTAATATTAATCATTCCTCCTCACAAGTTTTTTTAAAACTTAAACTTAAATAATTTTTAACCAAAGCCAAACATTTATTTTTATATATTTTTTTTGTTTCATCCTGCTGTGAAAGTTGTTAATCCAATATTTTAATGTTTTATCCATTTATTTATTTTTAAAAAATTCTTAGATAAAATGTTTGCAGTGGATTTTATTTTGTTTTTTTCCCTCACGTGTATAATTTAGCCACAACATTCCCATTATTAAATAAGAAACAGTTGTCTGAGGTCTCAATTATTAATTTTATGTTCCAAGTAATATATTTTTTGTATATAAATAAAAACAATAATTAATTTTTTAACTTATAAATGGAAAATAATTCGTACATACAACAAAATCAATCAATCTTCGAATATGCAAAAACACAAAAATTTTGGAAAGAAGCAGCTTAACAAATTTTTTCTATCAGATTCCAGACGACAAACTAAATAAATACTTCGGCATTATTACTACCACACAAAATCTTTCTTTAATCCATATTTAAGCAATAACAAAAAAGAAAAGGAAAGGAAGGGGAGGAAAGAAAATAAAAAAATCTCCACCAAAAAATCTTGTCGGCTTTAAAAAATTAGTCTTGGATTTTAGCTAACGAATACATCCATCCGGTGAGCAGAAATTTGAAGAAAAAAAATAAGAATAAAATACCATTTTTGAAGTCTTTTTTTACAAAATGGAAAAGAAGAGTTTGGTTTTTCATTTTATAAAAAAAATTATAGTTATTGAAATTACCTAACTTTGACGCATTTTTAAATGCTTTTTTGCTTTTTTTGATTGCTTTATTTTAATCTTTTAGCTTCTTTATTTTTCTTATTGCATTTTTATTGCGTTTTAGTGGCTTCCTACTATAATAAATTCTTTTTATTTTATTTTGTTTTTACATTGAAAAACTGTGAAATTAAATTTCCGTTTCAAGTAATTAATCTCCACTAATACCGAGCAAGAAAAAAAATAAAGATGAACTATTGATTTGGAATCGTTAAATCAAATTTTATACAAAATATTCTTTTTTGTAATAATGGGTGTTTGTACGGTGAGTCGAATTTTTTATTTATTTGCACCGGATGTTTGGGGATGTGACATTGGTAAAATTTTAAGGAAGCGTTAATTTTGTTTTTTTTAAACGAAAAATGAGTATTTTTTGTATACATATTTATGTAATAAGTTATATGGATGGTGGGGGATAAGCCTCTTTACCACCAACTCCTTCTTAGTCAAAATTCTCCAGTTTTTTTAGCGAACAACAATCAAGGACAAACAAAATATTTATAAAATCTAAGTAACTTTATAGAGTCGACGAGCGGTGGAAATCCGAGTAGCCGATGTTTCCATTCCAACTCCAACATTTAGCTTGCATCGAGATACGCCACAATTAAAAAAGCGTGATTCTGATATGAACATGCTTGTGCCAGGTGAAACGATAGCATTTGATAGCGATGAAAGTCGATTTGAACGTGAAAAAATTATGCTTGTTGTTTGTTCAAATGTGGATAACAAGAAAAATGGCAAAATTCTTTTAATTGATGTTGATTATCAAAGTAAAAATTATGGACAGGTATAAGTTTTATTTTAACTTTAACTTTAATAAACAGTAGTTTTTTGTTATTGTTTCTTTTTCGGAAAAAGTGCCACATTCTTAAAATTAATAGAAAGATTTACATTTTTCTTTCTCCAATAGATATGATCTCGAAGATTACTCAACAGCACTTAATTTAGCTAAGTGCATTTTGTGGGAGAAAAAGGTAAAATTGGTAAAAAATTACAAATAAAGGACTCCAATTTTTAAATACGATTTCATCACTACACTATTTTTTTTGTGATTTTTCACCTACGAAAAAATAGCAAAAAAATAAATCTTCTCTGAAATTTATTTTGTTTTATTCATTTTATTTATTTCAGGTGATCTCAGAATTGGCCCTTCCATCAGAAAATGATGAACTCATGAATGCGGGATGGATGCGAAGTGCATCAAAATTAAGTGAAATAAGCATATTAAACCGTTCACAACTTATTGTGCCTTGTTTTGGTAGTTCAAGAATATATTTAGTTCTGGTTGAAAATCAATCATCCTTGCGAATCGCAAAAGTAAAAACATATTCACTTGGAAAATTATGACATTTAATTATTTAAAAAACTTTTAATTTCATTTTTTAGTGCATTGAAAACGACCAATTATTAGAGAAAAATGTTCAAAACCCGTTTAGTGTTTGTAGTTATCCAAGTCGAATCGGGCCATCTATGATATCAACATGCGGTGATCGGCGTAATCGCGGAAAGGGTAAAATAATAAATTTTTCCTTTTTTAATTATTAATAAAAATGATGAACTATGTGTCATATTTCATTTTTAGGTGACATAATAACTTTAAATGTTGAAAAAGCCCGATTATCACGCTTTGATGAACATCGACATGCTGTGTTTGGAGGGTTTATTGCAATTCAAGCAAAACAAAAAATTGCAATTACCACAGAATTTGGTGATCCATTACAATTAATGACGGCATTTGGAAATAATCAAAAAAATGATAAAGAAAATTGTAAGCAAAAAAACAACATTAATTCAAAGATTTATTCAAATTTTTTTTTAAATTTAGGTATTCAAGAAAATGCTTATGGCCATTGTTTGAATGTATGGGATATTGAAAAGCATAAGCTTCGACAAACCATTAGACTTGATGACGATGCAATAGGATTAAGTTGCATTCGATTTTTGCATCATCCCGAATGCACTCATGCTTTTGCATGTTCCACTTTTGGTGGATCTATTTATCATTTGCATAAAAAATCGGTCTGTATTTTTCAAAAACTTTTTATATTTTTTTAAACTTATTTTAGACGACTGAAGAATATCTTGCGGATAAAGTAGTTCAATATCCCAAAGCTCATGTGGAAGGATGGATGCAAGATGAAATGCCACCCATGCCTTTGGATCTCATAATTTCAATGGATGATCGATTTCTTTTTGTTTCATGTTATCTTCATGGGTTCATAGAGCAATTCAATATTTCTGATCCCTTTCGTATTAATCCTTGCACTCGAATATTTCTTGGCGGAGCTATTCATCGTTCAATGGGAATCAAATTACTTAGGATTAACGCAGTTGTAAGAAAAGTTAAAAGTTTATTTTTTATTTGCAAAAAAAAAAGCTGCAAAAAAAAAGCTGCAAAAAAAAAAAGAAAAGAATAATAACCCTCGTGATGATGATCAAAGCTTTGATTTTTTAGAACTTTACACCGAAAAAACGTTTTTTACGAAATCAAGAATTTGAAGGTGGACCAGCTCGTTTGCAACTTAGTTTAGATGGACGAAGGCTTTATGTTACAAATTCATATTATACACCATGGGATTTAATGCTATTTCCTAATTTAAAAGAGTTAAAAAAAACTCTGAATTAAATATACATAAACTTATTTTTTTTATAGACGAGGATCATGCATAGCTCTCATTCATGTTATAGTTAAATCCGCTGGAGGGATGGTGTTGGATGAAAATTTTGCTATACGATTTACAAGTGAAAATTTTGAAAATGGGCCATATTTAGCAAGAGAAATGAAATTTATGAATGGTGATTCTACAAGTGATTCCTGTTTGGAATAAACTTTAAATAAAAAAGTATAAATTGCAAAATGACAAATATTTTAAAGTTATTTCAAATTTTTTGCTTTGTTAATTAAAAAATAAAAATATTTTTTAATCCATTTTTCTTTGAATTCAAATTTTTTTCTAAAGCTAAGGTAATCCATATGGAACCTTTTCAGCTGCATCCTCCACATTTTTAAAATATCTTTGTGCTGCACTAACTACAGGAAATTGCCAAATATGAAATAAACAAAATGTCAGGGTTCCAAGATGAATAAGGACTGAAGAGGTTGTAGAGTCAAATATTGATTCTAAAAAAGCAAAAGTAAAAATGATGTATTTTGACATTAACAAGCAAAAAAGAGACTAACCTTGTTTTTGAGTTCTTCGAATAAATATTGAATAAAAAAATAAATATGCTCCCAAAATTACAAACATAATTATTGTTAATCCAACCCAAATAACGAACGGCCACATCCAATGAGCTTTTTGCCGATATATTGCATAACCAGATAAAAATACTAATACCCATGTAGGCCAAAGATAAATAAGTTGGTGATAAAAAAATGTTACCGTAACAATTATAAGCAATAATAAATGATAAACCCATAATGCTTTTGTCATAGCCTAAAGAAAGAAAATAAAAATTATGGAAATTTTATTGAGTTTTAAAAGAAAACTTACGACAACATGAAACCTTTTACAAATGCATCGATATCCTTCAGCATTATCGAGTAACCAAATATACGGGGAAGTTTCACCACTTTCACCCAATGTTTCAGCCATTTTTGAAAAATCTTTTGACATTTCTCTTTATTTTTATTCTTTTTAGTTTTTTATTTCTTAAAACCAAAAACACATTAGAGATTTAGAGCTTTAGGATGTCAAAGGGAAAGTCAAATAAGCAAGCAACAAGAGGGCAACGAAAGAGATAAAGATAAAATAAAGCTGCAAAAAAAAACAACCAAAGGCAAAAAAAAATATGAAAGGATTTTTTGGAATGAATGCTCATCAATTGACAGACTGGAAGGGGAAAAATAAGAGGAGGCAAAAAAACGAAGTAAATCCATCCTAAAAAAATTAAAGTCAACCCTAAGAAACAGCTGACGACTGTCTCTATGTTTTTTGCAATGTGTTATTATTTGACAGATAAAAGATAAAACAATGACATAATTTTCAAAAACGTCACTTACAAACTTTTTTTTAGAACATTTATGAAAAAAAGCTATTAGCAAAAAAAGAGAAAGGAATGGCAAGCTTTTTGCAAGGCATGTGATTTTTGAACACAAATATTTTTGTTTAAAAAATATTATAAAAAAATTGTTGTTGTTAAACTTTTTGTTTTCTTCAAACAGCTTTTTAACTTTTTAAAATGTCAAAATGGTATATAAGTAGCGTTTTGTGCCACCATTACATCGAAGAACCAAAGTCGAGCGGCACTGAATTAATGGATGTGTTTAAGGAAGAGAAAATAAAAAATTATTGGTTAAAAGTTTTTCTTTTTGCCTTCTTCTCCCATTATTTTCTTCTGTTAAATGTGTTTTTTAGGATGTCGTTTGCCTCTACCAAAACCAACAAACAAAATTTTCTTGTTATCTTTCAGTTGAAGAAAAACAAAATTGACGTCAAGTGAAAGTGCCAATTCTAAGTAAATGTTTCAATTTTTTCCTTTTTCAAAAAATGAAGAACTTAAAAACGGATTAAGTATTTATTTTTTCTATTTTTTCTTCTTCGTTAATTGCATACTTTTTTTTATTTCCTGGTTTAAAATAAACTAATTTGCATAACTAATTGAACAATCAATTTTTTTCTTTCTATTTTTTTTCTTTTTTGAATGTTGCTTTTTTTGAGGACATTTCTTTTTCACCTGATGTGATCAGAAAAAAAATGTTGCGTAACTTTCACATTTATTTTTTGAATCATAGAATTAAAAGATGAAGAATAAAGAAGATTTTCTTCACCCCAGCCACCACAAATGTGATCACCACATCTCATCCATTTTTTTAAATATATTTGTTTGGTTTCTGACTTTTTAGGGGTGAAACGAAACACAAGGACGCCGCCGCTGCCCGCCGACGCATATATTTATTCATACCCGTTTAGACAAGTTTAACTATTATTATAAATATAAATACTACTCTAACGAATGATAAAAAAACCTGTCTCGGATCTTAACTATCATAAGCTGTTGCTGATTTTTCCGTGATCGCAAAAAAACCTGCCCTGCCTCCTTCCGCTTTCACGCGCATCGAATAAATTTATTATCTTATTAATTATATATTTTTGGGGATGTACGCCCTTACGCAACATGAAAAAATTAAGAATAAATAGCTAAAATAAAAAATGAAAAAAATCGCAGATTGGTGGAAACACAATGAAAGTTGAGTACGATAAAAAACGTTTAGAAGAAGCTGAAAGCCTTCGAAAGCTTGCTTTCTTTGGCATTACAGTTAGGTAAAAATAAAATTTTCTCTAATCATTTTTGTAATTATTATTTTTTTTTTAGTTCGGTTGCAACCCTTGTTGCAATTTTAGTTATTCCATCTCTTTATAATTATACTCAACATGTCCGATCTGCACTTGAAACTGAAATTGATTTCTGCCGTCATCGATCTTCAGGACTAGTACAACAATTTTCTCACGTTTCACCTATTCGTAAACGTCAAGCTGGATATGATTCAGCTGTAGTTGGAGGTGGAGCAGCATCAGGAGGAGGCAGCAGCTCGAGTCATTGTTGTTCATGCAAACTTGGTCCAGCAGGTCCACCTGGTGAGCCTGGATCAGATGGTAATGATGGATCTGATGGTCAGCCTGGAGGTGATGGAACTCATGGCCCTGATGCTAAATCTGATGCCGTTCCAACTGCTGCAGATTTCTGCTTCAAATGTGAAGATTCTCCTGCAGGTATAAAAAAAATGCTAAGTAAATAAAAAATAAAATAAGCAAAATTTTTAGGTCCTCCCGGAAATGCTGGACCCAAAGGCGCCCCTGGTAATGCTGGAGCTCCAGGTCAAGCTGGAGGTCAAGGAAATAAAGGAGCTCCTGGAGCTGCTGGACCACCCGGCCCTGCAGGAAATGATGGACAACCAGGAGCTCCAGGTGAAGCTGGTGCAGCTGGTCAACTTAATGATGTTCCTGGCACTCCAGGTCCAGCTGGACCTGCAGGACCTGCTGGTCCCGCCGGAGAAAATGGATCTGACGTAAGTTTCTTAAATAAATAAAATTGTAATAAATATTTCAAAAATTTAGGGAGCTCCTGGTATGCCTGGTGCAGCTGGACCTCAAGGTCCCGCTGGTGATGCCGGTGCTCCTGGTGGCAAAGGACAAGATGGACAACCTGGTTCTGCTGGAGAACTTGGAGCCCAAGGAGATGGAGGATCATGTACTCACTGCCCTCCACCTCGTACCGCTCCAGGATATTAAATCATATTTCATTATGTTTTTTCTTTGTATGTATAAAAAAAGCCAAAGTCAATAAATCATTTAGAAAAAAAACGCACATGTTTTCTTTGAAAATTGTAACAATCATGATATAGCAGAACGTAAAATAATGTTTTTTTTGTTGATGATGAGTGTGACGGATTATGTGGTTATCTTTAATAAAAAAAAAACTAGATTTCATCCATACTTTTCAATAATAATAAAAAGAGAAAAATTCGAAGGTAAAAACAAAAAAGTGGTGAAAAATAAATACATAACTAATAAGATTTTTGTTTAAAAATAAGAAATTTAAAAAAACGTGCATATTATAATTTTAATAATCAGTCCATGAGAAGAAACATGGATGTTTGGTGTTTTTTTTATGAAGTTCTCCATTTTTTGTATAAAAATAATGGAGAGCGATCGCCAAAGCATTGCCAAAGAAAGCCAAAAAGTTTTGATGTTCCCATTTTAACAAACTTTTAAAAAGTTTGAAAGTTGCAAATTTCCATAATGCTCTGCCATATTTTTGTTTGCGTTCTCGGTTTTGTGATTCGTAAATTTTGTGTTTCCTAATATTTTTATACTAATTTACATTTTATTCTTTTTTAGTGCTTCATTTCAAACCAATGGCAATTTTCAAATCATTCTTTCAACTTTCAAAAGTGTGAATAAGACAGCTGCAACATCATCAAAACTTTTTGATTTCGTCGAAAAAGAAATAAACTTTGGTCAACTATTCAAAAATGAAAAGCTCCGAACCAAATAATCATGAACCATTTCCATATCAACCTTCAACACCTGTATTAACGCCATCATCAGCAACATCAATGTCAACTATTCATCAATCATCAGCTCAACCTATTGTATCTTTAGCAACTCGAAAACGAATGTATCCAAGAATTTCAAAAGAAAACAATAATAAAATTTTACTTGGAATT
Source organism: Panagrolaimus kolymaensis (assembly GCA_028622995.1). Classification (NCBI taxonomy): domain Eukaryota; kingdom Metazoa; phylum Nematoda; class Chromadorea; order Rhabditida; family Panagrolaimidae; genus Panagrolaimus; species Panagrolaimus kolymaensis. The sequence continues at coordinate 441,548 of JAJQJQ010000076.1, forward strand.
GGTGAAATGGTTCGTCAACGATGGTTAATTAAGGTATGTTGTTTTACGTGGGTTATTGGAGTAGTTTTAGGCTAATATAATAACTTTATGGGAATATAAATGGACGTAACCTTTATGATGTATTGTTGTATTGCCACATAACCTAGTAACTATTATGGTGGATTTGAAACTTGCTTATATCGTTGATTCCATATTTTGAGTAAACCAATATATAGCTACTCAGCTGATATGATTATATGTTTATTGACTTTCCTTTCATACTACTAACCTTATCTAGCCTTTATTGTCATATTTTCAGGGTTTGATCGGAGCTGGTGGTTATGGACAAATTTTTTATTCACTTGATATTCGACAAAATGATCATGTTGCTGTGAAGGTTGAACCAACAAGAAGAAAGGGAAAAACAGCTCGTCGAATGATTTTGGAACAAAAAGTTTTGTTGCGTTTACAAGGTCGTCCACATGTTGCTCTCATGCATGGTTCGGGTGTGGAACATGATTTGAATTATATCGTCTTACAACTTCTTAGTGTCAATATTGAAGATCTACGAAAGCAATGTCCACTCAAAAGATTTTCTAAATTCACTGCTGGAAGAATCATGCAACAAGTAAGCTAACCTTAACGTTTAGTTAACTAACAATATGTTTTTAGGCCATAGCTGGTATACGAGATATTCATCAAATAGGTTATTTACATCGTGATATAAAACCTGCTAATATGTGCTTTGGATTATCAGAAGCTTCAAAACATCGCTTGATCGTACTTGATTTTGGTTTGGTTCGAAAATATGTTAATTCCGATGGAAAAGTAAAACCAAGAAGAGATCATGCTGGATTTCGTGGAACTTTGCGTTATGTTTCATTACGTGTTCATAATCGAGAAGAACAAGGACCTGCTGATGATTTGATTGCACTTTTATATAGCTTTATTGAATTAGTTCATGGAGAAGTATCATGGAGAAAAATGTATACGGCTGATCAAATTAAAGCTGCTAAAGAAGAATTGGTATGTTTACTTACTATGTGTTATTATGTACTGTGCATGCTTATCTGCCTATCTGCTCACTGTTTCTTTGTTTAACAACAAACTATTCTCTCTAACAGAGTTGTGATTACCATATCGCATTTATTTTTTCTTTTCGCAACATTTCTCACCCTTCGTTTTTTAGGTACGTGACGATTTTATTAAAATTAGCTGCAAATTTGGTAATTCCTTTCGTGATTATGCTCGTGTTGTTTCATTAATGTCTGCTGATGAAGAACCAAATTATCATGTGCTTCAAGAATATATGAGAGATTTCGCTGGAAATAAATGCATTAGTGATTTATATGATTGGGAAAATGAATATGCTGATGTTTTTGCTGAAACTGAAATCAATCGACATTTAAAAATCATTCCTTGAACTTCCAAAGCCTATCATTTTTTAAATTATATTTAACTATGTTAAATGTTTGTATGAATAAATTGTTTTAACATTTTTTGCTTGTGTTACTTGATTGACTTATTATTGCAAGTATCTGTAATCTTTTGGTAGCATCAACAATAAAATATGTATGGCTTTTTAAACAAAAACAAGGAATTATCGGTAAAACTTTCTTAGTTCGTAAAACATTTACACATGCGATTAAAAATACAGTAAAAGCCTACAAGCAGAGGCAATAAATACGAAAGGGAATCCTCGATTGTTTAATTTCCGCAAAATGGTTTTGGGATATTTGCAAACTTGATGTTTTCTAACTCCATGGAAGCAAAGCATTGTGTTTCTAAAGTTTTTTTAGAATCATATCTCTTTAGTTTATTAACCTCTTTAATTGATTAAAGAATGTTAACACTTTTAAGACCGGACTTCTTCTTCTTGATTCATACTAGACGCACGACTTAAGGAATAAACGTCAGCACTTTCATTTTTATTTTCACTTTCAATAAATGCCCGGAGGAGATTTTTCCAAACCTAAAGAAGTCGGATAATTTTAACATTTTTTGTTAACGATTTTCATTTTTTTCTCCAGTTTTAATTTTTCTTTAAATGAAAAAATGATTAAAATAAATGTTTTTCTTATTTTGTTTTTAACATTTTTTTGTTGTTGTATTGAAAAATCATTTCAATGTGCAGCACAATACAAAAGAGAATTACGATATCTTGATTTTTATTTAGGCATCGTTCCAACTAAAGATGATGGAAAGTTGCAAACTAATGGTAATTGATTTTTTTAGTAAATTTCGCATTAATATTTTGTTTTTAGTTATTTCAAAAAATCAATATATTCATTCAGCACAAAATTTAAATTGTCGATTTGATAGTGATTGTGCTTGGGATAATGTTGAATCGGATGATTTATTAGATACATCAGATTTTTATTTATTCGAGAAAAAAGATGACAAAACTTTTCCCGTTCAACTTCGTCCTGGTTCACCTCATCCACCAAAAGGTTTTGCAACTTTATGTTTTTTTCTCTAATAATTTAACTTTTAGGTACACATTTTGTTTTGGCTGGTAATACAACCCAAAATCCGCAATCAGCAGTATTAATAAGTTTTCCAATAGCTTGTCAAGTTTCAAAAGGAAGATTAAGATTAAAGTTTGTTGCTAACATTTTTTTAATAATATTTTAAGATTTTTCTTTCCAGATATTGGCTTTATAATTCAGCAAAAATAGAAGTAATAATTCTTAAACTTAACCCATCTCATGGACATTTACAAGTTCGATCCCGACCTAAAACAGATTGCAGCTTTTTAAAACCTGATGAACATGAATGTGTTGTGGAAGTTGATGAAATGCATGAGCCATTTAAAATTGGAATTAGAGCTTTTCAATTGCATGATTCAGGTGTTGGAAGTTTAGCTTTGATTACAGATATTCAATATGAAGCCCAAGTTTGCAAAGAAAATGGTAAATATTTAAAAGAGAATTTGATAATTAGAAATTTTTTGATTTTCCATTCATTTTTCAGAAGTTCCATCACTTTTTGGTGGAATTCCATTATCTTCATCTGAGCCAGCAATAAAACAAATTCAAACAGCTTCCGATCTTAATTGTGCTTCAAAAGTTGGAACATGTTTATGGTCGCCTAAATATTCCACTGGAAATGGTGAAAACCCAGTTTCACTTCGATCTATATGGCAAACAGGAAATAATCAAAGAATATGGAATGAATTTATTCCAACATCAGAAAATAATCATCCAGAAAATGAATTTATTTTTCAATATATTGATCCTATGTCTACTTTACCTATAGGTAAATTACAATCTGCATTTGTTCCATGCACTTCGACGGGGTCTTCGCTTCAATTTAAATATTGGATGAGTCCAAATGTTCAAGCTCAAGTTTGCACCGTTACTCAAGCAAATGTTTCATTGAGTTGTGTATTTTTAAATGAAGCCGCTTCACCCGGCCCAGTTGTAATTGATATTGATAGAGGAGATAAAAATGCTTTTCGAGTAAGCTTTTTTTCTTTTCCAATTACGTTATTTACTATAAAAATTTTAGTTTGTTATTGAAGTAATTAAATTCGATCCAGCTCGAGCAAGTATTTTTGCAATCGATGATATTTCTTTTACTGGAAGGATGTGCCATGAAAAAGCGCCCGAAACTACTCCAACGCCCTTAGGAATTGGAACCCTTTTTGATCTTCAACCTTTTCCACATATTCCCTTAATCAATGGATTTCCTCCCTCGCTTGAATGCAATTATGAAGTGGAAGATTGTAGTCATTGGGAAAATAGTGATGAAAGTTTCCAATCTGGATTTATACCCGCAAAACTTCCATTTAAAATACCAAAATCTATGAAAGGAAATGTCGCTGTTGCACTTTTCAATCAACCTGATTCCTTTGCAATTTTACAATCCCCAGTTATTTCATGTGCTGAAAATGCAAGAATTTCTGTATTGTATTTTAGTTCTTTAGGAGCTCGATTAAGTATTTGCGCGGATGATAAATGTTTGAAAGAAAAAAGTCGAGATGTGAGCTTGGAAAAAGAAAGTGCAGATTCTTTTGGTCATGCTGGAGAATTATCTGTAAATATTACAACTACAAATAATTTCCGTTTACGAATTATTGCGGAATCCGTTAATGAAGACGATTCAGGTTTTGCTGAATCTTTTGTGCTTATTAAAAGGATTGAAACTGAAGGACATATATGCAGAATGAAAGATAATACTGAACTTGCATGCGAACATTTATTTTGTGATTTTAAAAGTAATTCTTTTTTGTTTTTAAAATAGTTAATTTTTTCTATATATTTCCTTTTAGATGGCACCCTTTGCAATTACAACACAGCTTTGACAACTCCCGATGATGTTCCTTTCCAACATAATCCCCGAAATGGAATTCAAGCCACTTTAACCACAGCAGGTCGTCGACGAGTGGTACTTCGATCTCCAGAATTTCAACTTTCTCGCCCAGCAGAATTACGTTTTAAGATTTTACTTTCAACCTTTGGAGCCACCGCTTATATGTGCCCAGATGAATATGTGGATAGTTTAGTTGAAGACTGTGAACTTTTACTTGGACCAAAAATAGATCAAAGAAAATTTGAAACTTTGCAAGTTCAACTTGATCCTGAAATTCATCATTTTGCGATTATTGCTTTCCATGATAAATATCAACAATTTGGTGAAGCTGATGTCGCTATAAGTGATATAAGTGTAGTGGATTCAGATGGCCAACCTTTATGCTTTTTTTAATTAAAAAAATATTTTAAATTTAATATTTTTATTATTCGCTAATAAAACTTTTTATTAAAATTTAAAACCTCAATTTTTTATTTAATAAAAGTAAAAATCCCAAAGCTTAATGCCGTAATATTTGTAAATTTTCATCTACAGGAACCACAATTCGCTTTCGAAATGATACAAATTTTGAAGTTCGAGAATAGATAAATGTTGCTATGGTTGTAATTGCTGATATAATTATTTGAATCATGGTAATAATAGATAGACCTGCAATAAACAAATAAAAAAACACAATTAAAAATTTAAATTAAAAACCTAAGAAAAATCCAAATTGTCCTCCAATTTGTGACATGAATCCTGGAACAGATGTGGTTAAAACTTCTCGAACATTTTCGAACTAAAAAATTAATTTTTCTCAAAGATTGTATTTTTAGTTAAAAAGTTTGATTACTTGTAAATCATAATATGAAACTTCAAGATTAAATGTATGATTTGTAAATGGAGTTAATGCTTCGGATTGTTGAAGAGCCACGGTATATTCCCATCGATGGCAGCCAGGAATGCACTAAAAAAAATTTTTTTTGCTATACTTCAAATTTTGAATATTCTAAAAAATTAAACATCATGGGTTGTCATAGATCCTGAATGGACTAATTGAATATTGTCATAATATGCGGCAACGACAGTAGCTGGGTCACAAATAGTTTTATCGTCTACTATGCTTAACATATAAGGCAGAGTGCAATTATATGGGGTAATAAAGTTCGAATAAATCCAATTTTTCACAAAACAATATGCATCTTTTCCAAAAATCTGAAAAAGTGGATTCATTTTTATTAAAGGCATTTGATTTTACTTTATTTGTGCAATCTTCCGGATGCTCCAATAATTCTATATATCTTGCTGTAAAATGCATACGATTCCATTCATGTGGATAAAGATAATATCGAGGAAAATCAATTACATAATCCCAATTATCATTTATATAAACAATAACTTGTGGTTGAGAAAAATTATATGCAAATGAAGTGACACTGGGAAGTTGCTTCATTTCAATAACCAATCGACCTATATCATCTGCTTCGGATTGATTTACATTTCTATTGGTTTGATAACATAAGCCTCGACGCATTACAGATTTAGCATGAAAAAGTTCGCTACAACAATCGTAAGTTTTTCCACCCAGTTCGCAATGATACAAAAAATCTTCACATCTGTATCCGAAAAGATTCTTAAAAATTGTAATTTAAAAAAAATGGTTTTAAAAATGTCGAATAAAAATTTTATAACAAAAAAACAGACATGAATTCGATCAAAAAATTCTCCAGGTGAATAACCTCTTGACCAAGTTCCGTAGAGGTTATTTAAATATTTATTATAGCTTTCATTATTGTATGGAATCATATCCATATTTTCTAATCCACTTCCAGCAACAAAATATTCAATTAAATTTCGACATGTTGTTTCATCAATATTTGGAATTAAATTATGAATATCATCAACGATTAAAGTAAAATTAAATGCATCAGGAACTTTTGGGCAAAGAGTTATAGTTGGAAGTTCCAAGGAATTTACCTAAAATTTAAAATAATTTTAATTTCTGGAGAAAAAATGTAAAAACTCGGACCATTCTAATTGTAGTTGAAGTGGCTGTAGGTCCATGAACATATTCCAGTACCACTAAAACAGTGGTAAATATTCCACAACTTATACAAATAATTAAAACCAGCCACCAAAATATTCGTTGTCGGAAGGATTTACTCGCTAAGGCTTGACTCAAACCGTGTATTTCTCCCGTCCATGGAGCATAATCTCGATCATGGCAATGACAAACTTCATTAGGCTTTCCTGGCAAAGCCATAGCCATCCGCTCTTTTATTCCATTTTTAAATAGAGGCATTTTTTTAGTTTTTTTCTTAACCAACTTTAATGTAAATTTTCTAGAGTTAGTCCAAATTTTTTACGAAAATACAAACAACCAAAAAAGCTCAACTTTTTGGAATTAATAAAAAAAAAGCGAGTTTAAAGTTTTTGGAAAAAAATGGCATTCAACACTTTTTTTATTTGCATATCGTTAAATTCAAAAAGAGACAAAGAAATTTGAGCCAATAATAAAATATTATTGGAGAATCTACAAATTTTTTTAAAGATTCTTATTTTTTTCAATGGAAGAAAGTTTACTTTCAAATTATCTTGCGTTTGTTTTTTTGACATTTTTTTTCTAATACTTTGACGGAAAGGTTATTTAAATGTTTCATACAAGCGACAACGCTTTGAGAAAAAGGTGAAAACATTGATAAGCATGTCAACCATTTAAAAATAAAACAGGATTCAAACCGATGAATAAGCTTGAAGCTGAAGAAATCCGGTTGTTGTAAAAGTTTTTATAAGGACGTTGGCTAGCATGTTTATTCTTTTTTTTCTTCAAAAATCCATCTTGTTGGTTACTATTAAACTACAATATTTGAACTTTACTCGGATGATTTTTTCTTGCAACAAAATTTTTTTTCTTCCCGTTTTAGTCATTCAAATTAATTCTTATCGTGTGCTTTATTGAAAATAAATATGAATAATTCTGATGATGATGATATTGATGCTGATGCTTTGTTGCGGCAAAGACTTGACATGCTTCGTGAAGCTGATCGTAAACAAAATCCCAATCAATCGCGACCTCCTTCACCTCCATTACCCCTCGAATTACAAAGTGAAATAAAAGTAGCTACTACATTGATAAAATTATTATTCAAATCTGAGAGCCAATCACTTATCTTTTCTCCTTCTGTTATTTCGGGTGCTTTGACTTCGATGATATCAGATGTTGATGAGGTAGTCGTTAAAGAAATTGAGAATATTCTTGGCAAAGATTTGATTTACAATAAGGAATATTTCAAAAGTTTATTGTATTCCAACTGTTTGTTTTACTCAAATAAGCTGACGTTAATACCATCGCCGGTTCATGGCTTAAAAGAATTAGAAGATCGCCTTAAACCAATTGACTTCCATGATGGGATTAAAGCAACCGAGGTAACTAATTGATTCTAAATTAAAATAAAGACGGGCAAGCGCACGATCTCTGACTTCAACAATAAAAAACTAATATATTTTTGGTTTTTTAATGTTCCATCAAAATTGATTTAAAACTATTTACAGCAAATCAATGCAATCATATCCGACCAAACCAAAGAAAAAATTTCCACATTGATTGAAACTTCTGATATTACCAGGAATTTCTCCATTTGTCTTGGAATAGCAGCATCTTTTGAAGGACGATTTGAAGAACCATTTACAGAACGGAAAGCATCAATGTTTTATTCAAGTCCTCCTAGAATCATTGACATGGTTTATCAAAAAGAAGGAGTGGGTTGGCATTGTGCTTCTGGTGAAGGTTGGACATGTTTGGGTTTACCGTACCGTACAGATGGGGAACATTGGCTTTACATTGTTTTACCAAAAGAAAGAAATGGTTTGGCTGATTTGATTGAAAAGTTTGATTATTCCATGATCCACGAATGCCTTAGCGGGTAAGACTTTTTTTTAAAAGAAAGATGTAAACCTTTCAAATAGCACAAAATATTTTTTAAAGAAACCCGAGTTATTGATTTTGAAATACGTAAAAACTTTTTATATATAGACATACCCAAATTTCTAGAAGTGCATGTGAAGCTAATGCTGCTATTCCCGTCTTTGAAGTAGAAAGCCAAATCACTTTGAATAATCATTTGAAACAAATGGGGTTCACTAAACTTTTTGAGAAGAATAGTTTGAGTCAAATATTTTCTGATGACAACCCTCATGGATTGGATATGATTATGAATTCTTCAAAGATCAAAGTAAGCAAATTTTCAAAAAACGAAGAATGTGCAAACAAGAATAAAACAAGTTTTATTCCGTTAAAATGGTGCACTGTAAAATCTCTAATAGTAGCTGAATTTGAACTTAACCGGAATACTAAACTAACTTTGTTTTGTTTATAGGTTGATGAATATGGGACTTATGCTCAACCATTTAGACATTCCGGTGATAGGGTCATGGCTAAATACATGGAAATTGAATTTGTTGCTGACCATCCTTTTATTTTTCTTGTAGTTGAGTATGAAAATGAGAAATTTAAATCTCTCCCATTTGTTGGAACTTTTTCTTAAAATTCTATGTTTTTTGTTACCCCATATTATACTACGAAGGATTATGGAAATAAACAAAAAGTTATGCATTTTTGCGGACATTTTCGGACGTTTTTCATAAAAACCTATAAACGCAGAATTTAATTTGCTATAGATCTATCGAGAGAAAAAAATGTTGCAAATAGACTGCTTCGTCATTTTTAGAAGCAAAAAACACTAAAAAAATTGCGGTTTGAAGCAATTAAATGCAATATTCTTTCATTATTATGCCTAAATAATTTTTATTTTACTTCTCTGTGATTTATCTTTGATTTGTTTTTTTCTTAATTAGATAAATTTTTATTAAACTTAAAACAATCTTTTTTTTTGTAAATATAATAATAAAAAACTCGTCAAAGAAAGATAAAAAAAATTTCAACAAAGTATCTGTTAGAAACTACGCGGTACATCTAAAACCTAATGATAACATTTTTATAAAAAAAGGGATAGAAGAAAATAAAACAAACAAACAAAAAAGGTAGAAAAACCTTTTTATAAGGCTTATAAAAAAAATAACAGTGTTTAAAAAATCGAAAGGATATATAAAAAAAGTAAGGAATACAATAACAAAAAAATGATAAATGAATAATGATAAACCACGCATGTCTCAAAACAAATAAGAAAGAAAGAAAAAGCCCTCCATCGATAGAAGAAGAAAAAAGAAGATTTTTTTTAGTGATTCCAACGATATAAAATAATTTTTGTTTTTGGGTTAAAAATATAACAAGTAATTTATATAAAAACTTTTTTTTGTTCTTGCACATTTTTGACCGTAAAAAATAAAATAAAAGTAATAATAAAAATTTAAAATAAAAATTTAGTTGTGTGTGGTGGTTATTGTCTTGGAAGGAATTGGGTGTGTGCAATTAAAAAAAAGCACATGTCATCGGATTTTTTTTAAAAGGTTTGATGTACGGGATTCATCACTGAGAGTGCAAAGTATACGAAAAAGCAGAAAGTTTTAAAGAAAAAAATAATAATCAAACAACAAAAAATTACATTTAAAAATAAAAAAACAAAAGAATTTTTTTTGATTTTCTAGAAAATTTGCATGAATAAAACAAAAAATAAAAAGTATCGTAGAAGAAAAGTTGTTGTCTTTGTTCCCCTCTTAAAGATATGAAGAAAAAGAAGAAGCCAAAAAGGAGCCTTTTTTTAAAAATAAACAAGAAGTACATAATAAAGAAAAAAGTAACAGCGGCAATATTAATAATGAATTATTTGATTTGAGAATCAAATCAAGCATCGATGGTTTCACGTTTAGCAACAGAAGCAGGCTAAAATTTTAAAAAAACTTTCGTAGTTTTAAGCCTTCGTTTTAGCTTGATTCCTCACATTTGATAAAAATTCATCATTTTTCTTATATTTTGCAATTTCTTTTGCCAATGAAGGCATAACTTCAAGTTGAGTTGAAATTTTACAGAATTTTAAGAAAGCATAAAATTTATCCAGACCGAAATGACTGCCTCGTTTAATATCAGCAAGAGTTTCATCTTGAAAATCTTTATATAATTGAGGGCGGAAACGCTTTTCAAGTCCATAACTATAGAATCGGAAAAGGGATTCAATGCCATATCGATAACTAAAAAAACATATTTAATTAATATTCTTTTATTATAAATCCCAAAACAAACCCTGCAATAACATCTTCGTTAGCTAATTTTCGGAATTCAGCATACATATTTTTATTGAAATTATCTCTAAGAAAATATGACCAAAATCGATAAAGAGTATTCATTTCAGAAACATCATATCCAACTGCGGCTCTTTGCTTGATGCATTTATCGTGCCATTCAGTATAAACCTTAAAAGTTTATATAAATTTATTTTAAAAATATCATAGAAAAATAAGGCTTACCAATGGTGCAAAACCATTTTCTTGGAAAAGCACTACTGAAGGATGAGTTGGAGGCAAAGTAGCTAGAGGATGTTGATTATCATCCGATGGTGGCAATTTAGTTTCTTTTTGGGGAGTTTTTTCTGTTCCCAATACCCAACCTACTGGCATGGCAGTCATTGCAACAGGTTCAGCAAAAGTTACTTTTCCTTTCTTTGACCGCTTGGTATCTTTATTATTCAAAGGATAAAAGCGAGCCATAGGCTTTTCTTTTGCTTCACGTTTAGCAACAGGACTTTTGGGAAGGGCTGCACTTGCAGCTGCACGTTCCATAGCTTTTTTAGACCAAATTGATGAACCTGGTGGAGTTTTAGGAATGGATGAAGAGGATTCAGGGGATTTTGGAGATGGCAATTCAATTTCTGGAGAGCCATTAGCTTGAGCTGAATCTTTAGATGCTTTGCTATCATTACTCTTTTTCATTTCTTCAAAATCTTCTTCGCTCAATGTTGCAACTTTAGAAGTCTAAAAATTAAGTAATATATAAATCATTAAGCTATAACTTAGTGGAACATACCGGAGTAGAGGGTTCATGACGAGCTTCAGCACTCCATAATTCTTCTTCATATTTACGAAGGCCATGTTCCATTTCTTCATTTAATCTTTGATTTCGATCACTACGCTTAGTGAAGTCTCCAGTTCGATCATATTGCCTTTTAGTATTAGGTGTGAGGATAATGAGTTGATCAATATTTGCATCAGTCATTTCATCCTTTAAACTTAGTGAAGAAGTTCGACGTTCTCGATGCGAGTCGTTATGAGAAGATGAGGATTCGATAGTTGGATCAATTTCATCATCAAATTTAAAATCAAGTTCAGGTACTCGATTGTTTCGTTTATTGCTGCTTACAGCAGTGGCAGTAGTGTTTATTACAACACCGGCTTTAACTTTTTTACCTCGCTTAATTTTAACTTCTTGCCAATCTTCAATTTCTTCTTCAGTTGGTTCACGACCTGCGGTTCCAGTAGGACCAGCAGATTCGGAAGGGGTTTCACTTACAGATTCTTTAGAATCCACGGAAGTCCGATTTGAAAAGGATAATTGTTTAGCTTGAGTTTCGGTTTTAGCGCCTTCAGAATTTTTAACTTGATTTTGGCTTTCATGATGAGAAACATTTTGGACAGGAACAGCTGATATCCTTTCCACAGGTGTGGAAGTTTTTTCAGGATTGGGTTTATTTTCATTTTGAGTTGTACTTTGTTGTTGCCTCACAACTTCATGTGTTTTTGATTCTGTATGGCTTTGTTCTTTTCCAGCCCGTTCACTCGTTTCACTTAATTTATCCCGATCTTCTTCGCTACTCGTTGATTTTGCATCTTCGTTAGCAGAAGTATTTTTAGATAAACCAAGTAATCTAGCTTGAATTTCACTTTCTTCAATTACAGGCTTCGAACTTGTTGGATCTGCAATGGTTATTATCCTTCGATGATGGGCTGCTTCTTTAGGTTGAGAAGATGATTTATGATCAGGCGAACCTGGAGCGTTCAATGACCAAATTTCTGGAGTTTCTCGAGGTCTCACCTTAAAAATAATTATTAAAGTTATATATTTTATATAAATATTTTAAGTTTTACTTTAAATCCATTTTCATGAACTTCGACATTTCTACTTTGTTTAACACTTTCAATAATAATGTTGAGATCTTGAGTAATCATACGAACACGGGGAAAACTGGCAATAAGGCTTATCGATAAATAACCATCGGGTTCCATTTTGCGACGTAAAAAGAAATCCTTTTGTAAATTTTCATTAGAAAAATAATATTCACTAAAAAAAATTTTAAAATATTAAAATGATTTTAGTTTTTTGTTAAAAAAATTATTAACTTACATTTGTCGTCGCACTGAATCTTTTAATGTTCCTGGTTCAGCGGGAGGCATAAATTGTGGAGGATATATAGGAGCCATAATAATATTCCTTGGTTGTGGAGCCATTGTTGGCATCACAACCATAGGAACAATGGGTTGATTGGGATCAGGTGAAAGTAAAGGAGTTGGAGTTGCAGGAATGGAAGTTGTTAAAGATGAATCAGGTGATTCAGGACGTGACCCGCTTTTATGTAAATGTTGTTGTTGATGTTGTTCGTCATTTGATTTTTCTGCATTTGCTCCAGTATCATTGGGTTGTTGTTGTTGTGATTCATTTGGAATAAATTGCCTTGGCTGTTGTTGTTGTTGTGGAATCATAAATGGTGCAGGACCATAACCAAATTGCGGCCTTACTCCAACACCAATTGGAAATGGGGGATTCATACGATTATTTGGATCATAAGCTGTTGCCGCATCAAATGGTGCACCCGCGATAGCATAAAATTGAGCATATTGTTGTTCCATCATATCCATATAATCAAATACATCATCCTTTTCTGCAACTTCATCCCAATCAGGAAGAGGCCCACGATTTTTTCTTTGGGAAGCAGAAAATTTATTCTGATCTAAAAAATTAAAAAATTAATCGTTAATTTTTAGGAAAATAAATTTATCGCACCTTTTGGAAGTGGTTCATCTGTTGTTTTATCTTTATTTTCGTTTGGAGGTCCGGTTGCGGCGTTGCCTCCTTCATTATTAGCACCATTTCGATTCCAATAATATTGATGGTTTCCACGATTTCGATATCCACCACCAAAATCTCTTCCCCGTCTGTTGTTGCCACCTTGAATGCCTCTCGAAGTGGAAGCATTTTGATTAAAATTATTATTGATTACTACGTTTTCATCATTTCTCCGTTTTCCATGGTTTCGATTATTTCCACCACCTCCACCACTACTTCCACTTTGAGGTCGGGTAGTTCCACGAGCTCCTGTAGCTGCTGGCATATTATTTTCGTCGCTTGTCTGATTATTGGTTGCTGTCACCAATTCGGGTGAAGAAGCTGCTGAAGTTGTATTATTTTGATGATGATTGGGATTATTATTTCTTCCACCGCCACCACCTTTTTTCCAACCTTGACTTCCTGAATGCTGATAATAATAACCGTTGGAAGAATTATCAAAGTACCTAAAAAAATTCATGGTTAGGAATATTCAGAGAAAATAAATCAAATTTTTAATGCTTTTTTTAACCCACGCTTTTTTTTGAAAGACTAAAAAGGACAAAGGCAGAGACAACAAATAAATAAATTTGTTAAAACTTTTGTTGTTTTTAGAATTTTAACAACAGCAAAAAAACATGTGATGATTATTTTATTTTTTGCAGAGGAAAAAAACTACGATAAAAAAATTGATAAGATCAATAATATCCTTAAAAAGTTTTGGAGAGGGTTTCATTTTTTGTTGAGGTTTAATAAGTAAAAAAATGAGGGAATGAAACGAAAGAAAGCGAAGCGATGATGCCAAAAAAAGAAAGAAAACAAAACATTCAAGGGAAAGAGGATAGTTAATTCAAAATAAAGCGCCCCAAAACAAAAAATTTGTCCGTCATGTGTGTATTTGACGTGAAAAAATAAAAAGTGAAAACAAGTAGTAAAGACGAACGAATGGGGGGAAAAAGGAGAAAAATATATATATAAAAAAGCCAACAACTGGTAGCACCTCCAAAAAAAAGAAAGAATATTTTAGTCAAGACTTTTTTTTCTTCTATTTAAAAAAGGGAAAATGTGTGCGTGCCTCTTTTTTCCTCAACCACTGGCAACAAAAACGAGCGAGCGCCGCCACCCTTGTCAGTAAAAAAAAAGAAAGCAGCATATTTTCACTCTCTTTTTCTATTCCATTATTGCTTTCAAAAAGGAACAAAAAAAACAACAACGTGGTTTTGATGAAAGGCAAAAGAGTAGCAAAAAGGCCATTTATTTCTTCTTCTTTTTTGACGACTAACATAGAGTGTGTCCTCTCTCTTTTTTATTTTATATATATAAAATTGAGGTATATATTGGCGAAAAATAAGAAGAAGAAACAAAAAGGACATTAGATAAAGAAAAAGAAGAAGGAAAGGAAAGAAAATGTTTAAAAATGCTTTTGTTGTTGTTTTATTTTTTACTGGATGAAGATGCCTCCTCGTCTTCCAACAAAAATGTCTGGAAGAAAAATACATATACTTCTTCCAACTCAAAAAAATAAAAATATCTCGAGTATAAAAAAGGATGCATGTCAGCTAGTTGAAAAAAAAATATTAGAAAAATAATTTCGCTCTGTTTAGTTAGTTTTTATAGAAAAAAGAAAAATGGCCAGCCTAAATATTTTCTCCTACTTTTTTTCCTTTTTTTCAAAACTCATTTAATGTGGGCGAAATAAAAATTGAACGGTATCTATGACTGATTTTGCACAAACAACAACATTCTAGCATAATCCGTTTTTTGTTTTGTTGTGCAGACATCAAAAAAGGGATGGCCTTATTTTGGAGGGGCAATTAAAAAAAATTTCGTCGATGGGTTTAAATTAAAAAATATATTTTGTTGCTATTTTAAAATTGCAACAAACATTGCACAATATAATACCATATTTGGCAATAAATAATAAAATGTGTTTAAGATATTTGTAAAATATTTTTTCTTATAGCAAAAAAAAAAAAGAAAAGCTAATTTTTGTGGTTGCAAGCAAAAATTTAGGTACAAATAAATGTTTTTTTCGTAATTATTTTTGCTTTTCTAGTTTTTTATTTCCCATTTCTTTTTTGTCTTAGAAAAGCTTTTGAGTTTTTAAAAAGCGTTTTGAGAAAAAATTAAAGAAACTCTTCCCCTTATAAAGAAAAGTATAGAATAATAATACTCACCAATAATCTTGTTCATCATTTTCTTCATCACCATGATGAGCTTGTTGTTGTTGTTGCTGATTTTCAGGAGGTGTAAAACCATTGGGAGTTTGATCAGAAACTAAAACAACAAAATACTCATTTTTTGTTTCCATTTAAAAAAATTAAAAAATATAATTACTTTGTGACTTTCGATTATTTTTATTTCGTCGAACTGGTCGATGATTATAATCAACATCAATATCCAATTTTTTCCAATTATTTTTTGGCACTTTTTGATTTCTCATTCCATTGGGGCTATAATGTTCAGAGGATTCTCGAACAACAGCCTAAAAAATTATGAAAGGTTTAATAAAGGGTTATATTATTTTGAGTTGAGACTTACATGAGTGCTTTGATGATAATTTGTTGAATTTGCGTTACCAGTTAAAACATCATTTGAGGTCGTATTACCCGAGTCGTGAGTAGCATTATTGTCATGGGCATGCAATGCCGGCCAATCATCTGTTGAAGTAGTCGTAATAATTTTAGCTGAAGCAGCAGAGCTGCTTTTATTACCAGTTTTAGATGCCATAGTGGGGTGATGATGAGAATGATCAATAGCAACAGGTTTAACCGTTGGTTTTTCTGTTGCTTCATTTTCATCTAAAAATTAATATTCTCATTATTTTGGCAGCAGCTTTTTAAGAATATAATTTACCTGTCTTTTGGAACCATGGATTAACTGCAGGTGGTTGAGCAATAGTTGGAGTACTGGAAGGTGTTGTTGTCGAAGTTAAAGCATTTACATTGGCTGTTATTTCTTCAACTATTTCCTTAATATCCTTAACATTCTTTTCTGCTACTGTTGCTACACTATTTACCGGTTTTTCATCACGTTTATTATTTGTCGTTGTTGATGATTTACTTCCGCCGCCGCCACCACCACTTTTTCGATCCTTATTTGGTTTATCATGGTGTTGTCGCTTTCTGTTGCCACCACCACCATGTTGCTGTTGCTGATTATTTGGTGGTTGTTGAACCGAAGATGACGTTGTTGTTGCTGATGAAGACATTGTTGATGTTGTGTTACCCGATTTGTTATTAATTTTATTACTACCTTTTACTTGATGACCACGATGATTTGATAAATTTGAAGTTTTAACCGAATTTAAAGTTTTTTGAATCACAGGGAAAGACTCAGTTACTGCTTCTTCATTACCAGATACAATTTGTGCAAATGAAAGCCTCTCGGCCATCTATACTAGTCCAATATTGAACCAGTATGTATGATGGACAACTAACCACAAAAAAGCTCTGAAAAATTTAATAAAATTAATAACTTATAGTTTTGTTCGGTTTTTGATGGAATATAAAATTGGAGAAGATCGCGATCGAAAGAAAAAGTTAATCAAAAAAGTAATATTATTCTTTCACGGGCTAAAATGATTTGCAATCACGATTTTAGTTTAATAAATTTCAAAACAAGCACAACAATATTTGGTAATTAGGAAAAAAATATATATGTCATCATTGAGACTAGAACCATTAACCAATTTGTTAATTATCTTCGCTTAATTAACCGATTATTCAAAGTAAAATTAACAAATAAAAATATGCATAAAATCAAAGTATTCCTTTATAAAATGCAAAAGTTTTAATAATATTTTGTTTAAAAATATTTAAAGAATTAACTAAAAGTTTTTAACAATTTGTACAACAGGTGAGAAAAAATCAAAGCAGCAGCAATCATCGCTCTTTATGTTGCTGCAGCAGCCCAGACCTCTTTTCTTCTATGCATTGGGCTGCTCAACAGTATACACGATATATCGCGGCGGGAAGTTTGAACGAAAAAGAACGAAAGAAAAAATCGAGGGTCTGTCGTCTACCTACAAACTATTGCAATATTTCCCCCTTTCTTTTCTCTTCTTTTTTGTTTGTTACACACTCTCACTAACTGACGACTGACTGACTGATGGATGGATGGAACAATCATATACATACTTGTTGTCGGGTTTTTTTTTGTGTAAACGTTTTTTGAGCAGTTATTTTTGGGCATAATCAAAAAAATAATATAAAAAGCAATATCAAAACATAAAAAGTTTAGAGGATCGATAAATTTCCATAAACATTTAAATCGTTCGAAAATAGTTACCACGGGAATGAAAAGGAAAAAAAGTTTTAGGGTGCAGGTGTTTTTATTGTAGCGGGAACTAAATGCGCTAAACAGCCGTGAAAAAATGAACAAATTCTCTTCTATTTTTGTTTCTCGTTGGTTTTTGCGCAACCGACGTCTAAAGCAAAGAAAAAAAATGATTATAACGCACAGAAACAATCAGCAATAAAGAAAGTGAGCGCACAATTAACAAAAAATAGATGCTATTGCTAGGTTGACGACAATCAAAATATGATATGTATGAATTAAGAAATTGATGCAAAGATTAAATAATTATTGAATTTTTTGTTTTTACCAAAAAGATATTTGACCTTTTGTTGTTTATGGATGAGCCAAAAAGTTGACTAAATATGCCTAAAAGGAAATTCTTTTTTTGTTGTTGCTAATAATGGGTCTCGAAATACCAAAGATAGTGGCCAAACGCATGATCAGATTCTTAAGGATTTTCTTGATTTTTTTGTTTCAATAGAAAAAATCAAAGCTAAAATTAAATATTCAAATTCAAAAAAAAACGACTAAATTATTAACAAATTTGTTTTTTCTTCAGATTACTTACACTTAGGTTTTTAAATTAATAAAGACAAAAAAAGGTGAAAAAGAACAACATTAGCAAAAATAAATGAATACACCAAAAACTAAATCTCTTAAAATTTTATATTATCAATGAGATGATGCCAAAAGGGAAATAAAAAATTTTAGGCTATTTTTCTTTGCATCGCATCGGAGAAATTAAAATTTATTTATTTTGATCAAAACTTCACAAAAGTTTTAAATGCCTAACCCTCGAAAAACGAGAAAAATAAGAAAAATATTGGATTTAGGTATGATTTTATTTTTGCTACGCGTTGAAAACAACGAATTTGAAATTTAAAAAAAAAGTTTTTCTGTGGCCTTTTTCTGATTTTTTGAACGAATG
Organism: Panagrolaimus kolymaensis; assembly: GCA_028622995.1. Taxonomy (NCBI): domain Eukaryota; kingdom Metazoa; phylum Nematoda; class Chromadorea; order Rhabditida; family Panagrolaimidae; genus Panagrolaimus; species Panagrolaimus kolymaensis. The sequence goes on from JAJQJQ010000076.1 coordinate 460,036, forward strand.
TTAAAAATGTTTCCGTTTTTTTGTTTTGTTTTTATGAAAATATTTCTTTGTTTTGAACATGAATATTTTTTTAAACCGATTTTTTTGCTTCCTGTCACATGATAGATAGCATTTTCGAACTTTTTGTTTTTGTTCGTTCGTTTTTTAATGTTTTTTAATATTTTTTTTGCATAATTCTCCCTCAATTTTTACTCCATCTAACTTTCAATCTCTGAAATAAAAATCGTTAAACATATAAATAAATGCATCTGAACTTTTGAGGCTAAAAGAAAAGGTTATGTTTGCGCCAGAAAAAAGTCGTTGTAACAGAAAACAAAATAAAAGAATAAAAAAGCATTGTAAGAAAAAAAGTGTAAAAAAGACTGGATGAAAAGCAAAAAGAAATCAAAAAGCATGAAGAAATAATTTATTTGGTTTACACATTTTAGGATTCTTTTTTTATTGAACTTTTGACACAATAGAATGCTTCAAATTTATAATAGTTTTAGTGCTTTTTTCTCGGGACAATATACTCTTTTTTATTTATTTTTTTAAAGCCTCTTTTTTTAAATCTATCAAAAAATAGCTTTATTTTATTTTTTTATAATAAAATTAATTGCCTTTCTTCTTTTAATTTAAATTTATTTTGGCTATTTTCTTTTCATCGGCAGTTGCTTACTTACTACGGATATTTATTTTTATTTTTATTTGACCATTGCAATTTGACCAAAATAATCTTGACTTGATTTTTTCTTTTCTTATTCGTCTGTTCACTTTGTTTCAGGATTATGTTTTCTAGCAATTGGATCTCTCCTTAGCTTTTTCTTGGGTAATTTAAAAAAAATTTAAAAAGCCGTCGACTCTCAAAACAATTGTTGTCAAATGTTGTGGACAACATTTAGCTGTTAGCCGCCGCTTTCTATTTGTGATGACCTTAATCGCCAACCGCATTAAAAACGAAGAAAAAAAATACTTTGACAGCGCCGCCTCTATCATTTTCTTCTTTTTTTGGCTGATGATCTTATGTAACGCAACAGTTGTTCGTGCCCTTAGAAAGTTTTTTATATTTTTTTAAGACCGCTAGAAAAAAGATTTGGATTTTTAGCGCCTTTTTATGTTTGCTCGTGTGCTGTGTTTTTTGTTTTGTTATAATTTGAAGAAAAAAAATCTAGTCACGCTTGTTTTTAAAATTTTTTTCGGATTTGCATAAATTTTATTAAATCTGTTATTTTTTGGGTTTTAAGGCTATGAAATGAAAGTGCGAAAATGGATTAAATTTTTTATATTATGCTCCACATTTTTAATTGTTATTGATGGAATTGAACCTTTGCCAAGATTACCATCAGGAGGTCCATGTGAAGATTTGAGACCGGGAGATTGTGATCCAGATGCATGCAATGGAGAAGAAAATTCATGTGAAGCGCGATACACCCGATTTTGGGATCCTACAGTTAATGGCGATCGACAGCGGAGAAGCTGCCAATGCGCCGAGGTTTATATTTCTGGCCCATTTAATAAATTTTTAAAATGATTATTTTTAGGAATCAATTTGCAACGTGATTGGAATGCATTCATTTTCTGGTTGTCGATCTTATATGTCCCTTGGTAGTCATGGCCAAAAATTTATTCGGGAATGGACAATGTCGCCAGCTGAAAAGCAAAAAAGGCGGCAATATTTACTAAATGTAGCCCTGAATCGAACAACGCCACCATTTATGATTGATAAAATTCGTCATGCTCAATTGCAAAATGGAAATACAAGGTTTTGTTGCAAAACATCCAAAAAACGGAGGAGGTACATAGCTGCCGCTCAAATCAATGGAATTAATAATAAAAAGTCAACTGATTTTTATTCAAATTTTTGTTTTGTTGGTATTTTTTCTATTATTAATTTAATGACAATAATTTAGCGATTTTTTCATTTTTTTCCGATAATTTTTTTATAAATAGTCTCTTATTTCCAAACTTAGACAACTTTCTAACATTTTTTTAAAACAAATGTTTTTATCATTGAAAACATCTCTCTCTTTTTTTTTTGCCTCATTCCTTTACCTTTTTTGTTTTTTGTTGTTTTCGTTACAAATTTATTATCTTTTTTGTTTTGCCTTTAAACTCACTTTTTTCCACCACGTTTCCTGTGCAATTTTTTTTTTCATTCATCGTTTAATATTAATTTTATTATTGTATTAAAGAAAATTGTTATATCATTTTTAAACTAATTTGTTGTTAATTAAAGAAAAATATATAAATAATAAAAAAAAATTTTAAAGATTTTTTTTTGCTTAAAATCAGTCAATCTTTAAAAAGTGGTCTTAAAGATCTTTGCCAATTTCGATAATTTCATCAATTAAAAAATCTAAATCTGAATAGGTAATGGCTTGATTTGAAATGATCATACGGAAAAAATTTGGTTTTTGTTTATCCGGTTGATATCCAACCATAGTCGTGCCACGTTCCATCATCTTTGCTTTTATCTTTGGTGCAATCTAAAAAAGAAAAAATGGATAAACATTGATTTTTTATTAAATTTTTTAAACCTTTTCCAATCGAGCCATTTTTTCTTTTTGTTCCAAATGACGAATGCTGGGTGGAAAATACCAGAAACAAATATTAAGAAATTCAGGCTAAAAAACAAAAAAGTAAAACTGTACATTTTTTAATGAAAATATTATACTTCTTCAATTAAAACTTCATAACCTTCAGTTCGTTTAATTCGTTCAGTAAAATATGCAGTTAAATGCATTAAGCGATTTATTTGTTGTCGATATCCTTCCATTCCTTTGGAACGCCACATGAGCCAAAGTTTAAAAATATCATTATGGCGACCACATTGCATTGCTTTATCTCCAGTATCAAAGCTAACATCATATGGTTTATCTTGTTGAAAAAGATAATCTGCCGACATTTGATTGGTTTGAAATAAAAGTCCATCGTGGCGAATAAAACACGCGCTGCATTGAAGTAAGGCTCCCATAAGTTTATGTGGATTCCATGTGACCGAATTTGCACGTTCCAAGCCAGCTAATTTATGGCGGTGTTCAGGTGAAAGAAGAAGACCTCCTCCCCAAGCTGCCTAAAATTAAGATTTTTCTGATGTTTTATCAAGACAAAAGCAAACAAACATCGACGTGAAACCAAATTTTATGACGTTCACAAATATCAGCAATTTTTAGTAAAGGATCAAATGCTCCATAAACTGTTGTTCCGGCTGTGGCTGAAACAAAAAAGGGATGAAGCCCTTCACGTTTGCATTCAAGAATTTTTTGTTCCAATGCTTCAGGAATCATTCGTCCAATGTTATCGGTTGGAATGTTAAAGCAATGATCAGTTCCAATTCCACAAATAGCTGCGGCACCTTTAATTGAATAATGACTCTGAAACGTTTATTTTTAAAGCAAAAGTTTGAAATTGTTTTTTTTAATTTACATCTTCAGAAGTGAAAGTGCAAAGAGTAGGTACGGTAGACATTCCCAAAGGCTTAACTCGAGGATAATGAAAATGTCGGGCTGCATTAACGGCATAAAGATTTGCAATCGCTCCACCAGGAGTAAAAATAGCATCACCTTGATCGGGCGCCCATCCAATGAGTTCAATCATTTTTAAAGTAACTTCTTTTTCCATTAAAATAAAAACTGGAGAAATTTCATAAGTGAACATATTGGTATTGGCTGTAGCTGTGAGCCATTCACCAGCCATTGAAACTAAATCCAATCCGCATGAAATTTGATTAAAAAATCGAGGATGGCCTGTTTTTACACAATATCGAAGCACGTGGCTGCAAGACTAAAAAATAATACTATTTTTGAACCGACAAAAAAAAGAGGCAAAAAATTTATTACTTTGAGTAATTCTTCCAAATTCATGGGTTTATCAGGAATGGATAAATCCAAAAGTTTTTTCATTTCATCGGGTTGATGGAAATCAAGGATTTTACTGTCTCGATTATTTTCTTCTTTTATATAATCATAAAGTATTTCAACTACTTGCTGTAAAAAAGCTCGAGTATCTTCCCAATTATCAACATTTTGAGGGAAAATATCTAAAAATTAAACAAAGAAATTATTTATATCAAAAATAAAAATTATGATAATTCTCACCAGTAGCATGAAGCTTCCCAATTTTTTTCAACACTTCCTCGGGATCCATTTTAAATTAAATATTTTTTAATAAAATAGTTTTTTATAATATTTTTTAACTTTTTGTTAGCTTCCAACCTTCTGGAGATTCCAAATGATTAAATAATAAAAAAAATACTTCAACCTCCAAAAGTGCTACTTCTGGTACTTCTAGTCCCGCCTGCTTTTTTTTTTACTTCTTCGTCTTTCATGGCATGCTTCTTCTTTTTTGAGACTTGAAGAAGCTTTATTTGTTTCGGAAAAGATTATTGAAAAAAAATTTCATCAACGGCCGAAACAAGGAATGAGGGATTGTCATTTTTTAACATGCATATTTCCATATTTTTTTGTTTTAACCCTTAAAAAGATGTTTGTTTTCCGGCTCATTAGCCCATCTTTTTTTTATTTCCATTTTTTTTCTTTACTTTATTCTTTGCTTTGGAATCTGTGCCAATTTCTTTTACTGTAATGGGGGTTATTAGAGACGCCATTTCTTTACTTCAAAAAGCTGTGACATTAAAAAAATGATAAAGCGAACAATGACCGAAAAATCGAGGACTAAAAGCATCACGCAAAATGACGAAAAATGTGACAAACAATGACTACCAAAAATAAAAAATCAAAAGAGATTGCAAAAAATGAAAAAGAAGAAACATAAAAAAATGACGAAAACCCTCTTACTTGAAAAATTCCTATTGCTTTAGGGCATAATTTTAATCCCTCGTGTGTTTTTTGAAAAATGATTACTCAAGCTTTGGAAGAAAAATAAAAAGAACAAATATAAAAGTAAACTTTCACTTTCTATTTTTACAGTATTTAGAAGAAGCAGAAAAGATATTTCATAATTAAAGAAAGATTGTTTGAGAAGCTTTAATCCTCGAAAATTGTGTTATTCCAACTTTTGATGTGTGTATAAAAAAGAAGGAATATTTCTCGTATTTATTAATTTATAATAAGTGATACAATTGACTTTGACACTAAAACCATCCCATCCCACTCTTCATTTTTAAAAATTTTTGTGAACAAGATTGGGATGTAAGAAAGCCCACATTTAATAATAATAATAATAAAATAAATAATAACAATATATGTAAAAACATAGATAAAATATTAAGGAAAATATAATTATTTGTAACTCTAAAGTCACAATAATAATCTATATTTTATAAATTAAAACGATATTTAATTTAGGTCGTCACAGTTTAAGTTTTTGCTTATCTCCGCTTTTTCTTAGCGTCACAGGATCGCTTGTGATAGCTTTGAGCAAGTTGATTAATGATAGAGTGCACGAAGTATGCAATAGCAAATAAAGTTATTAATGAAATGATTTGTTGAAGCAACGATGAATTCTGAAAAATTTGAAAAAATTTACATTTGTTTTATTAAATTAACATTTTAAACTTACAAGGTTAACATGATTCCCAGGATTACTATGTAATTTTTTCTTTTGATTATTAAGAAATTCCGTTAATGTCGCTTGTAAAAATGGACCAATTTTTGGGATGGTTCCACTTAATCTTATTAACCATTCGGCATGATGTTCACTTAATGCAAAAATTACAAAGAACATCTGAAATTTAAAATGTTAACGACCCGGATATATAAAAATAGAAATCTCAAACCTGAACATGCATTTTGATGAGAGCTTTACCAATTAAAGTAGCGCCAAAAAATGTCCAAAAAGGTATCAAAAAATGTCCACATGTAATACCCGCAAAATCAAAAAATGGATTTGGAATGGATGCACATAATAAAATTGCAATGAATCCCGTCTTTCTTACAAGGTTCTCGACGATTAAATTGCCTCTATCCCAAAAGGTCTGAAATTTAATTTAATTTTATTAATTTGCTTTCGATGTAAGTGAAAACCGTTTACAATTTCTTTGGGTGATGAACCGTGTTGAAGAGCTAAGAATTCTTGATAATCTGGATCATCGGGATCTTCACCAGTTAATCTTGCGCCACGAGCAATAAAATATGGCGGAAGTTCGCCTAAAGCCGTTCCAACTCCCCACATCAAAGACTCAATTCGAACTTTGCTTATAATTGCCCAAATAGTTATTGCACCAGCGGCAATATCCCTTTTTTCAGGGCATGTAACTCTAAAAAGTCAAAATATAATTGGGAATTTCAGAGTTAGAATAAGCTTACTCGTTTGGATATGGTGGTTCAGGAAAATTTAATGATCCACATTCATAAGCTGCTAAAGTAACTTTTGCGATATGAGGGGCCTAAAATATAGCAAGAAATAAGTTAAAAAACTTTCCTTTTAGAAAATGCTTACTAAATATAATACAAATGTATGAAGGCCAGTTCCCAACCCAATGGAAGATAAGACACCAAGGCCAATCCAATATGTGCACCATAAAAATTGCTTTTCAATAGGCCCAATATATTTTTGATGTTCACCAGGTAAATGATAAAAATAATTGGAGACTCCTGCAGTTATGAGAGTTGCTAATACTTTCTTTTTATGTTGATAAAGCCTAAAAGCAAATTTTGAAAATAAAGTTAGAGAATATATAAAAATTTACGCTATCAAAGCATCAATAAATAACCAAAATAATTCTAAGAAGAAATAATATGTCGTTAATAAAGGTTGATTAAATAATGTAATTTTTGACCTTTCCAAATGAGTTAATGCGCCTTCTGAAGGACTAGGGCGCATGCCTCTGCCACTGGGAGGGAGATAACTAAAAAAATATGGGTTCAAAGAAAGATTAAACTTTAAATTTTAAAAAAAACTTACTCATCTGGCTTTGATTTCTTCCAAAATAAATTCAAGAAGAAATTATATATAAATAAAAAGGGTCGTTTCCATATTGGAATTTTTGTCTTTTCGTTTTTGGCTGAAGGAATATTACGTGGGCCTCTGCCGTTCCGAGGAAGCTCACTAAAGTTTTCAGGTTTAACAAAGTAAGATAAAACTTAAAATTCGAAAAACTTACTCATCTGACGTTGCATTAGCATCTGTCACAAAATGAACATTATTGGCATGATGTGTTGTAGCAGGACCTCCGTTATTTAAATTTCCATTTTTATTACCAACATTTTTCTTTTTATTTCGTGGCATATTCCCGTAATAAAGATGCACCTACTAAAAATATAATAAAAATAATTTAAATTATAAATAGACCAAAGAAAATTTATATCAAAATAAATTAAAAGCGCATGAACTATTTTTGCGTAAATGCACACTTTTTATTGTTCGTCCGAGTTGCATCTCGTCACATAATCTCTCGCAGTTTGCCAACCAGACAGAGGCCGACCGCACAGTTAAGTAAGTGGTTGTCGTCTGTCGTTTAAGCATGCATTAGAGGGGGGAAAAAGCAAAAAACAAATTAAATTGAAAAATGATCATCACAATACAAACTACTTTTTAGGCAGCAAAGAGTTTAAGCTGCAGCTATGAGATAAAATAAATCAAAAAAGTTTACGAGAGTCTGTCTCTATCTATCTCATGGCTCAATGAAAAAACAAAGGGGAAAAAAGTTTTAAGAAAACGTATGCTTAGCGCATGAGATGGCGGCGGCCATGGTCACGTTATTATTTGAAAAGTAAAGAAATGCACCATAATTTATTGTTGCAAATTGCAATGCTGACTGACTACAACTTGAAAATAAAAATAATAATGATGTTACTTCAATTTGCAAAAATATACATAGCTTTAAATTTTCAAAAAAAAACTTTATAAAATATTATTTGAGCCTTTTTGGGTTATTAAAATTTTGAACAAGAAATTAATTTTGCCAATGAAAATTGTTCGTCAATTCAAAATTTTTTTTTATCTTATATTACCAATATTGTTATGATGTTAAATAAAAATTGTTTTAAACAAATAAGAAAATTTTGAGCCAGTTTTATTTAAGTTGAAAAGCATCCTTTAAAATATGACAAAATTAAATAAGAAACAACAAACACAATTTAAAGCATAAAAATAACATATCTATTTTACAAGGAAAAAAATCAATAACTTTCTTGTTTTGTTTTGTAAATAAAATTTGTAAACCTTTAAATTTATTGAATAATCATTTTGTAAAAATACCTTGAAATTGAAAATGGCTCATATAATTAAAACTTTTAGTTCAACGATTTACAGCACTGCATTTTTAATTATAAAATGTCTTTTGGTTCTTTTATTATACTTTAAAAATGCAAAGTGAAAGTTTACTTTTATATTTATTCTATTTATTTTTCTTCCAAAGCTTGAGTAATCATTTTTTCAAAAAAACATATGAGGGATTAAAATTACATACGGTTTATGAATTAGGGACAATGTCATTCCGAATACCCGTCCATATTTGTGAGTTTATGAAAAGATTTCAAAAATACCCTCAAATATTTAAATTAGCATATTGAATTGTTTCATTTTTTTGATTACGGGTGTTTTCTGGAAAATACATTATTTAATGTTAACAAGCCCTTTATTCCCATTTTAATCGACCAAAGCTTTAAAGTTTTTTTGTTTGTGTTCTTATCTTTTTGGAGTAATGTTGCTACTTTGAAAGCGTAGTGATTTCTTTTAAGTTAATACACGCCTGCTTTTTTTTATTTCTTTAAGTCCAATATTAAAAAAATTTAAAATTGATCTACCTTTTTTCATAAAAATTTTTAAACTTTTTTTTACACCTCTTTTTTAAACTCGAGTTTTTATTTTTCAATGTCCATCCGGTCAATGCTTTTTGCGGCTTTGTGGTTGCTTGCGCAAAGGAAGTCAATAATATTGTTTTTTTAATGTCTTAGGGGAAAAAAATTTGATCCGAGGTCGAAAGAGCTAAAGTTTAACGACGTGTAAAAAGCATTATTCAATTGACCTTTATTTTATTCGTTTTTAAATTCTTCGAATTTATTATTTTTTGTATGAGTTTATTAAATTTTTTATTTTCTTGGAAGTTTCATTTGTTTAAAATACAAACTTTTTATAAAAGTTAGCCATTACCTTTTTATGAACTTTTGTTTCCTGTCTCTTGTGTAAAGATAATAAAAGGCAAATAAAGTTTAAGTCAGTCTCAAAAAAAAGGTTAGCAAAAGAAAAAAAGTAAGCCCTTTTTTTACTCACCTTTTTGCACATGAGACACACAAATTCAAACGTTTTCCGTTTACCTTTTTTTTAATTTTTCAAAGTTAAATAAAATTTTTATTTAACTAAAAAAGTTATTTTTTACTTGCCGTCTACATATTTTTTTCCTATTATTATTTAATTTTGCCCCCTCTAAATTCCCTTAATCCATTCATTCAAAATTCGGATAAAGCAAAGCGTTTTTTATTCGAAAGTAATGATTTATTTTTTGCAATGTTTTTTGATGTTAGTTTTTTTACTCAATAAATAAAATAAAAATATTTATTTCTAAAATTTTAATGCTTAGATTAAAATAAAAAATAACATAAATTCAAAAATAATTGATTGAATACTTTGTTTTTGTTCTTTATTGTTTAAGGTAAAAAAAAATTTTTGTCATCATCAAAGCTTTGTGTATTTTCACGAATGTTTCTTTTTTTGCACCAAAAAGCTTCAGTGTAGTCCACACAATACAGTGCCTTTTATGTGCTTTTCTTGTTTCAAGTTTTTTTTATTTTTATGAGTGATAACCTTTCTTTTATTTTGACATTTTTTATTGCTTACATTAATTTCATCAGAAAAATAAAAATGAATTATTTAGGACGGCGTGAACTTTTAGAACTTTGCAAACTACAAGCTTTTTATTTTATTTTTTACCAATTAATTTTTTTACCAATTAAAATATTTATTTGTGTTTAGTCATTCATAAAACTTTTCAAATTTTTTTGTTTATAGCCTCGTTGCATAAATTGCCTTTGTTGTTTGCAACGTTAAAACTCATGCAATGGGAAAAATATCACAATTGAGACTTCTTTTATGGAGGAATTGGTTAACACAAATTCGATCACCATGGTTTACGCTTTTGGAATTTCTCCTACCATTAGTGTTAATTTTTATTACTTTTGGTGCTATGATTGGAGTTTGTTTTTGATATCCAAAAAATATGAATAATGTTTTAATTTTTAGTTGAGAGGCACATTTGAAAAAAATCATAATGTCACTGCTTATCCTTCATGGCCAGTTACTGGTACATCCATGGATTTTATTTTTCCACCAAATGTTTCTGATCCAACTGTATTTTTTTTGTTTTGTTATAAATTAAATTTTATCAAAAACATTAATTTTTTTAGGGCACTATTTTTGATTTGAATACCATTCTTACAGGAAATAAAGGGGAATGCGCATTTTTGCATAGTAATAGTTCGCATGAAAATGGTCAAAATATTACAACTATTTTTGTTGAATTTCCATATGCACCTAGTACGCCTACCACTGACGCCATAATGCAGATTTTAAGAGTATGTTTATAAAGGCTAAATTTAAATTTAAATTAAAAATTTCTTTTTTAGTCGCGTTTTATTAGCGAAGATGTAGTTGTACCAATTCAATTAGTTTTAAATAAAGTAATGAACGCCAGTGCTGATTTCTTAAATGATTATCAAGTTCCCACTCAAGCTTCGATAAAAGGTTTTGAAAGTGAAGAAACGCTTGTGGATTATATCAAAGATTCATTTATTCAGCAATGTGATAATCAAGTTATTGGTAAGACTCATCTGCAAAAAAAATTATTAACACTTTTGCCTATTTTTTAGGAGGAATATTTTTTGATCCACAATTTGCAAATACCGATTTAAATGCTAAAAATATTAATGTTAGTTATACCATTCGATTATCAAACACTAAAAGGCGCTCAAAACCCAAAGGACAAGGATTTCAACCATGGGAAACAAAACATATATTTTCAGTTATTTATATTTCGGGTCCAATTAATCGTGATGAAGCAAATGGTGGAGAACCTGGATATTGGCAAGAAGGATTTTTAACTATTCAAAGAGCCATCGATGCTTCGGTTGGACTTTATTTCAGTGGAGTCGATCCAAAAACATACAATTTTACTCCATTAACATTTTTGGAGGAAGAATATTATCTTTCAGTAAATAATTTATTTAAAATTTCAAAAAAAATAAATAATTTAACTTACTTTTTTTAGGTTCAAAGATTCCCATTTCCACCATATTCATCCAAAATTATTGAAGTTGGAGCCTTTTTTCTTCCAACTGTAATAGTTTTTTCAATGATGACCAGTGTAATTTACATAGTTCGTCAAATAGTTATGGAAAAGGAAAATCGCTTAAAAGAATATATGAAAGTTATGGGTTTAGCTCAATGGGTTCATTGGATAGCATATTTAATAATAAATTATGCTAAAATGATTTGCACCGTATTCGTTCTTTCATTATTAATGTATTTTGTAACAGAAAAAAGTGATCCAACTATTGCATTTGTGCTATTTTTACTTTATGCTTTTGATGCAACATATTTTTCTTTTATGATTTCAACCTTTCTTCAATCAGGCACAGCTGGAACTTTAATGGCTGTAGTTGGATGGATGATATTATATTTTTGGTATTCATATTTTGGAAATTTAGATCAACAATCTCCTTCAACGTTGGGTGTTAGACTTGTAAATTGTTTAAATCCGGATGTGGCAATGAGCTTAGGAATAAATTTAATTGCTCAACATGAAACTCAAGCCAGTGGAATGCATTGGGGTGATATAACTACTCCTCCATCACCCGATGAATCCCTTACCATGCTTCATCTCTTTGTTATGTTAATTATAGATGCATTTATTTTTATGATTATTACATGGTATGTTGAAGCCGTGAATCCAGGAGGCGAAGGTGTTCCTCAAAAATTATGGTTTCCATTTTTGGTAATTTCCTTTTCAGAAATTTTTTTTCGATGCTTATTTTTTTATTTTTAGCCATCTTATTGGTTTCCACATTCGCTGAAAAAGCGAGAAAATTTCCAAGATCAACTCCCAATTTATGATAATGTTCCTCTAACAAATATCGAACCCGATCCTCCACTTACACCAACAATAGTAATTTCAAATTTATGTAAAACTTATGGAACAAGTTTCTTCAAAAAGTTATTTGATTGTAAATTTGGTAAAGATGGAGAGAAAAAGGCCGTGGATAATTTAAATTTTAATATGTATGCTGGACAGCTAACTGCACTTTTGGGTCATAATGGTGCAGGAAAAAGTACAACTTTTTCTATGCTAACTGGTGTCATACCTCCTTCATCTGGAACAGCTTATATAAATAATTATAATATTCAAGATGCTTTACCTCAAATTCGTGATTCCCTTGGCCTTTGTCCACAATTCAATACCCTTTTTGATACTTTGACTGTAATGGAACATTTGGAATTTTTCTGTAAACTTAAAGGACGCCCTTGGGATTTACAAGAAGCTATGGATTTACTAACTCGGCTAAAAATTGATTTCAAAAAAGATGCCCTTGCTTGCACTCTTTCTGGAGGTCAAAAGCGTAAATTATCCCTTTCAATCGCTCTTATTGGCGGTTCAGAAATTGTAATGTTAGATGAACCTACTTCTGGAATGGACCCTGGCGCAAGGCATGAAACATGGACTTTGTTACAAAGTGAAAAATCCAAGCGAACTATGCTTCTCACAACTCATTACATGGAAGAAGCCGATCTTCTTGGAGATCGCATTGCTATTATGGCTCACGGCCAACTTCAATGCATAGGATCTAATATGTTTTTAAAAAATCTTTATGGCGCGGGTTATCATTTAACTGTAGCTTATATTCATGGTTTAATTCCTCAAGATCAACAAAAAGCTTACACAAATACTTTAGTTTTGCTTCAACAATTTAGTCCATCCGCTGAAATGCATTCATCCGTTGGCTCTGAAGGTTTATTTTTATTGCCAAATTCAGATCGTCGAGTTTTTCCTGCAATGTTTAAAGCTTTGGAAGATTCTCAAGCTGAATTTAATATTGAATCTTTTGGAGTTTCAATAACAACAATGGAAGAAGTATTTTTAAAAGTTAATGAAATTGCAAATGAAAAGAAGCGAATTGAGGAAGGTATTGAAGAAGCAATGGATTATGGAGATCATAATCGAGAATATGAAAAACTTGAAAGTGCTCGAGCCACAGAACGTTATACTGGCGCTGCTTATTATTGGGCCCATACTAAAGCACTTTTTATTAAGCGAAGTATTTACTTTTTACGAAAATGGACTCAATTTATTCCTCAACTTATTATCCCCGTTCTTTATATGGCTTTATTGGTTTGGGCTTCAGGGCAGATTCCTGGTCCAGGCGCCCAAAACCCATTAAGTTTAGATTTATATCCATATGCTCAAAATGAACAAACCAATGTTTTTGCGGTAGAATCTATGGCACCGTAAGCGACAACAAAAAACAAAATAATTTTTATGAAAATATAAAAAGTTTTTAGGTTAATAAAAGAAATAATTATGGATGAAAATAAAGGTTTACAACTAAATATGACGATAGCTAAAACAGCGGATGGAATGATGAATGAAATTGTGGAACTTACTAAATCTGTAAGCTTTTTTTATTTTTGCTAACAAAAAAACTTTTATGCTAATTTTTTTATAGGAAGGCCCTCGTCATTTTGGTTTACACAATCCTTTAGCATTTAATTTTACAACAAATTCGGATATAACAAATATGACTTTTATTAATAGTGTATTCAATAATTTTGCCCTTCATTCACCAGCAATCGGCGTAGTCGTAGCTGATACTTACATTCTTCGGAAAATTCTAAAGGGTATAAATGTTAGTATTCACGTAACCAATCATCCATTGCCTCCAACCAGTGCCGATTCACTTAAAAATAAAGATATTAGTGGAACTTCTGCTTTCCTTTTGGGTTATGCTGTGATTGTTTCGATGAGTATGGTAGTGTCAGGTTATTCAAGCTTCTTAATTCGTGAACGTAAAAAGAAATCAAAACATATGCAAATGATGGCTGGAATTCGTCCATGGCTATATTGGTTAACCACAGCTATTTGGGATGGAGTTTGTTACCTAATTCCGACATTTTTATTTTTGGTTGTTTATAAATTATTCAATATTAAAGAATACATATCTCGTAGCGAAAGTATCGTAGATTTAATTATTATTATGCTTTTATACGGTTGGACTTCAATTCCATTTGTTTATTCTTTTCATTTTGTATTTGATACTGCACCCAAGGGTTACACCATGATTGTCATGTATAATATTATTACGGGCATGATAGGCTCAATTGCAGTGCCAATCATTTCCCAAACAGCTAATGATGATATTGCATATCAATGGGAAGTATTATTATCATTTATTTTTCCAACTTATAGTTTATCCAATTGTTTTACAAAATTATATAATAATGAATTTGGTCGAGAAGCTTGTGGACAAGTTCCTTGTGATAAACCAATATTTGCTGACCTCGCACCTAGTTGTTGTGGAGATAATTCAGGTAATCAACAATTTCTTAACTTAAAAAAATTAAGATAAAAATATTTTTAGAGCTAATATACACCGACAATATTCTTAACACCTTCAATAAAAAAGGCTTGGGCTATGCTATGGGTTTCTTTATCATTCAAGGATTTTTCTTTTGGTTTACAACATTTGCAATAGAAAAAAATTGGTGGGGAAAATTTATGAATACGTTCAAATGCAAATCAAAAAAGAATAAAAGTTTTGAAAATGATGGATATTCATGGGATGGCGAAATTACTAAAAATGATTCCATCGAAGATTCAGATGTTATTTCAGAAAAACATAAAATGATTGATGCTCGACCCGATGATGCTACAGTAATTGTAAAAGATATCAAAAAATCGTATGGTGATTGCCAAGCAGTCAAAGGCATAACTTTCCATGTTGATAAAGGAGATTGTTTTGGTTTGCTTGGAGTTAATGGAGCAGGTAAAACTTCAACTTTTCAAATGCTTACTGGCGAAAATGATGTTAGCGATGGAGATGCTTTTATAAGTGGATACAGTGTAAAAACAAATTGGAGAGATGCTGGTGAACGAATAGGATATTGCCCACAATATGATGCAGTTATAAAAGAAATGAGTGGAGAAGAAACTCTTTACATGTTTGCTCGAATTCGAGGCATCCATGAAAATGAAATTCCCACTGTTGTTAGTTCAATTATAGATGCAATTGGAATACGAATGTATGCTAAACGCCAAATTAAAGCTTATAGTGGCGGGAATAAGAGGCGTTTGAGTTTGGGTATCGCATTAGTTGGAATGCCTGAAGTTCTTCTACTTGATGAACCTACTTCTGGTGTGGATCCAAAAGCCAGAAGAGTTATTTGGGATATTCTTTCGAAAGTCAGGGAACTTGGAACAGCTCTTGTTTTAACTTCACATAGTATGGAAGAATGTGAAGCTCTTTGCACAAATTTGGCTATAATGGTTTATGGTAAATTTAAATGTCTTGGAAGTGCCCAACATATTAAAAGTAAATATGGCGAAGGTTATACTTTATTGATTCGAGTTAATGAGGCACACGCTGAAATGGTTAAAAAAGAAATTTTTGCTCGATTTCCTGGTTCAATATTAAAGGTAAAATTCATTTTTTTAAATTTTTTTTCGATATAAAAAAAAATTGCATATTTTTTTAGGAAGAACATGTCCAACAATTAAATTTTGAATTAAAGCGCAATCATCGACAAACATGGTCAAAGCTTTTCGATGAATTGGAATCCATGTGTGAACCATTTCATATTAGTGATTATTCATTATCCCAAACAACATTGGAACAAGTTTTCCTTGAATTTTCTCGTGAAGCAGCTATGATAACTTCTCCCTCAATAGCGACGCCAAAAACTAATGGAGTGTC
Source organism: Panagrolaimus kolymaensis (assembly GCA_028622995.1). Classification (NCBI taxonomy): domain Eukaryota; kingdom Metazoa; phylum Nematoda; class Chromadorea; order Rhabditida; family Panagrolaimidae; genus Panagrolaimus; species Panagrolaimus kolymaensis. The sequence goes on from JAJQJQ010000076.1 coordinate 475,875, forward strand.
AGATAAAAAAGATATCAATGATGGGATTATTGATATTTCATTTTAATAGTTTTAAAATTTATTTTTATTTGCAATTTGTAAATTCGTGGAACGGGTGCGCGTTCTTATTCCAAAATAAGTCAGTCAGTCCCATTTAAATAATTAGAAAAAAAGGAAAGTTCGCCATAAATTTCATTAAACAAGAAACTATAAAATGTGTGAATAAATTTAAAAAAAAGTTTATTAAAGTTCAAAATTTTCATTGATTGCATAAATAAGTACAAAATTTTTAAGATAAGAAAGACAGACTTACTACATAAAGCTCATCTTAACAAAAATATAAAAATTATCCCTAAGACTATTATTTTAAAACCCTTAAAAGAAGAAGAAAAGAAAAGTTATAAATAATAATGACTCGTTTTCGAAAATTGACTTTTGTTCATTACAGATCAAAGAGAGATAAAGTAAAAAATTATAAATATAAATACCAGTAAACAGACGAATAAAAGTTGCTTTAATGATAATTACTCGAAATATATATCTCTATTTTTTATTTTTGAAAATAGAGATTTTTTCATAAATATGGCAATTATGGTTATTATTTGTCAGATTTATGTTCCAGTAATGGCTCCATTTCCTTTGTTTTCTTTAACTCAACTATACTGCTTTTATGCCGATTTGGACTATTTTTTGTGGAAAATGAAGCAATTGTTGAGGACAAAGGTGCTTTAGTAGGAGACCTTGTTGGAGAAGCCCCACCAACTTCAATGGAAGAAGGTGGAGGGCGAGAAGAAGAAGCAACTTCGATGGAAGATGTATTTGGTTGAATAATAGGATCTGCTTCACTTTCGCTCACAGATTGCCGAGGTTTTCGAAATTGACTAAATTCTAATTGATTCGTTAATCGACGAGGTCGAAGTTCCTGTAATTCTGGGGCATCTTTGCCATCAACCAAGGTAAATCCAGGCAAAGATAAACATGAAATGGAACGTTTTAATGGAACTGCACCAGCAGGCAATATTTCATTTGCCAAATCAAATACATGCCTAATACTTTCCTCCTGAAAATCAGAACCTTAAAAAAACGAAAAGGGAAAAAATTTCTTTCTTACGCTTCTATTGTGTCCCATATTTGCTTCATCAACGGTTGCAAGGAGTTTATTGACATGTCTTTGTTTAAGTTTGTATTGTCTCATAAGTTTGAGTCGTTGCTGAAGATTAAAGGTTCGAACTCTATTTAGCTGCCTTTCATAACTTTCCCATAATTGCTCGCCATGACGCGAACCATATTCTCGGATTCGAGACAACTAAAATTCTTAATTTAGTTTGGAAGCTAAAACTTAAAACGCACTTGTTGATTGTAATTATCTCGAATGCTATCCAAATGAGAAGCGACATTATCTATTCTTGCTTGCCGATAATCTTTTAATCGAGTTATTTGGGTTGTATATGCATCACGAATTTGTTCAACTTGCATATGATATTGATCTCGAATGGTTGTGATATTACGATGATAAACTTCTTGAAGATTTTGAATTTGACGTTGTCGATAAACTTCCATAGCTTCCATCATGGATTGAACCCGACTTTCCCGCTCTAAACAAAAAACAAAACAAAAATAATGACTGATATCGAGAAAAAAAAGATTTGCATACCTCTTCTTTTAATCCAATATAATCCACCTTTTTGTATTGCAATCCAAATTAAATTTATAATAAAAGTAATTCCACAAAGAAGTCCAGATGCAATAACAGCACCATAAAAAACTGAATCAAATACAACTGGACTATACCATGAAGATAAATCTAAACGAAATAGTACAAAACTGGAATTATTGATTGGAGGACGAGATCCGCTAATTTCATATGTACATATATATCTAAAATTTCTTTTCTCAAGTTTATTAATCAAACAGATTACTAGAGTCAAACGTACCTATCAACAACATCCCGTCGAGCTTCATTAATAAATAACCCGCCATCTTCAAGAACTTTATATGTTCCATTTCCAGTCCAAATTGTTTCTGATAAATTCCTACCAAAATCAAATGAACCTATTGGTTTTGAAGTATTAAATAAATACCATCTGCCAATACCAATCTTTATTATTTTATTAGCAAAAAGTGGACATTTGAATGCTGCAAACGATTTGGAAGCCGCTCGAGCAATAGTTCTGTTTTTATCATCCATGGAAATCTTGGTATAACAATATCCTGGATGAGTGCCATTACAAAATGTTTCGGTGTATGCTTTCAATGGGCTCAGAGTAACATAATCTCCCATAATCATATATGGTGTTGTTGTAGCTATAGCTATTTTGGAGGAATTTTTTTCTCCGACGCATTCTTGAAATTGTATAAATCCAATAACAAAAAAATATATAAAAGCGATTCGCCACATAGGCACTAAAAACATTACAAAAATAATATAATAAGAATATATCTTTTCTTTTTTTTAAAGAATAAAAACACTTATGAAATTTGTCACGCAAAAGGAAGAATAAACAAACAACATTTTTTAGATGATGGAAAAACGAACGAAGCATCTCAAAAATTTAGTGGATTAAATAAGTTTGGCATGTTTTTCCTTTTCGCCAAAATTAATTTAAAAAAATAAAAAAACAGAAAGGAAAATGAAAAGGAATTTTTTTATTATTCGATAAACCTCCAAAAAGACGATTAGAAAATTAAATATAAAAAATAAATAACTTCTTTTTTTGGTTTTTTTCCTTTAAAACTAATTTAAATTATTTCATTTTTTATTTGATTCTATTTTATTTTTTCGTGTTTTACTTGCAATCATCACTCACGAATTAGTTGGCCGTCGTCGTCACATGGTGTCAACTTAACTCAACTCACAAACAAAAAAATGCAAGTTAAAACTAAAAAAAATGACGACAAAGAACATCACGCGGAAGCTCAAACTCAAAAAAACACTAAATAAAGTAAAAAGAAGAAAAAAAGTAAGCAAGAAAAAACGCTTGACATCTTGCTTGTCGTCTTCTTCTTTATATGTACATACTTTTTTGCCAGAAGCAAACAAACAAAGAAAAATAATGTGTAAAAAATTGAGTTCAGAAAAAAGGAAAAAATGTTAGCTTTGAAAAAAAGAATGAAAGGAGAAATGACCATGGGAATTTTTTATGCTTTTTTTTATTCCGAAAAAATAAAAAAATAAAGAAACGAAGTTGTTGAAAAAGTTTATTTCAATGGGTTGCAAACTAGCGAGAAAAAAAACTCACGAACTTTGTATTAAATTACCCCAAAACAAAAAAGCGTGTTATTTTTTTTATTATCATTTAAGACTAAAAACAAAACAAAAAAATTAATGGGAATTAAAATGAGGAGAGACGAAGAGAAAAAATAATCAATTAACTGAATATTTTTATAGGTTTTGATGATAAATAAAACTAAAAAACAGAATTTAGTGAAATGCAGCTGGTTTTTGTTACCATCGATGGTTCACCATTATCCAGCTGGAATTTCCATTACTGTCATGTGGCTCATCACCCACATTCTCCTGCTGCAGAATCTCTCACTTGTGCTTCCGCTTCCATTCAAACTTCGCGCTCCTCTTGATTGTCCTGTAACGAAACAGCCAGCAAGATGGCAGCCTATTTGCATACTTGTATTTGCTTTACTTTTGTCTCACTTTTGTAGTGGTAGTTGTGTTGTCACATTATTGTTGTGCTGGTTGTATGTGTCTCCTGAATAAATATGTTCTGAATATGTTCTTGTTTTATTAGGAATATCCCAGCTACAGCAGATGCAACCAACTCCCAAGGACTATCAACCGAAACCTCGACGACACCAATATCTTATCTGTCACCGCGTGACATGGAGGGCCCTACCCAACTGTTCCTGTCTTGAAGAAATTGCTGCAGCGATGGAATCAAAGGAATGGCTGAACTATTTGATGACGATGATACTGGTGAACTCTTGGTAATGGTCGGATGGTCTCTTGCTCATCTCAATCGTGGAATTATGGGTTGAATCGAAGTCAACAACCTCGTGGAATATGAAGTGCTTATGGAGAAGCCGACAACGAATGTGATGTACTACTGGAAGATAAGAAAATGAACTTGGTAAAGAACCTATGGAAAAACTCGGATTGAATAATGGATAAGAAACTTTGCTGTTTATGTAAAGAAAACTCTATGGATTGTTAATGCTCTTGTGTTATGAATGCTTTTTTGTTATGTTAATGAAATGTTATCTCGTCGAAAAGTTGCACTGGTTACAAGATCCAGACAGTAAGTCCACAGATACCCATAGATAGGAAACGAAGTGGCAAAAGTTAAAACTTGCACTGGTTTGCAACTCCAGAAATAACGAAGAAATGAAGATGTATCTCGTCGCAAAATTCTTCTTCATGGTATGGAGTATGGTTGAGAAAATGTTAACTTGCCAGAACTACTCGATTGAAGAAAGAAATATTCTTGTGATGAATGGATTTGCGCTTGCTTTATGGTATGATCTTGCTGTTATGTTCTTAATGGTTATGGAATTTGTGAGGACGAAGTAATCCGATCAAATATGATACTCGTAAAGTTCTAAAATGGTATGATCGATGGCTCTTATGAATGATCCAGATTTCGTTGTGATCGAATCCTTCAATGACAGCAGGTAAAATATGTCAACTTGCTTGTCTCGTGGCTCCTGTGCTGATCGTATGACAGCTTTTGTTAAAATAGATGGCTAGTGATCTCTGAAGATGGTGAAGTTCGTATGGTACTCGTGGCGAAGGAATATATCTTGGATGCAGACTTGATAAACCCTGACAGCATTTATGCTTAATGTCTTGTACTGATGCCGATGCCGATATGGAGAAAGATGTTTGATCCAAGAAATGTGTTATGAAAGGATATTCTATGATCCAGAAATGTGAATGGTTTCAACTTCGTGATTTGGTCGTATGCTTGCTTACAAAATGTGAGGACACATTTTAGATGGGGTGGCGGCGTGTCATGTGGCTCATCACCCACATTCTCCTGCTGCAGAATCTCTCACTTGTGCTTCCGCTTCCATTCAAACTTCGCGCTCCTCTTGATTGTCCTGTAACGAAACAGCCAGCAAGATGGCAGCCTATTTGCATACTTGTATTTGCTTTACTTTTGTCTCACTTTTGTAGTGGTAGTTGTGTTGTCACATTATTGTTGTGCTGGTTGTATGTGTCTCCTGAATAAATATGTTCTGAATATGTTCTTGTTTTATTAGGAATATCCCAGCTACAGCAGATGCAACCAACTCCCAAGGACTATCAACCGAAACCTCGACGACACCAATATCTTATCTGTCACCGCGTGACATTACCACTAAAAGCATAGACAAAAGAGTAAAATAAAAAATAATAAGTTTTTATTAAAATAATTCTTTCAGTAAGAAAAATATAAATAACATATCAATAAGGCTAACATCTGCATTTTTAAAAAATATATTTTTTTATTTGAGTGGAAAAAAGAAAAATATTGAAAAAGCTTTGAAAATCATTGGAGTATAAATTTCAATATTGAATTGATTGTTGGCCTACTTTTTTTTTATTCCACTCTCAGACATTCCTAAAAAGAGGCCTTCAGTGAAAAAGAATGAAAATTATAATTCTATGTGCCGTAGCAAAAAAAGAAGAAAATAAACAATGTAAATAAATGCCTTCCGACTAACATAATTTTTGTTGTTAAAAAACATGGCTAAAAAAATTTTTGTTTCTTCTTTTGTTTTAGGATAATTTATGTTTATAGAAATTTTAACATAAAAAAATGATGAAATATGGAGTCAAATTTTATGTAAATAACAAAAAAACTTTTTATACTTAGTTACTCAAAAAATTTATTTTTAAACTTAAACCTATGATGGATGATTTTTTGATGTGATTTGCAATTTGTCGTCGTCGTCAAGCTGTTCTTTTTTTTCTCTCGCTTGTTTACATCCGAACTAAATTTAATTTGACGATGGTGATGCAAAAAAAGGTTTAAAAAAAGAAACACAAATTTGTCAAAAAATTTATTATTTGTCAGACAGATTTCAAACTTTCTCATCCTTTTTGACAATGAAAATTTAAAAAATCTACTGCTGTTTTTTTGTTAATACTTTTGGCCTCAATTTTTTTTCTTCACCTTTGTCCTTGTTCTTTTTTTTTTGCAATTTTCTAAGGTGTAGCGCATCAGCATCATCTTCCATCGTCGTCGTCATCAGCACAAAAGAAAAGAAAAAGAAAAAACACTGACCGTTTGTGACTCCTCCGTTTTAGTTTTTTTTATTTTTTGCTTGATGAATCAGATTTTTTTCTTATTTTTTTATTTTTATTTTTTCAAGGTTTGCCACTATAATGGACGACGACGGAACTGTATATTTATTTCTGAAGAGAAAAAAAAATATATAGAATAAAATTGAAGATGAAAAAAAGGTCGTTCAATGACGGTTGGTTGCAACTTTCAAGGATGGCTGAAACGAGGGTGTCCGAATAATATTTTCGCGCATTACTATTGTCGTTTTCGTCGTTAAATAAGGGCTTCTCTCTTTAACTGTTTTTGGATAGTGATTGTTTTGTTGGTGAAAAAAAAAGAGAAAGAAGAATCGTCGACAATCGACGATGACCACCCGCTGACTTATATATTTTTTTCTATCTCTCTGTCTTCTATTTTAATTCTGGTCACAATATGGTCCAATAAGCTCCTCTCCTCTGTATTTTTTTTACTAAACCAAAAAGTTGACGGATGAAGGATCGCAGCCCCAATAGCAAAAAAAAGAAGAGAGAACCTTATGATCCATCATCATCATCACATTTGGAGAGTGGCCCATACTTGCAAAAAAATAGGAGCGAAAGAGATTTGAACAAATTTTTTTGAACTGAACATCAAAAAAATAAAAATAGATTTTAAATAATTTGTTTTGTTTTTTATTTTTATTTTTTAAAACTCGTCATCATCGTATTTAGTCTCAAACCTGTTGTTTTTTAAATCAGTCAGGAGCAAAAAAAACTTTTTTTTAGCTCTTCTCCTCTTAATTTTTTAATGCTTTAAGGGTTATGTTTTTTTGACAAACAACAAAAAAATATGTCAGAGATTTGAGTAAATGGGAGGAACAAAAGATAAAGAAAATTATTTATGAACGACAACAACAAAAGTATTTTAGTTAGTTGTTCACAAATTCACTCAAGCCTGAAAGCTGTTTTTTTTATTTTTGGTTGCTTTTTCTCTCTCTTCTAAATTTCACATTTACTCACAATCATTGGTCACTATGGTTGCTCAAAGTCTCCATTTCATGGTAGTATCAATTTTCAGTTTTCTGTTTGTTGAATAATAAAAAAACAATTTTCTCTCGATACCGATAAATCCAATTTTCTCAATTTATTATCCAAATTTAAATTACTTTTTATTTTTATTTAGTTAAAAAAATAAACACAAATAAATTCTTCTCTTACATTTTTTTGCGAGAGAAAATAGTGTTTCTGATGATGACGTTTAAAAATTAAGTTTTAGTTTACAAATGAGCCTAACTCATTCAAACGACATCTTGCAATGTTATTCTAATAAAAAAAGAAGCTCAAAATCCTTAGGAAAAAGCAAAAAAAAAATTGTCTGTGAAATGAATTGGATTTTTGCTGTGCGCAACCCACATTTTGCACGTTTGCTACTTTTTTTCTTCAAGTTTTTTTATTTCAGTTTTGAAGAGAAACCAAATCCAAAAAACAGATGAAATATTTGCAAAAAAATTGCAATTCATTTTTCGCTAAATAAAGAAGCTTTATTTGCCAATTTGTTTGTTTTGTTTACAGACAAATATATTTCTATTTATTTATTTGGATCGCTTTAGGGCTGCGCGAAATTTTTTTTTGCTTTTGAATAGACATTTTCTTTTCTTTTCGAAAGCTGCTGACCAACACCATCACCCAAAAAAATTTGAGAGCTGCTTCTCAGCTACTAGCGTGCTTATTATCCAATTTAATTTTTTTTCTTTTTCGCTTAAAAACTTTTGCTTTCTTCTTTTTTCTCTTCTTTTTTCTCTTCTTTTTTCTCTTCTTTTTTTCTGAAACTTTTTAAGATTAAGAGAGAGAAAAATTGGCTTTCTAAATACGGGATTGTCTTCACTTTTTTTTTTCCAACAAAAAAGCAATTAGAAGTTCATACTTTTTTCTTTAAAAGCGGAGGAGGAGGTTTGGTTAATCAACATCGGAACCTTTTTTCTTTGTTAATAAAATAGTACAAATTTTTAACAATTTTACAATTTTTTTCTTTTCTTAAATTTTTTTCAAGTATGTGTTTTTTTTTATTTTGTGGAGGAAGCAACAACCAAATAAAACCAATTCGTTTCACTTTTTTGAACAACGAAACAAAACAAAAAAATGTATTTACTTTTTAATCGAGTGAAGTAGAGTTTTTTTTTTGCAGTTTTTTGTTTTGTTGTTCGTTCATGTTTTATAAGCTTTAATTTAATAATGACCCGTTTTTTCTATGTTTTAAAGGGGGTTAAATAAATCAGTCAGTCATGGAAAAAATGGGCTCAAAAAAAATATTTTTTATACTACGACGACGACCAGTTTTTTTTACATTTAATTTATTTTATTTTTTTGGTGCTGCTGGCTGCTGCGTGATGATTTTCAAGTAATCGAATGTTGACGGACGATTAAATAAGGAAAAAAAGAAAGGAAAGAAAAAAATTGGATTCATTCAATTTTCAACAACTTACACGTTTTTTCTTCGTTTTTTCGTTTTTTTGAGAAACCACCTATAATTTGAAGATGCTATTAGTTTTTTTATTCTTCTTCCTTTTTTTTTCATTTTTCGCTTCCGACGTTTTTTTTTAAATTTTGGATAATTTTTTTATTCTCCCTCTGCTGATTTTTTTTCATTTCTTTTTTTAATCAAAAAACCAACAAAAAAAATAGTTGTAATAAATTTACCTTTTCCTCCCATCCGTGATCTTCTTGACTTTTTTTCTTTTTCTTTCATTTGGGTTGGGTTATTTGTATACTTATTCACTCTAAGAGAAATACATATATCCCACAACCACAAAAAAAGAGAAAAGAATAGATGGGAAATAATAAAGCTGCTATTCAATACATAGGTGAAAAAGACGTCTTTAAGATTTACAACTTTTTTTCTTCTTATCTTTTTTGATTGCTTTGAGGCAAACAATAAAAAAAGCTTCAAAAAAAAGTGAAAAGAAAGAGAAAAAATAATAAAAGCTTTTGTTGTTGTTTCATTATTATTACTCTTTTTCTCTCTTTTCAAAGAGGCCAATAATACACTTGAGCTTTTGAATAGCTAGTAGCTAACATTTATCTAAAACGTAAAAAAAGTTAGAAGGAAGAAAATCAAAGATAAAAGGTTGTCTCTCTTATCCATGAAAATTTTTTTTTGGGAGTAGTAGAGATTCGTTTTTTCCATGGCTGCTAAAAGCCAGAAAATAAAAAACGGAGTTCCACCCCAATGAAAAAAAAAATTAATCTCATATATTTGTCGTCGTCGTCTAACTGGTCTTTTTTTTCTGCAAGTTTTATTTTCTTTACTTCGTTCGTTCGTTTATTGCTTCCGGTGTTTGTAATCAAGTTTTTTTTCTTTCGATTGCTTACTTTCTGGCTGTTTGTTGCTAATTCTTGTGTTTTTACCTCTCACTTTTAATTCTTTTTTCTCTTCATTTATTTCTCTTGTCAATGATTTTGTTTCCGTGACCAAGTAGTAATACAAATTATTTACTCATTCACTCATTTTACAAGATTGAAAAGTAGAAAAAAAAGCAAATTTATTTTTGCAAAAAAATAAAAAAATAAGAATGATTATTTTGTTTTGTGGTTTTCTTTTTGTTTTTTGAATTTTATGACGAAAACGAACACAACAGATTTCCATAAACTAGGCGTCTATAAATTAATGCTTTCACATGGGAGAATTTTTTTTATGCTTAAGCAATTTTTTTAGTATCAATAACATGCCATTTTTGGTGGGCCTTCATCGCCCAAAAACCACGAGTTCTCTTTTTTTCTTTTCTTTCTTTTTTTTTGTGTCTTGTGCCAAGTTTTTTTTTCATTTTTCTTCTTTGTTATTTTTAAGTAGCCACAAGAGTGAAATTCTAAAAAAGGTCTCAAAGGATTAACTTAAAAGACCAAAGAAAAAAAGAAAGAAGATGACCCAAGTTTTTGATAGATGCCACGCCACCGATATTTGGTATTGGAAAAAAAAAGAGAACGTGACGATGGTTGATGGTTCATGCGTTTTTGCAAGTTCAAAGAAAAATTCAAAACACAAAAGATTTATTTTTTTTTTCTCGAAATTTTCTTTAAAAATTGTCAGAAACTTGCAAGTTCGGAAAAATCTTTCATTTAAAAAAAAATAAAAAAGTGAAAACTGCTGTCATATTTTTTTCTCACTCTTTTATCTTTCATTTTTATCAAAAAAAAATCCTTCTTCTTTTTTCTTATACCTTATTAACTTCCTTCCTCTCTTTCAAATCATCTTTTCGTTTTTTTTATTTCCTGAAACTTTTTTATTAAATGAAGAAGAAGAAAAAAAGAGGCGACAAGACGACGACGACATTCACCCGCCAATCAACAACTATCATTGCCGCCGCTCGAAACAAAGAAATAAAAAAAGATGAAAATGAAAGTTGATTCCAGCTGGTGCCTGCCATATTTTTTTACGTTTTTTCTTTCCATTTTTTTTTTTCAGTTTTTTTAAAATTCTATTCAAAATTTTCTCACATTTTCATTTATAATAGCGCCACAAAACTAAAAACTATATTTAGAAAACAAAATTGCGGCTGGTCATTTTTTTTCTTTCTTGCATCACAAAATTTTGCATCCTTTTTTCTTTCAAAATTTTTTTTCGTCTTGTTTTTTCTCTTTTTTTATGCCATAAATAGAATTTCATCCAATTATTTTTAACTCCATGCTTTCATTCTAAAAAATCTCAAACAAATAACAAACAAACAATGCAAAATTTTAAAACATCGTGACATCTGACTTCATAAAATTTAAATTAGCGAGTCTCTATCTTTTTTCTTTCATGAAAAAAAAAAGTTTTGACCCTTCCTGTTTGATGCTTGCTGCTTTCATGCGTCGTCTATAAGTTTCGTAAACTTTTTTTAGTACAGCTTAAAAAATATTTAAATAGTTAAACAACACAGTTAAATAAATAGTCGTAACCAAAATAAGAAGAAGAAAAAATATTAAGCTGACCAACAACACTTGTTGTTGCGAATGTGCTTTTTCTTTTCATTTTTTCTTGCTTTTTCGAACGAAGCCGTTCCTTCGTTCGTTTGAGTCGCCACTTGACCGAACGACACGAATGGAAAAAAAAGGCAGCAACGGCGGTGGGAAGAGAATCAAAAGTCACGTTTATTTTTCTTTTTCTTGCTTGTGGCTCTCCTCTGTTTATGTGTGTTTGATTTTTTTCCCCAAAATTTTTTTATTCTCCCAAAAATAAAAACTCTTGATGATGCTGTTGCAGTTAGTTTATAACACCAAAAATTTGCTTTCTTTATTTTTTTTTTCAGCGTGTCAAAATAGCTCTATCTATTTTTCGAGGGTTATTATTGATACTTATTTATTATTTGTTTTTGGATGATAGGGTTTTTTATTATTTTTAAGAATAGACAAACACAAAAAAACTTTTATTTTTATTTCTTTTATTTATATTTTTTTTTCTTGATTGCTTTATGACGACGATTTTATTTAAAGCCAGAGTTCGTCGAAAGTATCTTCATTTTTTATATGCATGCTTTTATAAAAAAATAAAACCCATTTTTTCGTAAGGGCATAAAATAAAAATAATAATTACATTTTTTATAAAAACTACTTCCTTCAAGCATTTTTTTGATACTTAAAAGTACATAGTTTTCTATTTTTTTAGTAACCCAACAACGAAAAAAGACCCATGTTAAAAGAGGAGAAAAAAATGAGTAGTCTTTAACAAGCAAGCGCGAATGAAGGAGAAAAATTGCTGCTTGTAGTAGTAGTGTCCAGTTAGTTGAGTTTAGTCCTGTCCTAACAGTGCAAAAAAAAGAAAGAGCAAGGCGGCAGCGTGGCTTTTTTACTTGCTCGCTTTCATTTTTTATGTTTTTTTTTCAGGAGCTTCCTTTCCATAGTTTTTTTCGTATAGTACTAAATTTTTTTTAAATGTTTTTCATAATGCATGCTTCTAAAGGCCGCCACTTTTTTTTTGATGAAGACGGTGGATGATGTCTCATCAGAAAAACAAAAACAGGGCTTGCCGCCTTCTGAAACAACAATCGTCTTAGCTTTCCTTCTTTATACTCATGACCGTCGATAGCGATGGCGTCGTCGGTTGGCGGCAAGCCCACCATCAATTATGAATTGGCTCCCTTCTTTTTTTCCTGCATTTATAAATTTAAACAATTCATTTTTTTTTTGCTTCAGGAAAAAAAATTTTTGGCGGAAAAACGTTAGCATTTTATTTTTGTTACATAATTTATTTTATTTTTTGGCGCGAAAATCTTCTTTAATTCTATCTCCTTTTTCAACCCCAAGAACTCACACATTTATGAGGACATTTGCATTCATTCCTTCTCCGAGATGGCCTTCACTAGATTATTTCATTTTTTATTTTCTTTTTAATATTCTTTCTTTTTTTTACTAAATGTGCTCTAAAAGACCATTTTACTGTCCCATCCATTGAATTGAATTGAAGAAAAAGAAAAAAGATATGGACGTATCAATTCAAACAACATGTGCACCTCAAACTTACTAACTAGTCGTCTTCTCGTCGTCGCCAGTCAGGCTAGGCTGGCTATTTAGAAAAAAAAGCAGACGATAGTGGTTGGTGTTCCAGCGATCACACAAACAGTAGGAGGACGCTTTTCTTACTTTCTTGACGACGACTAACTTTTTTATATATTTTATTTGTTTGTTTCGACTCCACTCGAGAATAATGGGGGTATTACTATCAAATCACCATCACCACCAAACCAATCCTTGATACTACTTTTTCTTTTCAAAATTTTTTTATCGTTCCTTTTCACTTTTTTTTTGATTTTTTTGATTGAATCGTTCCTTCATTTCTGCTTCCATTCGTGGTAGTAATGTTTTAAGGACATTTTAACTTAAGACAGCTGTCCCGTCCTTCTTGTGTCATTATTTTTTAAAAAAGGTTCTTTTTATTCACTTAAGTCGTTAAAAACAGCAGGAGATGAAAAACTTTTTCTTTTTAATCTTTTCAGCTGCTTTAAAACTTAAAATTTTTTAAAGCAAACAGCAGCGGTCACTACTTTTATTAAATCCAAAAATGAAAAGTACTAGTTGTGGATTTTATTTTATTTTAATAATTCGTGCATTTTTAAAACTTTAATCTTGAATGAAATTTATTTTTCTGTTTTTGATATTGACTTTTAAACTTTTTTGCATTTTTCAGGAGAACGGGAAATGACACCTAGAGCAGTTTGTGGCGACTGCTTTTACTCAGTACTTGGAGTTGATAAAAGTGCGGATGATATTGAAATTAAAAAAGCGTAAGTTCTTCTTTCTTAAACTTTTAATTTAATTTTTTTACTTGACTAAAATACATATGTAAAAAAAACTTTGATCTTAATTGATCTTTTTTGTAATACCCACGTTTCGTTTACTTTTTTTCGAACCAGACTGTCTCTTTCGAAAGGATTAGATTCTTCTTCTTTTTTTTTGCAATGACGACACAGTTTCATTCTAAAAAACTATTTGTGATTTAAAAAATTTTTGACAACAAAAAATTAAAACGAGCAAGAATGATTATTTAAAGGTTGCATTTTTCTTTTTTTCTGATGTCAGAAGCTTAAAAAAGTTTTAAACCATTCTTTTCCATCTTTTTTTTGTTTCATTTTTTTCTTCACAGACTACTTCGGAATTTGAAGACAGTCTTAACGACGTCAATGAGAGTAAAAGAAAACTGTCGAAGAATCGAAACATTTTTCGCTAATTGGAAAGGAGCATTCTTCTTTTTTTGATTTTAAGCTTTTCCTTAAATAAATTATTTAGAAGAAGTAGCTTTCAAAACTAAAAAAAAGATAGTTCAAAGCATAAAAAAGTACCCATTTTTTTGTGAAGTTTTCACAAACACAAACAGGAATTTTTTTAATCGGTTTTTCTATTTTCTATTTATTTATTTTCAGTTATCGAAAACTTGCATTAAAATGGCATCCAGACAAAAATCAGACAGAAGAAAAAGAGAAAGCAGAAAAAAAATTTAAACAAATTGCTCAAGCATACGAAGTATTGTCAGATTGTAAGTTTTTTTTCATTGATTATGGTAACATTTCTCATTCATTGCAAAAAAATTATAGCGATCATTCGTTATTTATTTTTTTCGGTAAAAAAACTAAAAAAAAATTTCATTCAATGTAAAAAATTATTATATTATTTGAACAAAAATTTTCTATTATCAATCGTATTTGCAAACATTTTTTTTCTTTTTTTACGAACGTTTCTTCTTTTTTTTTTGATTGCTTGAGTGAAACATATTTTCTTTTCGTACATTAAATGCAACAAGAAAATATGAAAAATGGCAAAAGCAAGCAACAAAAAAAAGCTAATTTTGTATGATACTTTTTTCTATGTGGCTGTTGCTTTTTTTTACACTATTACTTTTTTTTGCTGCTTGAAAACAACTAACTCTAAGTTTAAAGATGAAACAAAAGAAAAGCAAAAATACGGATAAGATAAAACAAAAAAAAGAGAGAATAACGATGCAATACATCAATGCTAACTTTGACATATTGATAGCTTTTTTACACTTTGAGATTGATAGCAGCTTGTTAGAGTTAAGACGTACGTGTGTAAAAAAAAAGAAGAGGAAGTTTAACAAATTGATTGCTGCACTAAAACTCAAAAAAATAAAATGAACGAACAAAAACTAAAATAAAAAAATCATTGTTCTCCCAAGCCCAACCACAATAATTAATTACATCTCATTATTTTTTTATCTATTTTTTTTTTTTGCAGCTAAACGACGAGCTGATTACGATAATCGATTAACGTATAAACAAAATAATCATCGTCGACGTTCAGCAAGCAGTAATCCAAATTCACCATTTTTCGCTGCAAATAATTTCCGTTCACCATTTGATATTTTTAGAGAATTTTTTGGTGATCCATTCAAGGTTTGTTTTTCATAGTCTATCAAAAATTGCTTAATAATGAAATCAAATTTAAGGATTTCCCAAATGAAAATTTCAAAACCACCTTTTCGCCTTTCTATGATGAAGATGATTCACCATTCCCAAGGAGTAAGTGGGTGATTAACAATAAAACAAAAAATAAAAAAACCAAACCCAAAAAAATTAAGAAACTAATCTTTTATTTATTTTTATTTATTTTTAGGAAACCGCTTTTCCCGCAACATTTTTTCTTACTCATTTGATAATTCATTTGAAAAAGATGAAAATGACTGGTAAGTAAAGAAAAAAATAAGATGATTAATACCTTCCTAATTTTTTTTTTCAGTGAATTTTCATCTGTAATTCGATTTGCATCAAATTGTGAACCAGGTAAAAATGCAAAAAAGACTACAACATCAATGAAAGTAATTGATGGAAAGAAAATTGTTACGAAAAAAACTGAAGACAACGGGGAAGAAACAATTGATATTCTTGAAGATGGAATCTTAAAATCTCGCTTAATTAATGGAGCACCAGTTGAAATAGCTGCTTAAAACCCATTAAAAATAAAAATGAGAGAAGAGTAAAAATAAAATAAACGGATACTCAGTTTTTTTAAAAGCAATAATAAAGATATAAAACTGAATTATTGCTTTTAATTGTCTTTTTTTTGTTTTTTTGCTGCCCTGTAACAGTGGTATATTTTTATATAATAATTTGTATTCTTGCGCGCGCTTCATTATCAATGTCTTTCGGATTTCTCTTTTATGATATTTTCCTATTTTATACATTTTTTTATAAATTAACTTTGTTTGATTTTTATTTTTAACGATTTTATACATCGCTGAATAAAAAAATATTAAAAAAGTTGAAGCTCTGTTTCCTTGTTGCAAAAGATACATATTAAAATTTTAAAAAGTTTATAAACATTCTTGGCAACAAAAAAATAGTTTTTTTATCACTTTAAAGTTTAAACAAAATTATCTATGATTTGAAAAGTTCATCACAAGTTTTTCTAATTTTAAAGGGTGTTAAAGGAGGTTCGATGTGATTGATAAGGGCATCATCTGATATTTGTTTGCCATTACAAAGAGACATGATGGCATCTTTGATTGCAAAGAAAGCAGAAGCTCCAAGAAGAAGAGGAGGTTCACCAATACCCTGAAAAAAAAAAATTCATCGAAGTAAAAATCTACCATAATTTATGTTTGTCAAAAAATTGTAAAAAAAGTTATGATTTCTGAATTGAAAAACTCCTGGAATTAAAAAAAATCTACCTTTGACGAATACACTGCTCCTGGATATGTATTAGGATTTTTAAGAAGCATAACCCTAAATCTTTCGGGTACGCATTTGACTGTAGGAATTTGATATTTTCGGAAAGAATCCGTTAGAAGTCGGCCATGATCGTCATGAATAACTTGTTCCATGATCATATGGCCATACATCTAAAAATGTTAGTTTTATAAATTTTGCAAAAAGAAGACAAAACTTGCCTGCATAAATCCTCCTTCAATTTGTCCCACATCAATGGCTGGATTTAAACTATTTCCAGTATCCATAACAATATCAACGGATTTAAGCTGAAATTGGGAGATAAAAAATTTTGCACGAATTACATCACTTTTTCAAAATCTTCCTGATCCATAATTCTAAAGTAACAACTTACCCAATGTTCGCCAGTAGTTACATCCACTTCAACCACAGTGCAAACCGTTCCAGTGGTATGATATAAAGGTCCTTCATCTGGGCCGCCAACTTCTTTTCGAGGAAATCGACCATGAATGCCAGCGGATAATGGAATGCATTGATTGTATGCTTCCACAACAATTTCTTCCCAATTTTTATTATTATTTTCTTTTTGAAGTGGATTAAGCTTTGACATCAGTTGATCGCATGCTTGCTAAACATTTGAAATTTTTTTATAAATCTTTAATTTATGAAAAAAAAACCTTTATTGCGTGACCATAAATATCCGCTCCCTGACTTCCTCCGGTAACTGGAGCATTCGCAGTTTTATCTGTGCTAGCTTCAATCATAGTAATTTTTTCGATTGGGAGGTTTAAGGCTTGACTAGCCACTTGGAGGCATTTGATATTCAATCCTTGTCCCATTTCGATTCCTCCAATGGAAACGCTTACAGTTCCATCTAAGTAAATTTGAACCAAAACAAATACCTATAATTCAGTTTTTTTCTTCGAAGTGTCCTTATTTTTAAAATTCACTCCTGTTTTATCTAAACTACAATTTGTGGCTTACTTGTTCAAAAGTCTTTCCATGTAGAAGACCAAATCTGCTAGAAGTTAAAGCTAAGCCTTGCTTTCGATTTGATGAACTTTTGTTAAATTTATCAATTTCCACTCTAAGTGTTTCATAATCAGCCAATTTTTTGCATTCTTTCCAACACTTTGATAAAGCATCAAATCGAATTGGAAATCCATCGATTCGAACTTCGTTCTCTTTGGCATTATTGATTTCACGCATCTAAAAAGTTATCCTGCTTATTATTTTCCCATACATAAAATTGCAAAATTGTTTTTACCTTTTCTGGTAAAATTCCTATTTTTCTTGCAAGTTTATCCATTGCATATTCAATGAAAAATGTGGCTTGAGGTTGACCAAATCCTCGCATGGCTGTATTGGAAGCAGTGTGAGTTTTGCATGCATAACCAGTATATTTAATATTTGGAATATGGAAGGTTCCATCTCCAGTTGATGTCAATGCTCCAAGAACCCAAAGAGTTACATCTTGGGTATAGCCTCCATTAATATAAACCTCAAACTTTCCAGCTAAAATTTTGCCATTCGAATCGCAACCCAATCTAAGTAGATGGAAATTTAAAAAAAATGCTTCTTTAAATCTTTATACTCACTTAAAATTAGCCATAGCTGGATGCCTTCCACCGGTATTTAGCATATCATCGTGCCGATCTAATACACAACTAACAGGTTGCTTCAGTTTATTAGCAGCAAGCAAAGCAATATTTCGAGTTCTACCACATTGAGTACCAGATTTACCGCCAAATCCTCCGCCAATTCGTTTAACTCGAACATTAATTTTATTCTTACCGATACCCAAGATTACAGCAACTTGAAGTTGAGCATTTGCAGCATGCTGAGTGGATGAATATATTGTCCTAAAAAATAAGTTCAATGGCCAAGAATTGAGATTGTTAATATATTAAATTGAATGTTTAAAAAATCATTTTAAAATTTTTACCATTCACCATTTTCTTCAGGTATTACAATTGCAGATTGTGGCTCCAAATAACAATGTTGTTGACCTGGAAGGTATATATCTCCTTCAACTATTTCTGCGCAATTTTTAAAGATTTCTTCTGGATCTGTTCCTTGTTTCATTACCATCGGTTCAGGAGTGAAGTATGATTTTTCTTTGATTGCATCCTGGATCGACACAATAGGCTTGAGTTTTTTATACTCAACTTTTACAAGCTTTGCTGCCTTTCTTGCAATTTCAGCTGTTTCTGCAACAATGCCGCCAATAGTTTGTCCAAAACATTCAACCTACAAATTTGCATAATCAACATGGAAATAAACGTATCATGTTAGAATGAATTTAAATTACTTTTTTATCTGCAAAAATTGGTGTGTCATCAACCGGGCAACTTGCTGGATGTAAACTCGGAAGATTTGTGCCCTTTTCAGGAATATCTTTAATATCCACATAACATATTACGCCATTGAATTTTAAGGCTTCAGAAGGATCAACATTGATAAGTTCAGCGTGAGCCTCAGTTGAAAGTACCAAGGCAATGTGAAGTAAATCTGGAAATCAAAATATACATAATTATTCAAAGTTGAGGGATCAAAAACAAACAAACCCGCAACTTTTATATCTCCAACATATTTTGCATCACCAGTTGTGTGCCGATCCGCATATTGGTGAGCTAAAGGTCGACCAACAGCACCATAATGATTAGGTTTATTTTCGGATGGCTGAAATTGGAATTTTGTTTTAATTTATTATCCTCGTCGAATTCGTTGTATCGCTTAACTTCCCGTCGCTCTAATATATGTAAATCGGCACATTTATTTGAGCTTTAATTTTTTCGTAAATAAACTTACTTGGAAGAGTTGTAATGTTTCAAAATGAGCTTCTTCATCCAAATTTTTGTTTTGTTTTGCAAGGTTTACCAAACTTGGAACTCCTTCAAGTTTTTCTTTAGTCACGCCCTTTTTTTCAAGTTCAATATACAAATTTTCCAATTTTATATTTTTAAATAATTGTGGATGCTTTTCAAAACCATTTACAGCTATTTGATTTTTTCCATCATTAAAGCAAACTTCAACCAAATTTACCAAACGATGAAGTTCTGGTTCAAATTTAGCCGATCGAATAGATTTAATCTAAAAAAATTAATGTAGTGAATTGTCTCAACTTTTGATACACATACATCCGTTAAATTCACAACACAATGGGTAATAATAGTATTGCCATTGATAGTCAATTTACCAGAAGAAAAAAAGTTTTCATCAACAGCAATTATTAAACTTTTATCTGAATCAAAATTGTAAAGATAAAGTTTGATATTTAATGCCAACGCCATAGTTGGAAAATCGCCATGTGCAGAAAGGAGCGAACCAGCCCATGTCTACAAAATAAACTGGTTTATGAAGAAATTTTTTATATTTTAATTTAAAAATTTTACCGCTACATTTCTCACAGAAGGAGTTGAATATTCGTCCATTAACCAGATGAGTTCATTGAGAACTTCTTTCTTTGGGTGCTCTTCAAATATTTGTCTAACTTCTGTTAATGACAGTGATGCGCCTAATAAAATTTTTTCTTCCCCTTCATGCTCGATTCTTTTCATCTCTTCACAGTTGTTATACGAAATCCAACTTGATGGTTCTATAGTTTTGCTTTGAGATAAATCTAGAAAAGATGCAAATTTTGGAAGTTAATTAGCAAATTTTATGATGGTTTGAATCCAAAATTTTGATTTTGGATGCAACAAACGTACGTAGTCTCAAGCCTTGTCCTGAAGAGATATGATAGATTGTTAAACCATGTGGCAAACTTTTAACAATATCTTTCACACATTTTAAGCTTTTTGGGCAATAAATCGATGTTACTTTTCCTTGAAGCGAAAAAACTTTCTCGGGTTGAAGTTTTTCAATAATTTTCTAAACAAATAATTTCTTTAAATTAACGAAGAAAAAAAATAATAAATTTACGATCAACTCTGGAGGAAAAATGAGTTCTTGAGTTGGATCATATTTAGGAAAATCTTTCCATTTTGTTAAACCTTCTTCGTAAACGTCAATCAAACCATCTGGAGGTGAATTTGCTTTACAACATTGTCCATTGATTTGACCGGGGCATCCGCTGCATAAGTTTGCATTTTTAGAAGTAAAAGTATTGAATGCTTCAAGGATTGGGCGATAGCCAGTGCATCGACAAAGGTTTCCTAAAAGTAATTTTTATTCTGATTATTATAGAATTTAATATCACAAAAAATTCATAGATTTAAAATTAACTTCGTAAAAGTTTGTATGTTATTTTCCAAACCACCAACCTTTCAAAGTTTGCTTAATTTCTTTTTCACTTGGATATGGGGTATTTCTAAGCAAAGCATACATAGCCATTACAAATCCAGGTGAGCAATAACCACATTGAGAGCCATGACCTCTTGAAAGTCTTTCTTGAATTGGATGCATTTTCTCTGGGTTACCAATACCTTCGACAGTTATAACAAAACACAAATCAACCCAATACAATGGTACCAAACAAGCATTTGCCGAGATATATCTAAATTGATTTACTTGGCTTTAGTTAAGCCTGGATAATAATGCGTTAATTTACCGCGCTTTCTTTTGATCTAAATTCCATTTTCCAATAACGACGGTACAGGAACCACAAACGCCTTCCAAACAACCAATTTTGGCTCCAGTTAAACCTAAAATTATGTTCGAGGTTTGAAAGCCTCAAAAAATAACTCCAACCTTGAGATCTCAAAAATGAAACTAAAGTCAAATCCGGAGCAACATTTTCTAATTCAAACTTTTTTCCGTTAATAAAGAAGATTAGGGCTTTCCGCATTGTTATCCTGAAAAATTGAAATGAAGCAAAAAGTTGAACAAATTAAAAAAGTTGTTTTCATTAATTTAATCTAAAATTATAGTATTGATCGCGGGTAAAAAAACACAAAAACAATTTTTGATGATTTTGATCAAAAAAAGAAAATTATGTTTGCTTTTTATGTACAAAAAAGTGCAAAGACTATTTTTTGAGACTTTGAGACCAACCATTATGTTGAGTTTGTTCATTTGACAAAAGAAAACATGAAAAGAAAATCACGTGTCCTTGATTCAAAAAGGTTCTTCTTTTCTTCTAAAAAGTACCAACAAAATAAACGTTGCATCAAAATATTTTAGTGAGGGAAAATTCATAAAAAAAATATTGTATTTCTTTATTATTTTAAAACGCATCGCTTAATTTTACAAATTCACAATAATCTTCAATGCGTAAATCAAAATTCTTTTTAATAGAGATTCAATCATTTATTTTTGCATCAACATTTTTATTCGACTAAAATGAAAAAGAAAAGCACCGAGAAAATTGCTATCCGGGATAAATATGGGAGATAAAAAAATATGTACAAAGTAAAAAAAATTATTATTGTAAGAAGGAACTTGGCATCGAAGGAGAAAAATTGTGTGAAATATTTAATTAATTAAATATTTTATTAATTTCGTGCTGAAGGTTTACGGGGTTTGATTTCCAATGACCGAGTCCAAGCTTCTTCTTCACCGAGGCAATTTGCAAAAGCATTAAAAAATCTTTGAATTTTTTCATCTCTTTGAATATTATAAGTCCTGAAAAGCAAGGAAATAAAAAAATAAATAAACAAGAATAGAAAAAGGCTTACCAGCTTTTAAATCGACGAACATTATCCAATATGGCAAATTGCTGCCATCTTTTACCATAATTAAGTAAGTTTGTTTTATTATTACACATTGCAGGGGAGAGGTAATCAGGATTGCCAACATCCACAAAAGTTAAATCTTGTAAAATTAGGCCACTAAAACAATTTTAAATTATTTAAAAAAAATTAAAATCCATATAAATTTAATTAAAATTATTATTTATGGGTTTTTGACTCTAACTTTTTCCTATCACTTACATATATGGCAAACAAGGAGGTTGAGTTTCGGAAAGAACTGCACGATAATTTTTAAATGACATTTTAGAATCAATAATATCGGTATGTTCATTAAGTTGCTCCCTGAGACTTTTAGACCAATCCAATCTTCGAACTGGTCCAGAATCCAAAGCCGATAAAATCGCTAAATATGAACTCAAATTTCCCATTTTTCTGAGTTGTTTCATAATTTTAATAAATTTTAAAAAATATTTTTCTCTTTCTCGATGCTCATTTGGTTGAAGTACATTACTTCGAACCCAATATGAAATTTTATTAAAATGTTCGGTAAATAACACAACGTTTGGACTTTTTGCAGGATCTTGCTCCTTCGCCCACCAAAGCATTTCAGCTGGCTAAAATACAAAAACTATAAATAATCTCGGAAATAATTATTTGATTTTTTACCTCTATTTTATGGAATAATTCTGAATCCAAATATGTTATTTGTTTAGCAATTTGTGATGAAGGATGTTGAAAGAGAGTTGTGTGTCTAAAAACATGACAAAAATTATCATTGCTATTTTAAAAATTAATATTTAAACTCACTTTGTGATTGTTGGGGTGCTTGATGACATACTTGATGAATCAGAAGAATTATTTAAATTTATGGGAGATTTTTCTTGAATTCGTTCCATCAAACGTTTTCTGCAAAATTAAAAAACATCAAATAAAAATTGTTTTTTTATCAAACAAAAAATAAGAAATAAATAAAAAAGAGGATATCTTTATTTCACATTTTTTATTTTTTTATTTATAAACTAAATAAATAGTCTTTTTCATTCCACAGGTTGTCGTCGTTAGTTGGCTGGTGGCGGCTTGCTGCTTCACAAAAAAGAATCTCCTCAAATTTCATTTCTCTATTTTTCTAGCTCATTCTTTTATTATAAAAAATTGACAATAAAAAAAGAAAAAAGGAAGAATTTAACATTTTTTTGCTTTTTGCTTTATGGTTTTCGTGTTTGTTTACAGCTTTGTCAAGCAAGCACTCATAAGCAAGCATGAAGAAAAACAAAAATAAAAAAAAAGAACTAACCTAAGTAATCGCGCAAAATCATAATTTCCATCTCGAATAAGGCGATAAACAAATGAAGTCACCATAGTTATAAGGTCAATAGTTAATTCCGTAGCGCAAAGTTCATCGACAACTCGAACTAATACAGAAAATGTTTGTCTTGCTGCTCGAGTTTCATTCAATTCTTTTGATAAATTCATGTACAAATATCTAAAAACAAAGGGTTATTATTAATTTCGCGCCAAATTTATGCAAATTTACCTTCTCACAAGTTTTTGAATCAACTCCAACGAAGAAACAAATCCACGATAGGTCGTTAAAAATGCTTCCTGATAAAGTAGCGTTCCAATGGGTTGAGTTGCATAAACAATAAGGGCATCCTTTGGGCCACCACGAACCTGCAAAAATAAAAATAAAATATATATGCAAATAAAACTTTTTTATGACCGCATTTTTTTGAGGAAGGAGGAAGGAGGAATTATATTAAATTATATAATAAATAGCATTAAACAGTTTGTTTTATTTATTTTTATTTAGGACAACGCTGATTTTTTAATGTTCGCTGATTTCGTTGCACATAACTCATAACAATTTTTTTTCAATGAACGATGATTTACGACGGCGAACGCAATAAAAATGGAAAAATGCAACATGAATGCAAATATTATAATTAAATTATTAAAAACTATCAAAATTAAAATGCTTAAACCATTTTTTGGTTGGAAAACGTTCGTTTATAAAAAAAAAGAGCGCAAAAGGAAAAGATTTTTATTTTGGCCATTTTTATTATTTGTTTCATTAAGGGTCAATTAGAAAAAAGGATAGATGGATAAAAAGATTTTGGCACATTTAAGCGAATTGAAAATCGGAATAAACAATGGATATTCTTCTCTTTTCTTTTCTTTTTTTGCGCAGGCAGCAGCAAATGCACAAGGGATTAAGATGGAGTGATGCTTAGCACAAAAAAAGAAGATGGGAAACAAACTAAGAAGAAGGGTCAAATGGTCAGAAAATAGGATAGGGAAAACTTTTTATTTCCTGACCATCTGGAAGCTTTTAACAGGCAGGGCCAAACATATTTTTTTATGTTTTTTTACTTGACAAACCTCTGTTGGCTTTGAGTGTGCATCTTTAGCTCGAAGAACCAAATATTCAGAAACATCTAAACTTTCTAATATTGTTGGTTTATCAGTTATTTGTAATAATGGTTTTGGGAATGTTATGGCTTTTTGAAGATTGTCCTGAAACAAAATAGTTTTTAATTTAAATCATAAAAAGCAAAGTTATATTTACTTCTTCGAGATCATCAATATAAACCGTAGGTAAAACAATTTTATCGTTATCTGATACTTGCAATAATTGCTTTAAATTTATAAAACTATGAGTTGGTCCAGATGAGGTTGTAGTGCCTGAAATGATTACCATACATATATTGTTTCTAGGATATAGTAGAAAAACCTTTGGAAGTCCACATTTTTGAATTGTTTTTATATCCCATAAATTTAAATTAAATTTTATAAAAGATTTAATTTCCATCCCATAAAAACAAAATAAAGTAAAAAACCCAAAAATAGTGACAAAATTAAATATATCTTTTTTTAAGTATTTTTTATTTACTTATTTCCCAAAAAAGTTTTTTTGCTTCAAAAAGGTTTTTTATGGAAACTCATAAAATGTCATCATTTACGTAATTATATATCTTGGATGTAAAATATTAGCGTGGTGTCGCACTCATTTTTTTATATTTATGAATGAGATGCCCTTTTTTTGGAAAAGCTTCTGTTTACTTAAAAAAATAAAATAAGAAGGATAAAACCAAAAACGAACCACATGGCAAATCCCTTATATACCACTCAAGTGGCACTTCATGATGTTGTAATTGTAAACGAAAATCATTCAAATTTTCATTAATTTCTGGCATAATAATTATTTTGGTTTAAAGAAAAAAAGCATAAACAAAAACAATAAAAGAAAAATGGATTTATATTTTAACTTTTTTTTATCAATGAGAAGGAAACGACGATGAAGCAATCAAAATATTTGATTTTGATTGCAATTTGATTTGCAGTTAAAAAAGGTTTTATTTTCACATCATTGTCACTTCATTACACACACCACTGAAAGAAGCGGTAAGATAATGATAAAGAATGATTTGCCGAGACAATTGATATCAAACACGTAAAACCGGTTAAAAAACTCTTTTTACTTTGTTTAAAATGAAAAGAAATACACGAAAAAAATAAAATAAATAAAAGGAATGAAGATGTGTGAAAAAAAAATACATAAACCCATGGGCCAAAAAAAGCTGGCTCGCTCAAATTTCACAAAATAATAAATTGACAAGATTTTCGTTTCTCTTTCTCTTCTTTTTCGATGGAGCTGTGAAATAAATAAAAAAAGATACCCCCAAAAGGCCTAAAGTTTCATCATAAACCAGTCAACACTCTTTTCTTTACCATTTTTTATTTAAGGGCAAGACAAAAGAAAAAAAGAAAGGCGTGATAAATAATAGGAAGGCAACAACAATGTGTTCCGCCGAGGCAACAGCAACAAAAATAAAAAGAAGAATAAGTATTGCTCATACCCAACCACAAAAACACTACTTCTCTTCTGACCATTACTCAGGCACCCCAAAATTTTTTGGCCCATGTGAGAAAGTAGCAATTTTGGTGTATATTTGTTTTTTTTCTCTCTTAAAGAAGATAAAAAACAAAACAAAATTCTTGAAAAGGGCAAAGAAACAATTTGGAGCAAAAAATGCTACTAAAACTAAAAATATTTTGATGCTTGAAAATAAAAAAAAATAATTTAGCTAATGAAAAAATTAAACAAAATATTTAAAAAAAAAGAGGCTAAGGATCGATTTTGTTTTGCGCACATAAAAAAATCATTCGTTCATTTTGTTTCCAACAAGCATCAAAAAAAAAATTTCCATCGTCGTCGTCGACAAGTGTCCCACCAAAAGTGTCCACGATTACGACGAGAGGATCAATTTTATCGTCGTTTTTCGTTGGTCGAGGAAGAAAAGGAGAGCCAACCAAAAAATAAAAAAGTTTTTTTACTACATTCTGCAAAAAAAGCTTTAGGAAGTCAATAAAAAAAGGAAAAGAAAAAACAATGAGGATAAAAAAAAGAGACATATTTAAAAACAAAAAAATGATTGATTCCGATTTTTAAGTTCACGGTTGAATCTCCAATAAAAAAATTATTTTTATATTTCAAAAAATAAATACAAATAAAAGTAAAAAACTATAGATTCCAATGTGCTAACTTAGATTTGTTTTCTGACATTTGACTTTTTTCTTTTCTTTTTTATTAAAGGCTTTGTTGTTATTTTACCTTTTCTTTTTCCTCACAAAAAGGTTCACGTAAAAAAGAATTTTTCTTTTGTTATTTTGGATGTTACCTTTTGTTTGGAAAAAAACGGCAACTAAAATGAAACTAAACAAACTTTAAATTCAATGAAGAAAAAAAAATAATACAAAAAAGTTTAATAAACAACAAAGCAAGCAACCGACGTCAAACATCGCATATCCTTTCTTTTTTCTACTTTCAAAAAAATTTGAATACGCTTTGATTTTGTCCACAAAAAAAATGCAAACAAAAAGAAGACGAGTAATTACCAGGAGGAGTAAATGCTTTTTTGACCCTTTTAGAGAGAAATAAAAAAGAATGAAAGAAAAAAAGTGAAATATCCGGGAAATCGAAGTGCGCCGCAAAAAAAAATGCGTTATTGCGTTGCGTTCCATCCCATTGTGTGATAGTATTTCGCCGCATCCATTATATTTTTGTCTTTTATTTCTCTTCCCAAAAATAACTTTTAAATGGTTGGCAGCCGCAACTTGGCGGCTCAGCTCAGTGTTGTTATGCGATGTAAATGGGGGGATTGCGCACAGTTGACTTTAAAATATAAAAATAAAAAAGTTATTTCAAAGACACTAAAATTGAATGGAATTAAACCGCATTCTTTTTCTTCTGTTTTTCGTCTTCAAGGAATTACAATAAAAAATCGAAGTTGAAACAGAAGGAAAAGTAAGGCCGTTGTTTCCATTAAAAAAAAGTTTTTTTTTATCGGTGATTAAGGGTGTATCGGAAACACATTTCATTTGTACAAAAGAAATTACTAAAAAAACGACGAATTTCGTGAATTAAAGAGACAGAAACAAAAAATGAAAGTTGACAAAAATTTCAAGAAATAATATAAAAACAGCATGAAAAAAAGAAGAAAACTACAAAGACTAATACCGCCATAGACTGGCTTGGCCACCGCCTTTCTATTTTTTTTGTTATTTTTTCAAACACTAAAAAAGTTTTTTTCCACTTATTTTTTTCTTTTTGATAATCTCACATTTGGCAGCATCTTAACTTTTTGAAGAAAAAGGAAGAGTGAGAAAAAAAAAAGATTATAAAAGAATAAATATGAATAGTTTATTATTATGCCATTTTGCGTCAAGTGCAATTTTTTTTCCTTCTAAAGGCTTTAACAACAACAATGGTCAGTTTAATCAAATTTACTTTCCCGATAAATCACATTATAAAACTTTTATTTGAAAGCTAACTTCAAAAAGCAAAAAATTCTATTTTGCAGATTTTTACTTTGAAATGTTTTATTTACTTATTTTTTTTGTAAACAGAAGCTTTTCAAAAATATACTTTTTTTCAATTTATAAGTTTTATCCTATTTTTTCATTTTTTTTTTCTTCACCAACCTGATGTACCAAAAGTGTAAGTAACTTTACGACGATGTTGTTCTTCAAAAAGTCGTAAATTATCGTTTAATGTAATATACGAAGCTAATGTTGTAGCTTGGAAGAAATTATCTTTGCCTTCAAGATTATTGTCACCGATAGTCTGTAAATAATTAACTTTAAGTTTTCGAATTTTGACGAATTAATATTACTTTAACAACTTCAACAATATTTTTTTTAATTGGTGCCAAAGGTGAATTCGAAGCACATTCAATTCCAGGAAGTCCACTTCGGATGATGACGCTTTCCTCATAAGAGCCATCTCCTTTTCGATCCATAAGCATATTGCCCTAAAAATTAAAATTTTCGTTTTTTCTATTTTAAAGATATTTTTCTGTTTTTTAAAAATTAATTTTAATTCAATTTTTTACCTGAAAAGTATCAATTTGTTTTGCATTTAAATCAGCTGTATCAAGTTTATGTGCAGCATTATCAGAAATTAATTTTCCATCTCGTTTAGCATGCTTTGCAACAGATCTAAAAAATAAAAAGTCCAAATTTTAATATGTCCAAAAGCGTAAAATTATTAAATTATTACTGCAAGGTTGCACTTGAATGTTGGAGGGTTTTAGTTTTGGTTGAAATGTCTGGCGACATTGGGCTTGATGGAGGTGGTTCGTCATCAAAGCTAAACGAGGAAGTAGACACATTTCCTACTGCTCCAAGTGGGCGATCAGGAGTTGTAGTTTTAAAATTTGCAAATGGACGTTTATTAAAAAAATCACTGGATTCAAAATTTGAATCATCATTAAATGAATTAGACCCATCCCGAAATTTTTTAACTATATCATTTGAGCCTCCACCATGAGTCCGAATGGTTATGCTTTTATGACTTTGTGAAACATTAACAGTTCGAGTCTTTTTCATCCGAATTTCTCGACCATCAGGACGTCGTTCAACTTCTTCTTCACAAGTTTGACTTCCATGTTTTTCTTCTCGCTCTTCTGATTCTTCATCCACATGAACATCCGTATCATCGTCATCAGAATCAGGCCATACTGAAGGAAATTGGGGCTCGAATCTTTCAATTTTGCTATAATAAAATAATTTTGGAGATAAATAAATATATTTTTTTGACTTTTGGTCTCAGCATAAAAAGTTTGTAGACTTACCGAAGTTGTAATTGTTGCAATAAATCTGATAAAGTATCATCGCCCGAATTGCTACCATTGCTGGAAGTAAAAGAATAATTTGGACCATTTTTTCCTGTGGGAGTAAGATTTTCTGCATCCACTCCGCTATCACTACAAGATGAAGATCGTCCATCAGAATCTGGGGGCTCTTCAATCACCACATTACTGCTTTCTTTTTCAACAACTTTATTCTTTTGTAAAAGAGACTTTTCTAACAATGATAATTTTTCCAATCCAATTAAACTATCATAATCATTGATAGAAGAGCTTGGTTCATGGGAATGTGGAATAAATTGATCAATTATTTGTGTATCCACCCAACTTAAAATTGCTTGTAAAGCATCTCGAATTTCTGATATCGCTTCATTATTATATTGATGACCTGATTTTTTTAAATAATTTATTAATGAATCTATCATTTCATTTAACGTTGATAAATACATTTCAATTTGATGATTTCGTATTATTTCTTGCAAATATCGAATGGAAATTTCTAAATCTTTGGGAAGCTGCATCCCGAGAGGCCGAGTGAAAACGTTTTTCTAAAAATAAATAAATTTAAATTTTAAAATTACCTAAAAAATTTTGTTAATAAAAAAAACAATAAACATAAATTTGAGAAGATTTTTTTAACTACAGAAAAAAAGTAGTAAACGAAAACTAAATATAATATCTTAAATCCGTTATGACTTTTTTAGCGAAAACTCTAAAAACATCTGTGATCTTCTTTTTTTCAAATAGCAAAGACAAATTGTTTCAAAACAGATGTCTTTCAAAATGAGAAAACTTTTTTCAAACAAAAACGTATGAATCTTTCTTTGATAAAACCAAACATGTGTAAAAATATAAATTCAAAAAATGGAAGATGAATAAAAAAGGTATCAGAAAACTTTCTCAAACAAAACCTTTTTCCTTAAAAAGAGAAAATCATACAAACAATAAATAAAAAACTTTGTTTAGAAAAACATGAAAAAAAATCATTGTTAAAAATTTGATGCGTCAAAATATAAAATCGTTTAACATCTAAGATCGAAGAAAAAAATAAAGCAAAATGAATAGAAAAGTTTTTATTTTTATTTAAAGCATCCTATTCCAATTAAAGGAACAGTCTCACTTTGGCTTTTTTGAAATTTGAAATGCCGGCTTTTGTCCAATTCAGATGCGAGCAGAATGCAAAAGCCTTTGTTCTAATACTTAGAAAATTTTTTCGATTTTTTTGTTTTTCGAAGATTTCACCTACATGATGAAGGCTAGTAGCATTAATACTAACAATATTAATTTATTTTAATATGCTGAGTGGTCGTTAGATGCTTATAAGAGTAGCTACATAGGTGCATCATCAGAAAAAACAAAAAATCGAAAAAATTTTCTAAGTATTAGAACAAAGGCTTTTGCATTCTGCTCGCATCTGAATTGGACAAAAGCCGGCATTTCAAATTTCAAAAAAGCCAAAGTGAGACTGTTCCTTTAACGGCTTCTTGGCTTCTTCGTTGTTGATGCAACAAACATAGACATAAAACGATTCATTCGATTCATACTTTTATTTTTGATGACTTAAGTAAGCAAAGGCGAGGACGCCAACTAACTTGCTTGCTTGTAGGTTGAAAGGAAACATAACATCCCCGCTTTTATGACTCAACACCACTAACAATAAAAATAAAAATCTTACTCAAATAAGCAAACTTTACTTAAAATAAAAAATAATGATCGTGTTTTCTCTCTTTTATGATCAATTTTTATAGATTCTAAAGTTAGCAACAAAAAAGACAGAAATGTACGGAAGTAAATTTTTTTTTATTATTCTTAGAAGAAACTTACAAGCAATTTTGGTGCATGCCAATATCGTTTACAAGGTAAATTTTTATAAACAGGAATACGAGATTTAGCTTGTCGATGCATAATATTTATTTTAGAAAAAAACCGACTGAGACTTATACTTAAATAAAAAGTCCCATAAAAAATGTCATTGCTTTGAAAGCTTTTATGTTTTTTATTTCCAATTCCCAAAAAAACTATTTATTTCTAATGGCAAAAGCTGTTAGTTGTTTTCAGTAAATAAAAAATGGCGTTCAACTCATGCGTAAAAAAATAAATTTAAATTTTCTACCAAAAAGTAACTACGTTAAATCAAGAGGAAATGAATAAAAAAATGACGAATAAATTTAGCAAAAAAATGAAATTATTAAAATTAAAAAAAGCATAACTTAAAAAAACATTTGTCGGCGTCGCTTGCTTCGTACGTTGACAAAAAAAAAGAGAGAGAAATAAAAAAATTTAAAAAAGCTGCTGTCTGCTTTTAAATTTTTAAACTTAAAAAAAGGAAATCAAACGGTCAGATGAAGAAAAAAAATAAGTCGCGTTTCAAAAACAGAGAAAATAATTATTGCATTTTTTGATTTTTGACGGGAAATGAATGAACCAACAAAAAAACAAGAAGGAAAAGAAAAACCCTTCTTTGCTTCAACAATGACAATGAGGCGACGACGACGACAATCGTTTTTGTTGCTTCTTTCTTGAATGCTTTTTTTACCGATGAGTATAAGTAATCGAAAAAAAAGTATAGAAGAAAACTAACTAACTGCAGCTATTCATTCCTTCACCGACGACAGTGTGACAACAAGCCTTTAAGCAGCAGCACTTTAGCTTGATCGAATATTGAATAGTATTTTATGCTTGCGCTTTCCTCAAAAAAGAAGAGAGAGAAACTTGTGCGTCTTTTTTGTCAGTTGAGTCAAATCATCCGTAGCCTTGTTTCTAAAGTTATTTTTTTTTCTTTTTTTCTAAGATTGTTTCAATACATGAATGCCTGCGCAAGTAAGAAAAAGCTGTCGATGTTGTATATAATAATGTTTATGAAATATCTCTCACTTTCGCGAGCATTATTGTTTCCTTCCCAGCTGGTCTTAGTCTTCTTGTTGTACACATGAAAAAAAGAAAAAGAAGATAGTAGTTAGTAAACGTCATTACATATATTTTCCTTAATCACTGAGCGAAAAAAAGTAGCTTGTTGCTAGCTTTTTTTAAACAATATGAACATGGTCCAAAAAAAAAGAATGTATGTATTTGATGATCTATCTATATATTATTTTTCTTTTCTTCTTTTCTTCTTATTTTGAAGAATCATCATCCACTTTGAGGACAACAACGAGGAAGACGTCCAAGAGAGCAAGCAATCATAAGGGTTAAGTAAAAAAGGTATCTCATTTTTTGAAACAAAAAAAATTTTTAGAAAAAAAGAAAATGTCAAGTTTCGAGGATTTTTAACGCGCAAAAAAAATTTTTTTTTGTGTTTTGTTTGAAATAAAAACGACAGAAGAAAAGTATATTGTCGAAACTTTTATAAAGCTTACTCGTTCTGGAGCCATTCGAATAGGTTTTAATAATAATGGTTTTTTTGGTCGAAATCGAGTTGAAATACGATTAATTAAATTTTTTGAAAATGCCACCGCTGATCCAGCCATTGTACTCATTTCCACATCCGTACTGCTGCAGCATGGCAAAGCCATTTCTGGAATAAAGCCAAAATATTATCGATTCAATCAAAAAATAAAAAAATAAAAACACAATCAAATTTTTTTTTTCTTCCTTGAAAAATATTCACACCCCAATCACGAGTGAAAACAAAAATAAGAAATTGCAAGGATTTGCAGCATTTATTTTATTTTTTTACAAGCATAAAAGGAAAGCAAAAAAAATCAAATGAAAAGTTTTTTTGATAAGCACACGCGCAAGCTTTTTTTTTCAATAGCTTTTTCCTCGTTTTATTGGTGTGATAAATATAATAACATACGTAAGAAGTCTCCATTTTTGATTTTTTTTAAAGCAAGCATAGCAAGGAAGTATAGGAATTCACCACGAAAAAAATAGAGGTGCATTTATGTAATTGTGCCATTAGGTGCGTCAGCATCAACCCAATAAAAAAAATGTCCACAAAGAAAATATAAAAATGAAAAGGCGCGCAAATTTTTTTGAGGCATTTCAAACTCAAACCACAAATAACAACTATTTTTTTCCTTCTTTTCTTTTCAGTTTTAAACAAATTGGAAAAAGAAAATATTCT
The DNA here is from genome assembly GCA_028622995.1 of Panagrolaimus kolymaensis. Taxonomy (NCBI): domain Eukaryota; kingdom Metazoa; phylum Nematoda; class Chromadorea; order Rhabditida; family Panagrolaimidae; genus Panagrolaimus; species Panagrolaimus kolymaensis. The sequence continues at coordinate 509,051 of JAJQJQ010000076.1, forward strand.
TAAATTGAAAAGAAAAAAGGCCTTTTTTAAGGTAAATAAAAAAAATCAAAGAAAATTATGCCTTTTTTTAATATATTGCAAAAAAAAAATTTAATTATAAATTAATAAATAATAAACACCTACCAAATTCGGCATATTGTTGAGTTGGAAATACAAAAGAAGTATTACGAGCACTTGGTCCAACACTTTTACACCTACGCTTATTTTGAAGGCGCGCAGCCACAGCTGACACAGGAATCATGGGACGATGACGAGAGGGCGTAGAGGTTGCGCTACCACCGCTGCTGCCGTTGCCGACATTTCCAGATATCATGGGAATTTGAAATACAGCACTCGCAGCTTCTTGCATAGTTAAAAAGAAAGGGAAAAAATAATGGTATTTTTAATGATTGTTTTTTTTTTATATTATTTTATTTGTATGTCGCTGTCGTCTTCAAGTCAAGTGTTTGTTGTGATTTGGTTTCTACCTAAAAGAGGAAAAAAGAGTTTGATTTATTTTTTATTTTTGTTTCATCTGATTGATTTTTATAAATAAATAAAAAAAAGTAACATGCATGGTTTTTTTTTGTTCACGATAGTTTGTATAAGGAATGTTTAAGGAGGAAAGAGAGAAACAATAAATTATTGTTTCGTTCGTTTGCTTTTTCCTATATTTTTTTTAAATCCAGGAATTTTTTTGTGTGACAAAAATAAATTATTAGCAACAACAACAAAAAAGATGTCGCTGTTGTTTGGAAAACAGCCCAACCACAACAATATGGATGATTCATATTTGATTAATAGAAGCTTTTGCATAGGAGTAAGTTTTGAGGCAAACATATGTGCGCAAAACCAATCATCCATCCCACATTTGAAGTTGTTTTTGAGTTTTGATCAACGAAAAAAGTATGGGTTTAAGAAGGACAAAAAAAAAGAAAAGCTATTAGTCATAGAATAATGAGAAGAAAAAAATCAAACAAAACTAAACTAAAAGAAAACAAGGAATCCAAAAAGTTCATCGAAATAATTTTTTTGTTGGGTAATTTTCTTGAACTTTTTAATTTTAAAAATAATACAGATTTATAAAAAAACTAAAAGCTATGGACTTTTTTTAGTATAAAAATGAAAGACAAAACTTTTAAAAATACTTTTTTTCTTTAAATCATTTAAACAAATAAAAAAAATTTATGATCATTTACGTAGGTCACTTTTTAATCCAAAAAGCAATCATCAAATTTTGTCTAGTCTCACTTTTTTTTTATAATAAAAACTCACTGAGATTTTTGTTCAAAATAATTTGCCATTAATGGAACTTGATTTGTAAGTAAAAGTTTAGCAAATCGAAATCGACCAAATGGTGGTTTTTGGGAATCTTCTTGATCTTTAAAATTTACAGTTTCTTCTATTTCTTCCTCAAATCCAATAATACCAAAGCATGTGGATTTTAAATGATGAAAAATTTCCACAGATAGATTTTTGAGGTTCTTCGTAACAAAATATAATCAATGCAATAATTGAAATAAAACTGGATGCTAAAGGATACGCAAAAAATATTGCTATAAACGTTGCAAATAAACCACAAAATATCCAAATAAATAAAAAGTCAGTTGAAAGGGTATCTTTCTTGGAGGAGGAGGATGTTTTCTTAAAAGCTGTCATTTGAAGCTTCTTTCTATTTTAACGAATGTGCCGCGAATAGTTATAAATATGTCTGTCGTGTTTTACAACTTTAGAGACGACAGCGCAACAAGCCAAAGAAGAAGAATATGAGGAGAAGGATCAGCTAATTAAACATGCAAAAAAGCATGTAAAAATAAGAACAGCAAAAATAATGTGAAGAAATGAAGAATGAGAAAACGATAATGTTTTTAGAGGATTTTGTGACACTGACACTTTTTCGACAAAAAACAAAATAAAAAAATACTTAGAAAATAAAAATAAGGTTCGGCAATAACAATAAAAAAAAAACAGAGGAGTAGGATATCAGAAAATGATCTCTCCTATAAACGATGGAGAAGAGGAAAAATGGCATCAATAAAAAAAATATCTCTCTGAGTCTAACAACTGACGAGACACAGAAACATTGATGGCAGGCAGACAAAGGTAAAAAAATAAGAAGGATTTAAAATAAATTAAAAAAAAAGAAAAAAAAACTTCCGGATTATAAACTGGCTAAACAAAACAAAGCATAAAAATATTGTTAGACGTGAGAAATTTTTGTCAAGGAAATAAATACATAAAATAAAAGATTTGTGGTGTCACCGAGCTGCAGAAAAGCTTTGAAAAAAATCGACTAAAGCTCACCATTTCACTTATTTTTATTACAATCTCAAACAACAAAATACCAAAACAAAAAAAAACGAAAAAGTGATGATCGCGTCGGCTAAAAATCAAAAGAGATAAATTGAAAATAAACGAAAAACACAAATGATGACGGCGGCGGACTACTTTTTATTTTTTAATTCATGGGAAAATGAAGCAAAAAAAACTTAAACTCGCTCACATTCTAAATGAGTTCTAAAGATGATGAGCATCAATAACAACGACAAGTACACGAAAGAAAAAAGAACAAAAAAATTAGGAAGCAGGAAACAGTCGTCGGCTTCCAACTGTGAGTGAGATAAGAGTTTGAATTTTATTATAAAAAAATTTGATGGGAAAAAAGAAAGATAATTTGCACACACGCACACTCGCTAACTTTGACACTCATAATGTCGCTTCCGAAAAAGTTTTTTTTTCATTATAATAAAATTTGTCAAAGAAAAAAACAAATATATTGAAGAAAGATAGACTTAATTAAAATATAAAATACAAAAAATGCCTCCAATACAATTTATGATTTTTTAAACCGTCAGGCACCTCTACCAGGTGGTGGCAATGACGACTAGAATTCTGATCGTCGTCAAAAAAATTTTTTTCTCATTTACGAGATGACCCATCACAAAAAAAATGAGTCAAAATTTTGGAATTTTTTTTGTTTTGCTGTTGTACAAAATGTGAAAAAAGGCAGCAAAACTAGCTTTTGTTCAAAGGCAAAAAAGCGGGTGTTTTTTTTTTGTCATAATTCTTTGATGCATAAAATCAAAAAATTGAAAAATTGTTAAATTTCCGATGTTTCCGTGATTGAACACTCATCTAATAATATTTTTAATTATGGAAAAAACCAGCTATCAATATGGGAACATAAATTTGGAAAGCTTATGTTTGAAACAAGATTCCTAAATTATTTCTCCAATAGAGTAGGAAATTTGATAAAATGACGAATTTTAAAAATTGAGTAAACTTTTCTTAAAGTTTTAAAGACTCATATTACAAGCAAAAATAGCTCCCCGGTTTTAAAGCTCGAACACAACTATTATTACATCCTCAATTTCGCGCCTAATTAAAAAAAAGTAATTGACAATGAAAGAAAAAAGATGTAAGTAGCAGCTGATCAATTCTCTTCATAAAAAACTCACTATTACTAATAACGCCACCTTTCGTTCGCAAGCCTTTGAAAAGGAAGAAGAAAAAAATGCAATTGTCCAAAAGGCAGCCAGCAACAAAGCACCACCGGTCAAGAAAAATAATAGAACACGCTAATAAATGTTTTATAGATTCAAAAGAGGAACGAAAACAACAACTTTTTTTTTGTTGAAAACAATGAAGAAAAAAAAGTTTTGTAAGTCTTTGCTTTTTTTATTTTCTTCATTTTCCGTTTTTTTTTCGGAGGCAAATTCTTCCACCAAAAAAAAATCAAAGTAGGAGGTCTTTTACGAGTAACAACAATAGCTTTTTTCCTTTTTTCTTTAAAAATTGGTGGTTGCTTCTAAAAAAGCGTGTTTTTGCTCGCTTGCTTGCCTAGTTATAGCGCAACTGCTTAAAAAAGTTTTTTCCCTCTTTTTTTTCGGCGTCAAGAAAGATTATGTCAAAAAAAGGCAACAACTACAACAATTTCCAAAAAAAAAATGAAGCAGCAAAAACGTTAAAAAAATGACAAAGCGATTATGCAAACTTGTTCAATGAGAGAAGAATGCCACCAAAGAACATCATATTTCAAAAAATAAAAAATAAACTTGGACCATGACTTTTTTCTTGTTTTGATAACTCCCAAAGGAATTTTAAATTTTTTTGTGTCATTGCGTTTACTTTAGTTATTTATTTTTTATTTTTCAAACTCACAAACCCATGAGAAAAAAAATTTCAAACGCTTTTTGAGTTAAAACTCCCCTAAAATATTTGGAACCAAAAAAGCACAACTGCCTTGTCAAACATTTTTTTCTTTTTTTCGGGCATTATTCTAACCGGAATCATCTAAATTTGCTGCTTCTTTTTTTTATGATTTGCAATAAAAATTTCATTATTGCAATAAGCAACAATAAAAATTCTGTTAAGTGATATGCTGGCGTTCTTTAAAAAAAATCAAACATGAGATTTAACAAACAAAAAACATAAAAAATATGTAATAATAAAAGCACCAAATTATTTTTTTATTTTACAACAAAAAACTGACAAAAAACATTTCTTTTTATAAAAAAAAGAGAGTCTCGTAAGAAAAATATGGAAGATTCTGACATAAATGCAGGCAATGTCTTAGTAAGTTAATTATTATCTTTCTAATCTTCTCGTCAAAATTAAAAAAAGTGTTTCGTTTCATTGAAATTTATTAAACATTTTTTTCCAGCTCTTTACCTTGTTATTATTTAGTGTGACAACTTTGTTTTCTGCGTGGTATTACAGGAAGTATGTTCATAGAAATGATGAGATGATACCAGAAAAAATCAAAGAAGGACAAAAGGAATAAATCAAAAATTTATTTATATTATATTTTATAATTTTATATTAGTTTTATAAATGAATGATAAAATAGGCATTGCACGTATTTTTAAAAATAAAGCTTAAACCGGTAAAAAATAAAAAATAGGCAAGAAAATGTAAAGAATTATTTTAAGAATTATTAAAAATTTATTTAGTTTTAGTTTTTTTAATTTTTGATTTTCTTTAGATAAATTAAAGCCATAATTGCTGCTTCCTTTTTGGCAATTCTTTTCGATCTAGCTGTTGCAACAAATGGAAGGACAATACCCTTAATATTGACTTTAACACAAGCTTGTCCATCTTGAGAATATTCAACAAATTCGCTAAAAAAATTAAGTAATAAATATTTTGATCAAAAAAAAGTCTGATATATAACTTACACATCCAAGTAATTTTCATTTAATTCACGAATAGGAGAAAGTGGAGGATTCCGACAACATTCTTCAATATTATTTTTCATAATATTATAAAAGATTTGCCAAACTATTCGTAAATCCATTCCACAATCGAGATAAATAGCTCCAGCAAGGGATTCAAAAATATCCCCAAGGACTTTTTCATCAGCATCGATCTTCAAAATTAATTATAAATAATTGGTTTGGAAAATTTTGAAATTTAAAAATTTTCAAACCTTATCATTAAAATTTAAACTTCCTTTCTTTTGCCATTCAAAAATAAATTGGGAGATATTTTTTGCAAGTGAAGGATTATCATGAAGTAAATATTTATGCATATCTAATTTCACAGCTAATGAAGCAAAGTTTACATTGTTTACTAAAGCTGAACGTAAATCTGTAAGTTCACCAGGGCTGAATTGTTTCCACTGATATTCAAATAAATATCGAGTGATAAGATAATCCAAAACTGCATCTCCAAGAAATTCTAGTCGCTGATAACAATTTTTCATTGGGGTTTTATATGTAACATGAGTAAATGCTTGAATAAGAAGAGATCGATCACGGAAAATATAACCAATATTTTCTTCTACTTTTGAGAATTGTTTTGTTTCATAAATATTTACAACATAGTTTTGAAGAAAATTTTTATGATGTGGGTCCTAGAAATAACGTTTTTAGAAAATTAATTTAAATAAAATTTGCAGGAAAACTAACTTCACTGATATCAACAGGCGATTGAATTGAAGGATCTTCAATCAAAACTTTGATACCAAGCCATTTCATAAATTTTAAAGTATCATCAGATCCTAGGGTAACTAAATGTGCCCCAATTAATGCTTCAGTACAATCGGCAACAGATTTATCGCTAATTAATTGAATAAATTTGTGATTATAGTTTTCAGTAGCTTCAATTCCGCTATCATAAAAGCCATCCTAAATTTTTTCTTTACTTTGGAAAATTAATTTATAAAAAATTAATAAAATACCATAGTAACATTCAAATTTCCGTTCATTTCAATATCTTCGTTCCCCACAAATCCAGGTGGAACCCAATTAACTTTTGGGTCAAATATGGTTGAAATCATCATGGAAGGAATATCTTTCTTGCAAGCCAATTTAAAAAGTTTGGCGTTACAAACTTCAGAAGTTCGAAAAGTACTCAAACTTCCTTCATGTTGACTTGGATGAGAGTGATACAAATAAATGGTAACAGAAACCTTTAAAAATGAATCACCAATTGTTTCTAATCTTTCAAGATTGAAACCATCACAAGCGCCTTTTGTAGTTAATGCTTGAAGCATAATTGCTGGTGAAACGCCAAATAAATTGTTTTGAGTTGTTTTTTTATTTGAAAACCATGAATTCATTGACGACGGAAAAGGTGTAACCGTTACTCGTTTAGTTAAAGGGTTTTCATTATAAAATTGAATGGGATTTAATTCTCCAACAGCTGAAAATTAAAATTCTTTAAGGTAAATCTCTAAATAGAGGGGCGTAAACCTGGAATATTATTTAGCTGAGCTTCTTGAATAAGCGAATCATCCAAAATATTATCATCGACAAAGTTTAAATTTATTGGTTCATCAAATATCATTTCATCAGTGTCAGGTTCGGGAGATGAAGTACCAGAATCTTGTTCGTCAAAAATTTCTTCATCAGAAAATTTCTAAAAAGATAAATAATTATTATAAATAATATTTTTAATTTATTATGCAAATATGTTTACTTCTAATTCCATGTTTTTTTTATCTGTATCACCACTTTCAGTAAAATCTTCATCCGCATCAATTTTTTGATGAATATTTTTAATTAATCCTTTCTCGTCTTTGGAAGTTAAATAATCAAGTTTGTCCCAAATAAAGTTTTCTGGCATGCGTTCATAATTCAACAGTTCTCTATTAATTGAGCGTAATTCGTTTGCAATTAAAAGGGAATTCATTCGATATAAAATAGTTGGAAGTTTAATAACCATTAACCAAATTGATGCAGTCATTGGATGAATGGTCACAAGTTCGGGTACCAAATATTCTTTTCGCAATTCTTTTTGGGTTTTCTTGGTGGAAATAGTTGGTGGAAATATTAAGTTTAATAATTTTGGTATTCTTTCAACATCCAATAATTCTTGTTTTTGGTTATTTATTTTGGTGCCATATTGTTTAGAGAAATACGAATTGAATGTTTCATGTTTTCCTTCAGGAAATGGCGTCGATGGATTCATTTGTGTTTGATGTTCACACACATGGTAAATGGGAGCTTCATGTTTTGGATAGTAGGTAGGCTGAACAACCGCATTTTCATAATTTTTGGCAGCATAAATAAATGGTTCAAACTCTTCACGTTTTTGAGGAAAACCTTTAATTGTTTCACGCAAAATATCAAAATCTATGATAAATCCTCCATCATTATGATTGGTGCGTTTTAATGGAATAACTAAAGTCGAAAAAAGTGATTCAGTTGTATTATATTTAAGTTTTTCGTGGCTAAGCCCCAAAGTTTGTTGAAAAATGTAAGAATGGGAATTTTTCATTTGCTCAAGTTCATTTTCATCTACAGTGAAACTTTTTGGATAAAGTTTAAAAGAAGCCATAAATTTTCCATATTTTTCATAAACAGGAAATGATGGAAGCTGAAAAACTTCCTTAAAATTTGCATATAAAAGTAAAAATAAAATTAACTAACTTTTGAGATTATTTTTCTAAAACATAATCCAAACACGTGTTGGCTGTCATTTCTGTAATTAATAACTTTTCTTTTCTTTGGATTTGATTCTTCTGTCACATTTTCGATTAAATCAAGGTCAATAAGATACACAAAGAAAGGCTTTCCAGGAATAGGCATATTTTCAGCCAACATATCTGATATCTTTTTCAGATATAATCGTCGCTTTTGATTTGTTCCAGTTCCATCTTTTGTATCAAAGCTATCGTATCCCAAATTTTCACAAATCTTTTCTGCTGTCAAAGGAATTAGGTTATCATCGAGTTCACCATTTTGGTGTAATATTTTACAAGCCGCCAAAGCAGCAGACATTTCAGAAAGTTTATGGGAAGTATGTCCTTGACCAAGGATTTCTTCTTTTATTGGAACATTCGAAGGAAAAATTAATTTAGCCACAATGCTTAAATTTTCTCGAGTGTATTCATATTTAACAGATAATGGTGTAATTGGATCGGAAGGCAATTTGGAAATATAACGCTCAAGCACCGAAAATGCAGTGGATAGAGAAACAGAAGCTTGGGTGGAAGTTATTATGTAAGGTGGCTCAAGATCGTCATAATGAAAATCAAAAACTTGATCGGTAGAATTTTTTGGAATAATATTTGAAAATGTATTTATTCTTTCAAAAAGCAACTAAAACAGATAAATATCTTATTTTAGCTTGTTTCAAAAAATAGTAACAAACTTTTTCAGTTCTTTTAAATCCATTTAATTTTTCAATTAATTTTGGTCGATCTTTATTTGTGACAACAATCGCAAACATTGAAGAAGCCATTCGTGCTCTACCACGTGATTGAATATAAGATGTAAAAGTTTGAGGAATATTAACAAATATCACTAAATTGCAACGAGGAATATCTATGCCTTCTTCTAAAACTTGAGTTGCAACCATTACATTTGTTTTGCCTTTTTGAAAAGCATCAAGGCCGCCAGGATTATTACCGCTGCTTTTTGATTTCGTTGATCCAATAACAAAATCAGCTTTAATAAAATCAAAAACTGGTGAAATTTCAGCTAATTTTTGTAATAATAACTAAAAAGCAATTTAAAAAAATAAAATAAAATTGTAAATGAAACATTACGCAAAAAGCTACAGCTGCTTCACGTTTTTCAATAAAAATAATAGCTTTGAAATTCCCATCTTTTTTCATTTGATATTGGAAAAATCCTTGTAAAACTTCGATAATTTTTATTGTTTGAGGCGACAAATATGGCTTCATTGAATCATAAGAAACAAGTTGGTTCAACTTTTTTGCATAAAAATCGTGAAAAGTTTTAATTGCCGAATAGGTTGTCGACACTAGAATTGCTTCATTTTCATTTATTTTTATAAATGAATTACGTTTATTTTCTAAAGCTGGAAGGATTTTTGATTCAGCCATTTTAAAAGCGCAATAAATTCCATATTGTTCAAATAAATCGATGATGCATCGAAGTCGTTGGTTAATCCAATTTTGTAAATTGCCATTAATTATTTTAGCAGGATCGTTAAATAATGTTTGAAATTTCTCCAAACTTTCAAAATCCACTGAATCCATTTCTTCAGAATAAATTCTTGTGAAAAAGACACCTTCTTTAGGGCGTTTATAATTTGCTTCCTAAAAAGTCAGAAAATATGAAAAATCAAAATTTTTCCATAGACAAACTTGGATACAATCACTTGAGGTAATAATTTTAGCACCTATAGCAATTTCAAGCTGCTTCCATTTTTTATCCAATTTTTGGGCGCTTGTTTTACCATTCAATCCACAAGATGTTAAGCCAAGGAATCGAAGAGGATGAGAAGCTAAAAAGAAAATACACTCAACAGAAATTATTAATAAAAAAGAATTTATAATATTTACTTCTTGATTTTCGATGTTCTTTGATTTTTTCAACTATTATCCTACATGGATGTCCATTGGATTTGCAATGATGGCATTCATCAATAATAACAAGGGCAAAATCTTCAAGGGACATTAAACCGTGAGTTAAGCCATTCATAAAGGTTTGATCAAGGGTTACAATAACCTGAAAAATTTACAATTAAATAAAAAATATTTTAACATTCCCTAATTACTTCATTATCATTGTAAAGCTTAACAAACTCTTCCTTATGTTTAGTCACATCTTTTTCAAATGTCATAACTTTCATATTTGTGTGAGTTTTAATATATTTATATTGCTGGGTTAAAATAGCTTCTAAAAAATAGTCACTAGATATATATAATACTTATAACTAAAAAGCTTACTGTTATTAACCACAAAAGCAGCTTTTCTCTTTTGTCCACCGGTATAAGTTAATATGTGATCGATCACCATAGTGGAAATAAAAGTTTTACCCGAGCCTGTTGGTAACAAAACAATTGAATCGTGTTCCAAAGCATGTTCAAAAAGTTTTATCTAAAGCATACGACATAATACAATAAAATGAATCATCATAAAAACAAACTTGATAATCTCTCGCAATATATAAAGCTTTATCATCTCCTTCTTCTTCTGGATCCATAATACTAAGCTAAGTATAACTAACTACGAAAAGCATAAAAAGGCAACACAAGATTTTTACAAATTGTAATTCGTATTTTTATTTCCTCAGCTTATCATGACGAAGCTTCGAAGGTGTTCGGCATGCTTTTCAATGAAGTCTCACTCAAATTTGTTTCGCTGTAAGAGCATTAAAAAATTGACAATGATAACTTTCAAAAAAAAACGCTTTTTTTACAGCAAATAAACAAAACTACCGAATAATAAAAGCAAAGAAAATGAAATGTGAGTAAAAATCTGGAATTTGTTAAAAACAAAACAATCCACAGAAGTTTTGAAAATTGTAGAATTAAATATAAACGGTTTTTATTTGATTAGAATAAGGGAATTCAACGAAAGGAATTATTGGAAAATTGTAAAAACAAATAACAAGTTCAAGAATCTATTGTAAAACACTGAATTTAAAAAAAACTTTATGAATTTTGAAGATGAAAAGACATATTTGCTGTTTAATTCTAATTTTTATAATTACTTTATTTAAAGATTATAATTTAAAATATTTCTGCATTCCCGACTAGATTATTTTTTGAGCACTTGGATTATACAATAAACAAAGTTAAAAAGTGAAAGCAATTTATACAAAAAAATTTAGTTAAAGTTTAATGACCGGTTTCTCTTTCTTCTCCATTTTTATAATAAAAGTCGTTTAATGAAATTGGGGTTGTATATCCGCTGGAAACAAGTCCAAATTCTTCATTTGGGCGAAAGAAACGACTTTTGTATGGATTATTTTTTGAGGCAGTTGTTGTAGGAGGTTTCTCAGGTTTTTTATGTTTTTGTGGAGGATGTAGCTGGCGACGAGGCATTGCCTAAAATAATATATTATCTTCGGTTGTTTTTAATCAAAAAACTTACCATAGGTTTTGAGGAATCCTGGATTGGAGTAAATTGTTCTGAATCGGTGGTGGTTGGAGCTTCATCATAAATATGCAAAGTTTCAAGAGAACTTTCTAAATATCCTGCATTTTCATTAGCAGCAAAAGATTGGCGATTTTTTGCAAGAACAGAAGCAATAAATTCATCATATGAATAATTTTTATAACTTGTCGAGCTATTAGTTGTTGTTGATGAAACAAGTTGTAAATTGCTGACTCTTTGAGAATTTTTGTTTAATGTTTCTTTTTGACGCATACGATAAAAATAAAGAAATCCATAGGTGATGAGGACGAGTAATGAAATAATTATTACTGTAATTCCAGCTATAACTGTTAGCCTAGTTTTAGTGTCCATGGAAATTCCACTACAGCCTGGGATTTGACTTTGGCCATTGTTGGATATCGAAGTGTCACAAATGAAAGTGGAATCGCACCCTTTTTGAAGTGTATTCGATGGAGTTATCAAAGTTGTAGCAAAATACTAAAAAATTCATTAACATTATTTTAAAAAAATAAACAAATTATTTTTTGATGCACATACCTGTCTTGGCAAAGATCTTTGCTTGGGATGAAGTAACTGAAGCTGATTGTTAATTACCAATCTCCTCAAGCATCCATGGAAAGTCTCATTTTCTCCAGCAGCACCAAATTCAATATACTCCAACCCACGAAAAATCATTTGAGGAAAAGCAATCGCGGATTCGACTTCTCTTCCAATTCCATCAATAATTAATCTAATTAATTTTCCATCTGAATTAACTTCAATTCCAATTTGATGCCAAATTCCATCATTAATTATTTTTTCTGCAATTATTTCTACAATTAATCTATCTAAATAATATACACCATAATGAAGGGTGCCATTAACAATTTTGAGGGAAGCTTGTTGGGTGCCATATTTCATAGTGAAAATATTTGCAAATAAATCGGTTGTTCTAATATCAATTTCTAACCATTGTATTGCATTTCCATCCATTCGATCTTTAGCTGTGTGATAATCTTCCGATGTTTCAGAAGCTGTATCTTCTTCTTCTTCAATGGAATCACATGGAATTAATGAAGAAATATTTGTTGTTTCTTGCTGTTGTTGTTGTTGTTCGATAAAAATATTGCTACTTTGAGTGACTTTTGAATTTTTAAAATGTGAAACAACTAATTCTTGACGGATAAAAGCTGACAACTTCAATCGCAATCTTGCATTGTTTAAAGTTACAGTATAGTCATCTAAAAATGAAAATTGTTATTAAATAAAATATTAACTGCTGAATAAAATTACCCATGTGACAAGATGGCGATTCAAACCCATCTTTACAAAAGCATTTATAATCATCCCAATCATTAATGCAATTTCCACCGCTACAGCTAATTTTTGCTTCAGTAGATTCACAATAAGTATTTCCAGATAATATTGGGCAAGTATTTAACATATTATGTTCTTTCAAATCCACAACTTTATTTTTATTAATTTCAATTTCTTTCACACATGCTCTTAACGAAGCGGATGAGAGCTCTAATTTTTCAATTAATCCCAAATTTTCTTGATTCAAACTTCCAATAAATATTTTTGAATCAAGTAAAACAGCCGGAATTATTCCATAACAACTATTTTTTTGACAAGGTAAACATTTATCATTTTCACAATTTTCAATTACCGCAGAAATGGTTCCAGCTTGATGAAGGGAAATAATAATTTTATGCCATTTTAAATCATTTATTGTTTCTTGTAAAGTAATGAAATTTCGCTTGGTTCCAGTTATTGATAAAAGCCTCAATTTTCCATTAATAAAATCAACAATAAACGTAACATTGGAATGAGATGATTGAGTAAAAAGTAAAAGTCCCTGCAAAAAAATTATTTTTATAAAAAAAATTTTTTAGATTAAAAAAAACTTACTGGTTCTTTAGTTATTATTTGGAATGTTATGTGAGTTATAGATTCCTGTGGGTCATATTGTAAAATTGAATTTTGTCCAAAGGAATAAATTTTTGATTCGCATGTTTCACCATAATAATTTGAATTACAAATACACGTTGAATTATCCAAACACATTCCACTAAAAAATGGTTTTTATTTATCGCAGTTTTTAAATTAATTTCTAAATCAAAATCTTACTTGAAACATTTTTTGCTTCCGCAAAATTCTTCTTTTCGATTCATGTTTAAAATTTCTTCGTTTTCACATTTAACTAAACTCTCCATTTGTGGCATAACCCAAAGTTTACTGAAACTTCGAAAAGTTTCCCTTTTTTCTTTTTTTATTACTCTGAGTTGCTGGCATTTTTGTGTTCCACAAGAAAAAGTGTCGCAAAGTGAAACAGTTGATCGATAATTAATAATATCCAAAACTTTAGATTTCTTTGAAACAAAATTATCCAAAATTCTTATTGTTTCTGATGGTGGTAACACGACCCCACTCGCTGTTAACACAGTTAGGAATAGTTGGCAGGTGTGATTTTGTTTATGGTAGTAAGCTCCAATGTAATGCACAAACATATCTGGAATGCCTCCTTGCAACCTTTGCATGAAATCAGCCACAGCTCGACGGCTACCAAACATTTCAACAATTACATTATTTTGAGCAATTTCTTCATTATTTAATATAAAATTTGTTGCGATTGTGTATGTAAAATTCGAAGCAAATTTTGCTTCGATAGTTACTTTTCCTAATGGCACCTCTTTGGCGATCAAAGAGCAATTTTTTGTTATCTATAAAATAAATTTTGTTCAATGCTTATAATTTTTTAATTTTGAAATTTAAAAAACTGACTTTCATTTTAAAATTTGAAATTTCTTTTTCCTCACAATTTTCAGTGAAAACTTCATCTGCGTCAGCTGGATAAATAAATGGAATTACACCACTGAAAAGTGGCTGCGGTGATGATATAGTAATTTCAAGGGTTTCATTTGACATTTCATTATCATCTTCATCGTTCACAAAAATTGTAACTGATGTGTTAGTAATTATTTTATTTTGCATTATTTTAATTGGAATTTTGTATAGCGATCGTTTTTCTCGGTCAAGCGGCTTAATTGCTGATAAAATTCCTGAGGTTGAATTCAATGAAAAAAGCTACAAAATTATTGGCTTTTTAAAAACAAAATATTAATTTAAAAAATTTCATACTTCATTCATAAATTTATCAGTTATCCAATATTTTGCATTGTTTGATGCCAATTCGGGGTTTAAACGTAATAAATGAATAGTATGATTTATATTTTCTGGTACATAGGCAACCACCATTGGCGAGCTATCAAATAAATGGTTATTTTCTTCCAAAGTTTTAATTTCAATTTTTGCTTTGGATCGAATTTGGTTATTCGATAAAATTAGTATAACAAGGTTGTATTCTGCTAGCTCCAACTTTCTACATACCATTAACACTCCTCTTTTATCAAAACAAAATGCCTAAAAAAAATTAATTATTATGCAACATAATTTTTTTATTTTGTTTTCATTATTAATTTTAAATTTATTTACTTCGCTTCCAACTCCTTCAACTTCCATTTGAACATCAGCTGGAAGAATAAAATTAAACCTAAGCACTTCAGTTAATGGCTCTGAATTAGCAGGCAGTTTCACAATATAACTTTTCTCGGGGAAAACCGGCGATGGAGCTAATTCATTTGTTGAAATTTTTATTTCGCAAATATTTGGAGCCTTTCCATTTAGAATTCCAGATTTAACAATTCCTTTTATCGTCGTTAAATTATTGGAGTTTTCAAGTTTTTTATTTAAAATTAAGTCGCCATTGTTTCCATTAACAAAAATAAATTCATTTGGTTCAATAAAATATTTTGGTTTTCCAAAAACTGAATGAGCTTCAAATTGGGCAATAATTGTTGAAACACTTGAACGACGACTAATCTCAACTTCTTCTTTTTCACGAACAAATATTGCAGTATTTTGAAATGGAGTCCGCAATTGAATGATTATTGTCATTTTGGAAAATAAAGATGAATTCAAATTTGATGCCAAAACTTCAAAAGAATATTGATTTGAGAGTGTAAAATCAACATCGGCTGTTGCAATAATTTTGCCTGATTTTGAATCAATATCAAATAATTCTTGTTTCATAGCCAATGAATAATAAATTTGATTAAATGGAAATTCATCGATGTCTTCAGCTTTAACAGTCGTAATTAAAGATCCCATTGGAATGGTATTTGTAAAATAAATAAATTTTTCAGTTTCATGGAAAAATGGGAGATTATCATTTTTATCTATTATTTGAATGGTTACTAAAGTTGAAATCATTTTTGGTGGATAACCAGCGAAATGAGCTTCCACAAAAAATTCAGTTTTATTTAAACGAGGAACAACATCGCTGTCGATGGATTTAGTAACAAATATTCTTCCAGAAGCTGAATCAATGTCGAATTTTGTACTTCCATTGATAATCGAATATTTAATAAAAGGCGTAACAGATGTCACAAAGCCAACAGTTGTATTTAAAGGCGTATTTTCATAAACAATAAACGTATACCTAAAAAATTTAGAGTATGAAAAAGAAAAATTGTTTAGATATACTTTTTAAGCTTGAATTCAAGAGCCTGTTTTTCTACGGCTTTAACAATTACGGCAGTTAGTGCAGGTTCTCGACTTTTAAAATCGGAAGCCTTTACTTTGAATTCGATTGGGTTTTCAGTTTTAAGACTTGAGAAATTTCCCGTTAAAATGCCAGATCTTGGATCAATCGAGATATTGTTTTGAGTATCAATAATTTCGTATTTTATCTAAAAATAGTTCTAAGTAAAAAAAAATTTTGAACAGCTTTAGCAAATTTACTCTATCGTTGGCATTTTTAATTTTGACATCACCAAAATTAATGGCACCTTCTTCCAGAGGAGTCTCAATGACAAATTCATATCCATTTTGTTGTTCAAAAATAGGAGGATCAAGAAAATCTTCAACTAAATGAATATTAACTTTTGTCCTTCCAATATTTGGTGGTGCTCCATAATCAATAGCAAAAATTTCAGCTTCAATGCTTTCGAATGGTAAATTCGAAAAATTTTGGGTTAAAAATATTTCTCCTGTTTCCGGATAAACAGAAATATAACGAGAATATGAATAATAAGTAATTTTCTTATTAACGCCTTCATCAAAATCAAAAGCTTCTAAAATCCCAACAAAATAATCATTTTTCGTTAATTTTATCGGCACAGAAAAGTTATATGAGCTTGAAGAAAAAGTCGGAGAATTGTCATTCACATCTTCGACGACAATGGTCATACTTGCGGATACTCGCCATACTTGATCTTGAGCATAAATTTTTATTTTGTGAACAGAATTCTAAAATTAATTTTAATTGTCTTTATTTATTAGTTTTTTAATTTCCAAACCTTTTCTCTATCCAAAAGCTTAGCCACAGTAATATTGCCACTCACTGGGTCAATATTAAAATGTGTTTCGCCTTCATTTGAAAGAGAATAGAAATTTTTTGAGTTTGCTGGCGAGTCAGCATCAAAAGTGGAAATTTGAGTAACAAAATCTCCAACTTTCGCATCTTCACGAACGCTAGTTTTGAGTAAACGTGAAAATCGAGGGGCATTATCATTTTCATCCAAAACAGTTACCTAAAAATTTAGATACTTTTATTTTTAATATTGAAAGTTGACTTACTTTAACAACACAAATTTCTTTTAATGGCGGCGTCCCATTATCTGAAGCTTCAATGATTAAATTATATTTTTCATGTTCTTCTCGATCCAATTCCAACAATTGATAAATTTTTCCATTATTTGCATCAATTTCAAATGCATTATTGTGATTGCCTTTGATTATTTGATAAGTAATTGCATTATTGTCTTTTCGGTCTTTATCTTTTGCCATCACTTGAAGGACATGTTTTTTATTTGGTTCTTGATTTTCCATTATTTCTGTTTCATACACAACTTTATCAAATTGAGGCTTATTGTCATTTACATCTTTTACGCTAACCACAATGACATAAAAAGAAGTATAGCTTGGAGTTTGACAATTAGTGGCGGCGATATATAAATGATGTTCTTGAATTTTTTCAAAATCCAAATGTTTTCTAAAAAAATTAATAGTTCTCAATTTTTCTTTTCATTAATTTTTTTTTCTGAAAACTTACGCAATTATTTCTCCTTTAAATGAATCCAATTCAAAATAGTCATAAGGATCGCCACTCGCTATCGAATATCTAACACATTTTTCATTATTTTGAGCAAAAGCTGACACTTTGGTTACAAAATAATCAATTTTATCTTCGGCAATAGAAAATCTTGTTTCATTCATTTCAAATATTGGAAATGCATTATCTAAAGCATCATAAAAAGTTAGCGGCAAAGAAGCTGTTGCATTGACTGAATCTCGAGCAATAACAATAATGGAATATTCAGATTGCTTTGGCAAAAATGTTTTGGCTCTAATCACTCCTCTTTTATCAATAGTAAAATATTTTTCATCAGGACCTTTTAGGAACAAAGTCAACTCGTCATTTTCATCGATGTCCAATGCTTCAACAACAAAAATTATGCTTCCTAAAAGGATTTTCTTTTTTTTTTTCAAGAATCATTTTAAATTATTGTTTACCTTTGGAAATATCCGTTTTAATAAAAACGTCATCTTGTTTTACGCTTCGTAAAATCGGAGAATTATCATTTTTGTCTTCAATTTGAATTCTAATTTCAACTTCATTAAAATTTTGAATAAATTTTCCGTTATCCGTTGCTCTAATTTTTAAATTATAAAAACTTTGTTCTTCGAAATCAAACGCTTTTGTAGCTTTGAGCTCTCCTGTAAGGAAATCAATAACAAAAGGCATACTTTCTTTATTTTCAATTGTATAATAAATTTCTCCATTTTCATTGCTATCAGCATCGTTTGCTTTTTTTATAAGCAAAGTATGGTTGAAAAATTCATTTTCAGGAATATTTAGCATATAATATGGTTGATCAAAAATAGGAGCATTGTCATTTACATCGATGCCTTTTATTTTGATGATTATTTGTGAAAATAAAAGATGGCTTTCAGCATCACTGACTTTCAAAACAATTTCATGCTCTATTTCAATTTCGAAATCTAATGGAGAGTTTAAAAATAATAAACCGGTGGTAGAATTAATTGAATATAAAGTGGAGTTTCCAGAAATTATACTGTAAGTTGCTTTGGAATTTGCATCTCTATCAATGGCAAGAAATTCATGGATAAACAAAGGATACTCAGCATTAATATTTTCAGCCACTTCATTTTCAATATAATTACCATCAACAAAAATTGGTCGCTCATCATTTTTGTCGTTTAAAAATACCGTAATTTGACTAAAAATCAATTATTTAAACTATTTTCTTATCTCCAAAAAAGAATTGCCTTACCTAAAACTTGTTTCATGTTTTCCACTAAATGCCTGCATAGAAATATTTAATACAAAATTATTAATTGTTTCATAATCAAGTTCTCGATTGACATAAATATGCCCAGTCATTGGATTAATTCTAAACCAACCATCATCATTGCCAGAAACTATATCAAAAATAACTGCAGCATTTGAGCCTTCATCGAGGTCTTCATATTTCATTACAGTAACAAGAGTGCCAATTGGAATATTTTCATCAAAATATATTTCTTCATTTGAAGCCAAAAATATTGGTTTGTTATCATCGTCATCAGTCAGGATTATGCCCACTGTAGTCACAGATGATAATTTTGGATTTCCGTTATCTTCAGCAATAACAAGCAAGCGATAATTTGATATTGTTTCTCGATCAAGCTTTTTATTTATAATAATGTAACCAAAAAGCGGATCAATTATAAATTCAGCACGGGGATTTGTAAATGGATCAATGCGATATTGAATTTGAGAATTTGAGCCAGTAGAACGCAAATCGAGATCTTGTGAGATAATTGTGCCAATAACGGTTCCAATTGCTGCAGCTTCATTCACCACAAAAGTGAAATTTGATGAAAAAAATGGAGGATTATCATTTACATCTTCGATTAATATTGTAATATTTTTTCTTGTTTCATGCACTAAATGTTGATAAAAAAATTATTTAAATATTAACTTTGAGGGAAGCTTACCAATGAAAGGATAAAATGAGTCTTTTAAGATTATTGTTAGAAAAAATTCAGAAATGTGTTCTCTATCCAATGGATTGTTAACAAAAATATTTCCTAAGTTATCTACTCGAAAATGACCAAAGCCGTCAGTGGAAGGATCAATTTCAAAATTAAAATTGTTAACTAAAAAATAAAAATGTAATAATTTAAATTTTTGGAGACTTTTTTGGAAGCCATACTTACCAACATCGGCATCACTAAATTCCAATGAGCATACAAGTGAGCCAATTTCTGCATTTTCTTTAACAGAAACAATTACATCCTCGTCATCAAATACTGGCGGATTATCATTTATATCTTCAACGAAAACATAAACATTTGCGTTACTTTCCAATCCTCCAGAATCATATGCTCGAACTTCAAATTCATAAAATGCTTGTTTTTCATGATCAATTTTACCGCTCAAAGTTAAAATTCCAGAAATTGTGTCAAGAGTAAAAATTCCAGGTGGGGCATTAATTAACTGATATCGAACTCTATCATTTCCATTATTATCCAAGTCCGTGGCAATAAAATGTCCAACAAATTCACCCAAATTTGCATTTTCTCGAATAAAAATGTTAAAAGGATTTTGAGAAAAAATTGGAGGATTATCATTGATATCGACAACGAAAAAATACACTGGGACTGTCACTGTTTGTGCTTTGGATGAAATGATAACTTCAGTTTGATAAAAATGTTTCTGAAAACAAAAATTTGCATATTTTTTTAATTTGTTTTCCTTTTTCGCGATTAAAAAAAGACGAACTTTTTCATAATCTATTTCCCTTTTAGCAAAAATTTCTCCAGTTTTTTCATTAATTTGAAACGGAATAACCGCGTCTTCATCTTCTTTGTTATTAATATTATTATGAAACTGGAATTTAAGAGTATTATTATTGTTTGCTTTCGTTGTCGTCGTCGTGGTTGTTGTTATGCCATGCACTTGAATTTTTTCAAAAGTTTCACCAATTGAAATATTTTCATTCACATAAAATTCATATGCAATAACAGGAACAAGAAATTGGTCATTTTGATGGTCATCATCAACAATTTGAATTGTCACCTGAAATTTAAAAAATTTAATTTTTTTTTTGAAATATAAACTTTTGCATCTGTTTTTTTTGGAAATTAAATTGTCCGTGAAAAAGGATTTTTAATTGGATTTCTTGTTTTTTCGATTTTCTTTTTTGTGAATGAAAAGAGTTTGTTTATTGGTTTTTATTTTAAGGATGCGTAACCAATTGTTTTTCTTCTTCATGATTTAAAATTTTCTTTTCATTTGAAAAAACATCCCTCAATTTTGTTGTGCGCCTTTTTAATTGCCCTTTGTGAATTACATATTTGAATCGGCTAAAAAAGCTTTTTTTCTTTTTTTATTTGACTGTAAAAAAAAGGCAAATGTCAGAATAAAAAAATAAAAGACATCTGTTTCTATATATTTTTTTAATGAATTAAAAAGGAAAGGTGAAAACAGGTGCACGCACACATTTGAGTGGTGAGTGCCAAAGATGAGCATCAAAAAAATAAGAATATCAAATATAGCATATCTTTTTTGCTTTTTTTCTTTCTTTTTTTTCAAATATTTACAAAAAGTTTTTTCTTTTGCCATTCAAAATCAAAAAAAAAATTGTTACCTTGTGGATTTGAGTTTTATGAGTCACAGAATCAAAACCAATAACATCAAGGTGAAATGTTTTGGAACCGCTGCTTTTTTGCGGCAATGGTTTTATAAGAAGCAATTCGGATGAATGACGATCAAACGATGACAATGAAAAAATATTTGTTTGCGCTGTTTGGTGAACCATAAAACAACGAGAAGTGTTTTTATTTCGAATTGGTAAAGTACCAATTACAGATGTAATTGGCGTCGCTGTTCGAGATATTGTAAAAGTCGATTTTGAACGAGAAAAAACTTTCCCTTCATTTTCTTTTAATAAAATAATTTTTGAGTTTGAACTCATTCGAAGAGCATCAGCGACATTTCTGGAAAAAAGATCAAACAAAAAAATTAAGAAACTTATAAAAAATAAAATTTACTTAGTTTCAATGGAAGTTCTATCTGAAGCTACGAAATTTATCACTGATAATGGCTCATCAAGTTCATCTTCAATAATTAAATTTCCGGCCCAGTCAAGTTTCACATTACTCGATTCATTAATCATTTTATATCCAATAGAAGCATTAAACCCAGAATCTCTATCGGTACAATGAATTTGGAATTTCAAAGGATAATTTGCGTTTTTTGGTATCACAAAAGCAGACGGATCAGTGCATTCAGGCATATTATCATTTTCATCACCAATTTTTACAGTAATGAGTCTTTCGCTTGTTAAGTTTTTATCTTTTCGATCTGTGACGCTGAGCAATAATTGATAGGTGTCAATTTTTTCACGGTCCAGCAAATCACCAGTAAAAAGCTGATTTTTATTATTTAAATAAAAGCGACCATTTGGAGGAATTTGATAAAGAATTTTAACTTCGAGATCAGAAATTTGACGGGCTTCGATGTCCTCGATTTTAATGGTGTCAACAAGAGTTTGAGGTGGCTGATTTTCCTAAAAAAAATTAAGTCTTCTTTTTTGATTTGAAAAAAAGGAAAACTTACTTGGATATTTAAAATTATTGTTGAAATTAATGGAACAACATCTCTTTCATTTTGAACTTTAATTTTTATTATCGAAGACACATTAGTAAATGGAGTTTCAGCTAATATTGTTAGAGTATAGTCTTGAGTTTTTTCATAATCTAATGAACGAACAAGAATAATTTTTCCAAAATCTGGATCGATTTCAAAAGTTGAAAACAAATTCCCATCAATAATTTTGTATGAAACTGTTTGAGTTTCACTTGAAGCAGAAATTGAAGCAACCACAGAACCAAGAGGTGCCAGTTCAGAGATTTCAACTTTTTGTGGAACAAAAATTAATGGGATTTCATATAAATTTGGGAGAACTTTAATTAACACAAATGTTTGCACTTGTTTTGTTAAGTCAATATTATTGGCGGTTACCGAAATATTATAAAGTTTATTCGCTTCCAGATTTGCAATGGCACTAATTACTCCCGTTGTTTCAGCTATCTGTAAAAACATTATTTTTATCTCTTACCAAAAATTCTTTAGTATCTTACTTTGAAGTGTCTTTCATTTTTAGCTAAAGAAAATAATATTTTATTATGCTTTTCCGAAGCATCTAAATCGATGGCATTCACAGTAATGATAGTACCAGTAACATTATTGGAAACTTCAGCATAGTAAAAAATAATATCAAAAATCGGGGCATTATCGTTAATATCTTCAACTATCACTTTAAGATTGCATTTTACTCTAATATTTTGTCTATTTGTAATTTCAACAGTTAAATTAAAATATTGTTGCACTTCTGCATCGAGAGGTTTTAAAACCATTATGGACCCTGTCATAGCATCAATCATAAAATTTTCATAATTATTGAGTAATTTTAATTTTATAATTTCATTTTGATCGTTGAAAATAATTGATGAATAAAAAATTGAGCCTGGTGTAGCATTTTCGGGAATGCTAATGATAATATTTGGCATGCAAGTTAATTCTTTGTTTGGAGAAAGCTAAAAACGACAAACAAAAAAATAGATACCATTTTTCTAAAAAAGCACAAACTTTTTGATATACTGTTATCTCTTCCGAGTATTTTGATTTTCTCCGGTAATCGTCAATTTGATATGGAATTTTATAAAATAAATGATGCTCTTTGGGAATAAAAAATATTTCACCATTTGATAAAAAATCAGCAAAATCCGAAATATTCACGTTTTCAGAAAATCGAAATCTGGGAAAACTTTCATTACTCAATGAAATAGAATTTTCTTTTTCTGATAAAAATATTTGATTAAATGATGGCAAAATGAGTGGTTCAGGCTTTTTAATAATATCAATAATCAAGGTTGTGGATGTTGATAAACTCGGAGTTCCTTTATCCGTGGCTTCTACAGTAACTTGTAATTGATTTTCTTCATAGCTTGCAAGTTTGGAATTTAACGAAAAAACGCCAGTTTTGTTGTCAATTAACAAAAATTCACTTTGAGAGGAGTAAAACATTTCCCCATTTTTTCCACTATCAACATCGACGGCCGTAATTTTTCCAATGATAGCGCCAATGGCAATCTCTGATAAATCTATGATAAAATGCTTATCACCAATAAATTCTGGGCGATTATCATTTACATCAGTTAAAATTACTGTTCCATTTTTGGTAGTCACACTGTTGCTAGTTTTTGCCATCAAAGTAAATGGAATTTCTTTAACTTCTTCAAAATCCAATATTGTTTTTGTTTTTAATTCTCCAGTCTTTTCATCAATTGCCAAATATTTTTCACCTTGAATCAAAAAATATTCGATTGAATCCTATAAATGAAAAAAAATATTTTTTTAACGAAAAAAGTTTAAAACAAAATAAAAATTTTTGTCTTTGTCCCTTACATTGCTAACAGCGGAAGCAGTAAATTGTCCAATTAAATAATTTGCTTTTGTATTTTCTTCAATTTTTACAATCCATTGTGCAAAATTAAATAAAAGATTTTCATTTAAATAATTATCTATTACATGCACGATAATTACCGCATTGTTGGTTGAAAGATGTTTTTGAGAGTCTTTTGCGCCAATTGTGACCTAAAAAAATAACATGGATGCAAATTTGGCTGGGATTAGTCCTTTTCTCTTCTTTTTTTGATACTTACATTAAAAGATGATCCGATAGTATTAATGTCAATTATTTTAAGAGTATAAACTTTTCCAGTCGTTTTTTCAATGTCTACATAACCTATCGGGGAATTAAGCAGAAAATATGTGAGATTATTTTGGTCAATTTGATCATTATCGTGTGCTTTTATAGTGATAATCTTTGTATTTATGGGATCATAATTGTGGAGGTTGACGTGGTAAATAGTTTGTTCAAAATATGGAAAATTATCGTTGACATCCTAAAAAAATAAAATTTAAGCTAAGAAAAAATATGCAAATATTTTTTAAATTTACCTCAACAAAAACTGCAACTTTATGAGTATCAAATAAATTAGAATTTTCAACATTTTCACAAATAATATCGAAAACTACCATTGGTTCTTTTTCATAATCGAGTGCTTTTTTCAGATAAACTTTTCCATTTTCTTCATTTATCCGTAAATTCGTGCCAGAATTTAAAAGCCGATATCGAACTTCTGCATTTTCATCGTGATCCAAATCCAAACATTTTGCTTGAAAAATTGGTAGAGAAATATCAAAATTTTCTTTAACAGTAATTTTAGAATTTTTTTCAAAAAATTTTGGTGAATGATTATTACTATCGCGAATATTGATTCGAACATTAGTGGTTGAAAATTTCCAACTCGGCGCTGGATTGGTTGCTTTCACTTCGAATTCATAAAAATTTTTAATATTATAATCAAGGCTTTGGATAAGTTTGATTAATCCAGTAATTGGATTAATTTTGAAAGGCAGCAAAGTGTCATTAATAATCGAATATTGAACTTTGTTATTTTCAGATTCCGCTTCAATTTTTAAAACTGGGCTATTAATCCATGAAGTTTCCAATATATTTGCGGCATAATGCTTTTCTTTAAAAATTGGCGGCTTTTCATTTGCATTTCGAACATAAACTTGCAAAGATTTTTGTGATTTTGCCAAAGTATTGTTTGTTTCAGCCACTTCAAAAATTATGAGAAATGCTTTTTGATCTTTGTAATCCACTTTTTTGTTTAATCTTAGAATACCAAAACCATGACCTTCTTCCAACTCAAAAACATGATTCTCATTTCCAGAAATGATTGAAAGTTTTGTGGAAGTATTAGAATTTTGATGGGAATTAATTATTGTTAATACAGCTAAAGTTGAGCCAATTTGAGTATTTTCATCGATGACCAAAAATTCGTTGTTTGTTGGATAAGTTCTAAAAAAAACATTTAGATTTTTTTTTATGTTAATTTTAAGACCAAAAATTACTTACTTGATATTTATTTGTGGCGCAAATAATTTATGATCGTTGAGATGGACATTTAAAAAAGCTTTTCCAAATAATCTTGGTACACCTTTATCCGAAGCTTCCACCGAAATTACACAAATGTTTGGTAGGCAATGAGGGCATGAATCTTTATTGCATTTTAACATCGCTGTCTAAAACAAAACTTTTTTCTATCGAAAAAATATAATTTTAAAAAATTTCCATACTTTTCTTGATATTTCTCCAGTAATTGAATCAATTTCAAATTGATCTCCAATATTATCGGTTAAACTATAAATTAATTCTGCATTTAAACCAATATCAGCATCCTCTGCTTTCATCGATGCAATAATTTCATTTTCTTTGCCTTTAACTTCTACAGTAACATTCATAAATGGATTTTGAAAAATTGGAACATTATCATTTACATCCAAAATAGAAATATAAAGCATGCAATTTCCGGAAAGTGATGTTGGCTGTCCACCATCAATGGCTTCAACTTCCAATGTGTAACTATCAATTTTTTCTCGATCTAAATTTCCAATGAGTTCAATAAATAATGCATCGCCACCAATAATATCTGTTACTCGATTAAGTTTAAATAAATTTAAAATTTCTGGATTATCCGTTGAAGCGGATGATTTAAGGCGATATTTGGCTATTGTTCCATTCATTCCATAATCTAAATCTTTTGCTGCTTGAAATGGAAAACGGCTGCCTATAACTGCACCTTCAACAATGCTGATATTCTAAAAAAGAAACAATTCAATAAAAAAAGTTTTAAAAAAATTAAATTTGCATACATAAAATTGCTGCAAAAATACTGGAGCATTATCATTTATATCCAAAACATGGATGTGAATTGAAATTAATGAAGCTGATTGAGAAATAACTATGAGATCAATGGTATTATTATAAAGTTGAAGGCTATCTCGATCAATTCTATTTAGAGTTTTAATATTTCCATTTGTAAGATCAATAAAAAATAAATCTTTTATCGATGGATTTGGCGCGCTTATTCGGTACTTTTCATTTGGGTTTAAATTAATTTGGCCAACAAAAGTATTTTTTGGAGATTCTAAATAAATATTTTTGATTGAGTTTTGACGGGAAGAAAGAAAGCAAGCTTACCTTCAACAATGGAAAATTCATAGCGAGTTTCAGAATAAGCACTTGTTAAATGAAAGCATCGATGAAAGAATAAAATCCACAATAATGCGCCTATCATAATTTATTTTTTTTGGCGCTAGCTTCTATCTGAAACAATATTGTCATGGAAAATTTTTTATAATAGGGCAAAAACAAATTTGATTCTTGTAAAACAAAAACGAAAGAAAAAAGCTCAAAAAGGTTTTGCCGCCGATGTCGCTCATTCAAATGTCATAAAAACAAAAACAAAGAAAAAGAAAAAAATGAAGGAAAAAAGTTTTAAAAAGATAGGTGACACAGAGCCGAATCGAGTTCGAGCGGCTCATGCAAATATTTAACAAATAGGCGTCAAAAAGGAAAAAAAGAAGAAAGAAATGTCTTCAGAAAAATAAAATAAATTAATCCAGATTGTAAACAAAAAAAGAGGAAAAGAACGGTGATCGTATCTCTTCGACTTCCCTCATCATCCTCATCATTTCTCGCATCGTCCTCATTATTATTAATAATTGAGACTGGCACCACCAAAAATGGGATTTTAGTCAGTCATTCGTCGGCTATTTTTTTTTTGCTCTCCGTTAATAATATGTAGCTTTTTATGCCCAGAAAAGGACCGCGCAGGAAAAATAATTCACAGAAAAAAAGAGGATAGAAAAAAACTAACTCTTTTCAACAAAGAAAAAAAGGCCGTGGGGAAAAAAATATATAGCGCAAACACCTGTCCAATAACAACAACGGTAGACGGGTGGCTGGTTGCATCCGGTATATCGAATGGTTGCGGTGGTAATTATGAGATGTGAAATGTGCCATTGTTGTTTTTTGATAGATTGGTTCAAAAAATAAGGCTTGAAAAAGAGGCATATGGGATTCTTTTTTCTTATTTTGCAATGTTGATTTAATAAAAAAAATCAAAGGTAATGAAAAAAAAGAAGGTATGCAAAATTGCAAAAATTGCTGATGCGTTTATTTCTTCCAAGGAAACATCAAAAAAAAAAAGAAAAGAAAAAAGAAATGCAAACTTTTGTGTTTTTTTTTTCATTGGACAAATTACACAAAAAAGGCGGATAGAAGAAATAAAAAAAGAAGAAGAAAGGAAGGATGCGCTTCAACGATTTAGGATTAAGATGCGTATTTATTTTTGAGGAAGGAGGTGATAGATACAAGGCAATGAACGTTGCCGCCACCAATAAATATGTATTTTTCTTATTCTTCATGCCACGAGCAAAAACTTCTATCAAAAATCAAAAAAAAATAGTGAAGAAAGAAAAAACCTGTCACTCATTTGTTCCGGATGACCTGTAAATACATGGAAGAAAATTCCATTTACATACATCGAAATAATAATAATAAAAAAACACTTTCCATTTTCCATCTACAAAAAAAAAACAGTAAACATTTTTGTAAAAAAGTGCAAAGACAAAAAAAGAGAAAGGAAAAAAGATTTCTTTCTTTGATTATTAAAAAAGCATGAAAAAACACAACAAAAAAATTAAACACAAAAGGAGAGTGTCAACAGTTGCGAACTAATTGAGACAATTGCCCTCGACCCTTTTTTTTTTATTGTGGCCAGGTTGCTGCGATACTTGATCGGCGGCGGCACACGACGAGCCGAGAGCCTCATCGGAAGTGAGCCATGATTTTTTGTTTTGAAGTGAAAAGAAGAATAAAAAAAAACCGTCGACAATGAGGAGGATGAAAATGAGCCTCATTGTTCCTGCCATATCGTTGTGCATAATTTTTGAAAAGTGACCTTCAAGCTTTACGGAAAAAAAGGGAAGAATTACTTGGATGAGTCGAGTTTTTTTGAGGCATACAAAATTTCTGTCAAAATTGCAAAACCAATTTAACAAACAACAAAAATCTCTTCAAAAAAAATTTCTTGCAATAATTATGGCGCCAGTTATTATGAAAGAAAATGAAGGAGGAGGTTTTAAACCTCAAAAACGAAAATCAAAAGCTATGCCACGTGAAAAGTAAAAAAAAGGAGTTAAAAAAACGAGGATTTAAGATAAGAATCAGCAACCGCGCGCATCCAAAATAAAAGTGTGAAAATCTGTCATCTATTTATTTTTTTAAACCAAATAAAACTGAAAAGAAAATCCAATGTTTGTTTATACTTCTTTGAAACAATATTAAATTTTGCAAGGTCAGATACTTGAACATTCACTTATAAAAATATACATGATCAAGATGTTTATTTTTTTGACAGTTTCTAAACGTCTTTTTGGGGTCTTGAAGTGCCTTTGTTTTCCCTTAATATAAAATTCAAAAATAACTAAACCCTAAAATTCGATAAAAAATCGTTTACCATAATTTTATAACAAGGTGGTATCGTCACCCTTAGCGTTGCCGATTATATGTGCCAAAATTCTTTAAATTCTCGTACCCAACTCCAGAAATACGTTAAAATATATCTTCGTTTGGCGGTAATACATCACTATCAAACAAATAAGCTTCAATTTAAACAGACAGAATGATACTTAAAACAAAAACCTTTGCATATCCTTTTACAAAAGCAATAAAAGAGTTAAACAAGTGGTTTATAACAATTTATTAACATATACTAAAAACTAAACTACATACAATAAAAACCTAAGGATTAAATCTACGAGATATTGCTAGCTCAGCATCTTTAACGCTAATTCTCTTTGCACATTTTGATATTATTTCATTTCGAAGTTTGTTGAGAGCTTTTTGCAGTGGTTTACCATTTGACATTTTAATTTTCTCCACAGTTTTAGTATTACTTGAACAAACTTCACCAAAGATTTCAATAAACGTTGGATCATCAATTGAATATTGTTTCAAAGATTCTTGTTCAACAACCTGAAACCAAAAATATGTAAGTTTTTAATGAATGAATAGTGAAAACAAAATAATTACTTCTTTTACAGGTTTACTTATTTCATCTTTCAAATATCGTTTCATTAAGTCAATACACGTAAGTTTAGTAATAAGTTTGTTTGAAACACCATTTACAAGATCAACAAAATGCTGATGGAAGGAAGCTCTAAAAATAACAAGCAAGATAATAATACAGTAAACAACGAATCTTCTTACATATTCGGAGGAAACTTTGTTTCAGTATGTTCACAAGCATATTCTAATTCTATCAGCCATGCAAAATATTCATCAACAGAAAGAGGAATTCGAGGTAATGTTTTTTGAACAAATTCATTCTTCTCAGTATTTTTCTGAAAAAGCAACCATGTACACATTATTATTAGACCATCTTGATAACTTACCACGAGTTCAATAGCTTCGGAAGGTTTCATACGATATGTGTGAATATAATCAAAATATTCAGGAATATTCTTTACTTTTTGTTGAGCATCAATTATCCATGCTTGTTCAATCCGTAGTCGAGGTAAATTTGGTTCAGGAGTAAAACGATAATCAAGACCATCACCTTTTTCTCTTACGACAGAAACGTTGCTATAAAAAAAAGATATAAGAAAAGTAAAGTATCATAACCCGTACTCATTATCATCCAAGTTTAGAGTAACAGGCAGTATAGTTTCACCATTTTTAATGATATTTTTCTGTCGTATTATTTCATTCTTAATGGCATTCTCCAGTGATCGGATACTACTGATATTCTTTATTTCTGTTCTTGGATAATCCTTTCCATCAATACGTAATGAAACATTTGCATCAACTCTCATATTGCCTCCTATAAAAAGTATACTGTAGCTAACAAAGAAAGACTAAAGATGGAAGGACTTACTATGTAATTCACCAGCACATATTTGATTTTGAATTAAAAGAAGTCGTAATTGATCCACAAAAGTAGCTGCTTCAGCACTTGATCGTAAATCAGGTTCAGTAACCATTTCAATAAGACCAACACCAGCACGATTGAAATCAATATATAACCTATCATTATCAGCTCTAATAATTTTACCACTATCCATTTCTAGTTGAATTTGTTTGAGTCGAACTTTACGCAATGAATAAGAAGAATTCTAAACAAAGATATATGTAGTAACAAAATATGAAGAAAAAAAAACATACCTCTGTTGCATCATCCCAATAATATTCAAAGTAGCCTCCACGAGCTATAGGATAATCTTGTTGAGTAATTTGATAACCCAAAGGCATATCAGGATAAAAATAATGCTTTCGATCAAATCTGCACATTGGTTGAATTTCGCTTTTTAATAGTAATGCAGCACAAAGACTCTTCTAAAAAATTGTGAATGAATTATTCATTCCCATTATCTGATTAAAAATAAAAAAAAACCCACTTGAACGCATTCTTTATTCAAACTCGGCAAAGTACCAGGAATACCAAGGTCAAAATTGGAGACAACACTATTTGAAGCGGCATCGCTATTCACAGGACTGAGAGAGAATAATTTGCTTTTAGTTAATAGTTGTGCATGAATTTCAAGACCAATAATAGATTCAATATGTTGTTGCGATTCTTTAGGTACATCTTTTGAAGTTGCATAACTTTTAAATCTTTTAGAAAAAATGCTTGGAATAAATTTGAGTTGTTGCAATTTCATTTTCTAAGGCAAAAAAAGGCAAACAAACTTTGAAGTTTGGATAATTGCTTTAAAAAAAATTCGCTTTAGGATTACTTTTTGCCGTTCTTTCACTTGTGAAAGTTCCACTTGCGTATTATTTTTCTTTATTGTATACTTTTTTCTCGTCGCTTGCTTTTTTATTTATTTGTAACCGACTAATTATTACCTATTTTGTTTTTTAAAGATTTCCAAAATGAAAATCAAATGGATTATAAACCTTTTTATTTTTGCTATATGTCTTTCATTCTTGCATGGTCACGAATTTGAAGAAGACAATGAATTTGCGGAATTTGAAGTAGCTGATGAAAAAAAGATTGAAACTACACGTGAAGTAGTACCAGATAATACTCCCAAAATTAAAGCCCCAGACGAGGAAGCTTTTGCTGAGTTTGAAACAACCGATAAAAAAGTAAATATATTTTATATACCTTTTTAAGAATTGACTTTATATTGATTCATTTTAGGTGGTTGCAAAAGATGATGTTAAGGATGATTTCAGCGATATTGCAGAAGAAGAAGAATTTGATTCATTTGATGCTGCAAAAACGGATGAAAATGTTGGAGAAAAGAAAACTCTCGAAATAAAGCCCCTTACTTTTGCAGATGTATGACAATTTTTTTGATTTTCTTTTCTTACATACATTTATTTTTATCTTTAGATTCCCATGCATTTCCGATCCAATTGGTCATCATATCAAGTTGAAGCTATTGCCCTTTTCATTATCCTTATATATACATTGAATTATTTTATTGGAAAGCAACGTAATCAATCCCTTGCTTATCGTTGGTTTGATGATAATGTTGGAATTTTGAAAGAACAATTTGCGCTTGTTGGCGATGATGGAGTTAGTGAAAATCCTGATGGAACCCTTATTAAAGAAACGGATAGCTCCTATCTTGTTTGGTGTTCAGGTCGAGTGGGTGTTAGTGGAATGCTCAGTCAATTGAAATTGCTCAAACGTCAAGATGTTATTGGAACTGCGATTAATTGGTTTAAACCCAAAATGGATCGAGTTACCCATAAAGTGGATTTGGATAAAAATGAAATAGATCCCATTGTTTTTGTTATGGGTAATAAGAAGAGTGTAGCAAAAGCTTTCAAAGATTATGCAGATTTGGTAATTATATATATATTTTATTTTCCCCATAAAACTTATTTTTAATCTTTAGGCAACGTATACCAATGAAAGAAAAGGACTTGAAAGATATGGGTTACCATCATCCTTTGCACTTTATGCAGAAAGTGCAGAAACCATTTCAGCTATCCTTGATCCATTTGTTGTTCAACATTTACAAAAATATGAAAAATACATTGATTTTATTCATATCACCGATCAATTTTGTGGAGTCAAACTTCAAGAGTATGTTTGCCTCTTTTTTTTTGCATGAGTTTGCTTACTAAATAATTTTTAGAGGCGAAACTTATACTCGTTTACCAGATACTTCAGAAAATATGTTTTTCACTTACAATATCATTGATTCAGCAGATAGTTCGGAAATCAATCAAGCTCTCTTAAACTTTACTTTTTATGTCGTAGATAAATTACGCCGTTATCGACTTAGCCGAGAAGGAAAAAGCAAAGCAGAAAAGAAGCGACAAAGTTTTGCGGATTCTTTCCTCAAAGTTACCCATCAACAACGTCAAGAAGCCATGCAAACTCGACGAGAAGAACAAGCTCGAGAAAGAAAGCAACGTCTTCTCGAAGAAGAAGACCCAGAAAAGCAACGTCGTCTTCAAAAACTTGAAGATAAACGAGAACAGCGAGCAAAAGCTCCAAAAATGAAACAACTTAGACTTAAGTAAATTAGCTGCCATAACTTATGTTTTTTTTCTCGAATGAATATCAGTTTTTTGATTTTATTATTGTTTTTGGTGTCTGTTTTTGTTTAAATAAATTATGTGTTTGGACAGAAATATTTTATAAACATCATTACAAAAATAAAAAAAGGACACAAAAATGAAACCATCAATAGGAAAAAATACATTACTCAAACCAACAACAAAAAAAGTGAGATAAATATGTTAGTGAAAAGAAAAATACATATGTTTATGCGGCTTCATCAGCGTTTGATTTTTCAGTAACACTTTCATTTTCTAAAGTACTGAAATCAGTTGATCCACTAACAGTGGTTTTATTATATTCTTCAAGGGGATCCATAGTTTGGGTTTGATTGGATTCTTCTGCAGCAAATGAGATATTGGAATCCTCATTCATTGGGGTGGTTGAACTTGTGTTTGTATCTATAAAAAACATTTATTATTAACAAACCTAAGTTAATTTTGTTAATCGAAAAAGGAGGTTTCATAAAAGTTATGGAAACTCTAATAAATGCAACAAATTTTTGCTTACTCATAATTTCAATATTCGTTGAAGTATTGGAAGTGATATTAACTGTTGCTGTAGCTGATGTGGTTGCTTTTGTAATACCCGATGAAGATGATGCAGCTACAGGAAGCCATTTAGGAACAACTAGCTGGGTATCTTTAAGAACAATCCATCGTTTTTCCCTGGAAGTTATATATAATAATTTTAGCCGCTTTAATTTATTTATAAAAAAATAATACCATTTTCGAACTTTTTCAATCGCATTAATTACTCGTTTAAGATCATCTTTAGCACGATTACGAGTTTCAGCACGTTGACTTCGTGACATTTTAATGAGAAATTACGCTTTTTATAATTACTTCTGCTTATGAATGGCAATGAAACAATCGAAGCAAGTCGCAATGCAAGCCAGCAAATAATTTTTTTTTCGTTATAAGAAAAAGAATCTTGGTGAAAGCAGTCAGCCAAGCTTTAACTGACAATTAAACATTTTTTTAAATTTGTTATTTTCAAACCCTTTCAATAATATTAATTTTTTTATTACTCTATTTTGAGCAACTATGTACCAGTGTTGTCGATTAATCGAAATCCTTCGATTATCGATTTCGATTAATCGAAATTAATCGAAAATTTTCGGTTATCGATTATCGATCGATTAATCGAAAATCGAAAGTCTCGATTATCGATTTTCGATTAATCGACAAATTAATCGATTCGATTAATCGAATTTTTTTAGTTATTAAAAACCATATTTTTTTATTACAAAATTTAATAAGGGTTTTCATGATAAAAATTTCGACTTTAAATTCGAATTCAACGACATAAAAACACATTTAAAAAAATTTTTTAGTCTAAAATAATTGATTTGCAAATTTCTTTTATGAGTACATTAAAGTATTGTCGAATCATCAAAAGTCTGGAATACATAATTTTGCATAAAAAAAAGGCTATAATTGTTTACACATTTTATCAAAATATGGATTACACTAATTTTAAATTAGTTTATGAGAGTATCCAGACTTTCATGAGTAATTTGTAAGGGTTATAAAACCACAAGAATCTTTTCTCAAATTTTGGAAACATGAGAAGGAAACTAATGAAAAAACATTTTTGAGAATTCAGAAATAAGGAAAAAATAGCTTATAAAAGTTTAAATAGGTACAAAATACACAAAAAAACAGATTTGGAAAAAAAATTTCAAGCAAAAAATAGCCAAATTAGGGCTTATTTTGAGGTGAAAAACGTAAATTTTGTATTCGATTAATCGATAATCGGATGCTTCGATTATCGATTTCGATTAATCGAAATTAATCGAAAATTTTCGATTATCGATTATCGATCGATTAATCGAAAATCGAAAGTCTCGATTAATCGACTCGATTAATCGAAAATAATCGAATTTCGATCGGTTATTTTTCGATTAATCGTTCGATTAATCGAATAATCGACAACACTGCTATGTACTAAAAAAATAGCAAAGCTTAAAACTGAAAGCATTTTTCTTCTCTAGTTCTCTATAGCTGATCATTATAAATTGCATTGCAGAAAATAAGAAAAAAAAAGATACATAAAGAAATAATAATAATAATTTTCTTAGTAGTTGATTTGATTTGACTTTCTTTATTGATAAACTTTTTGAATGCTTGACATTATTAAGTAATAAAAAAAAGGTACATATTGCTTTTTTTATAAATAAAAAATAAAAGAGATTTTTTTGATTTTACTGTATCTTATCACCTTCCCCAAATATTCTGGCTGTTATTACAAAACGAGGTCATAATAAAAATTAACAAAACTTCCATAAAATATGTAAACAAGTTAATTATACATATTTGTTTAAGTTATGACCAAAAAAATAAATATTGATCCGTAAAGAAATTTAAGTATTTGCTTTTTATTTTTTTCCAAAAAAATATTATTAAAAAACGTCTTAAAATACTTTCGTTTTTACTCACTTTTATTTTTTATTTATATTTTTCATGGATAATTACTTTCCTCTTATTTAAAAATAAATAGGCATATGCAATCTATGATACTTACTACTTTTCTCCGAATTTTTTTGTGTGAAACCTTTTCCAAAATAATGTAACTGAAACTGCGCGTAAAGAAAAGTTAAGTTCCGAAACCGATATTCTCTCTTTTCTTTCTTTCTTTTCTTCTTTCATATTTTCAAGTAGTTGTTGCATTTAATTGACTGTATGCAATATATATTCGATGATGATGGTTATTGTGTTGCTGCTAAAAGAGGCGTCTAATAATAATTACTTTTTCTTCATCCTCGCCGTAGATTTCGAGTAACAAAGGTAACGCAATTTTTTTTTCTTTACCTCAAAAAAGGAGGACATCAGAAGGGGAAAAAAAAGAACTTTCTTTCTTCCTTTCTTTTTATTGGTGTGGTTCCTTATTTTTGGGGCTAATTTAATTTTTATTTTTTATTTTGGTAGTAAAATTTAAATATTTGTTATTATTAATTACATATGTTTTTAAAATCAGTTAAAATGAAATTTAATTTTATTATTTTTTTATTTTTACCATCATTTATTTTTGGTGCAGAACCCATTGCTCCAACCACATCAATGTTGGGTTCTTATGCTGAAACAATTCAAGGCTGTGACGATCTCAATCGAACGAGTTATTTAAGATCTGAAGGTATGAGAATACAAGAATTACCTCGAAGCACCATTCGAGCAGTTTCATTAAATCAATGTGCAAAACATTGTTCATCTAAAAATAATGCGGTGGATTGTCATTCATTTGAATATAATGCTGCAAGTCAAATGTGTTCGCTTCAATCAGCTCAAGGCCAACCATTTGGTCCTTCAATTGTAGCAAATACAAATGAACCTGGGATTTCATTTTTTCAACAAATTTGTATTGCAAGTATGTTTTTTCCGACCTCAAAATATTTATTTTTATCTTGATTGCTTTTTATTCCAAAAAAATTTATTTTTAGGCGAAGAATTATGCTCTGCTCCATATTCCTTTGAACGGTTCCCCCAACACATTTTAAAAGACCAAACCCTTGAAACATTTTCAACTGATGGATTATCTGAATGTTTAAGTTTATGTTTAGAAGCTAAAAGAAAGCTTAAACTTGATTGTCGATCTTTAATGTTTTATTATGAAACAGGAGAATGCATATTAAATCGAGAAACAAAAAAAGATTTACCATCCGAAAAATTTACAAATGATACTAAATTTCAATTAGTTGATTATTTTGAAAATAATTGTTATGATGGTAAAATTATAATTTATTTTTTACTTTTGTTTTTTCTAAAATAAGAAATATGTATGTTTTTAGTTACTTGTTTTGGAAGTGCTGAAATTCATTGGATTCGAGCAGAAGATTTTAATATTGGAATTGAAAAGGATGTAATTTTAAATGGTTTAACCGTGGAAGAATGTAAGCAAGCTTGCATAGAAAATATGGTTGGAGCTGAAATGTTTCCATGTAAAGCGTTTGTTTATTCATCGATTAAACAAGAATGTCATTTAACTGCTGAAAGTGGTCTAACAAGAAAAATGCCGACTCCTATTACCACTTCTGATGATGATGATGCTGCCACTTCAAATAGACTCAATGCGGAACTAAGCGCAATAAATGCAGGGCAATATTATGAAAAATATTGCATTGAAAGCTCAACAAAGTGCAAGGAAACCAGCTTTGAATTAATTCCTGATCGAATGATAAATTCATTTCAAAATGTTTTTGAAACTAAATCCGTTGCGCATTGTTTAAAAGAATGTTTAATGATGGTTGAAAATTGCACTTCTGCCATGTTTTTTAAAGAAAAAGTAAGCTTCGCTAAAAAATAAACCCCTAAAAATTTTTTTTTTCAGAATGAATGCGTATTAAATAAAAAAAGTCAATATTCTGATCCAGAATTATTTACTCCAGCTATGAATGTAGATTATTATGATAATATTTGCGAATATGAAACTCTACATTTGCCGCCCCCAGAAACACCACCGCCAGTTAAAAATGCATTTTTAATGGATAATGAAACAACAAATTTAATTTTAAATGAACAAAGAATCGATCAAGCAATCTACAGTTTTCAAGAAGCAAATAGCAAAGAAAATAATAAATCTTCTGAAACAAGGCAAAAGCCTGTATTTCAACCTTTACGTGAGCCACCAGTTGAAAAGGTTAAAGGAAGTAAGAATAGTTTTTTAATTTAAAGATTTTTTAAGGTTTATTTGTTTTTTCTAGCTTTGGCAACTGAATGCCGATTAGATGGAATAATAATTACTGCACATTTTGAAGAACCAACTTCTGGAGCATTATTTATCAAGGATCATTCTTCGACGTGTCGAAAAGTTTTTAACGATATTATTGAAAGTCAACTTGAAATTCCATTCCCATCTTCCGTGGATTCAAACCCTGATTGCCCTGGAATTGAGTTAGCGCCAAATTTGTGGTCATTTATTGTTGTAATCCAAAAAAATAATATTGGAATTCCATCGTTGATGACAGAATCAGATCGAATTTTTAATGTAACTTGTGATTATTCAAATACAGCAGTTTCTTCGCCCCAATTTGATTCAAATCAAGAATCAGAAGTATTTGTTACAGCAAAACCAAATGAAGAATTTATTGGAAAAATTAAAATGTCCATTTTAAGGGATGGTAAACCCGTAACTACCGTATCTTTAGGAGAAGAATTGGAATTAAAATGGATGATAGAAAATTTTAAAAATGAAGATAATACAAACCAACAAAAATATGGATATTTTATTGATGAATGCGTGGCAGAAAGATTGGATGGACAACCTCCAGATCCGGCTCCATTGAGACTTATTTATCAAGGGTTTGGTTTTTGCTTTTTCATAAAAAGTAAATTTTTGATTTCTTAGATGCCCAGATGAAAAAGTTCGAAATCGGTTAATGCGTTATCCAATAATCGAAATTGATGAAGGCTACAGTACTCATATGAAAGCATTTAGATTTGATGGTTCTAGAAGGGTTAGAATTCGATGCGCAGTAAATATTTGTGTTGATCGTTGTGAACCAGTGTGTTTCAAAAAAAAAGAAAAGAATGAAGAGAAGAGTAATAAATAATTATTTTTTAGGTTACATGCGAATCTGACCGAGATTTCAATTCAGTTTTAAGTTTTGGTAAAAAACGAAAAAAGCGTCAAACTATTGGAGATTTGCAAGCTTTATTAGAAAAATATCATGATGCTAAATTGAATGGCAATGTTTTGTTGGGTGAAGAACCAAATGAAAGAGTATGTTTTTATGAAATCTGAAAATAAAAAAGCAACGATATAAAATAATTTTTTTAAGGAAGATAGGAGTCAAGGTTCTACAATCGAACAATCAACAATCACTGGAATTTACACAATTCTTGAAGGCCACACTGAAGCTCTTGAAGCAAAAGGGACAAATTCATCCAAATCATTATTAGTTCCCATCGATCAAGAACCTAAACCTATTTCATCTGTGGAAAGTTTAAATTTACTTAATTTTTCAAAAACGTTGTTAGCAGAAAATAATGGTGAATCAGCAGCAGCAACTACACAACTTTATGATTGCATAGGTTTGTATTGATTTGTTGTTTGTCAAACTTCTCCTCGAAATGACGAAGTCTTTATTTCCGGTAGTCTTTTTATTATTATTTTTAGATCTTTCATCAGATAAATCAACAAAATCCAATCAAATTAGTTTGCCTCGAGCTACGTTTATTTGTATTATCATCCTACTTGGTTTACTTTCAACCATTCAAGTATTTACAATTGTAAATTGTTTTTATAATCGATACAACAAATATAACACATTTATTGGTGAAAATTCATCCATTTCATCTTCTTCAAATAATAATGCATCTCCTCATCTTGCGCATCATCATTCTGGTTTGTTGTTTATTAAATACGCACGCTTCTCTTCTTTTTTGGTGGTTTTTTTTATTACTAAAACATCAATCACATTGAAGGGTCAACAACGACGACGAATGCAGCAGAATATTATAGCGGCGGCGCTTATTTTAATCAAATGCATCAGCAAAAGAAAAAACACTACCCCAATCACGGGACCGGAAGTGATATGCATAAAAATGATGAAAAGGAAAAATTTTATGATCGACGCAAATCAATAACAAATAATTCGGTTTCAAGTCAAAGTATGCACATTTTTTTAAAAGAAATTTTAAATAATTTAATACGCATTTTTTAAAATTTAT
The DNA here is from genome assembly GCA_028622995.1 of Panagrolaimus kolymaensis. NCBI lineage: Eukaryota > Metazoa > Nematoda > Chromadorea > Rhabditida > Panagrolaimidae > Panagrolaimus > Panagrolaimus kolymaensis. The sequence continues at coordinate 548,571 of JAJQJQ010000076.1, forward strand.
GTTAAAATTTTAGAGTCTCTTGTAGCTTCAGATCATTTGTCTCCTCGAACATCGTTGCCTTTTTCACAAATTGAAAGTAATGTTCACAAACAACAAAAACAACGGTAAAAAAATTAAAGACATAAAGAAGTAAATAGTTTTATATAATAAATTGTTTCATGTTTTAGGTCCACACCGGCGTCTTCAATACTTCCTCCTGTGAGTGTAGCCCGCTACAAAATATAAATTTTTCTTCTAAAAAATCATAGAGTTCACCCATCAAAGTTTTTTAATCAAATTATTTATTCCGTGTTTATTTATTGTAAATTATAATATTAAACTTATCCAAAAAATTATTTATTCCCAATAAAAATATTTTAAATAAAATTTTTATTTATACAGGTTACAGTTAAGGTCAAAGTGTGTATTTTATTTTTGACTTTTACAACTTTGAAACATATTATTATGGTATCTATTTTAGGAAGGTCCTCAATATATTAAGACCAAGAATTATGACGCATGAACTAAAAAATTTCATGGGTTGATGAGTTAAAAATGAGTCTATTTTTATCAAAAAGTAGTTATTATTATTTAGATATGATATGCGACCAATAGTTTAATTGCTTTTAAAAATAAAAAGTTTTTTGGGTTAGTGATGATTTTCCCGTGTTGGCCGATCTTTGAATTTATTTTATAGCAAAAAAAAGTAGAAAGTGCAAGCGTAAAATTTTTTTTGAAAGAATTTTTTCCTGTTTGTTTTCCTATTTAAAGGACCCTAATCATTTGGTCTTTTCAAAATTTCAAATTTTCGTTTCCCGCATTATTCCCTCCTGCTGGCAAGGTGCAAAGTCCCTTTCAAGCAAGTTTGATTTTTTTTTGAAATCCAATTTTTTTCTTCTTCATCTAGGTTTTAATGGATATATGTAAATACAATATTAAAAAGGTAAAAGGTATTGCGTAAATACATTGAAATGGTTGATATTCACGTAGATGAAGAAGAAGAAAATTGGATTTCAAAAAAAAATCAAACTTGCTTGAAAGGGACTTTGCACCTTGCCAGCAGGAGGGAATAATGCGGGAAACGAAAATTTGAAATTTTCAAAAGACCAAATGATTAGGGTCCTTTAAGGACAAACTTTTTTGTTTGTAAAACATTCATAAAAAAAGTTTTCGTTTGAATCATTTATATGTCTGAAAGGCTTTGTTTTGTTTAGAAAAATGTTTACTCTTAAATCGATAAAAAGAATGCAAAGAAAAGTATACAAAGTAAAAACCACTAAATTTTTGAAGTTGAAAATAAAATGTCTTGGGTTTTACCCATGTTTTCCGGGTGTTTCATGATTCATCGGTTTCATTGATCAAAAGTCACAATTTTTTGGTGTTTACTTTCGTTTCTTTTTTTCTTTGTTTGTTTTAATATTAAATTAAACTAATTTTGACAAGCGCATCTATTTTGATTTTTACATAACATTTCCAACTTCTTTTTTTCTTCTTCATTTTTTAATTAGCGCCAGACACATTTTTTAAATAAACTAACCGATACCTTGCCACTATTTTCTGTAATTGATCATTCTAGAAATACATTTATTTCCTTTTATTTTTTTTTCTTTGCGCAAGATCGTAGAACTCTAACTTTGGGTTATAACACACCATATATATTTTTGGGTATATGCGTCTCTAAACGATGAAATGATGAATGAATGAGCGGCAGGAAACGCCTAAAGTTTTTTTTATTTCTCTTCATTTTTTTCAAATAGATAATATTTTCATTTGTGTTAAAATTAATTTAGTGATGATTAGTGTCATTGCACGTTCACGTTTTATTTTTCCTAGGTTTATGTTTTTTTATTTCCCATCTCTCTTTCAAATAAAAAGTTTGATTTTAGTTCTTTTTGCGCATTTCATTTCTCCCAATTTTTGGGTTTTTTTTATCCATTTTATAGACCGTTCGTTAGTTTTATTAAAAAATGCAATTTCCCCAAATCAAAATAAATAGAAAACCGTTTTTTTTTTCATTTCCGTTTGACTATTATTTTTTTTTGTCTATGAAAAGGGAGCGTTTACGATTTAAACATACAGATACAGGCGTCGTTGTGTCATATCTCCTCTTTTTTTGGTATACGTGACAAAAATCGCTTTGATAACACGGTGGCATTAGAAAAAATAAAACCAAATTGTATGGAATTTTCGTTTTAGCTTTCATCCATTTCTCGATTTCGAGCGAAAATGGAATGTTGTCTTTTATCATTACTCTTTCGAAAAATAATTTGCATTGTTTCGATATTAAAAAATCTCAGATGCCTCAACAAATTCCATTTTCTGTCATAATATTTTTATAAAAATAACTTCTAAGATGCTATTCCTAAGTAGTTTAAAGGCTTATTTATTAAAAACAGATACTTATAAATACATATAAAATGTGTGTAATCTTCTTATCTTCTTTATCTCATTTTTATATTCTACCATATATTTTATTCTATTTTTTTGACCCAATAGTCTTTATAAATTCTATGTTATTTGTTTCTTTGAGGCTTTTCCAAAGCGTTCCTTTTCTTACTTTCTATTTCCTGTCTCATGATAGAATGTTATTTTTATGCATCATAGATATATTTTTGGGTTTTGAGTTTTTTTAATCAAAGTTATGATAAGAAATTTTTTCTCTTCCGAAGCCCTGCCAACCTAAAAGAAAAATACCAGCAATTTAATCTTTTCTCTGCTTTTTTGATGAACACGCAACAGTCAGAATGGCTCCTCGTTTTGAATTTTAAAAAAAAGTATCAACACAAAAAAAATAATATTTAATACAAAAAACTTTAAAAATAAATAGCCCGAGATTGTACTTTTGAACTGTCTCACTCTCGTATAACATTTATTTTTTTGTTTCGGTCGTCGCTCACCATCCCATCGCTTTCAATAATTAAAAAGGAAAAATGATTTCCGATCACAAAAAAAGAAGAGAGAAAAAAGTGTGTGGCGGATAGAATTTTTTACCATTAACTTTTTGTTTACTCTAATTATTACCACCGCAGTTTTTTCCATCCTTCATTCTTAAACTTTCCTTCTTTCTTTGTAATAATAAAATAACATCGTTAATCGTCGTTAAATAATAAAACCAAAAGTTTGATGTCCCTGCTTCCTTTAGACGTGCGTTCTCTCAGTACCAATCACATGATTGTTATTGCCACAACTAAAATAGGTATTGGTATTGATCTTTTTAACGTTGCGCATTTTTTTGATGTTTGCTTTATTGTAATTGTAAAAATTAAAAATAATATTTTCTTTAACAAGAAGAACTTTGTCGTTTTTGACAAGTTTGTAATCTTTTTTGACAGATTATTTTCTTATTATTCGAATAAGTTTTCAATCATTTTTTGTTTTAATTGAAACAAGAGTTTATGGTCGTCTGTTTTTACACCTACAATTTTTTTAACATTTTGTTTTAATAATTAGTTTTGACATATTATATTAATGTAACGGTAATTTGACCGATCTCGTCTAAATTTCTGCCACAAACCAACATTTTTTCAAGTAACTTTTTTTTTCATACTCTTTTATTCTTAATTTTATTCCTAATTCTTAGAATATTTTTAGCATTTTTACTCTATCTCCTTTGTAACCTTTCATTGTTATTAATTGAGTGTGTAAATTTCAAATAGCTAACATTTAAAAAACTTGCAGCAAATGCAAGAGCAAAAACTATGCAAGCAGCCGAGTAACTTACTAACTGAGTGGTAAGAGGAGCCAAGGAGCAATGACGTAAAAAGGCTAAAAAAACACCAACCATTATCGTCTTCCTTCAAATAATGACCTTTTTTTTGTTGTTACATTGTTATCTTTTGTTAGCTCAGTTTTTTAACAACAACACTTTTTCCAATCCTCCTTTTTTGCTATTTTTCTGTGCCGCGTTTTTTTTACAGAACTGTCTGATCTTACTCGAGTCAATTAAAATAATTATATATACTTGGGTTTGTTAATTTTATTTTAATTTTTTTCAGCTATTTTTATCGAAACTTTTGCGGAATTGAAAGATTTTATTTGTGGTCATTTATTTTAAAGTGTCCACATAAAGTTATCTTCGAATCGCGCTGGATACAAGCGAAATAAAACTATATTTTCATCAACAAAAAGTTTTGGAGTTTCCCTCCAATACTAAAATAATAACCGATAAAAATGGCATCCGGTGCAAGCCCATCAAGCAATCAACGTTCTTCATTAACCGACGAACCTTCAAACGCCGACGCTTTCGTAGCGATTGGACGAAAATCTCGTAGTAGTAATAATTCTGTACGACGTACACAAAGTTCAAGAAATGATTTTTCTGAAACTTCAGTCGCATCACCTCCTTCAATGGGATTGGTTAATGTAAGTTTGAATCCAAAATTTTTATAAATGTAAACAAAGATTTTTTTAGTGCGTCGTTTGTGGCGATCGAGCATGCTCCCATTATTATTATGGAGTAGCTGCATGCCATGGATGCAAATGCTTCTTTTGGAGATCCGTCAAACAACAAGCCCAATATGTTTGCCGATATGAACGAAATTGCAACATTACCGTTAATGCTCGAAATGCATGTCGATTTTGTAGATTCCAACGTTGCCTTCGAGCTGGAATGCAACCTGAATCCGTTCGAATGAGCAAAGATGAAAAACCATCCCAACCTAAAAAGCACCCCCTCGCAGCAGAAAATTCACCTGAAATGCCATTGGATTCTGAACAACAACAACACCCATCCGCTAAAAAGGCAAATAGTGCTGGAGTTCAATTTGTTGCAAAAATGTGCGATGTTGAAGCTAAAGCTCAAGAAGAAGCAGATTTCAATGAAAATAATCAAACTTCAGGAGTTAATAGCCTTCACGAAATTTTTGATTTTCCTGAATGCATGAATGCTTATCGAACTCGAATTATGTATTGTGTTCGGTTGCACAATGTCACAAAAGAAGAAATGGATTTTTGCAAATTTCGAACTCTAACTTATGCTTCAGATTATATTCGTGCTCTTAATCTGCTTCTTGATAATCAATTTGTTATTTCAACTTCTGATCAAATCGCCCTTTTACGAAGCTGTTATGGATCTTTAACCATTTTTGATATCGTTTATGGAACAGTAAATGCTACACGGGAATCTTCACTTCTTTGTTTTCCAACTGGAATAACCGTTTCCAAAAATCAAGATATTAAAACAAATAGGTTAGTGGAGTTTAAAGGGAATAAAGTTTTATATCCCTAAAATTTATTTTCCATTCTAATAATAGAATTTTTTCAATAGCTTTGTCAATCATTTATTGATTGCAAATATCATTGATACTTTGGTCCCGAATGTTCACGAATTGGGTTTAAGCGAATATGAATACATGCTTCTCAAAGCTATCATCGTTTTAAATGAAGAAGCCCGAGGTTTATCAGCTGATGGAAAAAATATTGTTGCTTCACTTCGTGATCAAGTTCATACAGCCCTTTATGAGCAATGTCAAAAAGATAAAAGTGGCGATGCAAATACTCCTCTTCGATTTGCAAAACTTTTACATTTACTTCCTAAAATTTCTGTTAGATAATTTTTTAAAAACTATTTAAACTTTATCAAATACTTTTTTAGCTCTTGGCCCGCGACTTAGCTGAACATATTAAAGTTGATCATACTTTCAACTCCAATATGCGTCGTGTCGATCCACTATTCTTTGAATTATTTGGTGATATTTTCCAAGAAGAACGTCAACATGTTGCTGAAACTACACGACGTCCAGCTTTTGCTCAAGTCGACAAGTATGTCTAAAAAGTTTTAACTTTATACAATTTTTTATAAAAAAAATAATTTTTAGAGGCCAAGTTATCGAGGGAGCATATGGGCCAAGTTGACTATTGGCTGCAGCCGGCTTGAACCATCAAGATCCAGCAAGAAGCCGGCTGCCTGGTAATTTCGATAGGCGCAATGAAGCTCGACAAAATCAACAACAACAACAAAATAAAGCATCAGAAGCCTATCGAAAACAACAAAAAGATGGTAACGGCTTGGCCATTCATGGTACCAATGCACGAATCCCATCATCTGCGTTAAATCAAAGTGTATTACCAAAAACGAAAAATATGATTAATTTTTATGATACTTCGCCCACAAATATGGAATCCAATGATTATCATACTCAACAGAACGTTTGGAATACCTTTGAGGATACGCAAGTTAATAATAATTTTATTACGCCAAAAGCTGCAAAAATTGCAAAAATGGACGATTTTAATGCTTCATCTGTTTCAACAAATAATGATAACAATGTTAATCCCCAAATGCCTTGGACAAATTACAGCAGCAATTCAGATGAATATGATCGACAACAACCAAATACAAATAATAGCGAATGGGGAGTTACTTCAGATATTCCGAATTATGATTTTGCATTTTATAATGACTTAGTTCGAATTTAATATTTAGTCGCCTTTTTTACAATTGCTTGATTTTTTTAATTAATATTTTCTATATTTTCTTTTTCGTTATTTTTGTATAATAATTTTATTAAAAACTTTTAAAAAATTTTACCACAAGCTTCTCAAACAGTTAGCAGCTTAATTTATTATTATTGTTTAACTATAGAAAAAAACAATTTTAATGGACCGATGATACTCCTCAGGAATTTATTTACTTTTATTTTAATTAAATATTTGTATTTATAAAAAAATTGAAATAAATTTTTGTAACTTTGAAATAAATATTTGACTAATGAGATTTTTAAAAAATGGCTGGAAGAAAGTTTATTTTTGGCCAAATCCAAGAGACCATAAATAACCGTTATTGAAAAACAATAGATTCACATTTAACCATTTAGTGTTGTCCAGTTTAATCCATTAAGATTCCAAAAATGATCAAATAAAAAAATGAAAGATTCAAACTAGTTTTGTAACAAATAAAACAAAATTTGCATTGATTCATTCTCGTTTCAAGTACTTTATATTTTTAAGAAAGGAAAAAAATGATGATGATGATGAATTATTAGAGGATAAAGAAAGAGAGAATACTTCATCAGCCACTCATGTTTTTTTTCTAAACGACGCTATTTTATTTTTGTAACTGTTTCTATCTCTCTTTTTTTATTATAATCTTTATAAATGCCGTTAGCATTGAAGAACGCTTATTACTAACGAAATAAAGAGAGGGGAACAAAAGTGGTGGAAAGTGTCTATTTGACTTTTCTTTATATCCTGGAAAATAGTATTAGTAAGACAGACATTATTATTAAAAAAGGAGAACCTTTTCAACTTTTAGAAAAAAATGCAAAAAATTTAAAAAATGGAAAAATGAATTATTTTATGTTTATCTTTTTTGATTATGTTTTTAAGATGAGATTGAAATTGTTTATGTTTACGGTATATTTATTGTTGATATGTGTTATTTGCAATGCAGGTAAGCCACATTTTTGTGGTTAAATTTTTAATAATTTTTTTCTTCTTGTTATTTGATTCTAGAAGAAGCTTTTGGAAATTTTGAAAATGAAAATATTTTTGATCAAAACCAAAATCAACAACAACCACCTTTAAGCAGCAAGCCTGCTGAGATTCAACAATGCGAAACCCAACATGAATTTCCAACTTTTATTCGAATTATGAAAGTACGAAAAGAGGGTCCTGGGTTATTTATTCGTAGAATGGAATCCTTAACTTCTTGCGCCGAAACTTGTCGCTCAAATTACGATAGCCTTGAAAATCAATTATTTGATTGCCATGGATTTAGTATAATTGGAATAGATTTAGAAAAGCGTTGTGAATTTTATGATGAATCAGCTGATGAAATTCCATTGCATACTTTAACGAGCATGGAAAGTAAATCCACGTATTTTGAAAAGCAATGTTTAGCCATTCCATCGCATTGCACAAATGGAGCCTTTTCATTTGAATTACAAAAAGATCATTTACTTCTTATTTCCCCCATTGAATCCATAGTTGTTGATGATCGAAAACGATGTTTAAATTTCTGCCTTTCAAATCCTAATTGTCATTCAGTTAATTTTAATCAACATAATGGGTAAAAAAAATTGCCTTTTATTGTACTTTAAAACGGCAAAAAAATTTCAGAACCTGTCAAGTTCTGGACAAAACTTGTCGAGCCGTTGTTGGAGGTTTAATTGAATTTTCTGGAATTGATTATTATGAAAATACTTGCGTTCAAGGTAGACTAAAAAAATATTTTATATTTGAGAAAAAATTTTATTTTCTAAATTACTTTCCATTTACACTTTTTACAGAGCTTAATCGATGCCTCCCCGGACAACGAGTAGATTTTTTCGTTACTAAAAATGCAGAAATAGGCGGTTTGGATGTTACTTTAGGAGCTATGTCCCTTCGAAATTGCATGAGAGAATGTATCGATTCTACTGTTTTGTTTTGTCGAAGTTTTGAACTTGATAAAACTACGGATGAGTGTTTCCTTGTTGAAGAATCCAGTGAAATGTCTATTCCATCTCGAACTGTAGATTTATATGGGCCTATTTGTCTTAGCAATACTATCGATATTCCATGTTCAGGCGATTATGTATTTGAACGAATTCCAAATGTAAATTTAGTTGCTGAAGGATTATTAAAACAAATGAAAGGTGTTGTTTGACACTTTTTGATAATTAAAAATTATTTTTAAGCTATTTTTAGGGCCAAAAATTGATTATTGCATGGATGATTGCTTGAATGACGATAAATGTGTTTCAATCGTTTATGATAAACAAACCAAAACTTGCAAACTTTATTCAGCTAATCGAACCCATTCTCTTACAACTTCTGCTTCGGATATTTCAACAGATTTATATGAACTAGCATGTGAACGAAGTGCAGTATTTAAAAATTTTGATCAACGAAAAACAACTTCAACTGCTCCACAAAGAAGAGAAACAAAAACGGTGCTTCGTTCAACTCGTAAATTATTTTTTAAAAGTAAAACTTTTACCCAACCAGAAACAATTTTTTTAGCGATTGATGAATCAGAAGACCCATGTGGAGCAAAAATCATTGAGGATGGAAGAACTTTGAGGCTGGAATATCGAAATTTGCATCATGTAAATGTCAAAAGTCAAACCCAATGCAAGGAATTATGTATGACAGCTAAAATTAATTGCGCCACATTTGCTTATGGCGTCGCCTCCAGAGATTGTTTACTTTCAAAAACAGTTGTAGAAAAAAATGAACAATATGATATGATAACCCAGCCTCGACCAGGCTATAATTTATATACGTATATGGGTTATATGCTTGGGTCTGTATGCCATCCAGAAACAACTACAACATCCACAATTGTAACTCGAAGGCAGCGTGAGTTATAATATTTTCGAAATAAAGTGTTAAGTTTTTTTATTAATTTTTTAGAATATTATACAACAGCGCCTTATACTCAATTTACAAATCCCACTTTATATTCAGAATCTTCTCTCACAACTCCATTTATAAAACTCTCATCTGTAACTACATCAGCAAAAATTCAAACAACCGTGCAATCTATTCCTGCTGAAAATGCGTTTAATTTTGATTCAAATTTGTTTGATAATATTACTAATCAAAAAACCAAAAATAATACCTCAAATAACGAAGATTTTGATAATGGAAGCACTCCGTTTAATGAAGGAAATTTTTTATTTGAATCAACAAATGCCTTTACAAAGCTTCCAATTACAAGCACACAATCAGCTATAAATAATGTTCGAGAACAGCCATCATCGAATTTTCATTCAACTTTGCCATTAATTACAACAACTCCATTTCCGATTAACAATAATAATCTGGAAGCATTTAATAGATTTAATGGAAAAAAGAAATTCTTTGATTCTAATAATCCTCAAGTCACGACTAAAACTAGCGAAAAAAACACGAGGAATGGCAAAGATTTTGAAGCAAAAAACAATATTTTTGATTTGAGTGAAGAAACGCCTCGAAGAGTTATGGAAACAAAAGATATTAAAAGGATAAATATTTCAAATATTGAATTATCTGCAATGTGTTTGGATCATGGCATCAATATTACTTTTATGACTAAAAATCAAGAGGTATGATTACTTTGAAGTCCGAAAATGCCAAAAATTTTAAAAATTTTGTTATTCCAATATTCCAAAAGATCCACTTTTGACGTCTTTACCCTCTTTTTTTTTAAATAAAAGTAATAAAAAATCCAAAATTCAAAGTTTTTTAAGCAAAAATTGTTTCTTTGGATTAGAAAAAATCAATTGTTGCCATTTGTATTTTTGTCCATCTAAAATTTTCTGATGTAGCCTGTTTATACTTATTTTTTTAGCATTACACAGGAGCAATTTATGCAGCCGAGCGGTTTTCCCAATGTCGAATATTTGTTGAAAATAAAAAAGATTTTTCAATATTTATTAATCGTCCATCAGAAAATAATTGGTGCAATGCATTGGAAGTTGTAAGTTTCACTTTTTATTTTTTTTTATTTTTGCTATTTCTCTATAATTATCTTGTCATGTCATAAATTTTGAGGATAATATGATGACCGTGGTTTTGGTTATGTCAAATGATTTAGTTTTGCCATTTGATGTTACAACAAAAGAAGATTTATTTTATCAAATAACTTGTGATTATAAAGATGAACCTGAAATGGCTTTAATTCATTCGGGAGTTATTGTTGGAGGTCCGGAACCTAAATCAGTAGTTTCTTCTTTGAAACAACATGATCAACCAACGAAAGTGGCATTGAGAATTTTAAAAGACGATCATTTGGTAAATAATGTTTTTATTGGTGAAAAACTTACTGCATTGGTCGAAAGTGAAGTTAATAGTAAGTTTCTTGAATCTTAAAATTTCCATCAACTAAATAAATAACTTTTAGCTTCTCGAATTCTTGTAACTGAATGCAACGCAACTCGAGTTGGTGGTCGCGAGCCCAAACCTAATTCAGTCCAGCTAATTATTAATGGATGTTCCCTCATGCCTCAAATAATGAGTAATATGTTCACGGGCGATCATGGCCTTCAAGCTTCATTAACAGCTTTTAGAATAGATGGTTCGGATCAAATTGATATTGCTTGCAATGTTGTTATTTGTCGAAAATCTTGTCAACAAAAAGTATTAATTAACTAAAAAAAATGCTTCAAAGAAAAAGTCCAAGCATCAAAAAACTTTTAGGAAACTTGTGAGAATGTTGTGAAGCGACATCGGAGAGGCGCAACAACAACTAGCTTAAGTGCTCCAAGTCCCATAGATATTTTATCTTCTGATACAACATTTGAAGATATGGTTACCGTTGATCAAAGATTGAGAGTTATGGTGGATAATGAGGATGCAGAAGCAGATAGTACAGCAAGCGCCGAAGCAGGAAAAAATGGTTCGCTTTTTTTTAATCAAAAATTTTTTCTCTAACCAAATTTTTTTATTTAATATTTTGTTAATATAAACTAATTTAGGTAGCTGCCTCGATCCTGCATACCTTTTAATTGTTTTGGGTTTATTTTTATTAAGTGTAATAGCTTTGGCATTATCATTGTTTGCAAATCGCTGCCATCGAAGAGAAGGCTGTTGTGATACGTAAGTCCTCAGCTTTAAAGTTTTTAAAAACCATAAATTTTCAATTTTTAGTGAATCATTTTCTCATGTTGAACCCCTTCACTCTATACCCCGATTGGAACGTTGTAATATTTAAACTTTTATCATTTATTATTTTTATTTTCTTAATTAATTTATACATTTGAATAAATAAATTTATTTTTGCATAAAATACGCAGCTTGATTCTCCCATTATCTGGTGTGTTTTTTTTTCTTCACGATTTTACACAATAAAATCAATCGAGAAATGCAAAAAGTTTAGAGCCATTTTCTAGATCGCCACATCAAGAATGTATTTATGCATGGGTCAAGGACGAGAGTCAGTCGCTGTAACAGTTTTGTCTTCTTTCCTTACTACCTTTCAGGCAATTTTTGTATTTGTAAGTGTTTGTGTTGTTTGCTCGATCACTATTGAAAAAAAAACACTCTTCGAAAAATATTTGGATAATTTTTCCTTTTTTAAAGTACCAAAATCGCACTTCGATGAATGGTATCCTATTTGGTACAATATTTGCATTGATCCGTTTTTTTGCCTTTTTTTGTTAATTAACTTTCATGTTTTTTGATTGCTGATTAAAAATTTTTCTTCCTCTCAGATAACCTTCAAAAATGATGTTTTCTTTGATTCCTATAGAAAAAATTAGCAAGCAATTCAAGCGTATCTTTTAAAAGTTTTTTTCTTTTTCTGATCGAAATTGTCAAAAAATGGCATTTTTCTTCTTCTTTTTTCTTCTTTCTCTTACTCTAACTTTTCAAGGACAATATAATATCCTTATACTTCACCGGCGTTGTGGTCGTCGTCTCAATGACAACAACAAAATTTTGGTGGTTTTTTATTCTAAAAAAAGACTAAATCTGTTTCATACATACAAGGAGAGGAAGGAAGCCAGCCATCCTGCCTCATTTTGTCGTCACTTTCACCTAGTTTTCTGTCGCTTCATTTTCTGCGGACATGCGCGACCGAACAACAACGATTGACAAGTTCGGTTCAAAATAAAAATGGAAAAGCGTTAGGCCATTAACTGGGTCAAAATTTCATTTTTTTTTCTATTCCTATACTTTCAGTTTTCATCAGAAATTGACTGACTGGATTTTTAACGCTTCAATGTCCATCATTTTTTTCCATCCACTAAAAAAGTTTTTTTATGTATGTTAGTTCAAAGTTACAAAATCATTGAATCATAGTAGTCACTTAAAATATTTTCATGATACCTTCTTAGTTTGGTTATTTGTTTTACTTTTAAATTGGTCATTTCTTTCTTGAGAAAACAAAAAATTGGCACATATTCGCTAAATCAACATTTTTTATAAAAGGGTCAATTGCGTCATGAATTAGATTATTTTTTTGTCACGATATCCGAGTTTTAAAAGTGGTAAATATTTTATTTTTTTGTTTTTAATATTTATTCAAAAATAGTTTAGTTTAGTCTAACTATTTTTCTCTTCGTGTTCGCGAGTATCTTTTTTTATTAATAAATTTTAATTTTAATATTTTTTAAGAACCGGGTAATCAAACCCAAATTAAACATAAAAATGAAAGCCTTATTCTTATTTTTGCTGTTTACTCTAAATTTTATTTATGTTTATTCCCTTTCATGCACGCCTATTTATGTTAGATGGCCGAGAGTAAGGTTGAATTTAAATCCAGCGATAGATGGAGCTTTGCCATTTGGAGTGTGTAAAAAAGGATGCTCCAATGATGAAAATCCTTTAAAATCTCCAAATTCCCAACAATGTTCAGCCTTTAATCATCGAAATAGTCCTCATCCATTTTCACATCAATGCCAAATATTTCCCAAAGAAAATGTTCAACATATTGATGGGTACATTGAGGCGGATGATCGATATTCATTTTATTGGAAATATTGTGTAAAAAGTTAGTCACTAACTAAAAAATCTTTGAAAAAATAAATTAACATAATTTTTTAGCTGAACGAAAATGCACTGGTGATTTTGCATTTACATTTTTATCCGATCGATACATGGCTCCTCGGGAAGTGACCCGAGTAGTCCATAGTAAAACCCTTGAAGATTGTTTAGCGGAATGTTTAAATGCCAAAGATATTTTATGTCGAAGTGCTTCCTTTAATCGAACGGATGGAGGCTGTCATTTATCCCAACAAAATCAACTTAGTAAACCAGCGTTAATTAAATTAAATAATAATCCAAATTATCGAATTGATTATTATGAAAATAATTGTTTCAATATTGCTGAAAGTTTTGATTTTGATTATAAATGTCAAAAAGATGGAATTAAAGTAACTGTAAATTCTAAATTTCCTTATACTGGCGCTCTTTATGGATTATATGATTTTTTCACCTGCAGAATTGAACCTAAGGAATTAAGTCAATTTGAATATTTATTCCCATATCCAACTAATTCAAGAAATTGCAGTGATAGTATTCGATTTAAAGTAAAAAAACTAATTTTTTAAAACCATAAATAAATTTTTGGTTTTTTAAGGGCAATGATATGATTCTTGAAGTTGTCCTTTCTACGGATGGCGTGGAACCTTTATATTTTATAACTCCCGATGATTTAACTTATCAAGCCAGATGCCCTATTCAAGAAGTATCTACTCCACAACATGAAGCCCAAAATGAAGACAGGTAAATAAATATTTTTTAAGCTTCTTTCAACTTCTTGCACTGTCCCATAGTATCTTTGTTTTGCGGTGTGTGTTTTATCGCTTAGATTTCTTTTTCATGCACCTTTGTGTTTTCTTTTTTTAGCTTTGAAAGCGAAGCTGAAAAGCTTGCCGCTGATATGCTTACAGACCAAGAGCGAAATTCAATGAAAAATTTGATTAAAATGCTTTCGGCTGTTGAAGCTAAATCTCATGCACTTGAGGGAAATCTAGATTCCATTGGGCCATTAGCTCCAGGACATGCGCCTGAATTATGGGATCTTGAAGGAAGTGCAACAACAAATGTTAAACCATCTGAAAAATTCTTTAGCGGTCCATTTCCACTTAATGGAATTGCAACAACTCAAAAACCTACAACGGCTTTACATCCACTAAAACCAGTAACCAAAGATGTGTTCATGTTGCCGTTCACTCAACCCACAACAAAATACAGCGGTTCATCAACTACAACAACAACTCCATTAATTCCAATAATGATTACAACCACATCGAATGCACCGAAAAAAACAACAACGCGTGAACTTTTCACTTTGTCAACATTTGATAATAATAATTCCACTACCACAAAAACAAAAGAAACTTCAACCACAAAATTCCAAGCACAACTTAATCCAATTGATACAAGTTTGAATAAAGAAACTGCAGGAGGAGGAAACTCCAAATTTAGGTTTGTTATTAATTTTTTTTTTGCTGCCAGCGTGATTGCTTTTTTTATTTTTAAAATTTTTGAATTTCATCGAGAACTTTTTTTAGCTTTAATACTCGCATATCTTTTCCAACCAAAGATAAAATAAATTTATCATCTGGAAATAAACCAGCTGCAAATGCCATCGATCCAATAACCCCAGCAACAAATAAAATTGAAACTTCGCCATCAACAACAACTGTGACTCCAACTACTTCGATGACAACAGCCCAAACACCTTCGCCCTCAACTTTATCCACCACATCTTCAACTTTGGCATCTACAGTAACAGCAACGACTACTTCTGCTCCTACTACCATAATAACGACAACCACGGCTATTCCATCCACTACCATAACCACAACATCGCCTACAAGTCCACCTAAAACCTTCATCGATCCTATAACCCATGTTCATGGTGATGCATCTCCTCCCTCTAACCAACCAATAGGAGGCCATCCACCTGGAACAAATCGACCAGGTCTTAGTCCAAGTGGAAAACCAACCCAGCCCGTCATTTTTGATATTTTCCATAATGGTCAACCCACAGAAGCCGTGGTAGTTGGAAATAAAATTACTCTCAGCTTCACTCCTTATTATGCTATTCCACGTAATAAAGAGATTTTTTGAAAATTTACAAAAACTAGAGTTGTAACTTTTTTTAGCTTCTTATATGTTTATTACTGGTTGCCAAGTGGAACCTGTTGGTTCACCATTTGATTGGGAACGTGAACCGTTACCCATTGTGAAGGATGGTTGTCAAGCTGATCAAGTTGGACTTGTATGTCCACCACAAAAAACTGATTATGGAATTCGCGTGACTGTTGAAGCATTCAGATATCAATCTACCATGCAAGTTGAATATACTTGTTTAATTCGAATTTGTCCTTTCAATGCATGTCCAACAACTTCGTGTCCTTCGGTTGATGGTTGTCCAAGAGATGATTTAATTTCTCGAAGTTTTGGACTTCGAGCTAAACGAGATTTAAGTTTGGATCAAATTCGTGCCGCTTTAGCCGCGGATCCATCATTGCATGAAAAACTTTCGCTCTTACCTTCTTCACCCACAGCCAAAATGAATCGATGTAAGTTTTGTTTTAAATAACTAAAATAAAATATGAAAAATTAACTTTAGCATTATCTCAACAACTTTTGACTATTGGCGGTGATCATAAAGTAACTAAAAGGTTGGTGGTTCTCAACAGTGATGATGAATTGCAATATTATGTTCGAACTGGAGCTGTCCCAGATAAAAAGTAAAGAAAAATCATTTTAAACTAATAATATCAATTTTATTGGGTATCTCTCTGGCATTTTGTTTATTTCTTTATACAGTATTTATTTTTTGGAATCGCCAGATTTTCTTCTTTTTTTAAGCTTAATTTAATAATGTATAATAATAATAATTAATTAATAATGTGAATAAAATAAATGCTTTACTTTATTATTTTTTGGGTTGGATTTTTTACAAATTCGAATTTTTATAATTCTTTCTTTGTTTCAAACATTTTTTCTTTTGGAAGTTTTAAAGGATTATGCTTTTCAGTGGCATAATAACTTTTACAAAATGCAGGATATATATTATCTGCACATAATCCAACTTTCGAACAAATTAATTGAAAATTAGGCATTACATTTGGATCAGGCAATTTAAAATTATCTTCAAATGCTCCATAAAGTTTTTCATAATATTTTTTTGTTGTTAATAAACAAATATTTTTAAATAGTCCCAATCCGCCGCAATGATTGGCGTTTATATAATCAAGCAAAGCAGTCTAATATTAAAATATGGCTTTTTTAGAACAACAAAAAAAAATTTAAAATGGGTTTTACCTGATCCATGGAATGGTAATGTATGCTAGTAATATTCAGTAATTGCTGGCAAATGCTGCATCCAAGAGTTAACATTGGCCCTGTTGCATTATTAGTTAAACCAAGAGGAGCATTGCCTATAATTTTTAAATATTCCTTCTTTTCTAAGAAACCAAAATTTTTTTTACCGGGTTTTGACGCAGAATAAGCAGCCGCTTCTTC
The DNA here is from genome assembly GCA_028622995.1 of Panagrolaimus kolymaensis. Lineage (NCBI taxonomy): Eukaryota > Metazoa > Nematoda > Chromadorea > Rhabditida > Panagrolaimidae > Panagrolaimus > Panagrolaimus kolymaensis. The sequence continues at coordinate 565,437 of JAJQJQ010000076.1, forward strand.
ATTTTTGCAACTTATTAATATATAAATAAGCAAAATTGAAATATTAAGGAATTGAATATTTTTCATTTAAAACTTTTCAAAAAAATATTTTCAATCAATAGCATTAACTCTTTTTTTCTGTTTCTAGATTTCTGATAAGACAATAAAAAAACAGCAGCCTTTTATTAGCAGAACTTTTTTCCCTGCTATTGTAGTTTTTTTATTCCAGCTTCAAGTTATTCCTAACTATGTACTCGATTTCCTAATATACTTGCTATCATTTTCAAAACTCTTTTTTTATGTGAGCCAAAAGCTAAAGAATCAGAAAAATTGACTTTTTATTATATTCAAAAAAAGCTTGACAAAAAAACACAAATTCATGACAAAAAAAAGTGATGGAATATTATAAAATGAACCTCGCAGAAAATTTATTTTCCACCAAGTTGTTCTTGATAAACTTCAATAACATCGTCTTCTTCCATTTCAAGGGTTTTAGGCGTATCTTCATCTCCAATTCGACGACCATCGAACAAGAATCGAAGGGAATTAATGTTGACGCCGGTTCTTTCAGCATAGGATTTCTTTAATTTAGCCATGGAAGTTCCAAATTTAACGCGAAAATGAACTTCATTTGAATCTTGACCAACGACTTTAAGTTTAATATAATCCTGGCCTTGATTACCTCCTTCATTAGCAGGGGCTTGTTGTTGTTCGTTATCCGACATATTTGTAAAGGGTTATGACTGGGAAATAACTAATAAATAGGCTTTCCTGAAAATTAAAAACAAATTAATAATTCATATAAAAAAATATAAAAATAAAGAGAGATAGAGAGAAAGCAAGGATTTCTTAATATAAGGAAATTTATAAAATGCGGCAAACTAATAATGGAAAACAAACTTTGGCAACGCCCTAAGTTTCCTGGAACGAAAATAAAGGGATGCCTTCAACAATGCGCGCCATTTACACTTTTTGTGGTAGTGTTACTATTTATCTTGTTTCGATTTTATAAAAAGATTTACTTAAAAACAAAACATTTTTTAGATTGTTTGAATAGCTTTTCGTTGGTTCATTGCTTTTTTATAATCAGCCAAATTTGGCGCCAACAGAAGAATGTATATAAAATCTGTAAGTGCCTCATCCAAAGTTTTTACATAATTTCCCTCATTATTCAGATAAGCATTCACGGCTTTCGAAGTTATCGAGAAAGAACTGTGATTGACAATATCTCTCGACAATTTAATGTTGTTGTTGGACAAAATGGCAGTGGAAAGAGTAACTTCTTTGCAGCAATTTCATTTGTTTTGAGTTCCGATTTTGCTCATTTAACTCAAGAAAATCGTCAGGCTTTACTTCATGAAGGAACAGGAAATCCAGCTGCCACAGCTACAGTTGAACTTTTATTTGATAATTCTGATAGGCGTTTAGCTGCGGTATGAAACAAAAATTTTAAAATTTATCCTTAGTTTGCATTTTTAAGATTGAAAATAGTGAATTCACCATTTCTCGAACGATTTCAATTAAAAAGGATCAATATTTTATTGATGGACGGGTTTCACTTCGAACTGAAATCATTAATTTAATGGAATCCGCTGGATTTTCCCGATCAAATCCTTACTATATTGTAAAACAAGGAAAAATAGCTGAACTTGCCACAGCTACAGATTTGGCCCGTTTAAAATTATTGCGAGAAGTTGCTGGTACTCGGGTTTATGATGATAAAAAGCAAGAAAGTTTAAAAATGCTTGTTGACACCAAAGGAAAAATGGAAAGAAGTGAACAGCTTTTGGAGTTTATGAACAAGCGATTGGAAACTCTTGAATCAGAAAAAGAGGAATTGAAAGAATATCAAAAACATGATAAACTTCGACGGTAAATCTTTCATATTTTGGACTATTAGTATTAATATCCCTAATTTTAGTGCGTTGGAATATACTTTATTAAAAAATGAAGCAAGTGAATGTAAAAAGAGATTTGATAATTTTTCCATGAAGCGTCAAGAACTTCAACATGCTTTAAATGAGGCAGAAACTGAAAAGTTTAATTATAGCAAAGAAATCATCCATCTTGAATCTGAACTAAGAAAATTGGAAGTTCGTGAAAAGCGGCTTGCAACCGAACTTCAGCAAATTCGAGAAGAAGAAAATAAACTTGAATGCGCAAAAACTATGGCCGAATTGGAAAGTAAAGATCTTCGGGAACAAGTTAATTTGGAGCGTGAAAGCCGACAAGCTTCTGAAGAAAAATTGCGAGAAATTGAACGAACTATTCAAGCTAAGGAAAAAGAATTAAAAGAAATCCATCCTCGTTTCACAAAACTTATCGAAGAACAAGCAGAAATTTTGGGTGAAATTGAAAAAATTAAACGTAAAAGAACAGATCTTTATTTTAAAAGCGGAAAAGGAAAAGTTTATAATTCCATCGAAGAACGGGATAGAGAATTGCGACTTAAAATTCATAATCTTAATCAACGCATCGCAGAAGTTAATGATAATATTAGAACTTTTGAAGAAGCTCATAATGAAGAAATGGGAAATAAAGATAATGCAACAACTCGAATTCAGGTTTGCCAAAACTTTCTATTTTCTATTTTATTTTTAAATTTGTGCCCTTTTTTAAGGAAATCGAGCAAAAAATTGAAGAAAATATTAGTACAATGGATCGACTTACAGCCGAAGATGAAGATCTTCGTGGAAGCCTTGATCGAGCAACCAAAATCCTTCATGAAAAACAAACCGAACATAAAAATATTAATGATCGTTTAGCTGAACTTGAAGCTCAATATGATCATGTTGAAACGTCATTTTATCATATGCTTGCAAAATCCACATCGGAAGGGATTCGAAATATTAATACAATCATTGACGATTTAAAACAACGAAATACTGGAGGCCAATTTAAAGAATATATTGAAGGATATCATGGTTAGTTAAACTAATTTTCAAGTTAAATTTTTATTAGTACATTTATAGGTATTGTTATTAAATTGATGAGCGCTGATCAAGTTTATTATCGAGCCCTTGAAGTCACAGCAGGTTCATCTTTGACCCATCATGTTGTTGAAAATGAGAGAATTGCAATGTTTTTCTTAGAAGAAATCCAAAAAAGACACATGAAGGGCCAATGTACTTTCTTTGCTTTAAATCGAGTATATGCTCCCGAACAACGTCCACTTCGTGATAAAGTTAGTCGTTCAATAGTTTATTTAAATTTCAAACTTTTAAATTTTAGGATGGTCGCCATTTACTTAGTGTAGTTAAATATTCTGAAAAATTCAGTCCTGTATTTCGACACATGTTTGGTGGCACAATTTTAGTTAAAAATATCACAACTGGTCGCAAAATTGCTCGAAATGAACAATTTAATTGTATCACATTCGAAGGGGATGAAGTTAATTGTTCTGGTCCAATGACGGGTGGATTTGTGGATACCCGTAAATCTCGCCTTGATGTAGTCAAAAATCTTACTACTCTTGAACCAACTCTTCGCGATCTTAAATCTCAAGCTAAACATCTTTCACGCGAATGTAGTCAACGTGAAAGTGAACTTGGCAATCTTCGACTTAAAGTATCTAATAATGAACAAGAACGAAGTTATTTACAACGTGGCCACAATGATATTACTACAGAAAAGCGTGAATTATTTGAATTAAATAATCGTTCGCAAAGAAATGCAGGAAATAGAGTTAGTTATTTTGTTTGATGTGGCTAAAGTTTATCAAAATTAAGTTTTAGGAACAACAAATTGTTGAAATGAAGCATACTTTAAAAGAATTGGAAGTTCAAAAAGAAGAATTACAAGCTCAAATTGGCGTTCCTTTAGCAACAAATAATGGCTCACAAGATTCTCAAAAAATTGCAGAAATTGAAGTAATTTTAATTTTAACTTTGCATTCGTCTTTGTATAAATATAAATATTTTTAGGCACTATTCAAACAAAAAAGTGCAGCAGCAGAAAAAATTATTGACCAAGTTTCTGAAATTAAAAATCGAAAAATGAAGCTTGAAAATGAGTTAAGCGTATATCTTTATCGCCAACGTGAAGATTTAAAAATGGTGAGATTTATCTATAATCGAGTTGCTGATTTTAAAATTTTTCCATATTTTTAGAAGCTTAGCACCATTGATCTTGAAGTTAAACGCCATGAATTACAAACTCGATCAGTGGAAGCAGAAAAAACTCAAAAACGCGCAGCTGAACTTTATGCTCGAATTATTGAAATTCAAGAAGAATTAACTGAGGTTCGAGAAACCCTTCAAGATTATCGCTCGAAACTTGATAAATTAAATGATGCTAAAGCAGAAGCAGATAATCGAGTGAGCAATTGCGCATCAGAAATTGAACAAATTCGAAATAATATGACTGAATGCAATAAAAAGCGTGAAGATACTTTGCGAAAAATTAAAGATCTTGGAGCTTTACCCGTTGATATCACCACTCAATTTGGTAATGCTCGTAAAAAGGATTTGGATGCTCAATGGGCTGAAAGTTGTAATCATTTAAAAAAGTTTACAAATGTCAACAAAAAAGCTCTTGATCAATTTGTTCGTTCTGCAGCTGATCGGGATAGTTTACAAGAGCAAATTAAAGAAATGGCAGATAATTATGAAGCAAGTTTTGGAAAAAAAATTTTATACAAAATAAAATTAATATATATTTATTTTTTAGCGTATTAATACACTTATTGAATCAACAGAAAAGACTAAATTTGATACTCTTTATCTTACTTTTAAACAAGTTGCAAAAAATTTCCATGATGTTTTTAAAAAGCTTGTTCCAAGTGGAATTGGAGATTTGGTAATGAAAACTGCTCCAGTTGATCATGATAATCCTGAAGCTGTCCAAATGGCAAATGCTTCCCATGTTATGGAACGTTTTATTGGGGTTGGAATTCGAGTTAATTTTAATGATACCACAAATGAAGGATGTCGAGAATTGTTCCATCTTTCGGGTGGACAAAAAACTCTTGTAGCTTTAGCTTTAATTTTTGCTATCCAAAAATGTGATCCAGCTCCATTTTATCTTTTTGATGAAATTGATGCTGCATTGGATCAAGAAAAACGTAAAGCAGTTGCAAGTATGTTTAATTTAAGCTTATTAATATTTTAATAAAATTTTTATTTTTTTAGAATTGATTGATGAATTTTCTTCAACCGGTCAATTTATTGCAACAACATTCCGACCTGAAATGCTTGAACATGCAAATAAATGTTATGGCGTCCGATTCCGTAATAAAGTATCGTATATTACTCAAGTCCATCCCGAAGAAGCCCTTGAATTCCTTTCTCTTGATGATAATCTTGAAGAAGAAGAAACATTTGAACGCATGGAATCTTAATTTTCTTTTTTTTGATCTCTTTTTTTATGTAAAACAAAAAATACTAAAGTTTTTTATGCATTTTGAAACAACAACTTTGTTTGATTAAAATATATCCTCGGGTGTTTTTTATTTTTCTTATTTGAAATTATAATATTTTTTATTTATAATTTGTTTTTTGAACGGATTTCTTATAAAATGAATGTTTATCATCGATTCTCCTTGGAAACAACAAAAAAAGGAACAACAATGAAACTGACCACTAAAAAATGAAATAAACGACTTTTTTTCCTTTTTTGTTTTTTTGGTGACTCATAACAATAATAGTAGTAAAAAACACAAGTTTGACCATTGCTTCATGGATTTCATCTTTTTCTTTTCTGGTTTTTAGATATTCTTTTTATTTTTATTTTAAACATTGATTTCAAAAGTAAACTATTTAAAAATGAAAGTTTCGTGTAAATAAAAAAGGATAAAAAGAGTTCTCTCTTTTTGTATATTATTTATTTATTCATCTTTTATCCCTCTTTAAAATATGTTTGGTCCGGTTGTTGATGGTTGTGTGTGTTAAGCGGCAATCCATTAAAACGTGAATCAAAAAAAATATATCGTAGAATTTAGGTTAGTGGGTGTCGTGAGCTCAGCTGCCAGGCAACAACTAACTAACTGATGCGCGACATCACAAAAACAAGAGACCTTGACCTGAAGGCAGGCATGCAGCAGGCGGACTATCGAAAAATGAGAAATCGGTGACACCACTAGCCAGGGGCAACAAAAAAAAGTGGGAACGGCCAGGCTTTGGCATCTTGATTTTGAAGATATTGGTTGTAATAAAGGCGTTAAATTTTTTTTCGTCGTCGTTAGATCATAAAGAAATTTTACTGATAGTCTTTTTTATTCAAGGATTTTTTTGCTGTGATTTTAAAGCAAAACGCGTTGCTATAATTTTGATGTTTTAACGCGTGGCTTTAATTTCCGGGTTTTGCTTACATAACTTTTCTTTATCTTTTGCATTTTTCAGTTATTTTTCCGGGTATTCGGCTAAATTCTTCCTGCCGAAGTTTCACGAATAAAAAAAATATGATTGCGCGAGTGCTAATCGTAGCCGCATTAATATGCACTTCATTGGCTCAATCAATGAATGATATATCTGAAAGAACTGTAGTATTTCGAGTGGAGCCTCGACCCAATAAACCACCATACATGAATCACATGAGTCCTCCACATGCTGTTTCTCAACAACAAACTGTTGATAATGCTCCTCAACCATTACCCGTTTCTCCTCAACAGCAAATGCAACCTGCCCCAGTACCAGTAGCACCAATTCAAGTTCCATCAAATCCACAGCCAATGTCTCCTATTCCTGTTGCTCCACAACTTCCTGCAGCCGTTAATTCGCAATTACAATTCCCAGGCGCAAACCCACCTGGTCATGCTCCAGCTGTAGGAGCACAAACTCCTGTGTTTAATGGTACCAATGGAGAATTATTCCTTCCACGCATGGTTGAACAAGCTACTCCTCCACCTCCACCACCAATCAACATTCCTCCAGATGTTCAAAATCAACTTATTAAATTTTTTGGTCTTGATAGTTTTGGTATTCCCGGTCTTACTGGTTCACATCCTAATGGTTTTGCTGGGGCTGTTCAAGAAATGCGAGCTGCTGGTATACCAATTCAAGGAGGTCTTCCAGCTGATCATGCTGGAGGTCAGATCATTAGAGCTCCTCAATCAGGTAAAAAATACTAAAGACTAAATTTATTTTTTTAGTTATTTATTAAATTTTCAGATCTTCTCGCCCAACAAAACCCTGCATTTGCTAACGACCTTAATGCCCTCGCTAATGGCGGAGGTAATACTGGCATGTTCCGCAGCTCTGCAAATGTTCCCCTTCCTTCTGATAAACCTGGTGAGAATGGTCTCATTGGACTTTTAAGCAGCTCAATTCGCAAAATTGTTAAAGATTGTAAGCATGATTAATTTTATTTAAATATTTTAAAATGTTTATTAAATTCTTTAGCTGGTGTTGCTGATGCTCTTTCTCAAGGAATTCCAAGCGTTTTGGGAACCGGCGAATCCACTGATGCTGCTTCTGCTTCAGCTTCAGCCCATTCACCCACTTCTTTCCAAGGCGCTCTTGCTGCAAGCCGTGATAGTGAACCTATCACAGAAGAAAAAGCTGCTGCAGCTATTTCATCTGGAAGTCGAGGAGAAGTTCGTCGACAACAAAGTCCTGCACAAAAAACTCTTTCTGGTCTTGCTGCGGTTCTTGGTGGAGGTGGAGGTAATGGCCCAACTCATGCTGGCCTTCCCCGTATTCCTGGATTACCCATTCTTCCCGGTGGCATTCCTCGTAATGCTCAAGGCCAAATTGATGTTGTTAATCTTATTGGTTCGATTACTCGTCGAGTTTCAAATGGAACTACTCTCGCTGATGTTTTACCACCAGAGCAGCTTCAAACTATAGCTGATAATGTAACTGATGCCCTTCTTCCAGCTACTCCAGAAGATTTTGATTTAACCAAATTTATGGGTCGTTGGTTTGAAGGCATTAACAGCCCTAGAGCCACTGAACAACGATGCGTTGTCCATCATTGTAAGCTTTAAATATAAAAAATTTAAATGAGCCACTAAAAGTAAACTTATTTAATTTTAGACGGTGGCCTTACTAAGAATGACAAAACTGCCACATTTACTGCTCTTAAAATTTATCGCGAAGGAAGTGAATATGGCCAAGTTCGATATTCCATTGGATATGCATTCCGTGGAGGAAATAAAAATGCCATGCTTCAATTACACACCAGTGAAAGCACTGATGCTCAACCATTTTGGGTTTATAAACTTGGTCCAGAAGGCACGGATCCATTTGGAAATAAACAATATGAATATGCAATTGTTAGTAATTGGGTTAAATATCCTGTTACTGTACTCGTTCGAGATCCAGATACATTTAAAAGAAAATATGAACCTGAAGTTTTGCGATGGTTGGAAGACCAAGGATTTGTTAATGGCTTTGTTCGAGCTTTTAATATGCTTCAACCTGCTTCATATAGTCAATGTCAATATGCTGATAGCACATTTGAAATTTTTGGTAAATAAACAAAATAAATAAACATTAAAAAATGTAATTTAAAAAAAGTTAAATCTCATGATCCCAAAATTTTCCCTCTTTTTTATTTGTAATTTTTTGTATTTATAATAATAATAATTAATAATAAAGAAAACTACTTAAAAACTTTATTTTTCGAAAGACACAATTTGGAAATTTGCTATTTAATCGATATTTAAAAACTGATATCTTAAATCTAGAATTCATTGGTTTCAATCACCAAGTTCAATAACATCTTTCACCAACTTTTTCTTCTTCGACCTTGACTTGATAATCTCAATTTCATCTTCTTCTTTTTTTAAATTTGGGAATGAATTATCTTTGTGTTTCCTGTGACTTTGAAATATGTATATGTCTTTTAAATTCTTGCTTCAAATCGTTCCAACGGTGGTTTTAAGAATTAGGGCGATAGGCGACGACGACTAAACTTTGAATGTTGAAAAAAGGAGGTCAAAAAACTTTTCCGACATTGTCGTTAAATCCAACCAAACAAGCAAAAAAAGAAGAAGAAAAAAGGAAAAAATTGAAATTTGACATTCACCTACCTGTAAAATCTCCTTCTTGCCTTCTTTAACTTTTTTTTTGTCATCGTTTTAGAGAACAAGAAATATTTATACGTAAAAAATAGATTAATTGTATTCTCTTTGATATAATTTTTCTGTGAGAAGGTATTTTTTTGCATAAGTTGCTCATCGACTTTTAAAAGATTTAAACATAATAATGACTCGATTTTTGACATTAATAAGCTTTTCAAGCTTAATATTTTCATCTTATGGTGGAATTGGGGATAATCCAGTAAGTTTTTATTTATTTATCCCTAATTTTAGTTTAAATTTTTTATTCATACTTTTAGTTTGATATTCAAACAATTTCTGGAATTATTAGTGGTTTAGGTCATATGATTGAACATCCAATTGATACCATTGAAATTCCATCTCAGCTATTCATGGGTAGATGGTTTCAAGTATATAAAGCCGCAGTAAATTTTGATATTTATAAAACTCAAATGTATTGCCCAGTTTCATACTGTAAAACTTTTTATTTTCGATCAAACAAAATTTTATCTGAAAAAATTTTTTTTAGTTAAACCTAATTCTGTTATGGGCGAAGATGGATTTTCCATTGAAGAAGCATATAGAGTAGATTCAAAAAATGGCCCAATCGAAACTTATAAGCGTGATTTAAATAAAGTTGGAACAGGCAAATATTGGATGTATACAGAAGAATATTTTTATCCTCGTCAATGTAAGTTATTTTATAAGCCTCTAATTTTTTTATTTTTGTTTGTATTTATAGTTTACATCATCAAAGCTGGCCCTCATTATGATAATGAAACCCTCCTTGAAGATGCAAATATTCAATATATTGTTGTCACAGATGCAAGCCGACTTTCTTTATCAGTATATTGTCGTGATCCACTTACATTTTTCCAAACTTATAATAAGGAAATGGTGGCATTCCTTGAAGAAGCAGGATTTGGTGGAAAGGTTGCTTTCAACTCGCCTCGACCAATTTATCAAGGACCAGATTGTGAATGGCCTTCAGAAAAGGAAGTCTTTGCTCGAAGGTGAGAAATAAATTTTCCAAAATTCATAACATTTTTCTGAGTTTTTAGAGTCCTTAAAAATCATGAAAATGCTCAACGCTCCGCAAATGCATCGGATGCTACTCCCAATTCCCTTGCAGATATGTTTAAAAATCCTCAACTTGCGCTACAAAAAATTGTTCAAATGCACTAATTTTTTATCCCTATTTTTCTTTTCTGTAAAAAATACGTATTGTGTTTTTAATAACTTTTTCTTATTTTCTCAACCAAAAAAATAATAATATTAATTTGTCGTCGTCGTCATCGAACAAAAAAAGAAATACATTCCATTGCGATCTTTGTTTTTTTATATTTATTTCCTTCCTCTCTCATTATTCTTCTTTCTCTCCTTCGTTCTTTTTATTGTATTATTACCTGCTGCTGAATATGAAAAAATAGTCTTATGAAAAGATAAAAACGGATAATAAAAAAAGCAGATCTTCGAAAAAGATAAAGGTCGGTCGAATGGTGGGCCCTCCTTGGGGCCAAAAAAGGTCACATTTGGTTATTTTTCTTTTCTTTTTTTCATTTGCATTTATTCATTAGTTGCAAGATTGAAAGTAAAAAATTGAGAGAAAAAAAGTAATGGTTTATAAAGTTGTTGTAATCGTCATTTTAATATTTGCATTTAATTGCAATTGTGTTGAAGAAAATGGGTTAAGTAAAGCTGATAAAATAAATGATAATTTATTAAGCGTTGATCAAGGGTCTTTTACTCAACCTGTAAGTAGTAAAAATTACGACTTTTAATTTCTTTAAAACTTTTTATTTGCTTCTGCTTTTTAAATTTAAAATAAAGAGTTTTTAAAAAATATTTTTGTTGTTTTTATAGTTAATGGACGATGTGTTGGAAGCATCAGGAGAAGAAGAGCCATCACCAACATTTAAACTTGAAGATGGTTCATCAATTCGAGGAATTCCAAAAGTGATGCCAAAATTTTCTCAAACCCCTCCAATTATGTTTAACAATAATCGTGAATATCGTCGTAAACAGCCATCCTTTAATGAGGTAACATTAAATTTATTTTATGTAAACATTATATTTATTCGATTTTAATTTAGATTGCTAAACCTGCACCAAAAACTGAGAGTTTCATTGGTTCAGTATTGGATCTTTTAGGCTTCCAATTACCCCAATACAATGAAAATCCAAAAGATGATTTTGAAAAGCTTCAAATGCAACTTTTTTATGATCAAGCAAAACAAAAAAATTCAATAAAGCGAAAAGATATTCGTCAGCGATATAGCAATGCCCAAATTATACAACATGTTCAACCATCATATTCAAAATGCACTCTTGCTTATGATACATCTGAAACTTTTAACATTGATGGATTTATGGGTCAATGGTATCAAGTTATGTATAGTTCAACGGAATCAGCAAATAAATGTCGAATGGTGTCCTTTCAAATGCTGAATCGAAGCAACCGTCAATATGGAATTGATACATCTTTTGAAACATTGGAAATAACTAAACATGAAAATTCCAATGAAATCCCCGTAACTGTTAGCGGTTTTGGAAGTGTTCATGCTGCTGGAGAACTTTATTTCAAAAATATGAGGCGAAATGCAAATGGTAAATTAAATTTATTTTGATTCAAAACAAGTTTATAGGATACAAAAATTATAATATTTTTTAGTTAATATAATTCACACCGGACCAGTAAATCGATCAGGATTTTACGAATATGCAATCCTCACTGAAGATTGCTACTACCCTATCTATGTTTTTGCCAGAGACCCAGAATTGTTCAAACAAGTAAAAAATTAACCAAGTTTTTGACCAAAGCTTTAAATTTTAAATTTCAGAAATATGAGCAAGAAGCAATTCAGATTTTGCGAGCTAAAGGTCTCATCAATGATTTTTCTCAAGTTTTCAATTTTATCAAAACAGCCGATTTTTCAACTTGTCAAATGGCACCAACACTTTTTACAGGCTAATTTCAAAACTTCCTTTTCATAAAATGAAATAAAGAAAATATAATATAATTTTTAAAAAGTTAAAAATTGCTAGGTTATTTTTTATTTAATGCTTCAAAATTAAACTTTATATTCTCATTTTAGTAAAAATTTGCATTTTGTTTGTTTTATTAATTTTTTTTGTTGAGTTAATTTATAAGACAAAAGTTAGACTTTTCTATCTGAAACTTTCTATATTTTAAAACTTTTTTTTGTAATTTTTATAAAAAGCAAATAAAATAACAACAATTGAGATTTCTCGCAAAAAAAAAAACAAGCAATAATTTTTACACTATTATTTAAATATCAAATAAACATATTTATTAAGAGGCAGATTTAAATTTTAATAAGAATAAGGTTTAACATGGAAAATAAAAAAAACAATAATAATAATAAATTTTTGTTGTTAAAACAAAGCTGTAAATTAATTATTTGCATCTTTTTAAAATTTTAGATAGCAAGAAAAAAAGATACAAAATTTTTATCCAAAACTTTTAAATTTATGTTTTTATTTTTTACATTTCTTTTGGTAATTAATTAATATATAGCTTTTTTAAAATTAGAATATATATATCGATGTCGTAAAAATTATATAAAGAAATCAATCAAACTGAGAATCAAATAAAAAAAACTAAAAAAGATAAAATACGAAACTTTTAAAAATTATATCACCGCGTTTTGGAAGCCATAATAAAAAAAAAGAATGAGTAAAAATAAAAATTTTAGCAACAAATTTCCTAAGTAAAAAATGTTTTTTTAAAAATATAATTGGGCAGGAATTTGGCTCAACAACATATCAATCATGAAATCAAAACATCCTGATAATTAATATTTAAAATCCTTCATCCCAACCAGAAAATTCATCTGGAGGTATATCTTGATCAGGTGGATAATTATCAAAGTTGCTAACATCTGCTGGATTTGAAACCTTTGGTACTATTGGAGCTTTAAGAGCTCTAGTTCGTAATCCTTCCCAATCAAAGCCCATAAACCATCTAAAAAATTTAATTTTTTTTTTTTCAGTGTATAAATTAAAGGCGAACCTATGCTTTCGAATATCATTAACTCCACCACTGCCAGAACCAAGGCGTTCACCAGGATTATCTCGACAAAGTTTTTTAACTAGCGCAGTTGCAGTTTTACCAATCCTTCGATTTGGAATATCCAGGGCATCAATACCTTTTAAAATTAAAGTATAAGTTTTCATTGGATCAGATGCCTAAAAAAAATTTTTAAATTCATTAACATTCATACTATTTATTAGAGCTTTTTACCTGGAATGGAGGTCGACCAAGCATTAATTCACAAATATATATTCCTAAAGCCCAATAATCCGCTGCTTGATCATGACCTTTATTTAAAATAATTTCAGGACTAACATATTCTGGTGTACCACAGAATGTCCAAGTTTTTCTACCACTTGCAAGTTTTTTAGCAAAACCAAAATCCACAAGTTTTAAATATCCATTTTGAGTTAATAAACAATTTTCAGGTTTTAAATCACGATAAACTATATTTTTGCGATGTAAATGTTCAAGGCCTTCAAGTACGCATGCAACAAAGAAACGAGCAGTATAATCATCAAAATGCCCTCTATCTCGAAGGGTTGTCCATAATTCACCTCCAAGACACGCTTCTAAAAGCATATAAACATATTTGCTATCGCGGAAGGTAGTGTAAAGCCTAAAAATGAAAATGTTAATAATTCGTTTTGTGACCAATTTTGATAATTTTATACATACCTAACAATCCAATCTGTTTTAGTTTCCATCATAATATTACGTTCAGCAAAAATATGTTCTTGTTGTCGAGTATCCACGATGTGTTTCTTTTTAAGAGCTTTCAAAGCAAAAGTCCTCGATTTATCACCATTAATACAAACTAATTCAACCCTTCCAAAACCACCCACTCCAAGCGTGGCAATTCGCTTAAGTTGACGCAATTGTAATTGGGCATATTCATTATCTTGAGCAATTCGAGTTGGACTTGGTGGTTGTTCTTGTGCGGCTCGAGCTGAGAGGGTTGCTCGGCGTTGATTATCTCCATAATCACGTTTTAATGCTTCCAAATCACCAATTAATTTTAAGAATGATTCTCGATCTAAGGTTAAAACTTCAACACCAGGATTCATAGCAATAACATTCGCAGTTCGAACTTCTTCCCCAAGTAAAGCTTTTTCACCAAAGAAATCACCTTGTTTGAGAATTCTAATTTCTCGAGGTTCATGTTCGCCTTCAATGGATTGGGTAACTCGAACTTGGCCACTATTAATTACAAAGAAGGTGTCTCCTTTTTCACCCTCTCGAATAATATGATGTCCACCAGCATAATAATCTTGATCCATAACATCCGCCATTTTAGAAATACGATCTTCAGAAAGATTTTCAAATATTGAAACTTTATTTAAGAAATTCATTAATTGTGAATGCCTTTCCATTCCAAGCCTCATGGTAATCATTTGGAATGCACTTCGATCCAAAACCCATAAAGATACATCACTTACAGCTTGAACGGAAGCCGTTCGAACACAATTATATAAAATAGCTAATTCTCCCATAACTACTCCAGGTCCCATATTTCCTAATACAGTGCCTTCACGAGAAACTTGAAGTTGACCTTCAGCAACTACGAATAAGCGATCACCAGGTTCACCTTCTTGAATAACCCATTGTCCAGCTCTGGCACGCATTTCAAACATGCATTCCACAAGTTCGATGACTTGTTCTTTAGCAAGTTGACGCAAGAAATCATTTTTCTGAACTGCATCTCGAATAAGTTGTTTTGATCCAGCTGTTTTGGTATGATGTTGAAGGGTGCCTTTATGTTGATCAAGTTTAGCGGGTTCAGCTGAAACAGCCATTTTCTTTGATCGTACTGTTTCTGGCGGTTCAGTGGTTGGAAGCACCGCCTTCTAGAAAAGAAAATCAATTAAAACATAAAATATTGTATTAAAAGTTTATAAAAAATATTACTTGTTGCAAATCAGTATGCAAATCATCAGTATGTGAACTTTTTTGATTTGGTGTAGCTGGGGAAGCAGCGGATTCAGCTGTTTGTTGCAACACCGAACGCAATTTATCACATTCCGTTGATAAAGTTTTAACTTCTTTTTCAAGTTCACCAATTTTTTTTGTATGTGCTTCTATAATGCTTTGGGATTGTCTCAGCTGTTTATCCTTTTTTTCTATTCCTTCTTCCAATTGTGGAATAAGCTTTTGAATTTCTTGTGCATCATATACTCGACTGCCAACTTGAACCTATAACAATTTTTTTAATATAATAAAAAGATAATAAAAACAATTCCATCATTCATTTTTTAATCCATTTTTATTTTTTGCTCAGAGAAAGAAAAAAGAGACAAATTTTTTTTTATAGTGAGCTAATTTTTTTTAAATTTTTAATCCGGAAGAGTAGAAAGAGAATCAATAAATGTATATTAAAAAAAAGGAAACAAGAAAGAAAGAAAGATAAATAGAGATGACACTTACCGTCCATGGATAACGTAGAAAACCTTTTAGCATATTTGACATATTTTATTATTTCACCCCAAATTTAAGCTTAAAAATTGAAGATGATAAGAAAAATATATATAGTATAATTCACGTATTTTAATGGAATCAAAAAAGCTATGTAATTCGATGAGGGAGTAAGTCGAAGGAAAAAAGGATAAGAAGAAAAATATGTACGGCTTTTAGGATTTTGAGAAGCTTATCTTGCAAAAAAATAAAGTATAACAAACTATATAAAAAATGTAGCAAAATTTTTTCGTAGACTCCAAAAGCAAAAAACAAAACTAAAAGATGATTTCTTCAGTTTTTTAAAGACCACCTTGGTTTGTCTGATCTATGCCAGTCGATTGTCAAAATGTCAAAAAATAAAAAGAGGATTTCTCCAAAAAATAAAAACAATCACTTAAATGATGACATGGGCAAGTAAGTATAACATTGAAAAAATAAAAGCAACAACAACATCATTTGGTGTACAAATGTTTTTAGTCGTCAAAGGCATCCAGGAAGAAAATGACGCTGCTGCATTTTATTCATTCTTCTCTTTTTTTTGAGCCAATGAATAATTAACAAATATTATTCTAAAATAAAAAAGAGCGAAAACTTTTTTTGTTTCAAAAAAAAGCCATTAATTTGATTTGAAAAAAAGAAAGAACAAAGTGAAAAAGTTAAAACAAAAAGAATTGTTTTAAACCTTTGAAAAACTTAGCTTTAAAAAGTCGCATTTTACTTTTTTTGAATGGCATTTACGTAATTTTATCAGACTTTTAAATTATTTTTTTGCAAGTATAAGGACGAAAAGAAAGATAAAACTCGCAAAAATTAAATTTTAGCAAGAAAGCAGCTATCGAAAATGACAACAAGCAACGCGCAGAAAAAACGCATTCCACGTTGGGTTAGTTTTTTCTATTTATTTTTTTTTTGTTTGAAAGCTTTTTACTCCGCCTTTTTCTTTCAAGGATGGATGCTAGCTAGCTACGACTTTCTTACTTACTTTTGAGAATTCAATAACTTGGGACTGAGCGTCGTTACTCTTTTTTTCTTTTATTTTACTTCAATTTTTTTTCTTTTGAGGGTCAAAAAATAAAAGAAACTAAAAGAAAAAGTACGAAAGAAGAAGAAGACTTAGTTTAGACTTCTAGAACTGAATTCAGGAGTTAAATTAAAAATGAAAAGAAAAAAGTAAGGGTTTTTTTAGTTTTCTGTTTTCCTCTTTTATTTTTATGGCGGATAATAGTAAAAGTGTTAAAATTAATTGATATTTTATTACTCAAAAATCCTTTTTTCTTTTTAAATTATAGGAATAAAAGTGAAAAGAAAACAATCAAAATTTTTTTTGGAAGAAGTTTTTTTCTCGTAAAATTATGTCTTTGGCAATTTCAGTAAAATTAGGTGCAAGTATAAGAAATAACAATGAGATATTTTTTATTTTTTTAAATGCTAAATACTTATTAACATTTTTTATTAACATAGAAAAAAATGTAGACGACAAGGATATATAAAAACATCATTTAATGATTGACGACATAATGAAAATGAGAGGGGTGTGTTTTGTTTGTTTGAGGCAGAAGAGTATAAGATGTAAAAAATGAGGAAGAAAAAAAGCAAAAAGATTAGATAAAGAGTAAAAAAAGAGAGAGATAAATTTTAAAGAAAAAAAAATAGCTTAAGAAATTTTAAATTGACCAATTCAAAAAAGTAGTACCAAATTATCTTAAAAATTTTGTTTAATTAATTTCTTACCCTGAACATATTCATTGCTGCAGCGGTTAAATCTTGTTGTGATAACATATTTGCAATTTATTTTGGCAAGAATGGGTAAAGTAAATTAAGTTCTTTCGCTCTTCTTATTTAAATTTTTTATAAACTTTTTTGTTTAATAAAAAAATCATTCATTTATCGTTGTTGATATTATTTACCAAACGTGGCGAGCAGCAGCTTGTGCGTGTATGTGTTGTAAGGACAAGGGTTGATGACAACTACGGAAAAATATAATATAAATTTCTGTTGTCGTCAATATTCACCATACAAAAAAGAAAAGAAAAAATCAATCCAATAAAACACAGAAGGCCTCTTCTTTTTTTTATTACAAATAATCACAACTCAAATAAAAAAATATTTATCCGCCTTGTCCTCTTCCTCCTTGTTTTTTGACAACAATAATAATTTGATTGTAGGGGATTAATATTATTTACCCGTGGTGTAAAAAAAAGATAGATATATTCTTTTTTTTTACCAAAATTTTTGATTAACAAATAAAAAGGAAGAAAGAATAATGATGCAAAGAAAATAATATGTTGGAAAATTTGAGCCTTGGCTAATTAACTAAAAAATATAATTCATTTTTCTGTGTTTTTAAAACCTTTTATAAAAACAATAAAAATTTAACGCGATTGAAAACAAAAAAATGTAAATAAAATAAAACTGGTCGAATCGATAGAGAGAGAAAAATGGAACCATTTTTACAAGTTCTAAGTTTCATGATTACAAAAACCAAGCAAATATATTATATATATATAAATAAACCAACAAAATCAAAAATGAAAAAAGAGGAGAGATCAAATGCTATAGGCAAAAAAAAAGAGAGAGAAAAACGAAAAATTGCAGAAAAAAATGCATACACAAAAAAAGAAAAATTAAACACAATGTGGGCCTTTTGCTTTCTTTTTGCTGCAAAAAAAAAAAAAAAATAGATGTAAAGGAGAGAGAGAAAGAGGTAAAAAATAGCACCACCAACAACCAACCAACACGCATCATGTTGTGTTTTAAAGCAGTCTGCACGCATCAGCAAAAAAACTTTTTTTTCTCTCTTTCTGTGTTTGTGGTACAACGGTTCCATTGCAATTGCAATTGCAGTTGCATGCGGTCGTTGTTATTGTTGTCCCTAATCACAACTTTTCCTACTTCTATTTTATTTTTAATTTTTTTTTACTTTCACACAAAACAACCCAAACGTCTTAGCAAATTAAGCGGAAGAAAAAAATAAATGCAATAAAAAGAGTAAAAGAAAAATTTGGCAGATATGAAGTTAGTTAGCCAGCGTACATTATCAAGTTATCTTCTTTTTCTATTTTATTTTTTTGTGTATTTAAAAAAGAAAATAAAACCATTTTTTTAAAAAAAAAGTATTAAAAAATAGGAATTGATGTCTGAGTTAAGTAAACCAAAAAAACTTTGGTAATAAAAATAGACAGACGTTAGTTAAAAAAAGAAAAAAAAGAAGGAAGATTTTAGTGAACTTTATTTTTCAGCCAATGTCAATCACAGAAACTTTTCTTTTTCTTTTTTGCTTGAAAGTAAGTAATTGGGGAAGTTTTTTTTTCTCGATCCTTCGATACTACAAAACACAGAAAACAATAAAAAGAAAGCAGATAGGTAGCAGTAAAAAAACTGTCCATGTTTTCCTATTTTAAACAATATTGGGTAGGAAGAAGATTATTTTTTTTTGTGTTCAGAGTATGATGAGATAAGAATTGAATTGTGTAACAAAAAAAGAAAAAAAATTGAACATTAAAGTAAAAAAATGACAATTGACTGAACAAGGAACAACAATATTGTTGGCTGGTTGTGTATGTTTTTTTATAGTTTAAGAGAAGAAAGTAAAACTAAAAAAGGTAAGATAGAAAGAAAAAAAGTAATAAACCAGTCTCTTCAACCATTTTTATTTTACTTTTCCATCGTGAGTTCTAAATTTTTGTGTTTGTTTTTTTTTAAAATCAAAAGCGATCTCTGACTTTTTTCAACTAACTTTAAAATTTAAGAAAAGAAATTTATTTAGTGTGTATGGGCATCGAAGAAAAGAAGAAAGGAACCACGTCAGATGATGGAAACACAAAATCACAACTTTTTTGGTTATAAAAAAAGGAAAAAAGTTTCCTATAAACTTTTTTTTCGAAAAAAGAAAGACAGAAACATACATTACAGTCACTTACTTAATCAATATTTCAAGATTATAACGCAAAGTAAAAAACTTTTTTTTCAAACAGATATTTAGAAACGACGACAACAATAAATTTTTAAACAAGATTAAAAAAATTTTTCTCCCTTTTATCTATCTCGCTTTTTGCAGCGACAAAACGACTTCTTTCTTTTTCGTTTTTTTTCTGCAAATAACACAAACAACATTGCCAAGGAAAAAGGAAAACGAAAGAAAGAGAGACGACGATGAAGGAAAGAAAAAAATAAAAATGTTTTCCTTCAAATGACGCAAAAAATATAAAAATGTATGTAAGAAAAAGAAAGAAAAAAAAATTTTGCGACATAAAAAAAAGTAAAGAAAGATATTCGTGTCTCTCCAAAAAAAGATGCAGCATTAAAAAAAGACAAAAAATATATATATTTCTTTTTATTTTTTTTATTCATATTTCTCATCCTTGCAAATAAATACATATACACGCTTTTGCTAGTTGCTTCATAAAAGTGCGCCGCCGCTTGCGACTTGTCATCGTTACTACCTAGTTGTCGTTGTTTGGTGTTGCTTGATGTGTGATGACAAATATTTATATTCTCATGCACATTTTTCTTTTGCTAATTTAAAAGGAAATAATATTTTTCTTTCTTTCCAAAAAAAGTTTTTTTCCTGCAAAATAAACGTAAAAAGAGTAATAAATACTAAAAAGGAAAAATAATTTGGTTCTCTGTGGTAGTAGTTATTGGCTACCAGAAAAGGAAAATTAGAAAATAGAAAAAAGAATAAAATTTTTATTTAATTTTTTAATTCTTTGATTTATGAGAAATTAAAAATTAATAACTGGTCTGCTCCAAGATTTTTTAAATTTTTTTAAAAATAACAATTAAAACACCAAGAAAATTTGCCGTTACAAATAAACTTAAAAAAAAGTGAAAAAAAATATAATAAAAAATTGTGATCAACAACAAAATCGATTAGCAAAACAAAACACATAAAAAAAGTTTTTTCTCTTTCCCTTTCTCTCTCTTTTTCCAAATATGAACAAATGAAAAAAGAAAACCCATTCTTTTTTCGCTGAAGTTTTTATGACTGTTTTGTTTCTTTCCACCACCCATAATAGTACGCTCCTATGCAGCACACAGTTTCTCGTCTCGTCTCACACATAAAAATTGTGAAAAATAAAAAAAGAAACTTTGTTTTAAAACAAAGAAGAAAAAAAGATTTGGAAGTGGAAAAAAAAAATGCCTGACTTACTTACACTCATCATAAATTTTCGAAGCAAAAAAAAAAGAATGTGTTTTTAAACCATTTTTTTTCTCTCCAAAAAGTGTCAAATAAAATGCCACCACTCATTTTTTAAGTGGTAACAAAAAACACTTTTGGAAAGTATCCAAGAATAAGAAAAAAATAATTCAAAGCTAAAATAAACCTTGAGAGAATTTTACGTCATCAGAGACAATTGGAAATTTAAATTTTAAAAGAAAAGTTTAAAAAAAAGAGACGAAAAAAGTATTATATTTTAGCAGCCATTACAGTACAATTTTTAAGAAATTTATTGCTAGTTCAAAATAAAAAAAGAAAATGAACCTTTAATTACTTACTGAGCTGTAAAATTTAATGCTCTCAAAACGACCTTCATCAAAAAAAAAGAAAAAAAGTAATTTCACACAAAAAAGTAATAAAAAATAAAAATAAAACTAAGCTGCTGTAAAACTAAATTAGGCAACAGAAAAAAAGAAAGCTTTGAAATACCCAAGAAAAATGAACTTTTTAAACTTTTTTTGTGAGTTTTTTTCTTTCTTCAACTTTTTATTAAACTACAAAAAATATAATTTTGTAATGTCTCATTTTGGATGAGAAAAAAGAAGAAAGACTACTACACGCAAATAACCAAAAAAAGACGAAAGAAAACACAAAAGCACAAAAAAGCTTGAAGACTGAAAGACGACGACTGAATGGCCGACTGACTAGTAGTAATAGTAATGCTGCAGCATTTTTAGCTTAGTCGCCTTTTTTTTCATCTCCAAAAATGGCAAGTAACATAAAATGCAAGAAAAATATAGAAAAAAAAACGACGCAACTACTGCTACACCCTTCTTTGAGAATTACTATCCTTTTTTCTTTCTTTTTTAGTCTAAGTTGTCGTCGTCTCGCTTTATTTTTATTTTATTTTTTTTTGCGCCATTGTAGCCATGGGCGAGAAAGAAAAAAATAGCAAAAAAATTCAATGCCGTAGTTAGTAGACTTGCTTGCAAAATATAAAAAATTTGCTGCAAAAAAATAAATAAGGGAAGGGCACACAGAAACCATACTATGAATAAATGTACTTAAAATAAAATTAGACAAAATGTATTTCCTTATATTAAAAATAAATGTCTCTTTTATTATTTATTATAATAAAAGGATATTAGTGGAGGTGGGTTGAAATGACTTCCTACACACCTAAAAAAATTCAGGCATGGAGGTTGTTATGTCAGTTGGCGACGACAACTTCATATTCAACATTTTATATTTATAGCTTTTTTCAAACATAAAAAGTGATCTTGGTAACCAAAAAAAGCAACATCTTTTGTCAAGAAAAAAAAATTGCAGGTTTTACAATATATTATTAACGCCGCTTAAAACCATATAATTACGCATTAAACATAAAAACACTTCAGCTGTTAATAACATCTCTGAACTAAACAATCGGAGTTCAAATGAGCGAAAGTTGGGCGCAAATGTCCTTAATAAAGAATGTAGCAGCTCCATAAAAAATAAATATAGCAATAAAATTTTTGTATAATTTTGTCAAAGACTAAAGAATCATAAAAAAAAATTAACAAAACTTTAGAAAAAAAACCCAAATAACAAAAGAAAGCCAAGTTCTCCAAAAAATAGAGAAAAAATAAATACAAAATTTTTGAATGACGAAATTAGAGGTATGTTTATGAAATGAATTTGCATAAGACAAAGCAAATTTGTGATTTATGAATTAAAAAACTTTTTCAAAAAAAAATTGGAAATAAAAAGACAGCTTTACGAAATCAGATTGTCGAAGAAAAAGAAAGACAATAAAAAGTGACAAAGATGACAAAAATTAGATTAAATTTATCTGAATCTTCTACCGTAATAAAGTTAGTTACTCGATGAACTTTATTTAAGTATAAATATATATAAAAAATTGAGTTTGAGAGGTGAAGAAAAAAGTAAGAATTTTTATTTTAGAAGCAGAAAAATAGATTGGATTAAACCTGACTGACAAGCAACTAAAAATCAAGAAAAATAAAAAGAAAGATAAAAAAGATTCTATTTTATGAAAATCTCATTAATCATTTTTGAGTTCGTATGTGCCTTTTGCTGCTGATTACAAAATAGAATAAGAATGCCTTTATGAGACAAAATCGAATAACGATCCAGACATTTTTAAAGAAACGGAAAGTAAAATTGCCAAAGACATATTTTTTTGATTTGTAAATTTTTTTTAAAGTGCAACTTTTTTAAAGAAAAATAAAAAAAAACTAACGAACCTGCAAATTTGAAATTCCTCCATTGTCTGATTGCTTTCGAAGTTTACTGAATAAACTTCGAAATGGTCCTCCTTGACTCGATCTTGCTGAGGAAGCTGAATTAGACATTTTTAAATTACTGATACTTTCAGCTGCTTCGTCTTCGGTTGGTAAATTTGATGATAGCCTCTTCAACGCCAGCCTTTATTAATTAAAAATAAATTTTTTATATATTAAAATTATTTTTTTGGCTGATAATTCTTTTCGGAAAACAAAGCAATGGATTCTGGTAGTTCTTGGTCGAGGCAATTCTTCGTTTCTTTTTTTTATTTGCTGCTAAGCAGCGACTTTAAGAAATCTAAAAAAAATTGCTAAAATTAATACATTATTTTATTTTCATTTTTATGAGGCAATTGAAAGCTCAAATTAACTTACCCCAAAAAGTAATCAGAATAGAAAAAAATAAATGGTGTGTGTTGTTGTGTTTGAAGGCTAAAAATTAACTTTTTTTAAATGAGTTAAAACAAAGAAAAAATTTGAAAGGAAAAACGCTAAGAGAGATAGATATAATTATAGGTGTAATTTAAACACTTTAATTAAAACAAAAAAATATATATACAATTAATTAACTTATTTTATTTTAGCCAATTTATTAACAATATTTATTTTTTAATTAACACGTGATAAATGTTTTTAAGTGAAATAATATGTATAAAGATATAATTAAAAAATTGAAAGAATAAATATGATGCACTTTAAGATGAATCCAATACTTTAGCGGATGATGAAAAAATGCCACTGGAACAACTGAAAAGGCAAAAAGTATAAAAAACGAATAAAAAATGACAAGGACGACTCTCAAATGTATCTGTGTTTTTTTTCTTTTCATAGACAAAAAAATTAGTTGTTGTTTGAACAGAAAAAAAGGTAACGCTGATAAAAATTTTTAAGAGAACATTTTTTTTATTTTGGTTCGATATTATATTGTCGGAAATATCAGTGAATCAATCGTCAGACAAAAATTAAAAAATGGACAAAAAACGATGCTCTCATTTTTGTTAGTATGTATAGTTCAATAATTTATTTTTGCCTATAATATTTCACCAAAAAAACCTGTTTTTTATCTTTTATTTTATTGAAAAATTATAGGTTTATTTTATTTTATTAAAAGTTTAAAAAAGGTCATTATTTTTTTAGTCCTCCAAACAAATAATTACCTTATATTATCACAACCAAGAGAACCATCATCCGTGGTTAAATTCGTTTCCGCAGTCATTAACGGTGAGGTTGCGCTATTTGCTGCATTTTCAGTAATACCATTAGCTATCATAAATTTATTTAGTTGATCCATATCTTCTGGGCTTATTCCAATCAAAAGGTGTTTCATTCCTAGAAATTTAAAATAAAAAAATTGAAAAAAAAATCAAACGTCGAAAGAGAAGTGTAAAAAGAAGTGACTAATCACGGATGTTTCATGTGAAACTAAAAATAACAGCTAAATAAACAGAAGGGTTTAAAAATAAAAATATCCGTTTAAATATGATTTTTTTTTTGCTTTAAAATAGGGAGAGACTAAAAAAAGCAACACGGAGCAGAATACCTTTGTTTTCAAAGAAAAATATAAACGGATTGGTTTTTCTGAAATGACCTTTATGAGCAAAACAGAGCACAGAAAAAAATTATTTCTTCATTTTTTGCAGCAAATCACTTTGCAAAAAAAGCAAGCGAGCAAAGTTCTATTGTCAAAAAAATTTTCAAACGTAAAACACAAAAAAAAATAAATTTTTGTAGAGAATGTACAAAAAGGTTGTAACTAGGCGGATTTACTTTTTTTTGTTTGAAAAACAAAACTTTTCTATTTTCTTCTTCGAATACTACTACTACACACTCTCTATTTTCTTTTTTACTTTTAATTGACTTTTTGTTTTAGTCGTTGCTGCTGTTATATTTTTTTAGTACAAAAGAGCAATTGAAATTATATTTTTCTGCTGACATATTCTAGCAACAACAACAGAAGCATAAATATAAAAAAAAGTAAAATAGTGGCAACCACCACCGAGTGCGCAAACTAAAGTAAAAAAGTAAAAGATAAATACAACATTAAGTTAAATTTCTAACTAATAAAAATTAATGCGAAGAAAAAAAGTAACCTTTAAAAGTAAAAAATAATAAATAAATAAAGTAAAATTTAAAAAATGTGTAAGAGCTTACTTGCAAGGAGGTGTTTTCGCTCGGGACCATAAATTTCAAGCAATTTTTTTCCAAACTCCAAAATTGGTATTACCCCTTCCCGCCATCGCTTCATTAATATTGCAAAAGCATTAAGTTCGCTATGTGTTAAGCATACGGAAATCTGAAAAATAGTTTTTTTAAATGTATATTTTCAATTAAATGTTTTAATAATTTTTAACATTTATAAATAATAAATAAATATATAAATTTATAAAATTGAATAAAACAAGTAAGAGTATGTCCATTTTTTTTCTTGTCGACCACGAACGAGAAAAAATAACACATAGTTGAAGAAGAGATTAAGCAGAAAATTTATTTTTTTTACTCGGCTTTGCCACAGTTTAGAAAAAAAAATATGACATTTGATTCATAAAAAAAATCTTTTAAAAAAATGAGGAAGAAAAAAAACTGAAAAGTGATAGATGACTCTATGAATGCTTGCTTGCTTGTCAAAAATCGCCCTTTCAACTTGCAAGCTTCATTTTATTTTTAAAAACATTTTCTAAGAATTTAATTAAGTTTCAAAAATAAAAAAATGAAAAATTATTGTGTTTTTTTGTCCACAGAAACAAAAAAAATACAATATAACTTTGTACTTTATTTCGATTGCTATCTTAATTTCTTTATAAAAGGAAATGACGCAGTTAGTTTTTTATGGTTTGTTTTTTGAACAAATAAATATTAATAAAGAGAAAAAGAAAAGAGAAAAGACCAAAAAAATTTATCCTTTTCTTAAGAAAAGAAAAATCCCCCTTAAAACATCATTTTTTCTTTTTATAAACATGCACCAAAAAAACTAAACAAATATAAAAAAATATTATAACAAACAAAAATGGAGGCAAAAAATAAAGAAGAAAGAATTATGAATAAAGGAATAAAAATAAATGGCTATAAATGATTAAGGAATATTCAGTTACACTTCATTATTCAAAAGCTTATAGAAAAATAATTTTTAATAAATAAAAAAATAACATAAGTTTTCTTCTGTTGCATCGGGGAATATTTTAACAGTCAGTGAATATTTCTTTCTGTTTTCTTTTTTTTGTTGTTGTTGCCGCTCGCTACTTTGAAGAAGAAAAAAAGTTTTTTTTCTTCTTCTTAGTGCTGGCTTTTCCTTTCTTCTTCTTCTTTTCACCCCTTGCTCACACCCTCTCTATATATTTTTTCCTCCCCATTCCTTTCTCTATGTCGACGTCGTCGTCGTCCAACACCGTGGTCTGTGTCAAATGGGTCGTCATTTGGTTTTTTTTTTCTTCAGTCGCCAGCAAACCATCACTGAGTCGAGTCTTTCTTCTCCCCTTGTTGCTGTTTGTTGCCTTAGTGGCGGCGCGGCAGCTTTTTTTCCAGCCAAATAAAAAAAACAGCGGCATGGTGTTGGTTAAAGCTTACCACTTTTTTCATTTGCGATTGAACAGGAAAAAAATGAAAGAGTTTCTTTCGAAAAAAAAGAAGACGTCGAAGGAGTAGAAAAAGACTGAGGCAATAAAAAAAAAATAAGGAAGCAGCCTTTTGGTAGTAGCATTTTTTTTCTTTGAGGCATTGAAAAAAAGAAAGAAGAAGACTGCCAAGTTTTTTTCTTCTTCGTCTTGTCGTTATGTTGTCTGATTTTCACTTTCTGGTGTTTTTTCTTTTTTTTTTCTATATCTATTTCCCCTTGAGTTTTAAATAATAAAAGAAAAAAAATTAAACAACGTCAACTAATGTCATTGTTATTGGGGCAAAAAAAAAAATGATTAGTGGCTTAAAGAAATAATAAAAATTGAGAAAAAGATGAAGTAAATTAGAAAGGAATAAAAAGTGCATACATCAAAAAAAATTTAAAAAATAGCTAAAGCTAATTTAGAATTAACTAATTTTTTCTTGTCCTCCTTTTTTTAAAGTAAATTAAAAAACAAACATACCATTGTTATATATTCATTAATCATTTCCTCATTTCTTCTGGATGAATTAGTTGTTGATGTTGAAACTGAACCAGCAATATAGGCGCCAGATGTAACATCAGTAAAAGTAGGGCGTCCTACAACGAAGAAGAAAAAATATTTTAACTTTTTTATAATTTTTTGCTATAAAAATACCAAATGATGTAGTTCTGCTTGAAGCCTCACCACCGCTTGTAATTGATTCTTGGTAAACGGATTGAAAGCATGCACTCATTTGGTAGCAAATTTCTAATGCTATATCCTAAAATAAAATAGGAGCTTAAATTTAAATTTTTTTTATAAAAATAAGAAAATTAACAAAATTGAAATTATTTTTTAATCTCTAAAAAAATTAGCTTTTTTGATAGACTTACTTTTGTTTGAGTATAAATTACGGCTAAATCAAATGTTTCATTATTTATTCCAATTTTGAGCGGAACAATATGAAGTTCTTCTTCCTTAACATATCCAACCGATGCAATCATATTTACTGGAACCAAAAGAAGGGATTCCTAAAAATTAATTATTAATATTTATTCATTTCAACTTTTTTCCAACCATTTTTTCAGTAGTATGATTTTACATAAAAACACAAAAACCACTAAAACCCAATGATCAAAAATTTATTTGCAACTTCAAAAAGAAAAAAATACAAAAAGAAGTTTTGCAGAAAAATAGAGAATAATAAAGAAAAAATAAAGTATTTTTTACTAAAGACACCGATAAAAAACGAAAGGCAAAAAAATTTGTTTACTCTTTCTTTAAGCACCCCCACACACATACATACGTGCTACTACTGCATCTTAAACTTCGGATGCTTTGAGGAAAACCGAATTTAAGGTTTTTATTTTTCGTTGTTGAACACAAAAACAAAATTTCTTCAAAGTGTTTCAAAACTTTATTTTTATTTTTTATTAAGTTACCTTTCCATCAATAGAAGTCATTTTAATTCCATCTGCGCTGATTTCTAATATTGCATCTTCTTTGAAATCTGCATTTGAGCCGAGAATTGTTATGTGACCATTGTTCTTTAAAAAAAATAAATAATTAGCTTCGAAAAAGAAATAAATATAGTTTACTTCAGCTACGTCTAACACTTTTAAAAGATCTGTACGGCCACTAGGATCGATATCGCATCGAATTTCAGGGATGAGTCCAGCATACTAAAAAATTAAAAAATTCTTTCAACTATGCAGATGAACAAAAAAATTAAAAAGGCAAAGGACGACATGGGTAAAACATGGAAACAAGGAGGGTAGCAATTAAAAAGTTTAAAGTTTTTCTAATACTTATTTGTATTAAAAAATAACAGAGAAAAGCAAAGGTAAGGCCAAAAAGCAGCAGCAGAAAAAAAAAAGAGGAGAGCAAAGGCAGTACAAAATCGGAGTAGTTACATTAAAGGGAAATGACATGGAGCTTACTTAATACTGAGTCTAAGTTAAATTTGAGAGTATAGCAAAAAAAAAAATACGTGGGTTTTTGCAAATTATGCTGCCATAGGCATCAAATAAAATTAACTTTATAAAAAATAAAAGACACACAAGAGCGAGTTTTTATAGATATGACACTTTTTTATATATCAAATTATTATTTTTTTATAACAGTTTTTTTATAAATAACCAAAGTTTTTTTAAATATAAGGTTTGCATAATCTCAGGGTTTCGGTTTTTAAATGATAAGATATTTGGCAAAAAAATATAGGTTCTTAAAATATAAGAAACTGCGGAAAATATTGAAAAACAACAAAATGATTGGTTTAAGAAGAAAAAAAAACAAGTTGTTATCGATCGTTCAAAAAAAAAGAAAAAGAAAACGAATAATGCGAAAAAAAATAAAATAAAAAGAGTAAACAACAACCTGACAACGACGATGGCGTTCATGTGCTTTTGTCGTTTTTTTTATTATTTTCTCGAAGGTAAGCGCCTAATCCTCTTTAAAAAAAATAAAAATACGCTTTTTTGAATTCCATCATCAAAACGAAAAATTAATGTTACGATTCTTCTCCAATTTGATTTACATGATTTAAAATTCAGTATTAAAAAAATCTGACAAGTTTAATCATCTAAAAACCACGAATCGAATTTTATAATTAAGACATAAATAAATGAAATCATAAATTTGCCAAAAAAATATGGTTAAACAGCCTTTTATCAAAAATTTTATTTTGAAAATGATGCGCATGCTTATTCATTGTTGTTATTTCATTTTTCATTGCCAAAAATGATGCTTCTATTGTTGGTTGAAAAAAGGCATCGAAATCAAATTGAAAAAAATATACAACAACAAAAAAAGGAAATAGCAAAGATTGAAAAAAACAAAAAGTCAATGGCTTCTTTTCAAAAAAGTAAAACAATATATAAAAAAAACAGACATTAAATTTTATGATGGCTTAACGTAAAATAACCTTGAACCCAACCAACAAAAAAAAGCCCGGTGCTGTTTATTTTTTTATTTTTTTTTCGTTAAGCTCCGGAAAAAAAACACAAACACACACACTCAAAATAAAAAAAAGTAGTCAAAAAGTTATTGAAAAAAATAAAAATAATATAAATACAGTTTGAATGAAATTTAAAAAAAGTTTAAAAAATATATATGTATGTATACGGAAAGGAAATAACAAAGTAGTGCCGAGGGAGGAGGAGGAGAAACAATCCAACATAACAACAACAACTAAAAAAGCTACTAGCAAAGGCCAAAACAACAATGAAGCCAAAAAGTTTTTAAGCCCATTCAAAAAATACTGGAAAAGTCAAGATTAAAATTTAAATTAATTTTAAAAACTAAAACAAAACTTAAAAATTTTGGTCAATAAAGAAAGTGAAATCATTCTAGGCATTAAAAATTATTAAAAGAAAATAAATAACAAAGGGGTGTTTTTTTGTGGCTCATATTTTTTTATAAATTTAAA
Source organism: Panagrolaimus kolymaensis (assembly GCA_028622995.1). Classification (NCBI taxonomy): domain Eukaryota; kingdom Metazoa; phylum Nematoda; class Chromadorea; order Rhabditida; family Panagrolaimidae; genus Panagrolaimus; species Panagrolaimus kolymaensis. Next base: position 595,349 of record JAJQJQ010000076.1, read on the forward strand.
GAGTTTTATTTATTCGTGAACTGGACAAGAAAAAACTGTGTAGTGAAAAACTGTTCCTTTTTAAAACAAAAAGCTTTCAAAGAGTGATCAAGAGACTCCTTTTCCTTATTGGCACAAACGAATAAAAAAAACGGATTTGTCTTAACTCAAAAAAAAAGATGAGTGAGACATAATTTTATAATAAAAATGAGTCTAATTTGTAATAGCTTTGTAGCGAATGGTTGTTTGACCATTCAAGCATAAAAAGAAAAAAAAAGAGAATAGATGAGATAGATTTTTAAGTGGCAAAAAAATATAAAGCAACTACAACAACAAACACGTGTGTAAAAACAAAAGCAAGTACACATAAGCAAAAAAGAGAAAGCAAAGCGGAAGCAAAATATAAAAAAAAAATAAGAGAAAAAAAATATATGCGTTAAAGAACATTTATTTATTTCTTTGGTTTTTGACTGACCTTTACTTTGAAGGATCGCAATTCACGAGCAGCAACAGCAGCATTATTTCCGCTGATGTTAAGATGAGATGGAGAATTTGACATTTTGTTTTTAAAACAAAAAGATCAGTATTTTTTCTTGTTCTTTTTAGATTTTTTAAAAGAAAACTCTTCTTTTCTTCTTTTAAGTTTTTTCCTTTTTTCAGAAAACCTTATTTTATAATTTCACAATTTTTTTGTGACACTTTAAAAAAAATTTAATGTTCCGACAAAAAAGTAGACTGACTGAAGCAACTTGAACCTAGTAATACACGTAAAAAAAAGTAAAACTTATTTTATTTTTTCACTTATTATTTTAACTCTTCTTCTTTTTTAGCGCCTGAAAAAAATTCTAAACTCAATGAACATAAATTTTATACATACATATGTATACGTATGTACGTCTTTTTAGTGTGTGTGTATACGTTTGTATTATTTTTTATTTTCCTTTTCATTGGTGTCTGTCTTTTGAGCAGCGTGTTTTTACACATTTTTCTTTCTTTCTTTCGTTTTTTTTCTTTCCTTTCTTCTTGACGAAAAATTGAATGAATGGGCATAATGCAAAGAAATAAAACCGAAAAAAATGGGACGACAAACACGCTCATATTGTTTCCTCGCTCGTAAGGGCGTGGTTCTTACACTTTTTTCTTTTCTCTTTCTTATTCTTTTTATTCTCCCAAAAGGATACAACCAACAAACAACCTTAGAAAGGACGATAAGACGAATGAAAGTTTTTTTCTTCATTTTTGAAGAAGAATAGAAACAAAAAGTTATTGGTTTTGCTGTTTTTTATTTTTCAGCCAAAAAAAATAGAAAAGCAAATGATGAAGAGGAAAGATAAAAATTATCATCATCAGTGTTTATAAGTTCCTGATGATAAAAAATGATCGGTCGCCCATTTAAAGAAAAAAGTAAAGAGTCTCAACTAAAGATGATAACAATCTGTCTTTATTGGATCAAATGACTCTCAGACAATCAATAAAAAAAGAAAGAAACGTAAGTTATCGATTTATGAAATGCGTAACAGGGAAAAATTTTTGGATCATTGACAGATTATATTTTTAAAGTTGAAACAAAAAAGCGACCAACTAAAAATAATTAACCCTTTTTTAATATGAAAAAGGAAAACGTATAAAACCTTTAAATCGGTATTATTAAAAAAATGAATTCAGGAGCCAAAAATTGGAGCGCCTATATTTATTGTTTTTTTTATCTTTCTTTATTCATCTGTCAAAATAAGCCACTAAATTTGGATGAATTTCTGTTTGTTCAACTGAAGAAGCAAATAAAAAACAACAAAAAATTAAAAAACCCAAAATATAAATAAAATTTTCTTTTAGCTTTTTCTTTTCCGTTTTTATTTAACTAACCTTTTTTTGTTTTGTTTTTTTTGCCAGACAACAAAAAAGTTCTTTTTAAATTATTTATGATTACAGATTTTAAAATTACAATTGTACTTTTAGAAGAACAAAAAAATGGTAGCAACAAATAATAATAGTAAACAAGTAAAGATTCTTCTTTAAAAAACAGCTCAAAAAAATGATTAGAAAAAAAACAAATTAACAAATAAAATTCGTGCAATTTATGTACAAAAAAGACAAGTATTGTTTTTTGTTGTTGTGAACACAAAAAAAAAATAAAATCATTTAATTTAAAAAGAAAAAAAGAGAGCATTAAAACAAAAAAAACAATGGAATAATTAATCAAATTTAAAAAAATATGGAATTTTTATGAAGTTAAGTTTAATAGTTTTTGAGAAGAAAATAAAAAACATTAGAAAATTACAAAAACAAAAAAACACGCTTTATTTTTTATTTATGCAATATTCATTGCTGTTGGTTGTTGAGGAGGTGTTGAAGTGGTTGATTGTTGAGTGGAATGTGAAATGCGAGTTGAGCTAATTCTTAATAATTGTAATTGACGTATAGCGGCTGCGGCATTATAAGCTTTCCGCCAATTACGCTTAGCTAAAAGCGATTTACGTAAATGGGTTGCAACGGAACCATGAATATCTTTGGTTCGAGCTGTATTTCCACTAATCCTAAAAAAAATATTAGGAAATTAAAAAATGCGAAAAAAGTGTCAAAAAAAGCTTACCAAGGATGTTGCAAAGCTCGTTCGCAACTATATCGCATTTCAGGATTACAACACATTAAATGAGAAATAAAATCTTTTGCTAAAAAAATAGTCTTTATTTATTTTAATTTTTGACGCGATTTATAAGTTACTAACCCGAATCAGATATTTCGTCCCAATATGGCGAATCAAATTCATATTCGCCTTTAATAATTTGAGCAAATAAATTTGCATCATTTTCATCATAAAATGGTGGATAACCACATAATAAAATATACGCAATAACACCAATGGACCAAACATCCACAGCTTTACCATAGGGCTTTTGTTGTAAAACTTCTGGGGCTACGTATCCAGGGGTTCCACACGCGGTTGCCTACAAATAAATTCGATTAATAAAAAACTTTCGAAGTAAGAAAAAAATATTAATATTTTACCATAATACCAGATTCTTCAGTTTTAGAAAGACCAAAATCAGAAATCATTATTTTTGAATCTTCATCTTGATTATAATACAATAAATTTTCAGGTTTTAAATCTCGATGTACCACGCCATTTCTGTGCATAAATGCAACCGCTTCCATTACCTTAAAAATACACAAAACTTTTTATTATCAATCTTAAAACAAATTTCTATAGTTTTAAATCATACTTGTCGAATAAGATTTGAGGCATCTCTTTCTGTGTAAGAACCTTTAGCAACTATTCTATCAAAAAGTTCGCCACCCGTAACCAATTCCATAACTAAATAAACATATGCTTTTTCATCATATGTATCAAATAATTGTACAATGTTTGGATGTCTTAACCTACAAAAAAACATAAATATGCAAATTTTTAGAAAATTTAATATTAGTCTTACTTTCTGAGAACTTTAATCTCATTTTCAAGCGATTCTTCTTTTCCTTTTAAAGCTTTTTTATCGATGCATTTAATTGCTACCATTGAGCCGGGATCAAATCGGCATTCAGCTGAAAATACTTTTGAAAATGCTCCAGTTCCCAAAACTTCTCGAAATTCATATCTTTCACGAATTGTGGGTTGTGAAGGGGTGATTAAATTTGTTGTTGTTGCTGAACCTCCAGCAGGTATTTGTGAAGAAGCATTGTTGTTGCTGTTTAGATTTGATGGAGCTGCAGTTCCTCCTGAAGCTGCTGCAGCATTTCCAGCATCTTTTCGTTTGAAGATTTGCATTAGAATGCTGATGTTAAAATGAATTTTTGTATGGAAGTGGTATTGAAATAATTTTCTGTCGAAATTAACAATAAATTTAAGAACACTGACGTCGAAGACAGAATAATAAAAATGTAGTAACTTTTTAAATAAATATCAAAATATAATTTTAAAAAAGCAGTTTTCTATTTTACTTTTTAAAGAAAAACTTTTTATTTTATTTAATTGTCTAAAAAACAAAAGAAAATTATTATTAATTTCATGGCCTTAAAAACACGCAATTGAAACATCAAATAAAAAAATGGTAATGGCACGACTGTTTTTTCTCTCGAAATGTTGTTGTATATTTTTTTTTTGACGCACGTTTTCTTTATAAATCTCTAATTTTTTTCTTCAACGGTCGCGTATTAACAAAAAAAAGGATGATGGACTATAGAGCTGTTGGGTGTTATTGGAAGACGCAAGCCGAATGCCAATGTGGTGTTAATAACGTAAAACAAGAAAGCAAACGATAAATTCATAAATGGATATGTCATAGAAGATTAACCAAAGATGTCCGTGAAAAAAAAAGAAAATCCTTTAGGCTCTTTTCTTCATTAATATTATCAAAACTAATACACTTCTCCTTGTCGTCTATGTCGTCTCATGGTCATATTTAATAAGTCAAAATAAACAAACAAAAAATTACTTATGTTAGTAATTTTTATACAAAGAAAACTGAATTAAAAAATAAGCAAAAAAATCTTTTTTAACTCAATGAGACATTAAAAATGAAAAGCAACAACAGCAGCACAAAGTTTAGTTTTTTCTTTTCTTAAAACACCATGTTCTAGGTTTTTTGTTCTGAAAAATAAAATACAGCAACATCTGTCTCAGGTTTTTAAATAGCTAAGTAAGAAAAAAACTTTGAAAAATAATATTTATGTATGTACATGGCTATTTATGTTTATAAATAAGTAGAAAAGTGTGTTTTAACCATTGCGACGGAAAATTACCAATATGTAGACTAGCTTATTAATAAAAATAAAATCACAAAAAATGCGGCGACAATCTTCAACAGTTTTTTTTGAATTTACGACAACGTGTTATTATCAAAACCCGGTAAATAATATTAACAGCTAGCTGACGACGACATGAATACAGGAAAAGATTAAAATAAAAAAAATTCAGTCAAAATCAAATTAAAAATAAAGTTCGTTCTTGCTGGTGCATGATGAGCTCAAATTATTTTTTATTACAGCGTAATAAATTTTAACCACCCCTTTGCTTCCGACCTTATAAGCTGGCTGATCATTTGACGACTAGTAGCGAGCACTATCAACTTTATCAAACCCCTCAAAAAAAAGACGAAAAGAGACAAAGAGAAAGGGACTTAAATGATAAGCTTTTAAAATCATACTAAAATAGTCTAAAAAATATAATCAATAAAATTTGTCTCTATCGCTCACTCTATTGGCCTGTTGGCTTCTTTTCTCTAACACAATTTTTTAACCATGGAAAAAATAAAGGATGTAATATAGAAAGCAATTTTCCATATATATTTTTTATCAAGATAAAAATAAAAAAGAATGACGTTTCGAAGAATATGTGTGCAAAAATAGCCTATTTTTTCGAAACACAGAAGTAAGAAAGAAGTGGAAAAAAATGAGTGTTTTTGACATTATTGTAAATCATATACTCTTTTTTTCTTCGAAAGACAAAAAGTGAAGGATAAGTTTTATATTCCATTATAAGTTTTTAACCAAAAAAAATGATTACAGTACGCCTATTTTTTGGAGTTCGATGCATGCAGTATGTTTTTAAAGGTCAAATATGAAAAAGAAAGAAAAAAATTACTTTAAAATTCATTTTAAAAATAAAAAAATGGAATTGCAGCAGCTATATAGTATTAATAGACGCTTAAAATAATTTTTTTGAAAAAAAAGCCTAAAACAGCGTCGGCATGATCCGTTATGGCGTCACAAGAGTAAGAAGTATTACTAAAAAGGGAACAACTGCTGTTGTTACAAGAGAAGCGACTCTTTTAAAATTGTTTTAGCAGCAGCAAATAAGCATGATGAAAATGCATTGTTTCGGAAATGCGTCGGTGGGTAAAAAAAAAAACAAAACAGAAAATAAGTTCAATAGCTTTTTTTTTGTTGCAACATTTAACAATGGATGAAAGTAATGTTTTACTTTTAAAAAATTGTTAGTTAAAGAAAAATGCTTTTTAGTCATTTAAAAAAGAATTCAAAAGGGATTTTTGGGATAAAAATAAAAACATGAAGCAAAATGCTGAAAATTATGTCCAAAATTATTAGTGATCGATTTAAAAAAGCAATAATCATTGGAAAAAAAATATTGAAACTTTTAAAAATCTAAAAAAGAGTACCAAGTGACATAATAAAATTTGAACTATTTCAATTTCTCTGTCTCTTTCAATGTTTACTCAAATGTAAAAAAAAAGCAAAGAAAGTATGTGCTTGTATGATGAAAATGAAAGGAAGATAAAGAAAAAATATTTCAAGGAAGAAACATACTTTAAAAACGAGCGAGAAAAAAACATATTTGAAAATAATAAAAAAACTATTAAAAATGTTTTTGAAAAAAAAATATTTTAAAATGTTTACGATTTTGCGCTTCTAAAAGACATGGGAAAAGAAATAATGTTATTAACTAACAAAAATCTTGTTAAAATCGATGAAGCTATGTTTAAAGTTTGCGCGCACTTGATCTTAGCAATAAGAAACAAGCAACAAAAAAAACATGCATGTTCATCGAAAGATGGATTTTTTTAGTGCGTGCTAGAAACAGACGAGCAACAAAAAAAATGTGCAACACAAAAATAAAAAATGCTCTCCTACGTTTCTTTTTTTTTTTCACTGAAAAGAATGAGAAAGACAATGCTTTTTGTTAAGAATGAGAAAAGAAAAATGGATAACTCTCTCTCTATCTCTGTCTTTGTGTCAGCCAGTCAGCTGGTGGGGCTTGACTTCACTTGCCTTGCCTTGTCTTACTGCTTAACTTAATAATCGGCATTAAACAAAACAAAAAGTCAGTCATATATTTTTACTAATCTAAAATATAGCCTCACATTTTGAAACAACAAACAAAATCGTTAAAAAATAATCATAAAAATTGGAGAAAAAAATGCACTTTAAAAAAAAATGAAAAACATAAAAAACTTTTTGTTTTGGGATAGCGATTAACCGCATGAAAAAAAGAGAGAATTGGTTATGTAACAAGTTTTTTTATTTTTTATTGGATTCGTGTGCCTCAACTTTATTTTTCTCAGTAAAAAAAATGAGATAGAATTCTATTAAACTTTAAAATTGAATGAGATAATTTAAATGGATGAAAAAGAAAAAAATACAAATTTGATTTGCTATAAAAAAAATGAAATAAAATGAAATTGAAAGCGTTGAAGTGAACGTTGTTGTCCATTCGCTTCGTTTAGCATCGTTATCAACGAAAGAAATAAAAAAGAATTAGGTAAAACTTTTAGAACAAAAAAAATATATTAAAGTTTATTTTTGCAAAAAATAAATAAAATTTAACTACAATTTAATTTCATCGTTTTTAGACATCGTCGAAGATGCAATTTAAATTGGCTATTAAATAAGTTTAAAGATTATTTAAAAAACAAGTTAGCTATTCACTTTTTTAAATATTTAATATTCATTTCTCCAACAAAAAAATACAGAGCCGCAGTTTCTTAAAAAATAATTTTCTCATTCAAAATGGAGAAAGTTTTTTGTTTTTTGTTTGAGAAAATAATAAACTTTTGGCTTCTTCTTATAGCTTGCTCATAAGGAAAAAATAGCGTCATTATCTTCAACTTTAATTGAAAAAATATATTTATATAAAAAAATTTAACCTGCAAGGCAGGCGTATGTATGAAAACAAAATAAAATAAATATGACGCATTTATATGCCTACTTTTCTAATAAACTTTTATTTTTTTCCCTTTTGCTCGCTTGCCACCTAAAAAACCAATGAGCTTATTTTCATGAGAACTTTGAACGCCGACGCATTTTTAATCAAAGAACAAAACAAAAGAAAATAAAACGTATCAAAAAATTGGAAGAAGCATCACCGGAAAAAGTGGGATTGGTCAGAAGAAAGTGAAAAAAAAAGTCTATTATCTTTTTAACGGTTAAAAAACAAAATAATGAAAAACAATATTTTTGTAAAAAAAAAATAATTAAGTTTAATGTTCAAAATAGAGAAACCTGTAATTTAATTCAACAAAAAAATTACACGAACCAAAAAATGAAGCAAAACAAGGGAAAACAAATCAAATTTTTTTTTTGTTTAGAAAAATAAATTCCGGAATTTCGCATCGCTGAATTAAATTTGCTCGACTCTAGCTTTTCTTTTTGGCTTTTTATGAAAATAAAAATATCAAAGTTACTAAGCATTTAGAATTGTAAAAAAAATGGAAGCATTTATTTCATTACTATTTTTTTCAGCGACAGCCAGTGTGTTAAGGAGATTAAGCTTCTATTCAAATGAAGCTAGCTTTTTTCATTTTAAACAAAAGCTGCTTTTCCTTAGTAGTCATAAGATATTGTTGATTTGCACTTTGAAAAAAATATATAACGCTCGTTAGTTACGAAAATTAAAAAGTTGTAATCTTTGCGTGGCATAAAAATTTTTAATATTCGGTTTATAATTAAAAAATTTGAAACGAAACTTAAAAAAAGGGTTTTTGGCAATAAAATATGAATAAAAAATAAACGATATTGCATGTTTTGCATGACTAAGAAGGTCAAAAATTGAATGCTACTTTCCATTTAAAAAATATGCTTTTATAAACCTTTTTTTAAAACTAAAAATGCAGCAAAAAATAATCATCAGCTTTAAGTGATGCATCTTACAACCATGAAAGGATGAATAATCGAATTTCAAACAACGAAAATAAAAAGAAAATGAAGAAAAAAATGAGATAAGATCGAAAAGCAATCAAAAGTAGATATTCTTGGAAAATGAAACGCCAACGTAAAAACCATAGTAATAAAAGGAAAAAAAGCCAATAAGCAAAATGGTTTTTTAGTGCGTGTGTATGGGCAATACACCTGTCAAAACCACACAGCCACTAGCACAAGAGACAACCAAAGCCATAGACTTTCTCATGTCTCTGTTTTTGTCACAAGGAAATGATTTTCTAGGAAAAAGGTAAAATAAAATAAAATACACCAAATACAATTATATTTCATTTATTTTGTTTTACTGTCTTCGTCTTATAGTCGCTTTTTTTCTCCCTCCATTAAAAAAAACTTTGTTAATTCATAAAAATCTATGCCATTATTTTTATGAGAATTACTAACTTACTTCTTTTTTTTTTACCACGAATGTATTAAATAATAATAATCACACAAAAAATTGGAAAGAGAAAATGCAAAAGTATATTAGTCGCCGTCAGAAGAAGAAAAAAAGCTTTTTTCTCCTCTTTTCTTCTAAAAATTGCTTTATTCTATTCAACCTTTTTTTCTCAAAAAATAAAAAGATAAGATTTATTTATATATAAAAAGAGTGAAGAATAATTTTTATTATGACTTTCCACGAACCCAAAAAATGATAAAAACAAAAAAAAAGAGAAATAAAAGTTTTCCACAAAAAACTAAACTAAAATTCTCAATTATTAATGCCGCCAGTTTCATAAATGAAAAAATGAGAGAGTCTTTTTGATGTTCGATGAAAGGAAAATAGACGGTTTTTTAATATGCTTATTCGTGTGGTAAATTTGATTGACTAATGCATTAGGTTCTCAACAACAACATTTTTATGCTTTTCCTGGAGATAGCAAATCAAAGAAATTATTGAGTTCAACCAAATTTTTGTTTTTGAAGCTTTTCTTTCGCGGATTTTAAATACAAAATTAGTGAAAAAACACAAAATCCAACATTCGAATGAATAACCTAAAAAACTTTTATCACCCATAGAAAAAAATAAATTAAACAATGGCAATCAAACGACGACGACAACAACAAAAAATAAGTTCGAAAGATTGAAAATGAAAGAAAAGAAAAAAAAATTTGCTAAAAAAAGCTTTTTTCTTTTTCTTTTGTCCAGAAATGTCAAAGTTTTTCATTCTTTTTTTTCATGAAAACTTTTTTTCTAGCCTTCATAAAAGCATATATATGCAGTAGCAGCAAAAAAAATTTTAAGGTTATTTTAAAGAACAATATAAGCTTATTACATCAAGGCAGCAAAAAATAAGAAATGGGGAATGAAGGCATTTTTTTTTTCTTGAACAGCAAGAACATGCTCTTTCGCTTAAGTTTCTATAACAAAAAAGAAAAAAAAACATAGAGATGGTTTCTTGGTTTCTTTTACAGAGGATCTCGTTTTTTGTTGCAATTTCGCCCTCTTGTCAAACAACATCGTTCCAAGAGCCGCCGCAGAAGCAGCTTACATTTTTTTTGCAACATCGATGATTACATTTTATTTTTTGGAGAGAAAGTGAGAGAAGAAAGGCTAGCTTTCTTGCTACTTTTAATGTTAGATATATGCCCTTGATGTTGGGAAAGGGAATAGTAGCGACTAAATGATGCCAAAAATGGATTTCTTATTTAGCTTAAAATATATCCATACATACATACATACGAAGTAAAAAGAGAGTGGATATAAAAAGAAGAAAAAAAGAAAGGAGTAATAAGTCAGTCATATGGGCAATATTTTTTATTTTGCAAATATATAATAGATTAAAGAACTTTAAATTTGTTAGCCACAAAAGCCTTCTTTCAGCAATTAAAAAATTCAACTACAATTATTTAAGATATATAATAATTTTATAAATTTTATAAAGCTGTAAACTTCCGCCGCCCTAAAGTATATCGTACAACAATTTCTTTTCTTTTTTTGAAGGTTGAAGTATTATAGACCTGTCAAAAGCATTTATATATTATTTATACATATTTTTTTCGAAATCATATTAAAAATCTCACAGATAAATATAAATAAATATCTTAAGAAGTGAAAAGCAGAAAAACCTCTTCTGGAAAAAGAAAGAAGCATAAATATCACGTCATTTCTTTATTTTATAAATATAAAATTGCGCCGCTATCTCAATAACAACACCTCTTAAAATAGAGTGTGTGTGAGTGTGCTAGATGAGATTCAGATAGTCAATGACAAGGGTTGGAGAAAGAAAAATAAAATGCCGTAGAGCTCTTTTATACACTCAAGACATTGTTTTTATTTTATTTTTTGTCTTAAAGCAAAAAGTCAAAGAAGTACATAAAATAATAATAATATTCTCTCTCAAAAAAAGCAGTGCCAAAGGACAAGACGCCTGTCAGCTTGCTAAGTGACGAGGACGCGAAAGGATAATATCGTTGAAATCCGATCCATTTAAGCTTTCTTTTGAGATTTTTTGATGCATGTTTTACTTTTTAGAATAAAAAATGGAAAACGTCTGTTTTTCTTTATAACGACGGCGATGTGAAAGCAAAAGACAAACAAAACAAAGGCACATGTGTGCCAGAAAAAATAATTTTAGTTTTGTTATCCAAAAAGTAAAATTAACAATATAATAAAAAGTTTAAAACAAAAAAATAAACAGAATGGTTTTCTCAACCATTTTTCTTCAAACTTTAAAGTAAAAATTAAAAAAAGAATAAATAAAATGTCAAAAAGTAAAAGTGGAAATGTATAAATATAAGTGTTTCAAAAATAGTGGCATATTATGAAAGAGAAAAAAGTTAAAATTAGCAGTCAATCCCCGTTATTTGGAGCTTTCGTCCAAAGTGTCCATCAGCAATGGTTGGTTTGTTAAAGCTTATAAAAAGTAGTAGTAATATTTAGTAGCACGACCATAGGCATACATAGAAGCACAGACCACTTTTTGATGCTTAGCAGCTGAAGAAGAAAAAAATTAACGACAGCCATGGGCATGAAGCAGAGGCAGCCCTGCTACATTTGTACTCTTGCCTTGTTGTATGCTGCCATTGACAAAAGCAGCAATCCACCAAAAGAAAAAAAACTAGTATTAGTCTTTTTTATCGCTTGCTTCTATGCTTTTTTAGAGGCCACATAGCCTTACTTACATTTTCTTGCGCTCGCTCTTTTCACCATAAAAAAAATAAATGAAAAAAAGCTGTGTGGCAGCTTATAAAAAAGAGAGAGCCAGAGAATGGCTTTAAAAAAGAATGAAAAAAGAAAACTGAATAAAAAGTTTAGTGACGCGTCGTTAATGTTTACCGGTAATTATTATTTTATAAAAAAAAAAAAATAGAAAAAAAGAAATTTTTTTAACGCACGTGCTTTATTTATTATTATTTTATTTTTTTTACCAACAAACCAAACGACAAACATACAAGGAAGGAAAAAAACAACATTTATAAAAAAAATAATTATAAGCGTTGAAAAAAATTTTATTGTTTGCTTTTTAATAATTCTTCCACGGTTGTTCCATATCTTCCTACAAAGCCTCGGTCCAATGGAATGAAATCAATAATAAGTTTATCGGGTTTAGCATCGATGGTGGAAGCAAGGAATTTTGTGATGGCACCAGAAAATTGAACATTAGCAGAGTTATTTAAAATGGCAACAGCTTTCAACTAAAAAATGAATGATTATTTATAAAAAGCAAATTTCTTTAAAATTCAACATACTTCCAAAATGACAATTCTATCATCAGATTCACCACCCAATCCTAAAGTTTCTTGGTCTTTAACCATAACAAATATATCATTATTTGGTTTATTTAAAGTTTTCGACAAAAAAGATGTAAATTCTTTCAGAAAATTGACATTAGCAATTTTTTGGTTGGTGAATAATTTAACAATTGGCATAGCTCTGAAGATAAAAAAGATTTTTGGTGTAAAAAAACAAAATCTTACAAAATTCAATACTTTATAAAACAAATTAAAAATTTGCGTCCTTTTTGAATGAAATCAATAAACCTTGCAGGAAAATATAAAAATTGTAGTTAAAGCAGCACAAAGAATTTATGTTTATAATGTGGCCAACTTTGTAGTGATCCTTTTTTGTTTGAATACTCAGACAAATGATGTCATTAAAGTGCATTAACAAATTTTGATTTGAGTTCGAAGCAAAACAGGCAACAAAAAAACTAAATAAAATTCAAATCCATGAATGATTTTAATGCTTAAAAGCTTCTTTTGCATTATTTAAGTAATTTTACTATAAAAGAAGTAATACATTTTTTATTTAGTTCCAGGATAAATGCATCCTTGTTTATTTAAACTTAAATACTCGAATTTCTCGACTTGAAAAAAATTTATTTATTTATTTATTTACAAATTACTGGTTGAATAGGAATTGGAAATTTTTTATTTTTGAATTAAAAACTATATAGTTTCTGTTCTTTTTATAAAACTTGTTTCAAGTTAAACAAAACTCACCATAAATTTTACCTATGTACGTTCTGTCGTCATACATAATTGAAAGTGCTTTAATCGCATTCATTATTTAATACAATTTCTTTTCATCTTTTTTTGTAAAATGGAATGATGACTATTTTTTCAAAAAAAATTGTTTGTTGTAGTCTACAAAAATGATGAGGTGTGGCTTTTTTTTCTCTATAAAAACTGTTGATTTTGTTTCGAATAATATTATTTTATATAAAGAGACACTAATTATTTTTTTTTAGAATCAATATTTTTCCCTATCAAAATAAATTTAGCTTGAGCAATGCCTTTGGTAACATTAGTAACTAATGTTGATGACAGCAAAATTCCACAAGATTTCAATCAAAAATTCACTCAAGCTTTAGCTGATGCAATGCCTGAAAAGCAAGCTGCTTACTTTGCCATTCACGTTACTTCTAGTAAACGATTTACTTTTGGTGGAAATTCTGATCCAGCTGCCATGCTTCGAGTAAAAAGCAAAAAAGCCATTATATTTTTGTAATTATGACATTTTTAGATCGCTGCATTCAATATTTATACACCAGAGAAAAACATCGGTTATTCAAAAGCCATTGGAGGTTTTTTGTCTTCAGCTTTAAACATTCCAGCTGATCGAATTTTGATTGAATTTTCCGATTTGCCAGCATCTAACGTTGGATTTAACTATTCCACATGTCAAGCTATCATGGATTAAGGAAAATTTTAAAAACATATTAAAATTGTTTGTGATACACCAAAATTTTTTTATTAACCTCTAACTACATTTATTAGGACAATCATTTTTTTTAAACTAAAATATAAATAAAAGCAAAAAAAATGTCATATTTCATAGTTTTTATGGAGCATTAATAATTCGAAGAATATTAGTGTTTCCAGCGCCTTCAATGTGGCCAGTGACAATAATGAGAAAATCACCTGTGCGAATAAATCCACGTTCTTTTCCAACAGTAATGCCTAAATTAATTCGCTCATCAACATCCACATCAAAATCAGGATCAGATGCAGCTTTGGGATAATGCAACGGGAAAACTCCTCGATAAAGATGAAGTCGGCGAGCAGTTTCAGCATAACGTGATACAGCGATAATTGGCACAGGTGGTCGATAACGTGAACAATATTGAGCTGAGCGGCCAGTAGTGGTGACAAGGATGATGGCTGTAGCACAACAAGACACTGCTGCAGAAGTTGCTGCAATAGCTATGGTATTTGCAGTATCAGTGGGGCGTGCTGTTGAACGTAAAAGTTCTTCAAAAAATTTAACATGATAAAATGCGGCTTCAGCTTCTTTGCAAATCTAAAAAAAACATAATTTAGTAAAATTTGCAAGTAAAGATTTAAAATATACATACAAAATGCATAATTTTTAATGCTTCAACAGGATATTCTCCTTTAGCCGTTTCTCCACTAAGCATAACACAATCAGCTCCATCTAAAACAGCATTGGCAACATCTCCGCCTTCAGCCCGGGTTGGACGAGGTTTGTGAACCATGGATTCAAGCATTTGAGTTGCACAAATAACTGATTTTCCAGCCATATTACATTTAGCAATAAGTAATTTTTGGGCAAGGAAAACTTTTTCAGCTGGAATTTCAATTCCAAGATCTCCTCGAGCAACCATGACTCCATCACTCTCTTTTATAATTTCATCTGCATTATCTACGCCTTCTTGATTTTCAATTTTTGCAATAATTTTAATATCTTTTCCATCTTCACCCATAATTTTTCGAATGGTTCTAATGCCATCAGCGTTTCGAATAAACGATGCAAAAATTATGTCAACTTTCTGAAATTCAAAAAAAGGATGATAACAGTTTTTTTAAATACTCGAAATCTTACTTGTTCGACACCAAAACGTAAATCTTTAAGATCCTTTTCAGAAACAGCAGGCAAATCAACTGGTGTTCCAGGAAGGTTGATACCTTTTCTAGACCCAAGCATGCCACCATTTTCAACCGTACAAACTAATGCATCATCACAAATTTCATCAACAACTAATGAAATGAGTCCGTCGTCAATATAAACTCTTGAACCTTCCTTAACTACTTTAGTAATATTTTTATAATCAACATAAAGACAAGTGGCTGTTCCATGGTCTTCAAAATTAGGATCAGTGGAAAGTCGAATGGAATTTCCTTTGATTAATTCAACTTCAGCACTGGCGCCCTGGAATGAAAAAAATGTTTATAGCAACATAAATTTTTTTTAGAATTACCCCTCCTAAAAGTCCTGTTCGAATTTCGGGCCCTTTTGTATCCAAAGCAATGGCAACAATTCGTTGTTCCGAAAAACTTGCAGCTGCTTCTCTAACATTTGCCATTGTTTCTCGATGATATGCATGATCACCATGAGAGAAATTCATTCGAGCTATATTCATTCCATTTGCAATCATTTCTTGGAGCATTGGAACTGAACT